>CM067360.1:121535429-122245429 GCA_034401795.1 Chaetoderma sp. LZ-2023a
AGCCTGACAACCTAGTAGTCCGACAGCCCAGTAGTCCGACAACCTAGTATCCCGACAGCCCAGTAGGCCAATAGCCCCGTAGTCTGACAGCCCAGTAGTCCGACAATCTCGTAGTCCGACAGCCGAGTACCCCAACAACCCAGTAGTCCGACAACCCAATAGTCAGACAGCCCAGTAGGCCAACAGCCCAGTAGTCTGACAACATAGTAGTCCGACAGCCCAGTAGTCCAACAGCCCAGCAGTCCGACAACCTAGTATCCCGACAGCCCAGTAGGCCAACAGCCCAGTAGTCTGACAGCCTAGTAGTCCGACAGCCCAGTAGGCCAACATCCCAGTAGTCCGACAGCCCAGTAAGTAGTCCGACAGGTCAGTAGGCCAACAGTCCAGTAGTCAGACAACCTCGTAGTCCGACAGCCCAGTAGGCCAACAGCCCAGTAGTCCGACAACTTAGTAGTCCGACAGCCCAGTAGGCCAACAGCCTAGTAGTCAGACAACATAGTAGTCTGACAGCCCAGTAGGCCAACAGTCCAGTAGTCCGACAATCTCGTAGTCCTACAGCCTAGTAGGCCAACAGCCCAGTAGTCCGACAACCCAATAGTCTGACAGCCCAGTAGGCCAACGGCCCAGTAGTCCGACAGCCCAGTAGGCCAACAGCCCAGTAGTCCGACAACCCAGTAGTCTGACGGCCCAGTAGGCTAACAGCCCAGTAGTCCGACAACCCAGTAGTCCGGCAGCCCAGTAGGCCAACAGTCCAGTAGTCCGACAATCTCGTAGTCCGACAGCCTAGTAGGCCAACAGCCCAGTAGTCCGACAACCCAATAGTCTGACAGCCCAGTAGGCCAACAGTCCAGTAGTCCGACAATCTCGTAGTCCGACAGCCCAGTAGGCCAACAGCCCAGTAGTCCGACAACCCAGTAGTCCGACAACCCAGTAGGCCAACAGCACAGTAGTCCGACAACCAAGTAGTCCGATAGCCCAGTAGGCCAACAGCCCAGTAGGCAGACAGCGATTCAACTGAGCCGGACTATTACTGTGATGGGGTATACAACGCAGTGTATATATAGCGATTGTGCGTGTATGCGCACGAACATACGCATCCATGTGCACACTGAGCGTGAGTATACATTTGTGCGTGTGTGAGCGTGTGTGCATATTTACGCAAGCACGCACGCACGCACTCGAGCAATTTAGGGATAACGTTATAGTACGTTGTGTAACAGTAGACTATGTTATAGTACGTTATGGTATATTAAAGGATGGGCGGGCTGAATAAAGAAATAATGGGCTTCTTCCATAATCAACATAAGGAGACGAAATTTTATTTCGTTAATATGCCCAGAAAATAAGTTATGGAAGATGGACGAACCAACGTATTGACGAATTGATAGAAAAAGAAGACTTCTAACAAGCAGCACATGCTGTAAAACGTATGCAAGAGCATGTAGCATTTAGACTAGAAAAGTAATGTTCTGCATATAAAGCACTACAGATTTCGCAGAAATTCAACAGTTATGTCCAAAAATAAAATTTGGTCCCAGAATAAATTGACCAATACAATTTCTCTTAAGAAGTGTTGAAGTTTACCACACTAGGATAGTTCCACACAAGTCTCGTTAAAAGTATGCCATTGATAAAAGAGGAGTGCCCTTTTATTTAAAGCATTTCCTGAAAATTTTCAGAATATCCAAGATTCTCGCGAGAAGCATCGACCACTCAAAATTCTAAATAGAAGTTCTAGAGCCTGCCACGCAGTTCATTATGACGTCATATGATGGGTGGGTACTCTGGAAAGGTGAATTAAATGGTTAATTGAAATAAAATAGTATTTTGAGCGCGTTAATGCGCCTTTAACCCAAGCGGTGTTAAAACACGTTAGAGCGTTATGCATCGTTATTGGATTACTCAAGATTACGGCTAAGCTGATGGCTTTGTTCATCCCAAACACGATCAGGTTCTCGGCACGAAAACCTGATCCAGCCAACACCCCACAATGCATTGAGCTTACTTGTTAACGACCACGTTACAGCATTTGATGGCTAAATTTGGTCAAGAAAATCTAAATATTTACTTATTGATTGTCCGTTTGCAGGCCGATTATCGAGCCAGTCTTACCAGTGGTAAGTTTTCAAAAATACTCTTCTCTCGAGTCTCGACCAACAAATCGACATTCCTCAAGACCACTACAGAGGCTGGTTTTGGGCCGGCTTCCACATGCAATGGCAGGTCTAATCTGTTATAACTCATTCATAAATCTTCGGATACAATCTCCATTGGATTTATCTAAGGCTTATTGCAAATCTGATCTAATATAAATCTGGTCGGCTAAAATTAGAATTACCTATTAAATCAGGAAATATCCCCCTTGCCTTTAAGTAATGTCTGATAGAGTAGGATGAGAAATACTAAGTCGCTCAACAGATCAACATTATACTTATGGCTCGGAACTAGTCTGTCCTGCCGTCCATCCGCCCGCCCGTCCGCCGGTCCGCCCGCCCGCCCGCCCGCCCGTCCGTCCGTCCGTCCGTCTGTATGTCTGTCTGTCTGTCTGTCTGTCTTAAATTGTTACGATATCTAACTTTAATCCGTCGCACCTAATCAGTTTTCCGGACCGTATCGTTCGCACAATAACTAAGACAATGTGTGTGATATATAGGCCTACTAATAATAAGAGCATAGACGGACATTGATTTAAGGGCAAATGGATATGTAAAACTGATACACGCTGGCTATGCAGTCCCACGCTGAAATCCTATTACCTCAATTCAACCCTTCATGACGGAATCGGCCACAGCTGGCCTCTGCAATGGTCTAGAGGAGTGTCCATTTGCCGGCCCAGCAAAGACCGAGCCAGTCATTTCGTTGGCAGATTTTCAAAAGAACAGTCTTCTCTTGGCCTGGAAACGAACACTCACTTTTCTTGAGCAAATTTCGCCATTAAAGTGTTCAACTCAGAAAAGGCAGATTGACCGATGGCTAGCATTTTCCATTCAAATTTTATTTTCAAAATATACAGCATGCAGAACATTCACATCGATTATAACAGGGCCCAATAGCCTACTGTGGCATGATTGATAAGATAAACAAACAAATCGCCTGAACGAGATATCAATATCGAATAGGTCAAATAATGATATTTAAAACATTTGCGCATGACAGTTGACTAACACGGTATATACGAGGCCTACTGGTGTGTCTAAAGTAGGATGAACTACGTCTCACAGTTTTCCTATTTAATTGTGCTATCACAGGTAGGAAATAAGATTAATTCAATCTGAAAACCTTAATGTTATATATATATAGTCGGCCACTCTCAAGAAGAAATACTTCTCTGTGACGCCGAGTAGCTAGATATCATCGTACTAACATACGTCCACTCACATAGCTACGCTGTTTTACTCGATACGGGAACGTAGTGGGAGTGCGAGGATCGTGCAATAGGGCGACGCTAGAAATGGGTTCCACAATGGACCGTTCCGGTTTTACCTATGCCCCGCTCATCTCTAGCTAAGCTCCAGCCACACCTCACCGGTGTTGGGATCGATCGATCTTTGAACACCCTAACTATCAATTTCTAAAAAAAATACACAGGTAAGCTATTGAATATTTTGAAACTAATTTGACTAAGGCAGCAACAGCGCCCAGTCAAATTAGTTTCAAAGTATTCAAAAGCATGTTTATTAAATAGCAAAGAATTACAAAGACATACAATTCACACAACGTGTCGGACTCTTTTGAGATTTGGTGACGCGCTATATGGAATCCTTTGTGACGTAATGAGTGTGACGTCATTTTACACGGCTGAGTTGATTATGACGTCATACGAGGGCAGATGATGGATGGATACTCTGGAAAGTTGAATTGTCTGTAAGGTGGATCTCCAAGCGGAGTCATAGTGGTAGATAACTGATTGAAAGGTGTGGATTGTGTCCATGGAGAGATAAGGAAACCCAAAGGTTCCTGGGATATATAAAGGATGGTCAGAGAAGAAAGGGCACAGCTAGTCTGGAGACACAGTACTGATAGCACAGGGTAAAATGCCAGTATTGAACAAAGAGCAGGCTTATATAAAATGACGATTCTCATGCACCTATCTTTATCAGTGTTATGGACAGACCCACTATGTCCCTCAAGTATCTGATATCATAATCAATTTTGTCACTAGGTAGGTGACGTCACGATCGTAATAACACATAACTCCGACAAGAAAATCGAAAAGTCCGTCAATAGTGTACAAATTGTGTATATTTATTGAATTTATAATTTAATAAACAGTCTGCTTAATATTTTGAAACTAATGTGACTGGGAGCTGTTATTGCCATGTGAACATGTATAGTTATTTTGAAATTTCGATTCTGCTAATTCAGGTTTCAAAGTTTTTAATCGATTCTAACACACGTAAAAAGTGGGCGGCGCCTTAGATAGACATGGACGGAGCTTAGCTAGATATAGGCGGGGAATATTTAGAAATTGGCGGGACATAGCTAGAAATGGATTCCGGTATTTATTGGAGGCTTATCAATAATGCACTACTCATTGCCCTTCCTGCTCTGGGCAATGTCGATTTAACCAATGTAAATATTTTCATCCATGCAGAAATTCTCTCCGATGCCTCACGACCGCACTCACCACCGACCACTGAGCAGAATAAGCAAGATGGACAATTTGGCGGCATCGCTTTAACCGAGATATATGACCCTGGATACACCAGACCGGCGGCATTGTCCCAAATCAATGCTCATTTGTCTGAGACAACACAAGTACCAGCAGTGCCAACATAAATTACCACTAATCCTCCACAGTACTCTGCTTTGTTTGGTAACTACGATACAGAGTGTTCTGAAGTCTCAACACTAACAAATGAATTCACGTCCGGATACCTGGAGCCACAAACACCACAATCAACAATATTATCATTAAGCCAGCCAACAGATTCTTTAACTACCTCGGCGTCAGGATCCCAATCGCCACAGCCCGAGGATGGTGCTACATGTGGATGCTGCAACAAGGTGCTTGATGCCCGCCAGTACACGTGTGCATACTGTTTCAGGTTGATTGAGGTGAGCAGAGCCAGGTTAATCCTTTAGTGACGATACCGGCCAAAACCGGCCTCCTTAGTGATCTACAGGAATGCCCATGTGCAGACCAAGAGAAGACTAATTTTTGAAAATGTACAACTGGAATGACTGGCCCGGTTATCGGGCCAGTCATTTCAGTTGTAAATTTTCAAAAATTAGTCTTCTCTTGGCATGCAAATGAACATTTAAGCAGCAAATATTTAAATTTTCAGGAATAAATTTAGTCACCAAGGGGTTAAGGCAATGGCTAACTGGCATACGGTCACAGGGTCCCTAAAAACAGGGTCCTCAAGTAAAACACCAGCTTCAAGTCAAATTAGTTTCAGTAGTAGTAGTAGTAGTAGTAGTAGTAGTAGTAGTAGTAGTAGTAGTAGTAGTAGTAGTAGTAGTAGTAGTAGTAGTAGTAGTAGTAGTAGTAGTAGTAGTAGTAGTAGTAGTAGTAGTAGTAGTAGTAGTGTAGTAGTAGTAGTAGTAGTAGTAGTAGTAGTAGTAGTAGTAGTAGTAGTAGTAGTAGTAGTAGTAGTAGTAGTAGTAGTAGTAGTAGTAGTAGTAGTAGTAGTGTAGTAGTAGTAGTAGTAGTAGTAGTAGTAGTAGTAGTAGTAGTAGTAGTAGTAGTAGTAGTAGTAGTAGTAGTAGTAGTAGTAGTAGTAGTAGTAGTAGTAGTAGTAGTAGTAGTAGTAGTAGTAGTAGTAGTAGTAGTAGTAGTAGTAGTAGTAGTAGTAGTAGTAGTAGTAGTAGTAGTAGTAGTAGTAGTAGTAGTAGTAGTAGTAGTAGTAGTAGTAGTAGTAGTAGTAGTAGTAGTAGTAGTAGTAGTAGTAGTAGTAGTAGTAGTAGTAGTAGTAGTAGTAGTAGTAGTAGTAGTAGTAGTAGTAGTAGTAGTAGTAGTAGTAGTAGTAGTAGTAGTAGTAGTAGTAGTAGTAGTAGTAGTAGTAGTAGTAGTAGTAGTAGTAGTAGTAGTAGTAGTAGTAGTAGTAGTAGTAGTAGTAGTAGTAGTAGTAGTAGTAGTAGTAGTAGTAGTAGTAGTAGTAGTAGTAGTAGTAGTAGTAGTAGTAGTAGTAGTAGTAGTAGTAGTAGTAGTAGTAGTAGTAGTAGTAGTAGTAGTAGTAGTAGTAGTAGTAGTAGTAGTAGTAGTAGTAGTAGTAGTAGTAGTAGTAGTAGTAGTAGTAGTAGTAGTAGTAGTAGTAGTAGTAGTAGTAGTAGTAGTAGTAGTAGTAGTAGTAGTAGTAGTAGTAGTAGTAGTAGTAGTAGTGTAGTAGTAGTAGTGTAGTAGTAGTAGTAGTAGTAGTAGTAGTAGTAGTAGTAGTAGTAGTAGTAGTAGTAGTAGTAGTAGTAGTAGTAGTAGTAGTAGTTTTTATTATTGTCAAGCATTGGTTATATGAACCCTGTCATTGACGACGCACTGGGTATAGCACAGTCATTGTTGGAATGTAATTTTTACATTTTTCAGTTTTCGAACTGAGCGACGTTCGAACCCAATTCTATGGCACCTATTCGCCTAGCAACATATGGTTCACAAGTAAAAAAACAAGCACCAGCTTCAAGTCAAATTAGTTTCAGTAGTAGTAGTAGTAGTAGTAGTAGTAGTAGTAGTAGTAGTAGTAGTAGTAGTAGTAGTAGTAGTAGTAGTAGTAGCGTAGTAGTAGTAGTGTAGTAGTAGTAGTAGTAGTAGTAGTAGTAGTAGTAGTAGTAGTAGTAGTAGTAGTAGTAGTAGTAGTAGTAGTAGTAGTAGTAGTAGTAGTAGTAGTAGTAGTAGTAGTAGTAGTAGCGTAGTAGTAGTAGTGTAGTAGTAGTAGTAGTAGTAGTAGTAGTAGTAGTAGTAGTAGTAGTAGTAGTAGTAGTAGTAGTAGTAGTAGTAGTAGTAGTTTTTATTATTGTCAAGCATTGGTTATATGAACCCTGTCATTGACGACGCACTGGGTATAGCACAGTCATTGTTGGAATGTAATTTTTACATTTTTCAGTTTTCGAACTGAGCGACGTTCGAACCCAATTCTATGGCACCTATTCACCTAGCAACATATAGTTCACAAGTAAAAAACACGCACCAGCTTCAAGTCAAATTAGTTTCGAAATAGTAAAAAAAGTCAGAAATTGAAAAAAAATGTGTTTAAATCTTACTGCCTGAGATTTGTCATTTTGTTTGACGAAAGCGATATGACATTAATGCTAACCCTTTAATCGTTAAATTTGTTCAATAAAATCAAAATATTTGTTTATTTATTTAATGTACATTTGCAGGCGCAGACAAGGTCATTCCCGTGAATATGACACTGGAATGAATGTCTCGGTTCCCGAGCCAGTCATTTCAGTGGTAAATTTTCAAAAATTCCCCAATCCCGTATTACTACTACTACTACTACTACTACTACTACTACTACTACTACTACTACTACTACTACTACTACTACTACTACTACTACTACCAGCTTCAAGTCAAATTAGTTTCAGTAGTAGTAGTAGTAGTAGTAGTAGTAGTAGTAGTAGTAGTAGTAGTAGTAGTAGTAGTAGCCATTTTTTAGTAGTAACATGATAATGTTTTAAGCTAAGCCTTACAATACCTTTACAATGTCCGTTCAATGGACCTTTCCAGTTCATCCATCAATCACATGACGTCATAATCAACTACGTGACGTGTAGAATGACGTCATAATCAATTACGTTATGTGTGATGTAGATAAGTTCGTCACGAACACATAATTTATGACGGACTAAGCGTTAGTGTACGAATTATAGGTTTTTACTATCTAAGCCATAGGCAGCAACACGGGAGAAGTGTGGGTGGAGCTTAGATAAAGATGGGCGGGGCAAAGCTAAAGCTGTATTCCCTCCATTGTATGATCAACTGGAAACAGTGAAAATCCATGGACAGCCGTTAAAGGTGCATATTCACAGCAAAATTACTGAAAATAAAATTGTTTAAAATATATACTTTTAGAGGCTTAAACAGCGAGCCTATATGTAATGAAACGAAATAAATCTTAACATATGATGATTTCATTCCATATAAATTAATATAACGAGCCTCTATTTCAATTTCGCTACTTAAAAAATTATATTAATTTATATGGAATGAAATCCTCATATGCTAAGATTTATTTCGTTTCATTACATATAGACACATAATGTAAACATATAAAAAATACAATTTTAACCATTTTATTGTCAAGCATTCTGGTGTGAATATGCACCTTTAATCACCGAAATCGCCGTTAACATGTTGCACGTGAGCCTCTGGATGTGTTTCGTCTATGACCAGCATATGTAATAAGCAAACAGACAAATAATGAAAATAGTAAGATCATAAGCAAAGTCCCAAGGCAACATATCTTTAACACAGTCGATGTGTAGCTGCTAGTCGTTTTACCTAGTTGCTCGAATAAGGTTCAGTAACAAAGCCACCATTTCGAGATAAGTGTTCCAGAAAGCTTAGTTTCGACCATCATTGGCATTATGGTAGGCCCTACTCGTGGTAGAGATTACATCTTTGCACGAACTCCTCACTTTCCAGAAAGGTTTTCTCTGAAATTCTCCGCATAAAAATGTGCGCTGGTGGGTTAATGGCATCGATAGTAAGCTGTCGTATAAGATTTGCTGCTAGCCATTTCTTAAATCCAAGCCACTGAAATCTGTACATTGCTTCAAACTGTAATCTGAAGGTGACAGAGATTCATCAGACGATCAATCATCTAGGTAATGAACGTGCCTATACAACGTCTATATTTTGTCTAACTTGTGCTAAACGACCACAGAAATATACATCGACTGTAATATGAAGTTCATTTAGGGTCCACAAGCTGTACTGCCAATTTAAACCATCTGTGTTAAAGTTGCAGCAAGTTGTGAGCTAAGTGTATGATTTCTCTATGTTAGACTTGTACATTCATTAACATGTATTCATCCTTCCTAATCTGTGCTGCATTTACAATGGACCTTTCCAGTTTTAGCTATGCCCGCCCATCTCTACCTAAGCTCCATCTGCACTTCGCAACGGGACCCAGTCAAATTAGGTTCAAAATATTCACCAGCTTACCTGTATAGTTTTCTGGAAGTTGAGATTCAGAGAGCGCAGGGGTCAAGTGATCCCAACGCAGTCAAAGCGTGAGTGGAGCTTAGCTAACGATAAGCAGAGCATATCTAAAACTGGATTCCTCCATTTCAGTTGTCGCTTGGACATTCATTTTATAAACGTTTAGACTTTCTTGACAATGCTTGACATTTGACAAATTACACGGCCATCCCAGAAACCAGGAAAATTACACATGCATATTATTTTGAAAGCTTTTATGATGAAAAATATCACGAAGATATACTACATTAAGGATAATGTACACACATAGGTCAACTTTATAGGATCTGAAAGTTGAAAAGAGATAAAGAGAGCGATGTAAGATTAGTAAAAATATAATTTATAAAGTAAGTCTATAAATTACTGCTTGTAAACTTACACAAGGAGTTGTGTTTTATATTTGGTAAATTTGCTAAATCAATGCTCAGTTAAACTATATATGTGTTGAGTGAACATTCAAAATCTTGATTTACATTGAAAGAAATGACTTAAAAGATGGGAATTAGTTTTAAATGTTTCAAGAGATAAGCAAAGTGAATGCCTTCTGTATACACAGATTGTCAATTCAGACAATATAAATATGAGTGAATGACAGTCATGACAAATACATGCTCAGTTCTCTCACTTAACGGATAACTAATCTAAACTCCTGATAGCTATTCAGGTGATATAATATGCTACTCATAAACTATGCAGGTAATGTTAAGCTTTTCATCATGCTGCCAAAGAGAGATAGTCAGGCTTTAGTAGCTAAATGTTGCTACATTTCTACAGCCTATGATGACTGTCAAGATTTACTTTTCAACCAATCAGAAAAATCCTAGCTTGCCTGCTTAGGGATATAGCTGAGTCATAGAGGCGCCAGCTATAGTTTGGCAGTGTGGTATAAAAGCAATCATACAGGTAAGCGGTTGAATATTTTGAATGTAATTTGACTGGCAGCAACAACTTCCAGTCAAATTAGTTTCAAAATATTCAACAATATCAATATTACATAATAAAGAAACACACTATCGCTTGAAGAAACAAAATGGCGGCGATCACTGTTCAACATTTACGCGATATTACCAAGCAGATAATTATAATACAGAAACGGGAATGTGACAGGATATGAATGATCTGGAATCTATAAACCATAATCTATCGGTGCAGTATAACATTTGAGATGAGATTAGCATCGCTTTAACCCCACGTGTGTTAACAGCGCCTCAAAGCACTCATAATACTACTTATATCAATTAATCGTTTTAATGGTCAACAATTTTCAAGCAATTTTAATTTTAGAAGACTACTTTTATCAATTTACCACTGACCATCAAAAGGGTAAAAGAAAATTTTAAGTTTTTTGTTATCCAGTGTCCAGTTAAAGGCCAAGAGAAGAGTATTTTTGAGATTTTTACCACTGGAATGACTGGCTCGGTTACCGAGATCTGCCTCTATAATTAGGTACGTCACGTGTTAGTTGGTATTACAATCAAAATGATATAAGCACGTCAAAAAATCGAAAACTTCACTAGGAAAGTGTATGAATTGTATGTCTTTGATGAATTTACAATTTCATAGCATCCTGTATAATATTTTGAAAAGAATTTATTTGATTTGGAACTGTTAACAACAGCCCCTCCCCCACCTCCTCTAACCAACCCTCCCCCCCACCCCATCCCAATTATTTTCAAAATATTCATCATATTCCCTTGTAAAAAAAATTGAAATTCTAGGAGGTCGGGATTCAAAGAGTTAAAATCAATTCAAACTCACCTATAAAGCGGTCGTAGCTGAGCTAGAAATGGGCGTGGCATAGCTAGAAATGGGCGTGGCATAGCTAGAAATGGATCCCTCTATATTTATATACACGATATATATTCATATTTGTTTTATTTTTTGCATGCACGGTGCAGTTGAAATATCGTGGAATCATCAAATGCCCATACTGCAAACTATCGTAAGTGTCGATAATCTATCCCAGTGATAAAGCGTTAGTTTTTTAACCATGTAGCCACCTGGGCCCCTACACGCAGAACTTAAGGGGCCCAGTCAATGGACCTTTCCATTTTTAGCTATGCCCCGCCCAACACTAGCTAAGCTCCACCCACACCTCGCCGTGTTGGGATTGATCGATCCTCGAATGCCCTAGCTATCAATTTCCTGAAGGCTATACAGGGAAGCTGTTGACTATTTTGTAACTACTTTGTTTTATTAAATAGTAAAAGCAAACAATTTGTACAACAACGTATAGACCGTCTTCAAATATGCGTTCGTGACGTACTTATCGACGTTATTCATGACGTTATTCATGACGTCATTCATTATGATGTTATTGTACACATCACGCAGTTCATTATGACGTCATATGATGGGTGGGTACTCTGGAAAGGTGAATTTTCCAAGGGCCCAATCTTATAGTGGACCTTTCCACGTGTATCCATCTATCATATGACGCCATAATCACATACGTCATGATACGTGACGTATAGAATAGCATCATAATCAATGACGTCATTATGATATCATGAATGAAGTAGATTAGTACGTCATGAACGCAAAATTGAAGACGGACTATGCGTTGTTGTAAGAATTGTATGTCTCTACTATTTAATAAACATGCTGTTGAATATTTTGAAACTAATTTGACTTTTATGACGTAATGATTATGACGTCATCCTATACGCCGCTTAGCTGATTATGACGTCATATGTCATCAAATAATCGATGGATACTCTGGAAAGGTGAATTGTTGTCCTCGAAGTATTTCTATATTTGGGGAATGGAGGACTTACGTGTCGTTGTGTTACATTTTCGGGTCTATTAATGTTAGTTGACTGAAAATACAATATGTGATTTAATTCAATAGGCCAATCTTGTATAAAGAAGTACATACCTGTGTGGCCTATTGGGATGCCAATATCTGCAGTCCTTTACCTGAAGTTGCCAAAGTCAGGGAGGGCATAGCGTTGCTGCACCTAAGGGTAAATTGGCGAGATGTATCAAAGTGGCGTTTATCAATTTGCTTCAATTTAAAAGATAACTAATCCCATCTCTTGATAGCTCTTCAGGTGATCTAACACGCCGGCCATAAACTATCCAGGTAATTTTACGCTTTTTATCACGCCGCTAAGGAAAGATATTCAGGATTTAGTAGTTAAATGTTGGTGCATTTCTACACCGTATGATGGGTGTCATGGTTTACTTTTCAACCAATGAGAAAAACCCTAGTACGTCTGCCTCGGTATATACGCTCAGTCTTAGAGGCGCCAGCTATAGTTTGGCAATGTGATATAAAAGCAATCCTATAGGTAAGCTGTTGAATATTTTGAAACTAATTTGATTGGAAGTTGTTGCTGCCATGGGCAGCGACAACTTCCAGTCAAATTTATTTCAAAATATTCAATGGGATGAGCATTACATAATAAAGAATGTGATGCATTGGAGCTTACATGACATCACAGGCAATAGCTTGGGGAGACAAAATGGTGTCGATCACTGTTCAACATTTACTCGATATTACAAAACAGATAATTGCGATACAGATCAGGGAATGTGATAGGATATGAATGATATGGAATCTATAAACCATATTCTATCGGTGCAGTATAACATTGAGATGAGATTAGCATCGCTTTAATATTTACAACCCAGATCACATGTATGCTGACATATAGGGCACATACAGTACAATAGTTACATCATCATCATCATCATCATCATCGTCATCATCATCATCATCATCATCATCATCATTAACCCCGCTTGTGCCAACAGCGCCTCAAATCGCTCAAAATACTACGTATATCAATTAATCGTGTTAATGGTAAACATTTTAATTTTAGAAGACTATTTTTAAAATTAATTTACCACTGAAGTTCTGGCCGGTTTGGCCATCAAAAGGGTAACGTTAAAGAAAATTTTAAGTTTTTGCTTAGCCAGTGTCCATTTAAAGGTCACGAGAAGAGAATTCTTTTAATTTTTGCCACTGGAATGGCTGGCTCGGTTACCGAGCCAGTCATTCCAGTGGTAAATATTCAAAAATATTCTTCTCTTGGACTGCAAATAGACATGCCCCAAGACCACTACATAACTGATTTTAGCTGGTTTGAACTAGGTTTGAAGTTTTAAGGATTACGTTAGCAAACGAGGCGTTAATATCATTATTATTACTATTAGCTTACCACCATTACTACACACATCTTCAGCACTATTCCCATTTCCTCATCTGCATCTACAGATTGTTACTTCGCGATTATTCTAAGGAACTGACAGTGGTTTTATCAGTGAACGTTTACAGGTCGACAGTAGTATTTGGAAATTATAGTACTTTAATTTCTTGCAATAGTACTGTGTTAGGATGCATTTACGGTCTTCTTTGAAGAATTCACAGATGAAGAGATAGTGGTACTCATCGCCTATGTTGTTACATATTCTACATTTCTATTGATATTCTGGGATACTGGTTGTTCTACCAACTTCTATAGGTAACTTTGATGTACTGAATCTGGTAAGAAATATTCCATTGCGACGATTTAGCCTCCTCATATATGGTTCTAAACAAAGTTTTATCTTAAAAGTAGTATATCGCCTACCCCCTCGAAGAGTTATTTTATGGACCTTTCCTATTTTAGCTAGGCCCCTCCTACCTCTAGCTAAGCTCCACCCACCTCACGCTCGTTTTGGGATCGATCGATACCTGAAATCCCTGGCTATCAATTTACAGAAAACTACACATGCAAGCTGTTACAACAGCACCCAGTCCAATTAGTTTCAAAACTATTCGACAGCATGTTTATTATAGCAAAAACATACAATTCGTACAACGTGTCGAACTATTAAGCGCTTAAGACGGAATATATCGAGTCATTCATGACGCCATGATTATGACGTCATCCTACACGTCACTTAGTTGGTCATTACGTAATATAACGTCATAAATCAGGTTCTACTTTCCTTGCCTACTATTAGTGATGCCAAGAAATTTAGAATTTTACATTGAATTTTAATATTTAATGGGTACCGTCCTAACTCACCATATACATAGTTCACCATATACAATCATATAGGCCTACCATATTTAATTGACTTGCTCTTTTTTACTCTGAGGATATATTTCATAAATTCCAAATATATTAATTCTCGTGATTGATAGTTTTCGTTTCCCCAGATTTCACTCCAATACTCGGCAATGGGCACAATAGTTGCATCCAATAATTTCAGTTGGCATTCAATGGATAGGTCTAGGTTATTCATACGCCGGTGCAGCCGATACATAGCATTTCTGCATTGTTCTTTTAGACGCTGGCTTGCTTCATGGACCCTTCCCGTTTTAGCTATGCACCGCCCATCTCTATCTAAGCTCCACCCACACCACTCTCGTGTTGGGGTCGATCGGTCTCTGAACTCCCTGACTATCAATTTCCAGAAAACTAAACAGGTAAACTGTTGAATATTTTGAAACTAATTCGACTTGGTTGCTGTTGAATACAGAATATGTATTAAATGGTAAAGACATACAATTCGTACAACGTGTCGGACTATTAAGCCTTAAAGACGAGCTATATCGAGTCATTCATGACGTCAAGATTATGATGTCATCACACACGTCACTTAGTCGATTATGATGTCATATGACGTCATATGATGGGTGGATAATCTTAGAAAGGTCCATTGAGTTTATTACTTATTTGAAAATATTACGTATTTATAATTGTCAGTTATAGTTATCGGCGTGTCTACTAATCTCAATTTAAAAAGATTACACATCTATTCAGTTAATGGATGAATCCGACCTGTCGATCAAGTATATGACGTCATAATCAATCACGTCACATGCAGGCTGACGTCACCATCATAATAATACTCCGTCGTGAAGCTGGAATAGTCAGGCACATGTACGAATCGTATGTCTTTGATGGAATTACTATTTAATGAACATTCTGTTGAAGATTTCGAAACTAATTTGACCAGGTGGGTTGTTGCCTATGGCAGATTAGTTTCAAAATATTCAACGGCTGGCCTGTATAGTTACATTGATATTGTGATTCTGTGAATTCAGGGTTTGATCGATCCTAACACGGATAACTCGTGGGTGGAGCTTAGCTAGAGATGGGCAAGGCATAGCTAAAAGTGGATCCATCCATGGGCAGCACCAACTGCGAGTGACACTAGTTTCAGAATATTAACAAAATATTTCTTACATTATCATTGATGATTTTATTGCTAGTATTTTCGATTCTATGGTTCTGTTGTTGGTTTTTTCCTTTTTCAGATCAGCAGCTGGGCGTCGAGCCCCGGCAAGAACGCGAGCAATCCTGCATGGCGTCATGGTGACTGTATATCTGTCTGTCCTGATTATCAAGGCCGTACGCCATTACTCAATTTAGAATAAGTATTGCTTGATTTGATTGAGAAGTTTTTTTAGATACGACAAATTGATTTCACGGTGGCGGTCATGACATACGAGTATCAATGTAGGCTATTATCACTATATTAACAATAATGTTCATCTTGACATACGAGTATCAATGTAGGCTATTATCACTATATTAACAATAATATTCATCTTGACATACGAGTATCAATGTAGGCTATTATCACTATATTAACAATAATGTTCATCTTGACATACGAGTATCAATGTAGGCTATTATCACTATATTAACAATAATATTCATCTTGACATACGAGTATCAATGTAGGCTATTATCACTATATTAACAATAATATTCATCTTGACATACGAGTATCAATGTAGGCTATTATCACTATATTAACAATAATGTTCATCATGACATACGAGTATCAATGTAGGCTATTATCACTATATTAACAATAATGTTCATCATGACATACGAGTATCAATGTAGGCTATTATCACTATATTAACAATAATGTTCATCATGACATACGAGTATCAATGTAGGCTATTATCACTATATTAACAATAATATTCATCATGACATACGAGTATCAATGTAGGCTATTATCACTATATTAACAATAATGTTCATCTTGACATACGAGTATCAATGTAGGCTATTATCACTATATTAACAATAATGTTCATCATGACATACTAGTATCAATGTAGGCTATTATCACTATATTAACAATAATGTTCATCATGACATACGAGTATCAATGTAGGCTATTATCACTATATTAACAATAATATTCATCATGACATACGAGTATCAATGTAGGCTATTATCACTATATTAACAATAATGTTCATCATGACATACGAGTATCAATGTAGGCTATTATCACTATATTAACAATAATATTCATCATGACATACGAGTATCAATGTAGGCTATTATCACTATATTAACAATAATGTTCATCTTGACATACGAGTATCAATGTAGGCTATTATCACTATATTAACAATAATGTTCATCATGACATACGAGTATCAATGTAGGCTATTATCACTATATTAACAATAATGTTCATCATGACATACGAGTATCAATGTAGGCTATTATCACTATATTAACAATAATATTCATCATGACATACGAGTATCAATGTAGGCTATTATCACTATATTAACAATAATGTTCATCATGACATACGAGTATCAATGTAGGCTATTATCACTATATTAACAATAATGTTCATCTTGACATACGAGTATCAATGTAGGCTATTATCACTATATTAACAATAATGTTCATCATGACATACGAGTATCAATGTAGGCTATTATCACTATATTAACAATAATGTTCATCATGACATACGAGTATCAATGTAGGCTATTATCACTATATTAACAATAATGTTCATCGTTGACCCCTCTTCTGTCAACTTACCCCTTTAAGGGTCAAGTTGGTCAAAATCGACCTCTGCAGTGATCTTGAGAAATGTTCATTTGCAGACTAAAACAAGAATATTTTTGAAAATTTACCACTGGAAGGACTGGCTCGGTAACCGAGCCAGTCATTCCAGTTGTGAATTTTCAAAAATACTCTTCTTGTTCTGCAATTGAAAACTGGCTAAGCAGAAGTTTGAATTTTCTTGACCATTACACTTTTGATGAATGTCCATTTGAAAGAAAACAGAAATATTTTTTGTAAACTTTCGTTATAAATTTACAAAAATACTCTTTTTGACTGCAAAACTCAAAATTTCCTAGAAAGGTATTGGTAATTAAATGTCAGTTGAAAAAAATAGTATTTTGAGCGCTTTAATGCGCTGTTGACACATGACGGGTTACGAATGTCGCGCCCAAGGAGATCAGATGCCGTGGGCAATGTATAAGACGCCATAGTCCGGCAATACGGCTGAAAACAACCCGCGCAATCGCGTCCACATGACGGTTCTTTTGCAATTTTTGTATTTTGAACACCTACTAATATAAAATCCTGTTGATGACACTTTGTCAACTTTGAGTATATTTTAAATTTTTATTTTTATATAAATTATGCAAAAATGATGAAAACGGTATGAGTTTAATGAGAAAATCTCTTATAAGATACATTATTTAGCCGAAAACAATTTAGTAGGGCTGTAACGAACATTCGTTGGTTCAGAAAATCGCAAACCATGTGAAGACGAACCATGGTTCGGTTCGCTTGCACGGGATTCGTGCGGTTCGTGAGCCATACATAAGCTTTCACCGATGAATTCCCATATCTAATTTTAGGAAAACCATACAAGAAAACTGTTGAATATTTTGAAATTAATTTGAACAGCTTCAAGTCAAATTAATTCCAAAATATTCAAGAGAATAAATTTTATATCATAAAGAATTTCCTTTTCATGGTAAATCTTTGTGTGTTTTCTACCATTTAGCTAGTAAAGTCACCTGCCTTTAAATGTTATTTTCTGTTAGGAGTAATTTCTCGCATACAATAGATATTAAAAACGATCGGGAACCAGTTCGTGGTTCGGACATCTGTATCGTGAACCGGTTCGTGGTTCAGAGATCTGTATCGTGAGCCAGTTCATGGTTCGAACATCTGTATCGTAAACCGATTCGGTTCGTGAAAGTCCTCACGAACCTCATGCTTACAATTTAGTACAATTATTATTTTATTATCACTAGCCACTGCTAATGGTAAGCACTGCCTTCAGGTACGTTGCATTGTATTATACAATATTGCTGTCACGACCACCACCGCCACCATCATCATCATCATCATCAATACTGGTATTCCATTGGCAGAAATCAATGATTCTAGAAAGGGTTGCAATGTCTGTTTACAATCGTTTTTTGGGGATATCTTTTCGACAGTAGCTTGGTGTCTAAATGAAATTATAGCTGACTGGCCGATGGCCACCTGCTTGGCTTCTTCAGAATTCAGGATGGCCGCTAAAGAAGCTAGATTTTATCATAAGATTTTGTTCTAAGTAAAGTAGAATGATGATGTTGTCATCTACAGGTAGGTTTTCGAGGGTGGGGAATCCGAGTAAAATTCTTTTAACATTTTAACATTTCACACCCATCTTCATGACATAATTTCAAGATGGCTGCCAAATTCAACATAAAAATAACAAAATCGTGGTAAAACGCATATAAACATGTAATTGCATTAGAATGGTGATGTTGACATCTATAAGTATGTTTTCAAGGTGGAGGAATACGCGTCGGAAGTTATTTTACCATTTGGCAGCCATCTTGACGATGTAAATCCAAGATGGCCACCAAAATCAGCATAAAACACGTATAATCGCCTATAATCAGGCATAATTGTGCGTGTTTTCTGTATTAATTGTTACAGAATGATACATTAGTGTGTGCTAATCGATATTTCAGCGATTCTGATTGAAACCAGTGTACATATAAATAAAACTAGAAGACATTTAATGAAGTAACTTTAAATCTGCGATGCCTGGCCATTAAGTCATAGTATAAGGTATCTTCTAACATGATAACTGAACATGTCCAGACAAGTTGACTTGATTTCTGCCAAAAACGATAATTGGTAACTTTAAGGCCCGAGGGGTCCTCTTCCACCTGGGCCTGTGACATAGTGAGTGAGGAAAACATGAAAGGGTGTCACATGAGATCGTCTAATATGCCCAGTGACCTTCTCTGAGGAATTGGAGTTCATTTCTGCAAAAAAAAGAAAACTGGTTACGTAAAGGCCCTAGAGGTGCCCTTCCCCCACTGAATATGTGACATAGGGGTGATGTTAGCATGAAAGGATGTCATACGGTAATCTTCGAACATGCCCATTGAACTTCTCTGAAGAAAGGGAAGTCAGTTCCACCAAAAACTAAAACTTGCAGCTTTGATGCCCAAGGGGTACCCTTCTATCTCGGCCTGTGACCCAGGGGTATTGAAATTATGACAGGGAGTCACAGGGTATCATCTAATATGGCCATTGGCCTTCTCTGATGAAGAGGAGTTCATTTCTGCCAAAAACTAAAACTAGTAACTTTGAGGCCTTAAGGAGTGCCCTTCCACCAGGGCCTGATATCTAGGCATGATGGAAGCATGAAAGGATGCCATACGGTATAGTCTAAAATGTCCACTGGCCTTTTCTAATAATGGGAAGTTCATTTCTGCCCAAAACGTAAACTGGTAGTTTTGAGGCCCAAAGAGTGCCCTTCCACCTGGGCCTATACCGCCCCCCCCACCCCCAACCCCACCCCCAGTGTGATGGAATCATGCAATGATGTCACAGGGTATCATCTAATGTGTTTATTGACCTTCTCACATAATGGGTAGTTCATTTCTGCCAAAAACCGAAACTGGTAATTTTGAAGCTCAGCGGGTAACCTTCCACTTGGGCATATGCCTACCCTATCGGTCATCAAATTTAGGACACCAATGGTAACATCCTGACTAAGTACAGTAGTGATCCGATCAAAACTATAGGTCTAGTAACACTTCAAAGATCAGTATTAAGAATCCACATACATTTCCTATGGGACTTTTTGCCAACAGAAAAGTGGGTCGCTCGAAAACCCTTAGACAGATCCAAGAAAAAAACAAGAAAACACGATTCCAGATTGGGTAGCCAAAGTTGACCAAGTTTGGAGATGATCAGATGAAAACTGTTGGAGGAGATGCGGTCCATTTTAATAAATCTGTGATTGCATCGCAGATTAATAATGCTGGCCACTACAATGGACAGTGGCGTGATATGTTTATTATGGCAATGTGGATGAGGAAATGACACAGACCAGGTGGCGGCATTATTGGAACCACAGAGAGCACTCAAATAATGGAGACGTGGGTGTATACTATGGATGCGACCATGACCCTGACTGGTGGTCTCAAGAAGATGTGGGGTGAAGGGCATGTGCAAATGACCCATAACGAGGAGTCTGCAGGTCGCATCGTTCAAGACGGATATGATCGTAAATCACTATGCTCATCTCTAGTCGCAAATTGACACAATGGATCCAGGTACCCATGGGGCAGGATGTCTGCCAACTAGCTCAAACAAATGTCAACGTTGACAGGGTCTTGGGGATCAGGACTGAGCAGCTGGTCCTGTTCGAGGTAGTATGGCCATAAGACTAGATAAAATGATAGGCTTACCTGGAAACTTTAATGATTAGTATTTAGACATAAAATTCTGTCTAGGTAACAAACACAGACCATCTCCAGTAATTACAAAGCGGGCATGCTCTACGTTTAGCAGAAGCAGCGGCAACCAAGAACACTGTCTTCCATGTGAGAAGCTTCATATCAATACTTCTGACTGGGTCAAAAGGATGAGCTCCCAACACCTGTATGGCAAGGGAAAAATTAAGCAAGCAATTTTCTTCAATCCCAGCAGATAGGCTAGGAATGACAGCCGCTAAGGCTGACATGTATGCTGCCAAAGTAGATGGAGCTAAACCGCGTGAGTGGAATAGCTCAAAGAGAAAGGCTGCTACTATTTGAACACAGGCTCGAAAGGGATCTTTATTTTGATCCGAGCACCATTCTGTGAATCTATTGATTCTATAATTATAAGTCGCGGAAGTTGATCCCTTTCTGGCAGAGGCGATGAATTTCGCTCCCTGCTCAGAAAATCCTTCCTGAACTGAACGTTCCGAGATAACTGCCATGCAGTCAATTGGAACATTTCCGGACGATAATGAGGGGTAATGATGCCCTATGTTCTGGAAGATCAGATTCGGTAACTGTGGAGGAAGAACCGCTCTGCAGACAAGAAGGTCCAGCAGATCCGAATACCATGATCAGCTCGGCCTGTCTGGATGGATCTGAAGCACTTGGCATTCCTCTTGTTTGATTTTCTGCAGAACCTTTGGAATCAGGATTGTTGGAGTGTAGGCATATGCATACATCCCTGCCCAACTCAACGTCAATGCATCCACTGCGAAGGCTTATGGGTCTGGAATCGGAGACACGTACATAACCATCTGTGTGTTCTCTTTTGTTGAGACCAGATCTATGTTGGGTTTCCCCCAATGACTGAACAGTTACTCAGCTACTGGAAGGTTCAGCTGCCATTCCATTGGTCGACAAACCAATCGCCGACTCAATGAGTCTGCCAGGATGATCAACCTTCCCGGAATATGTGCCGCTCTCAAGATGATGTTCATCTCTTTGCACCAACACAGGAGCTTCCAAGTAATCGTGCACAATTCTGGTGACCGTGTCCCACCTTGGCGGTTCAGATAACACACCACTGTTGAATTGTCCTATCTGATCAGTACTATCTTGTACTTGACCTGATCCAGAAAATGCTCCAGTGCAAACTGCACTGCCAACATCTTCAGAATATTGATATGTTTCAAAACATTCAACCGATTCCACACCACTGACACTGTCTGATCTTCCCAAGCTCCCCCCCCCCTCCCACCCCTCCTGTGGCGTATCTATGAAAATCGTCACTTGAGGCAATGGAGGAGACATCAGAACTCCTAGCAAGAGATTCTGTCGATTGAGCCATCATTGAAGTTGATGACAGAAAGGCTCCAATAACTGAATTGGCTTCAAAAGGCTGTCCCTCATTTGAGACCACATGGACACCAGGTACAATTGGAGCGGTCTCCACCTTAATGCTGAGTAAGGTACCACATACTCCATTGACACCGGCTATCAATTTCAGGAATGTCCTGGCTGGAATACATTGGCTCCCTTTCAATGTCTTCAACAATATCATCATGGAGTCGACCCGACTTTCGGATGGATAAACCATGCCTGACTGAAGATCGAAGAACATGTCCAGGCATACAAATTTCTGAGATGGAACAAGACCTGGCTTTTCGAAATTTATCACCCATCTCAGAGAGCTGAGCATGTTTGTTACTACTTGAAGGCTGCCTTGAAGTACACAGAGATCGTTGGCCTTGATCAACCAATCATCTATGTACGTATGAAGAGCCACGCCCCGCTTGCGGAGTTGTGTTGTCATAGCAAGAACAACTCACGTGAAGGCCTGAGGAGCTGTGGTGAGTCCGAATGGCAAAAGTTTGAATTGCCATATGTGGCCCTGGAACGCAAACCGAGGATAGTTGCGAAACTCCTCTTTTATTAGAATGTGGAAGTAGGCATCTTTCAGGTCTATTGACACTGTCCAAATTCATTTCGCTAATCCTGCCATTACAGTCCTTGTTGTTTCAACGGCTTCAGTTTTAGCATTGGTCTCCACCCACCGGTGTGCTTGGCTACCAGGAACATGATCGAATAAAAGCCTGGGATGTGCTGATCTTGCACTGATTGCACAGCATCTTTTTCGCAAAGAGCATTTATCTCCTCTTGAATAGCTAAAAGTTTATCGGACACCATTGGTGCTGGGGTCCAAATGGTGTCCATAGCAAGATGTGGAAGCAGTCTGCTTTGGGACCATTCCGGAGAATACCCGTAGGTTATCCAATGAATAACCACAGAATCTCGTACCATGTCTGCCGATTGATGTGAAAACAACTGCAGCCTGCCTCCTAATTGGAGCGGATGGAGAAGTTGACATGCTGTCCATTCGGTATTTTCTAAGACAGCGCCGATGGACGTCAATGCTACATGACCCACTGTTCCCAGAAACACCCGAGCGGTTTAAAAGAAAAGGTCATCAGGCCCGGTAAGAACCCTTACTGGCCCTATGATCTCTCTTGGCTGAGCCAGCAGCTCCGCCCGGCCACCATTCTGGCTGCGCCCATAACCGCTGCGACGCACCCCTCCATAGCCATCAACCTTGGCATCCATGGATGCCGACGATTGAGCCTGGAATCCCGCTTTACCCCAGGCATGCGTCTTCCCCTGACCAGAGGAATTAGTCTGCTGAGCATGCCACAGATTGGGGTGGGAGGCAGGAGGAGCAGGCTTCACAAATACACCCTTAGACTGCTGTTTAACCTTGGGTTTAACAACATCCTTCTTCGGGTATACCTATTTTAGACCTGGGTCAACCTGGTGCAACCTTTCGCACCTATCTGCGACGCCTTCAAGGGTGCTCCACGCTTCACCCGCAAAGAGCTTGGGACCTCTCATGTCCACCCCAAGCAGTGAACGTTCAATGTTCCGATTTGGCTGTGCATAGTCAAGGCCCATATGATGTCACAAATGCAAACAGCATGCAGTAGCCCGAGCCAGACAGTCCTGGGCTAGCCATTGACTGTCCATCAATGCCTTAATCACTGATAATGGCACAGTACTACCGTTCCTTCCTGCATCAAAAACACCCTGCAGGAAAGCATTAGCGTGCGAGAGTGAAGCTGTTGCTGCTCTCGTCGCTTCCTCCAAATACCAGACCTCCACATAAGGATAAACTCGTAAGGGATGGACAGCAGGTTTGGCCGTAACTGGTTTGCCATCCTTCCCCAGAGGATGACTCTATATCCACAATGTTGCTCTTTCATCAAGCAACAACTGCTGCGCAGCCACATGCCTCTGGTAGTCATCTAATGGCACCCAGATACACTTACCGACCTGCCTAGGGATCTTAGGCAGTTTGCCGCTAATGAGCACTGAAGAAGCGATAAGCTCCATATCCGTGGTGTTAACATCCAACAAAATAAACACTATACACGACTGCTGTGTCTCCATCAGCTTGGGGTCTCTGAGCACTAATGTCCGAGAACACAACTGACTTCTGGACTTCTGAATCCGGCCCAAAATCATAAGAATTTCGTATGAAGTCTGTGGGTGGCCTCTATCCATTCAGTCTCAGTTGCTAAAGGACCACATGGAAGAAGGATGGAGTCTGCGCCCTTCATGTCAGCCATCCAAGTCACAGCCTCCTTGGCACCCATCTGGTCAGGACTACCGCTACCGGGAGCTGAATGCTCTGATCCAGCCATCTGTGGAGTGTGGACTCCGCAAATCAGGCATGAAACAAAAACCCTCATGCACCAGTGCAGACGGAATACCAGACACCATGGTAGCAAACGCTGCGTGGTCACTAACCCCAGCCTGTTCCAGCACTGGACCCCATTGAACCAGCGTGGACTGGCTCGGATGAGGACGGACCCCATACAGCCCCTCAGGCCGCATGCCATCCACCTCCATCCACTCAACGATGCCTGGCTGGGACAGGTGCAGTAGTTGGTCCTTCTCCTCAGTTGAAAGATTGTGGTCTATAACCTGGCCTGTCTCCGAGGAGATCAAGCCACGGACGAAAGAACCCTGCTCCTGGCCACAGATCCTGTAATGTTCTGCCTTGGCAAAACCGGTACAGGGCATTAATGGAGCAGAGCTAACCACTAATTGACCCTCATTGGTGCCACTTTTATGGATACCACTAGGCCCAGTCATGGCTGGATGGGTGCCAGGCGATGGGTCCATGCCCCGCTGGACCAATGGCGGAGCCACTACAGTTGATACCATCTGAATCATTGAACTGTCCCAATGATATCATCTAGCATTGACTGAAATGACCCAGCCATCTCAGTCCTAACAGAGGCGAACGCTGTGTGCAGGTCATTTTTAGACACTGACGCTTTACCTGACTACTCATGTCGTGTTGTTTTATTGAGCCCCATGATTACATGGGAAATCATCTAATGACAGTCCACATGAATAAAAAATAATTATTCGACTTCAAACATTTATAACTACTATTCTTAAAAACGTGAATATTGTGAGATGGAATCAAATAAAGACAAGAAATATTATTCATAGCGCATCAAAGTAATGTACCAATGTGATGTACCAATGCGATATGAGCCCAGGAAATGAGAAATCTGACCAAATTTCTCTAATAAAATACGTACCATCAAACATAAGAGCAGCTACCGCTAGGCTTGCACGATATTGTCCTAGGAGGTATCGCGATATATTGTGGTGAGAAAATCGTGATATTTCGATATATTGTATGGCCTATTTTATGGTATATGAATTCACGAGGTGAATTGGTCTTGTGTTGAGTTAGACTGCACGGTTTGGCTTATGTAGACATATCGGCTTCGCTATCAGTTTTCATATCAGTTTCAACAAATATGACTTCTAATTGATAAATTTCAACGAAAACTTTAAATCCAGTCGCCAAGATCACAGGCGCTCATGTCGTGGCCCATACATATGTACATGGTAGAGTAGGCGACTATGACTAATGACCCCCCACCCCCACAACTTACTGATAGTATATATAAATTATATATATTTTGTCCGGGCCACGACATGAGCGTCTGTGGTCAAAACAAACCAATTTCCGCTCCGGCATCCATATTGAATGATGAATTCTGGTTATTTACGGACGCAGAAACAACGAGCACTCGTAAAACGAGTCCTAATAGTAGCAAACGAGTCCACGTGAATAAATGGCTTAAAACAGCAATCTGAAAATTATAACAGATTGACAAACATTTAAAAGTAATATTTATGTCCAAAACAACATAATTATGGAACAATTTCACCTATGCAGACTAGGATAGCTCCGAGCCAGACATCATTGCAGGGAAAGTAAGCCCCAAAAAACCTCTAAAACTGAATTTTAAGTAGACACAACAAAACACGTTCACGCAAATTTGTTGTGGAATGGCTGGTCTGGACTCGAAGCCGATCAGCGTCACCGGCCATTCGTGTTCTAGCGAGATCTACGCTAAACGGGATTCTCGGCATAGCACGAAGCTACGGCTCTACGTTTAGATTGTGTCACTGGCGTGGGAGTTTCTAGACACGTCTAGGTACGGGTCCCTGACGTGTGTTGTTTAAATTGGCATTTATTTGGAAGGGTAGACATGTTAGGAAACATATTATAGAGTGACCCAGTAGGTAAGTTTATTGAAGTAGAACCTGCCTGCGCAAAATCCTTTCAATTTCAAGCAATAAATGCCACTGATGATGCAGCCGATCAAGATTTAGATAACAATGTTGGTTCCACGTTTAATGCTGAAATCAAAGTCTTTATCGAAGACAAGATAAACATCGCTCTTGTCTGACTTCTCAAATACGTAATTTCATAAGTTCGCTTTAAGAAAAACAGTTCCTTTATTAGGCCAATGGATTCTCCACAGGGGAACGCACCCGTCAATGATGTTAACGTCTGGAACCTGACATAGCATAGACGAAACATTGACTTTAATTTTAGCCTTAAACACAGACTTGGCTGTTGTAATGGACCTTTCCATTTTTAGCTATGCCCCGCCCATCTTTAGCTAAGCTCCACCCACACCTGGCTCGTGTTGGGATCGACCGATCTCTGAACTTCCTGACTATCAATTTCCAGAAAACTATACAGGTAAGGTGTCGAATTTTTTTAAACTAATTTCACCGGGTGCTGTTGCTGCCTGTGATAGCAACATCGCTCAGTGAAATTAGTTTCAAAATATTCAACAGCATGTTTATTAAATAGTAGAGACATACAATTCGTATTAAGAGTTAAAGACGGGGGCCAATAGAATAATTTATGACGTAATGATTATGGCGTCATCCTACACACAGCTTAGCTGAGTATGACGCCATATGACGTCAGGTCATCGATGGATTCCCAGCGCCCAGTCAAATTAGTTTCAAAATACTCAACAGCATGTTTATTAAATAGTAGAGATATACAATTCGTACAATGTGTCGGACTATTAAGAGATAAAGACGGGGACCAATAGAATCATTTATGACGTAATGATTATGACGTCATCCTACACTCAGCTTAGCTAAGTATGACGCCATATGACGTCAGATCATCGATGGATCCTCTGAGTGAAATTCTCAAGTTGTCTTTGGCATCTCACATAGAGATGGGCACGGTCACCAATGCGTGCTTCATCAGGCAACTCTGTAATCGACTTTTGTAATCAAGTAAATAATATGTGATAAAATCTGTATGTGAATTGAACTACAATACAGTTATGTGAGTTTCTAAACAGATCATGGGGCGGGTCAAATCGAGCGGGCGATCTATTTTCTAAATTAATGAATATTATTAATATAAAATTCAAGCTCAATTGGCATATGCTGTGAAAAATGTGTTAAAATATGTTTAACTGGATATAAAGTAACTGATGAGTGCATAATAGCTTGTTATTTCGGTTAATTTGCACAGATATTGTAAAATAAAACTGGATAAAACGGGATCTTAAATTTTTTTTACTGTTTTTGTATATACTGACAAACTATCCATATGACCACGTTCATAGTACTATGAACGCAATCGCAATATCTTCCAAGGCATAAACTGACGTTGGATTTATGGAATTGTCATTGATACTTAAACAGATATTAAATAAAAGATGTATTTATGGTTTTTATAGACACATAGCGTTTCTTGAATGCTCAAGGGTGACACGATGTCATTACTCAGCGTTCATATTAACACGTATTAAACCTGCTCGTGTCAACAGCGCCTCAGAGCGCTCAATATTCTACTTGATATATCAATTAAACATTTTGATGGTCATTATTTTTCAAGATACTTTAATTTTAGAAGATTATTTTTGTAAATTTATGACTGTTACCGAGCCAGTCATTCTAGTGGTAAATATTTAAAAATACTCTTCTCTGGGTCTTTCAAATAACCACGTCTGAAGACCACTGCAAAGTTGTTTTTGGTCAATTTTACCATTAAATGGTTAATGGACCTTTCTGGTTTTAGCTATGCCCCGCCCATCTCTAACTAAGCTCCACCCACACCTCGCTCGTGTTGGGATCGATCGATCTCTGAACACCCTGACTATCAATTCCCAAAAGACTACACAGGTAAGCTGTTGAATATTTTGAAACTAATTTGGCCGGGTGCTGTTGCTGCCTAAGGCAGCAACAGCGCCCAGTCAAATTAGTTTCAAAATATTCAACAGCATGTTTATTAAAGAGCAAAGAATTACAAAGACATAAAATTCATACAACGTGTCGGACAGTTTGAGATTTGATGAAGGTCTATATGGAACCCTTTGTGACGTAATGTTTATGACGTCATAATACATGCGCTGAGCTGATTATGACGTCATACGAGGTCAGATGATGGATGGATACTCTTGGAAAGGTGGATTAAGTTGAGCCAAAGGGAGTTAAGGACACAAGAGCAGCAAAAAAAATGTCGTGTGGATGCTAGTGCACGGTTACCCATAAACATCACATTTGACATCAGGGTCAAGTTCGACTCCTAACCATAGTTAGCTATAGCTAACTAGAGTACCAGTCGAACTTCAAATAGTTAACTAGCTAGTCAACTATAGTCAACCGAGCACCCGACCTCGGTTCAGATGGTTAGTGCGATATTTGCGTAAATTTCAAAATGGCGGACACCGATCGCTTGCCACGAACAAATGCATATAAAAGTGTAAATATTTCACTAAATAACTTAGGTTTGATGAAATTATGCTTTCCCATTATATGTCAATGTTCCCAAGCCCATATTCATTCCCACTTTATGCCACATGGACGCTTGTTGACGTCTTAGCGGACAAAAATAACCCATTTTCGTATGTCATCAAAACAGACGGCAGAAAGGGTTAATGGAGACTGGTACCTGGCTCCAAATTTCTGCAATTGCAATTCAATAGGGAACCGGGTACCAACGAACTATAGTCGACTACGATCAAGTTCGACTGGGCATAGCAACTGCGCATGATCAGTAAACCAGCAAACTGACTATAGTTAGCGAGTCGAACTTGACCCAGGACTATCTGCCAATCATGGCCATGGACACCGAAGGCAATAGAAGGACCCATTTCCAGCTATACCCCGCCCATTTCTATCTAAGCTCCGCCCATCCGGTGCGCGTGTTGTAATAAATTTATATCCCTTGAACCGTGAATATTTTGAAACTAATTTGACTGGGAGTGGGGGGGGGGCTGTTGCTGTGAGACTGGGGGCTGTTGTTACATATTGTAGATATGGGACTGTCTTGTGGGAAGTCATGACCCCGCCGGATATCTTATATTTACGAGTAAGTCCTAAATGAAATTCATATTTGATACTACCAGGTGAGCTAATGGACCGAGTCACTATGTACATTATTATTTAGATATGTAGTACGACGTACTGGTTGACATCAACCTGTGCTGCTGATGTACAGTTTCGACGAAACTGAATCGAAACTGAATCGAAACTGAATAAGGATGTCGGATGATGTACTCATCATTAAAGTTAAAAGTTGAATTAAATGGAATAGGACCTCCGGTTCTGGGTTGATGTGTATCTGCCAATAGTTGAGATGAAAGTTGTTGCTGTGGGATCGGCACACACTTTTATAATATTCAGCAGTCGTTTTGGCCAGTAGTTTAGGAAATAATCGAGTGATAAGAATCGATGGGAACGTACGTGACAGACTGGATATAGTTGATGACGGTAGACATTCCGACTCTCTTAAGAGAGTACAACAACACCAGCTGGCAAGGAGATCATACAGCTCATGTTCCTATTAACTCTCGTATCCTACAGGCTTATTCACTATAGGCAATGGACAGGACAGAGACATTGTAGCGTCCTGTAGGAATTAATAACACAATCGAAATTTGTATATCAACTATATGTCAATCATAGAAAGGCATGCTACAACAACACATTCCATAATGTTGTTAGTTAGCTGACAGATCGCATCAAATCAGAACCAGCCAACACCGCTTTGACTATGTGTAGCAGTAGCTCCATAGAAGAGAAGCCCAGAGTTGATTGGTAAGGACGACGTCATCATCAATGAGCGTCGATCAAACTCTGTGGCAAAGAATTAAGAAGAACATGGTTCAAAGGAAGAATCGAAGTATAGACGATCACGGATTGGTCAGGACAACCAAACAGCAATGGGTAGAAGCTTCTAGGAGGGAATAAGCAGACGTTGATTGGCGGACTGATTGTCCAGACCAATCAAGCTGTGCTTATAACCTACCTAGAAGAATCATCAAAACAAAGAATATGTATTACGATATGTATTTATCTATATATCGTAATATGTATAGAACTTCGGGTACACCGAAATGAATAAATAAGGCACTTGGCCATTCATAAAATCAATCAATCCAACATCAGGGTTCCGTAGCTATCATCTGTGATGCTACGTTAGCTAGTTGTAGGTTATACTTGTTAAAGTATATTATTGAAGTTATCAGAAGATAATCAGAGTCGTAGATCATCAAAGTCTTTTGTATCCTCAAAGTAATAGTTCATAATTTGTCAAAGTTGTTAATAGTCAATGTACAGTTAGAATAGGATATAATAAAAGCATCCTCTTGCTTTGCAAGACAATAGTTTGGGTTGTGTGTGAATAGGAACTCCAGAGTGAAGAGAAACACTTCACCGAAGCCGGGAATCTTCGATAAGTCAGATAGGCCCGATTGTCATACATAAATATCGTTACGTCCATCTAGTAAGTCAGATAGGCCCGATTGTCATACATAAATATCGTTACGTCCATCTAGTAACGAGGCGAGCCGACAATCATCGTTCTGCTGCTTCGTTGGTAAGAATGTTGTCGCAGCAACCATAACATCATATCTTACCTTCGACGGGGTGGAAAAAGTAATTATCACACGGAGATCCGAAATCTTCAATATGTGTATTAAATAGTAAATCTATCAACCTTGAATTACCAGAATTCCAGTTTCAACTATACTGGTAAACTTATTGAATATTTTGAAACTTATTTGACTGTGGGATATTGATGTCTATGGCAGCAACAGTGCTCATTCAAATTAGTTTCAAACTATTCAACAGAATGTTTACTAAATACCGTAGTAAACCCATCAAAACACACAATTCGTACACTTGTCGGAGTTTTAAATTCATGACGGATGGACACTAATGAACTAGTTTCCAACTGGACCCCGGAGCAAAGTCTGTGCAACAGTCAAATAATTTTACTCCCATTTCCAGGCAGTTGCGGGAATCTATTACCTGCTTTAATTGGTTTATTGTCAACGAGAAGGAATTTGTCAATGGGGATGGAGCATGTCGGAGACATGGATGGAGTGGTGCGGGGGTGTGGGTAGCGTCTACCTCAAAGTGGAATGGTGCCACGAGGCCCTCTCCCGGGAAATCGTCTGGCACTGCAGAATAAATTTGGAACTGTGTAGTAGATTATATGCAAGACGATCCAGTTGTAGGGGTAGTGGGGTGGGTGCGGGGCACTATTGTTAACCACTCAATAGAACGACGACGACGTTATTAATAATAATAATAATAATAATAATAATAATAATAATAATAATAATAATAATAATATGCTTAAATTGCAGATTTACTTCAATGCACAATCTGGTTGGGACTACGTTAGCTTGATAGGTAGGTTTTTGATTGATTTGTATATATTATTAGATTACAAAGTGTTAAGTCCTTTACTTTAGTCAATCTAATGAAACTCTTTGCCCGAAAACCCTCAAATTTGTTCACGAAACTTTCCAATTTCTCATAAAAAATGTTAATTTGAGACCAAGAGCAGACTATCTTTGAAATTTTACAACTGTAATTAGTGGCTCTATCATTCCAGTAGTAAATTTTCAAAGATATTGTTCTTTTGGTCTGCAAATGGGCATTTACCCAGAGCACCTATACAGTAAATATTAAGTCAGGAGAGGGCTTCATTGCATGAATCTATTTGTGCTGCGAGGTGACCTCAGGAAAACATGACTCGGTACATTCAGATCAAGAATCGACCTGAGGAAGCTAACGAATGTGTCTGAGGACACAGTGGGCAAAAGCGAAGAAGGACTGATTGCAGCTGTAGGATGTTTCTACAGTACTCATGCATACAAACATACTGTAGAAGCCGTTTCGTCCTGCATAAGTGCAAAAGTGTTCGGCATAGCCAGGACAAATGGAATGATGCGATCAGTCACTCAAGTATCTGCCGTCATAATCAAATAAGGCACACGTTAGACCTCCGTTCATACGGACCATAAAGCTAAAATTAAAACCTGACGTCGCAAAAATTGGACATTTTCCCAAATAGACTAGGCAAATAATCTAAAAAAAATTCAAAAAATAAAAAAAATCTCTAAATGGCATCAGTGATACCTAAATGTTAAAAGCTGTCATCTGTGTCATTGTTTATCTCAGTACTATCTAGACCTATCACAAAAAAGCTTGGATGATATTTTCTATTGTGATTTTTCTACCATGTAATGAGATATTTTGTGAGGTATGGTGTTCAGGCATTATCGCCATACTACGATATACACCTAGGCTCAATCGATGTTAAATCTACTAATCATAGAACGAGCTGAATGGAGAAATCCAGTTTTTGATTTAAACATAATTTATTTTAGTCTAAGTGGGAGCACGATAACACATACGTCTTATACCCGTGTCTCCCATAATATACAATTATGATACATGGAATGTAATAACAAGTGGCGGATGCACACTATAGCATTAACATTACTAATATAGTCATAAATTTGTCAAGAGGGTGAGGGAGAGAGGGAGAGCGTGCGAGAGAGAGAGAGAGAGAGAGAGAGAGAGAGAGAGAGAGAGAGAGAGAGAGTGAGAGAGAGGGAGAGAGAGGAAGGAGGGAGTGGGGAGGGGGAGGGAGGGAGGGAGAGAGAGAGCGAGGAGAGAGAGAGGGAGGGGGGAGAGGGGGCGGAGAGAGAGAAACAGACGGGGGAGGGGCGGAGAGGAGACGGAGAGCGAGAGAGAGAGAGGAGAGAGGGGAGGGAGGGGGGGAGGGGAGAAAGGGTAGGGAGAGAGGGAGGGAGGGAGGGAGAGAGAGAGAACTCCGAGTACTGTATACTCACTTGCGTGTACAATTTCAATACAATACAGCTCATAAACAAGTCAACACGCCTCCAAAACAAAGTCAATACATGTTAGTTAGTAAGAAATGATTTGTTGAACATTTTGATCGAAATTGTACTGGACGACATCAATGTCTTAGGCAGCAATGTCCTCCAATTCAGCCGTGTCCAAAATATTCAACAGTAGGTTAGCTTTGCCCTGGAAATGCGCTAATGTCGTCCCCGATCTGCACAGTTTTAGCCATGCCCCGCCCATCTCTATCCAAGCTCCACCCACGCTTTGCCCGTGTTGGGATCATCCGTTCCCTGCACTCCCGGAATCTCAATTTCCAGAAAACTATACAGGTAATCTGTTGAATGTTTTGAAACTAATTTGACCCGGTAATGTTGCTGCTTATGGTAGCAACAGCCCCCAGTCATATTAGTTTCAAAATATTCAACAGAACGTTTATTAAATAGTAAAGACATACAATGCTTACAACTTGGCGGCTTATTAAGCGTTTATGAGGGACTAAATCGCGTCATTCATGACGTAATTGATTATGACGTCAGACTACATGTGGCGTTATTGATTATGGCGTCATATGATTGGCCTATAAACTGGGTTCCTCTATTTTGTGTCAAAATGTTTGGAATCGTTAGGAATATGAGATTGTTAAATACATAGAACAATGTTGGTTGGTTGGTTGGCTTGTTGGTTGTTTGATTGGTTGGTTGGTTGGTTGGTTGGCTGGTTGATGTATTGATTGATATATTGATTGATGTATTGATTGATGTATTGATTGATACATTGATTGATGTATTGATTGATATATTGATGTATTGATTGATATATTGATTGATGTATTGATGCATTGATTGATATATTGATTGATGTATTGATTGATGTATTGATTGGTGTATTGATTGATGCATTGATTGATGTATTGATTGATATATTGATTGATGTATTGATTGATTGATGTATTGATTGATGTATTGATTGATGCATTGATTTATGTATTGATTGATATATTGATTGATGCATTGATTGATGTATTGATTGATGTATTGATTGATGTATTGATTGATGCATTGATTGATGTATTGATGTATTGATTGATGTATTGATGTATTGATGTATTGATTGATGTATTGATTGATGTATTGATTGATGTATTGATTGATGTATTGATTGATGCATTGATTGATGTATTGATGTATTGATTGATGTATTGATTGATGTATTGATGCATTATTTGATGTATTGATGTATTGATTGATGCATTGATTGATGTATTATTTGATGTGTTGATGGATGCATTGATTGATGTAGTGATTGATGTATTGATTGATGCATTGATTGATGTAGTGATGCATTGATTGATTGATGTATTGATTGATGTATTGATTGATGTATTGATGTATTATTTGATGCATTGATGTATTGATGTATGCATTGATTGATGTATTGATGTATTATTTAATGTATTGATGTATATATTGATGTAGTGATGTATTGATGTATTGATTGATGTCTGTATTGATGCATTGATTGATGTATTGATGTATTGATTGATGTCAGTATTGATGCATTGATTGATGTATTGATTGATGTACTGATGTATTGATTGATGAATTATTGATGTATTATTTGATGTATTGATTTATGCATTGATTGATGTATTGATTGATGTATTGATGCATTATTTAATGTATTGATGTATAGATTGATGTAGTGATGTATTGATGTATTGATTGATGTCTGTATTGATGTATTGAGTGATGTATTGATGTATTGAGTGATGTCTGTATTGATGCATTGATTGATGTATTGATTGATGTCTGTATTGATGTACTGATTGATGCATTGATTGATGTATTGATTGATATATTGATTGATGTATTGATATATTGATTAATGTATTGATTGATTGATATATTGACAGCTGTATTGATTGATTGATTGATTGATTGATTGATTGATTGATTGGTGTATTGATGTATAAATTGGTGCATTGATGTATTTATTGATGTATTGATTGATGTATTGATTTATGTACTGATTGATGTATTGATGTATTGATTGATTTATTGATTGATGTTTTGATTGATGGATTGATTAATGCATTGATTGATGTATTGATTGATGTATTGTTGTTTTGATTGGTGTATTGATTGATGTATTATTTGATGCATTGATGTATTGATTGATGTATTGCTTGATGTATTGATTGATGGATTGATGTATTTGATGATGTATTGATTGATTGATTGATTGATTGATTGATTGATTGGTTGGTTGGCTGGTTGGCTGGTAGATTGATTGATTGATTGATGTATTGGTGCATTGATGATTGATGTATTGATTGATGTATCGAGTAAATGATGTATTGATTAATTGATGTATTGATTGATTGATGTATTGATTGATGTATTGATGTATGTATTGACTGATGTAGTGATTGATTGATTGATTGATTGATTGATTGATTGATTGATTGATTGATTGATGTATTGATTGATTGATTGATTGATTGATTGATTGATTGATTGATTGATTATTTGATCGATCGATTGGCCTCTGCAGTTAGCTCGGTAATAGAGCCCAGTTATTCCAGTAGTAAATTCTCAAAAATAGTCCTATTGGCCGGCAAATGGGCATTCACTTGAGTAAATACTAAATAGTTCGAGATTCTTGACCAAATTTAGTCATTAAACGGTTAATCTCTGTTGCGTTATTGAGATATACTACATTACATATTACGTAATTCATTAACTGATGTTATTTTGTTTGGAATTGAACAGGGATTTTTTGCTATGAATACATCTAACACGTGCCAAGGCACGGAAAACGTTTAACAAACAATACACCTGTGCATAAGTTAAGCACCAGCAAAAACAATAGAACGTAGAAACATGATGGTACAACTAGGCTGCCATACTTTTTGTCCCCGCGTTAGCTGACATAATTCCAAGTACGAAATGCACATGCATGCATGACTTCACGCCGCTTGATGTCCGTGCGTGGCGGGAAACAGCACACGTGTTCAGTTATGTAAAAGTCCAGTTTGAGGTGTAGAACATTACATACAGATTTAGGCGACAAGATTAGGAATTTTGTGTTCATGACCGTGGTTTATTTGTACAGAGAGAATTAGCTCTTGATTGTGAACCGCTATGGCCAGACGAAGGTTAAGTGATCGTGTGAAATGGCAAATCATAGGCATGCATACCACTGGTATGTCATGCAGAGAGATTGGCAGACAGCTGAACATTAACCATACTGTAATCAGTCGTTTGATTGCAAAACATGGGCAAACTAACGAGGTGAAGGACAGGCCTAGATCTGGAAGACCGAAGAAGACTACTGCCCGTGATGATCGAGCCCTAGTACGCCTTGTTAGGAGATCTCCATTCACCAACAGCAGAGTGCTCAGCCAGCAATGGGAAACGCGCAATAGAGTGTCAATGTCTACCGTCAAAAGGAGACTGTATGCTACTGGCATGAAAGCTAGGAGACCTGTCAGACGTCCTCTCCTCACTTCACACCACAAAGAGGAGCGTCTGAGGTGGTGCAACGAAAGAAGACACTGGAACATGAGATCCTGGAGACGGGTACACTGGTCCGATGAAAGTCGGTTCCTGCTTCATGCCACAGATGGTCGAACTCGTGTATGGAGGTCCAGACGCACGGCGTACGACCAACGTAACATCATGGAAGAAGTTCCATTTGGTGGAGGTTCCGTTATGATATGGGGGTGCATCTCATTTGATTGTAAGCTGGATCTGTTGACTGTACCTGGAACACTAAATGGACAAAGATATCAAGATTCCATACTGGATAGAGTTGTGGTCCCTCATTTTGTAAATCATGCACCTGGAACCCACCCTATATTCATGGATGACAACGCCCGACCACATCGTGCTAGACCTGTGCATGAATACCTCCGCCAGAATGCCATCGAAACCCTACCATGGCCAGCAAGGAGCCCTGACATGAACCCTATTGAGCATATCTGGGACATTCTGGGAAACATGGTGAGAAGGAGGGATCCCCCTGTGCAGAACCTACAGGAATTAACAGACGCACTCCATCTTGAATGGCAACGAATACCACAATGGCGTATCAGTCGGTTGGTGACCAGCGTGAGACGTCGTGTCCAGGCCGTCATCCAGGCACAAGGTGGATATACCCGGTATTAATAATGACAGTCTCAAACTCGTGCACAGATGTTAAACTTCGTTTTCAGACACCATTAATGACAATCTAGCCACGTGTGTCAACTGTAGGGCAATAGTTGTCAGTTGTGTCAACGTAACCATATTCAGGCCTCGTTTTCAAGTTCAAACAAAAACATACAGTGTTTCCCCACCATCATAATCAGCATTCCTCTAGTTGCATTATTACCTCTTGCACTAAGATGGATGGGTACATAAATGTTTATGCTATTGCTTTCTTCATAGCACATGAATATACCCTTGCATGTGCGTAAAAATAGGGTGGTGCTTAACTTTTGCACAGGTGTATATTATACGCGTGGGATTATGAAACCAAAGTGTAATTTTGTTGTATTTTCGCATGTTTTGTGGAGGACCGTCAAGCACTGCTACAATATTGGTCTATGGCTACTATTAATAATCCCATAGCGCTCATGATTCCAAACACTTTGACACCAAATTCCCCTGATAGTGCAGGTTCCCGGGCCGGTGACTTGTCGATATTAGGTCGATGCGATCAGTATCGGCACGGTATCGGCCCGGCACCGTCCCAGTAACCTGCGTTGTCAGTTCTTTCTCTACGTAGCACTAGCATTAGTAGATTTACAATCAATTATGTGTATATCGCGGTATCACGATTATGCCCGAACACAATCTCTCACAAAATATCTCACTACCTGGGGGAAAATCACAATAGAAAATGTCACGCAGGCTTTTTTGGGACAGAGATAAGGCTGGTATCGATGTGAGCGTGTAACATGTAGGTACCACTGATGTCATTTTCCAGATTATATTTCTAGTCTATACCCGTCAATACGAGCCCATCAGACCAAAACTGCATATGTGGTTTCTTACTTATCCATATTGGAAACGCGTTATAAGTATGTCGGCTGTCTGAAGGCAGCTTAAGTATACCGAGCCATCTCTGTACCTTCGTTATCGCTGCTGCTGCTGCTGCTGCTGCTGCTGCTGCTGCTGCTGCTGCTGCTGCTGCTGTTACGGCTGCTACGGCTAGCAGCAGCAGCCGCCACCGCCGCCGCCGCCGCAGCAGCAGCAGCAGAAGACGCAGCAGCAGCAGTTTTGATATATTTCTTTCAATTCAGTTCTAATCATCTTAGTTCTGACGGCAATAATTGCTAGCCTCAGATTTGGTTTGATGAGGACAAGTGAACGCATACTTCAAGACAGTGTAGTCGTGTAGGCAAGTGGGTGTCGTGCACGTCAACCAAGAACTATAGTGGAGGGATCCGATCTGCCACTCATACACCTGACTTCATAAACAAAACAGGTTACTTGACCTGATAGCTGATGTCCAAGCCAAATGGCTGTCAAAGGTCCGCCAATATGTGTCTGAATGGAGCTTTCCAGTTTATCCATCATTCATATGACGTCATACTACGGCATGAATGGCGTGGCTACGGTCGACACGAACGCTTAATTGATGACTGACTAAGCGGCGTTGTACGAATAGTATGTCTTTACTATTTAATAAACAGTCAGATGAGTATTTTGAAACTAATTTGACTGGGCGCTGTTGCTGTCATAGTTCAAAATTGAGATTCTGGGTAATCAGCGTCCAGAACTCGATTTCAACACGCGTATCCCTCTTTCATATTCTTTAACCATTTTATGACTAAATTTTGTCAAAAAATCGAAATAATTGCTTATTGAATGACCATTTGCAGGCCAAGTGAAGACCATTTTATGAAAATTCACCACTTGAATGGCTGGCTCGGTTACCGGTTATTCCAGTGGTAAATTTTCAAAAATGGTCTTCCCTTGGCCTGCAAATGGCATTCCTCAAGACCAGTGCAGAGACCGATTTCGGCCGACGAACCATAAAAGGGCTAACCAAGGACCGAAGAAGAAAATCTCGGCCGCATCGTATCCCCTTATTAAGTACTGTTCCTCTATCTGAACTCTAAGGTATCAGGATGGAGCCAATAATTTAAGCATGCGGTTCCTAGATCGAATCAAGTGCCATATATGGTCTCGAGGGCGGACCTACGATTCTAGTATTGGGCCGGTCCACTCTCAATCAAATTAGTTTCAAAATATTCAACAACATTTGCCACATAACTAATGAATTTATTGTATTTGTGCGTTGTAGCAGCAGCCATTCCCTCCTTGATCCCGCGATAGGGTGACATCACTACAACTAATTAGCCCTGGGCCCCAATTAGGCGTAATTCGGCTCTGCCCTCCTTCGATCATCCGCTGTGTCTAGATGAAATGCCGTTATGGATTATTAAAATAAAAACACCAGATGTTCCACGGACATACGAGTCAGTGCATGATGTAGGATACAATATCAGATGTACTGCGATATTATTATCAAAGCATATAGATAGTATTACCGTACTCATATATAGCCTACATTATTATATCATACCATATGTAAGTAAACATAGCTTAAGATTTTAACGTAGGCCTATGCTTGATGTAGTGATCAAACCGCCACCACCACCACCACCACCACCACCACCACCACCACCACCACTACCACCACCACCAACACTAACACCACCATCACCACCAACACTACCACCACTACCACGACCACTGGATAAACGCAGTCCATACCATCGTCATTATAACTATCAATAACACTAATGAAGAACATAGAAACGGACCCCTCTATTAAATCTGTCAACATATATGTAGGATATTGTATATCTCATTTGTGATCTTAATCATATTATTACTGTTTATTTCATGAAATATTGTATTGTATATTGTATTTCGTATACTTCAAAAGAAGTTAATCGAAAATAAACTAACCTGAAACCAAGCAACATATCAAAATTATTGGATGAACTGGTGAATGTAGCACCACCACCAGACCCTACCACACCCCTGCGCCCCCACCACCCACGCAACCATCCCATCCCATATATTTGTTGGGTAATAAGATCTACAAAATGTAAGTATACCCTTATCTGTAACTGTAATTGTTCTTTCCAGTTTTAGCCCATCACTAGTTAAGCTTCACACACGCTTCGCCCGTGCTGGGATCGATCAATCCCAGACCGCAGCCCCACCCCCAACACACACACCACTCCACCCACCCCACCCCGACTATCAATTTTCAGAAAACTATACAGGTAAGCTATTGAATATTTTGAAACTACTTTGACTGGGTGCTGCAGCTGGCTGTGACAGACTGATTATTAAATAATAAAGACATACAATTCGTACAACAACCCTTAGTCAGTCTTCAATTATGCGTTCGCGACGTACTTTTCTACGTCATTCATGACTTAATTGATTATGACGCCATCCTACACGTCACTTAGTTGAGTATGACGTCATATGGTGTGCTTCCGGCGGACAAGCTGGACTTAACAATGTAAGACACAATTTAATATCATATTTAATAACATTTGATTTGATTTGTAATTTTCTATTAATTGGTAATTTATAATTAAATGAAAAACTGCCAAAAAAACTTCTGTTTCCTTTCCGAAGTAACAACAAATGGATCCAGTTCTAGCTGGGCACCGCCCATTTCTAGCTAAGCTCCGCCCACTTTATTACGCGTGTTGGAATCGATTTACATACCTTGATTCATGAATTCTTAGAATCACACTTTCATGGTAACTATAAAGGTAAGTTGTTGAATATTTTGATACCAATTTTACTTGGAGCTGTTGCTGCCTATGACAATGTCAGCTCCCAGTTAAATTAGTTTCAAAATATTCAACAGAATGTTTATTAAATCCATCAAAAACATTGAACTGGACAACGTTAACTAGGAGAATGTTAATTAAGACCAATATCATGACATATCGTTGACATGACATTAAAGGGCATTGTACCTATGTACATGAAAGACATGTTTACGTTGGTAGAAGACACGCATTCTCGACACCTACGATCCAAGACGAACAGTCTTAAAGCCTCCAAAAATAAGAACAGATTCCGGGAGATACAGTTTCACATACATGGCAACGCAAATGTGGAATTCTGTACCAATTAATACTAAGCATTCGGCAACACTTAGGTCATTCACCTCAAACATATAAGATAGATGAACATCAAATAATAATAATAATAATAATAATAATAATAATAATAATAATAATAATAATAATAATAATAATAATAATAATAACTAGCCGAACCCGTGGAAAGCCGTGGATAGATAGATGAATTTATTAACAACATTATAACTACATACGGTCTATATCTTAGGCAAATATATACATGTACTTTTTGTACATAAACCAGACTTTGCATAATTATAATACCAAAACTTAACTAACTTTTTCAGCACGAAATCTCAATATATATATAGCAATTTAAAGAGACATGAGCGCATGTTGTGGATTGTCTACATATATAGTTAGGGATGACTGTATTAGTTAACAATGTAACTATCATGTCAGCCAAAAACGGCTTTAGGGGTGGAGTTCTTAAAAAATTTTAACACAAAGAAAATTTCCCAGTCAGCGAATTTATATAGCAAATTAGATTTGATTGGTTAAAACTGGCAGGTTGCTATAGAAATTTGCTCATAAAGAAATCTTCTCAGCTGCAAAGGTTTTATGAACTCTACCCAGAAATGTCCATTTGCATACCAAACGAAGACTATTTTTTGACATTTAACACTGGCATCACTGGTTCGTTAATTTGGTTTTTTTCTGGCAGATTATTATGACCATTACTAACTGTGCGTTTGACAGATAGTATAGTTATTCCTTGGCAGTTATTTAAGACCCAAATTATTAGTTCAATTCTGCATGAACAGTGCTAAATAAATTTACATTTAAATCATGCGTTCACCTGTTCCTGTGCGTTTAGTTTGCATGTGGATGTATATGCATGTGTATGAATTCATGCGCGCGTATGTGCATGTATGTGTGCGCGGATGCGTGTGGGAGCATGTGTGTACGTGAACGTCTACATTCATATGTACACATGCGTATGTGTGTACCTGCATGCCTCTGTGTGCGCGTATTTCTCGTGTACGGATGGAAATGATACAGTGATTAGTTTACTAACGATCAGACTGAAAGCAGTTGCTGTCTAAGGCAATAATGTTTTCCATTAAGCTTATTTTAACTTATAGTACTTCAAGATATACAATGTTTTCAGTCACATAAGTGTTGCCAATGGCGCCTTGCGTATGAGTCGTTTCCATTTTAACAAAAATATTCTCAAACGATCGTGCACGGGAAAATGCTACGTATAACTGCCCATGTGAGAAAACAGGCGACGGGAGATAAAGGCCCAGTTTATCAAATGTTTGACCTTGTGCTTTATTAATTGTCAAAGCGTAAGCCAATCTGACAGGAAACTGAATTCTTTGTAAGGTGAATGGTAGGTTAATATCTGATGGAGCTGATTTAATGCGTGGAATGAGCGCGCGCTGACCACAGTTGGCGCCAGGCGCCTGTGATAATATCAGCATCAAGAACGTATTCACGCAGTCTATGGATTGTGAGCCTACAATTACTATGGGATGTAGACGTCATAATCGCATTGGCGTCATCAAAATTACTAATAGTGATGTGAACATCATAAACACCTTGAAGTTATTGCGTGCCCGCTGGATTGCGCCCCCGCGCTTTTATTTATTGCTGTGTAGAATTGCCTATAGACGCGGCCATTTCGCGCAGGGGATCGTGGGGCTGTATCTCGCGAGATCTCCATCGATACGAGATCTAATAATTCTCGGCGCGAAGACACGGCTCTATTTTTAGATTGCTGGATATCTCATAATTATTGTCTTCATGCGCGTGATTCATGTCGAGTTCTCTTATTTGTTCTGGTCCGACTGTAATAGTTTGCGCGGCGATGACCGCTTAATTATTTTAATAAACAGCCAACGGAACTCCAAATAACTACTCTAAATAAGTACTCTTCTTTTGCTGGAGGACTGCGTACAAAACATGGTTATCATTCCTTCTGCGGATGAAAGTACTCAAGCACACGCCCACTCGCGTCTCTTATATGTCCACTTTAGCACTGACCACAAATGGCTTCTTGCGGTGATCGTGAGAAATGTTCATTTGCATTAGCTACTCGCCGGAGAACTTGTTTTGAAAGTTTACCACTGGAATGACTGGTTGGATAACCGATCCTATAATTCCAGTAGTAAACTGAAAAAGAAAAACCACAATGGTCTCTTGGACGGCAATTAGACATAGGACATTTTCTATGATAATGGATTTTTCTGTATATGACGTCATAATTATTTAGGTCAGATGTAGCTGGACGTCACAATCAAAATGTGTAATGAATGACATATCTAGCTCCGCCAGGAACATTGAATAGCCAGTCAAGTAAGCGAATTGCACGTCTTTACTATTTAATCAACATGCTGTTGAATATTTTGAAACTAATTTGACTAGACGCAGTTCGAATTGTATGTCTTTGCTATTTATTCAAAAGACAGTTTCTATGATTATGGCTGGGTTCGATCTGTAACTGAAGGATATGACGTCATAATCAATTACTTCATATACAGGCTGACGTCACAATCCAAAATATGTAAATGAATGGCGTATCAAGCTCAGTCATGAACATTTAATAGTCCGGCAAGTGTACGAATTGTATGTCTTTACTGTTTAATCAACATCGTGTTGAATATTTTGAAACTAATTTGACCTGACGTTGTTGCGGCGAGAGGCAGCAAACCTTTAAAAGCACCCAGTCAAATTAGTTTCAAAATAGTCACCAGCTTACCTGTATAGTTACCTTGAAATTGCAAGTCTGGGAATTCATTACCCAGTGTATATATATATATATATATATATATATATATATATATATATATATATATATATATATATATATATATATATATATATATATATATATATATATATATATATATATATATATATATATATATATATATATATATATATATATACATCGATTCCAACACGCAAAAAGGGGTGTAGCTTAGCTAGAAATAGGCGTGGCATACCTAGAAATGGATCGCTCTATTGAAATTGTCATGAGCAAATTGAGCATTACATGGCTAATACCACTTGTTAATGCGTGGCCCACACAATATGGACCACTTGTATTAAGAGACCACCCTATTTATAGATCACATATTTTAACAAGGCCAATCATAGATTGTTGCCCTGAATACAATGTACTTGTCCTCTGACGGAGGGAGGATAATTAATACCACTTGCTAATGGGCATTTTCATGTTGTCTATCCATCATATTACGTCACATGATGTCATAATCAACGACGTGACGTATAGGATGACGTCATAATCATGACGTCATGACTGACTCAATTTAGTCCGTCGTAAATGCTTAATAGGCCGACACGTACGAATTGTATGTCTTTGCTATTTACAAAACATGCTGGTGAATATTTTGAAACTAATTTGACTGGCCGATGTTACTGCCACAAGCAGCAACCGCACCCAGTCAAATTGGTTTCAAAATACTCAACACCTTACCTGTATAGTTTTCTGGAAATTGATAGTCAAGAAGCTCAGAGATCCATCGATATCAACACGAGCGCGGTATTAATGTATTAATATACCATCCGGATTCAGTGACCGATTGACTAACGTTAGGCCTATGGAAGTCATTTCAAGCAACCGTCACCAAGATGTGACTTACTTGGGCACAATTGTGTATTTTTCTAACAAAATCCTTTAGAATGTTTAACACCGAAATTTCAATATCTCAGATAAAGACAACTATACGAATATCTTTTTAATACTTTGACTGGTAGCCCACCCCACCCTACCCACCTACTTGTTGCTATCATAGACCTGTATTAAGTATTGCAACGCCAACGACTGCCCATGTAAGCCTATCATCTTCTATTAATGTATTTTAACCCTTTCATGAGGAGGCCGCCAAAACCAGCCTCTACAGTGATCTTGAGGATGTTAATTTGCAGGTCAAGAGATCGTTTTTGAAATTCACCACTGAAATGACTGGCTCGATAATTGAGCCAGTCATTCCAATAGTAACTCTTCAAGAGTCCTCTATTGGCCTGCAAATAGGCACTCAATAACCAAATTTTTTTTTTATATGCTTGACTCAATTTAGGTAATACAGTGTTAATAAATTATGAGGACGACGATGTCGTACCATGTCTGTTTAACCTTTCCCGTATTGTATTATAGCAGACTGTAAAAGCAACACTGTGGATCGGGAAATGGCTACGTCAATGGCTACTCAATAGGCCCCTACATACGAGATACATTTCTCGATCTCGTATCGAAAGAGAACTCGCGGGATACGAATGAATACTGGATGTGTGATTATCAGTAGTATCCTTTTGTCTTTAATCCATCCGTGGGAATCAATCCATGTAGGGCCATGCAATTATGTAGCAGTATTTATAGACTACCAATGTTCCAAATTTCCAGTCAAAACTGCTGTCAATAATATTGTAGCAGATTGTTGAATACAGAAATCAACCGAAAGTGTGCTAAGTTAAGAATGTCTACAGGAAATTCGGCCACAGAATTTCTACCATATAGTTAGATAGGTATATCAATACGCTAGTGAAGTAATGGATTGAGGTTAAAATATTTTTTATCATGAAGTAATTTCGTAGTGCACAATTTCACACCGAAAATTTGCTAAATCTCCGGTGATTCACAGTTTTCAATACCCTATTGTCTGTAGTATGTTTAGCCCCACAATTTCACCTACATAGACTTGAGCCTTAATATACTAGGTATATTCCGAATCTAACAAATTCTAGATGAAATAATTTTATTAGGCAAAAATTGGCTTAAATGTTGGGGTTTTCGTGCTTTTCGGTGCCCTACTGTCTGTATGTAATATGGTCGGCTCCAGAACTTCGCTCACATAGACATAGAGGGATTTGAATACGAGTTATATTGGGAATTAAAAAAAATTCGACCGTGAAGTAATTTCGTAGTATACGATTTCATCGTGTAAATTCGTTTCAATTTTGGCAGATCTGCGGGTTTTCAATGCTCTACTATTCCCTGTCTGCAATAGGTTTGGCCACATAATTTCACCGATATGGTTAGATAGCGATATGAACACGCTAATGAATCTTGAGTTTTCTACCACGTAGTAATTTCGTAATATTCAATTTAGTAGCCACGGACAGTTGTCACATGCCAACAATTTACTATATTCGGTATCAGAATGTCTGTTCTCGATTTGTAATAATTTTCTTTATATATGGATGTATATAACTCAATATGAGCTAGTGCTTTTGTACAATTCTACCATCAAGTAATCTCATCATAGTTAGTTACATATTCACCGTATGGCCCCATTATAATATGGTTGGTTCACATTCACCACATTCAGATAGGTGTCGGTATGTCCTGGCATATCGCTCATACTGGGTTCGGCCCCAGAATGTCACCCATATGTTTAGATAGGTATAGGCATTCGCTTACGGAGTAGTGAGATTTAAAACTATCTACCATGAAATAATTTCGGCTCAAATTTACGCCGATTCATGGTTTCCGTTGCACCCAGTCAAATTAGTTTCAAAATAGTCATCAGCTTACCTGTATAGTTACCTTGAAATTGGAAGTCTGGGAATTCAATATTCAGCGTATATATAGACATCGATTCCAACACGCAAAAAATTCCTTTTTAGGAGCTTAGCTAGAAATAGGCGTGGCATACCTAGAAACGGACCCCTCTATTGAAATTGGCATGAGCAAATTGAGCATTACAGGGCTAATACCACTTGTTAATGCGTGGTCCACACAATATGGACCACTTGTATGTAAGGCGAGTGGATGTGAGTAATTCATTTTTCCATCTGCTAATGAACTGTTCTTGCAGTGTTTGCCGAATGGTCTTGACCATTTGTTTTGAGTTTATATTTTTTGCATTTAAAGCTTGTTCATTTCCGGCGGAAGTTAGTATGCTTTTTATACATTCTATCCATTTAAATTTAGTCTGATTTTGATTGGCATATTCAATGCATGTGTGATATAGGATAGACGAGGTCTTGCTATACCCGGCGTTGACTATATTTGCCCAGAATCTGATCATATTGCACTTTATTGTTATTTGCAAAGGATATTTACCCAATTCCCCGTGAATGACTGCAGTCGGTGTGCTATTTTTTTTAGGCTAAGTAAGATCTTGAAAAAATTATTCTGGCATGTTTCGGTAATATCCCCCTTTTCAAAAACCCATACTTCGGAAGCGTATAATAATAAGCATTTAGTTAAACACATAGCTGGGTATTATTGGCTTTGGGAAATGTAATAGGGGCCTATTAATTGTATTGACAAAGAATCACTGACACATTTGCTGTTTGTTATTGTTCGTATTTCGGGTGGTTCGCGTGTTGTTTCACGGATGCACACTGTCCCAAAGGAAAGCCTGGCATGTGTCTAAGGCCGTTGTGAATCACAAGGCGTTTTCGTCTCCTCAGAGGACCAAAACCTTGTCTCCAAGGCAGATGCGGCAATGGAGCGAAGAAGAACAGATTATTATTATTATTATTATTATTATTATTATTATTATTATTATTATTATTATTAATATTATTATTATTATTAAGACTATTATTATTTTTATTATTATTATTATTATTATTATTATTATTATTATTAAAAACATCCAATTCGTACACTTGACGGACTTTTCGAGGTTCATGACTGAGGTACGCCATCATGATTGGGACGTCAACCTACATGTGTCGTAATTGATCATGACGTCATATACTTGAGTGGCAGATCGGATCCCTCTATTACGGCGTAGATAGTCAGCTGTAACCATATGCTAATGTCGTTACTCGGTAGATAATGGGGAAATACATACCTTTCCAGTTTATCCATCAAGCATATGACGTCATAATCAACTACGTGGCGTGTAGGCTGACGTCATAACCAATTACGTCATGAATGACGTAAATAAGTTCGTCACGAACGCTTAATCGATAACGTACTATAGAGTTATTGTACGAATTGTATGTATTTACTATTTAATAAACATGCTGGTGAATAGGCAGCAACAGCATCCAGTCAAATTAGTTTCAATGTATCCAACAGCTTACCTGTATAGTTTTCTGGAAATTTGATATCAAGTTCAGAGATAGATCGCACCCAACACGAGCGAGATGTGGGTGGAGCTACGCTAGAGATGGGCGGGTCATAGCTAACACTGAATTCCTCCATTAGCATGACGGGTGATTTGCGTTTAACAATCATACCAGATTCTCGGGGTGACGTTGGACCAACTGCCACAACGTTTGGGGTCCCATGTTGCATTTTGGGGGTCTATACACTGAAACGGACCTTTACGAGAAACTCTGCCTATCACGAGTTTATGCCATGGGCCTATCTATGCCCAAATACCAATGTGTGCCGAACTCAGAAATAACTTTAAATCTTTTCAAAACAAAATAAAACTATTGTTGAATATTTTGGGCTTAATTTAAGTGGAAGTCATTGCTGCCTGAATCCAAAATATTCAACAGAACATTTGTTACGTTATTACTAACTAACAGTTGTTACGTCGTTACTAACTAACAGTTGTTACGTCGTTACTAACTAACAGTTGTTACGTCGATACTAATTAACAGTTGTTACCTCGTTACTAACTACCAGTTGTTACGTCGTTACTAACTAACAGTTGTTACGTCGTTACTAACTAACAGTTGTTACGTCGTTACTAACTAACAGTCGTTACGTCGTTACTAACTAACAGCTGTTACGTCGTTATTAACAGTTGTTACGTCGTTACTAACTAACAGTTGTTACGTCGTTACTAACTAACCGTTGCTACGTCGTTACTAACTAACAGTTGTTACGTCGATACTAATTAACAGTTGTTACGTCGTTACTAACTACCAGTTGTTACGTCGTTACTAACTAACAGTTGTTACGTCGTTACTAACTAACAGTCGTTACGTCGTTACTAACTAACAGTCGTTACGTCGTTACTACCTAACAGCTGTTACGTCGTTATTAACAGTTGTTACGTCGTTATTAACAGTTGTTACGTCGTTACTAACTAACAGTTGTTACGTCGTTACTAACTAACAGTTGTTACGTCGTTACTAACTAACAGTTGTTACGTCGTTACTAACTAACAGTCGTTACGTCGTTACTACCTAACAGCTGTTACGTCGTTATTAACAGTTGTTACGTCGTTATTAACAGTTGTTACGTCGTTACTAACTAAAAGTTGTTACGTCGTTACTAACTAACAGTTGTTACGTCGTTACTAACTAACAGTTGTTACGTCGTTACTAACTAACAATTGTTACGTCGTTACTAACTAACAGTTGTTACGTCGTTACTAACTAACAGTTGTTACGTCGTTACTAACTAACAGTTGCTACGTCGTTACTAACTAACGGTTGTTACGTCGTTACTAACTAACAGTTGTTACGTCCTTACTAACTAACAGTTGTTACGTCGTTACTAACTAACCGTTGTTACGTCGTTACTAACTAACAGCTGTTACATCGTTACTAACTAACAGTTGTTACGTCGTTGCTAACTAACATGTTAGCCTTCACAAACTGTACTGTATATTTCCTGATCTGGCAATAAGCCCACGTCCATGTATCACAGCTTGTAAAGAAACTCATATGTCCAGATGCTGACCAATCCTTTTACATAGTGATATTTCTTGTACGCTATCAACCGGAAGCCCATCTTGGTATACAGATTCCTGGCTGCTTCGTGAACGTCCGTGGTTATTAATTTTATTGTGGAATATTTGTGAAGTCTACAGAAATGAATAACACAGTTAACGAGATCTTTAGCTATACCTTTCCCTCTGAACCGTCTATGAACAACCATTCTGCGAAGCCAAGCTGTTCTGTTATCTTGCTGATGATGACTGCGCGGCGATTTGCCATTACCGTATACAACTGCAATTGTCCCAGCTATTTCGCCATCGCATTCCGCTACCCAGAAATGTGTATCCGGCTGTGAGAAATACGTCTCCGTCACGTCACTCATATCGGTTAGACTGACATATATGTAGTATAAACACGCCAGAACCGACGATATATAAATTAATAATAACGTGATAATATTTATTACAAATAACCAGAGTAGTGAGCGTGTAAAAAGCACAGTCAATATAGACAATACTAATGTTAGTAGGATAAAGCCACGCCTATGAAGCGTGCGAATAAATGATGGACGAATGTTACTCCAACTCCCGTCTTTGAGCACATTCCAAACGCCAGCTTCATCGCCCGGGTGCCATGATCGTATTTGGCAAGTGTCCGACTTTCCTTTGCGGTCGGTGCAGTAAGGCGATGCCATGTTCTTCAACTTCTATTTCACCAACACCTATCGGTAGGCTATACTGCTTCTGAAGTGCAAATAATATCATGAAATTATTATAATTTAATTATTAGGTTAGGAAAAAAAATTTATGGATCCATTTCAAGCTAAACTCCGCCCATGTCTGGCTAAGCCCCGCCCAGTTTTTAAGCGTGTTGGAATCGATTTTAACCATAGGCTACGTTGAATCCTGAATGCCTAGAATCCCAGTTCCAAGGTAACCAACTATACAGGTAAGCTGTTGAATATTTTGAAACCAATTTGGCTGGTTGCTGTTGCTGCCTATACAAAATGGGGTGTTTTCTAATTGTAAAATTGTAGGCCAACGTCGCAATCAAATACGTCATGAATGGCGTAATTAAAGGTGGATATTCATAGTAAAATTTCTGAAAATAAATTTGTTTAAATTATACACTTTTAGAGGCTTAAACTGCGAGCCTATATGTAATGAAACGAAATAAATCTTAACATATGATGATTCCATATAAATTACTATAATTTTTTTAATTGCGAAATTCAAATAGAGGCACGGGCCTCTATTTCAATTTCGCAACATAAAAATTATATTAATTTATATGGAATGGAATCATCATATGTTAAGATTTATTTCGTTTCATTACATATAGGCTAGCATTTTAAGCCTCTAAAAGTGTATAATTCAAATAAATTTATTTTCAATCATTCTGGTGTGAATATGCACCTTTAAGTCCGTAATACACGCTTAAGAGGCCCTCAAGTTGTATGAATTGTATGTATACTATTTAGTAAACATTCTGTTGAATAATTTGAAACTAATTTGACTGGGTACTCTCAACATCTCCCAGTCAAAGTAGTTTCAAAATATATCTGTATAGTTCTGGAAATTTAGATTCTGGGAGTTCAGGAATCGATCGATCCCAACATGGACAAAGTGTGGGTGGAGCTTAGCTAGAGATGGGCGGGGTATAGCTAAAACTGGATCCGACGGACTTTTCGAATTTCATGATGGAGAGGTGTACGTCATTTGGATCGCGAGTTTGTGACGTCAGCTAACATGTGACATATTTATCTATGACGTCAGATAGCTAACAGATCGGATAGCGCCATTAAGTCCGCTATGCCACCTATAGTCCGAATCTACGCTCTCTCTCTCAATTCACCTTTCCAGAGTATCCATCTGTCACTTGACGTCATATGACGTCATAATCAGCTAAGCGGCGTGTATGGTGACGTCATGATCATTACGCCATACATGATTCTATTTGGCCCGTCCTTAACTCTTAATAGTCCGACACGTTGTACGAGTTGTATGTCTCTACTATTTAATAAACATGTTGTTGAATATTTTGAAACTAATTTGACTGGACGCTGTTGCTGGAAATTGATAGTCAGGGAGTTCAGAGATCGATCGATCCCAACACGAATGATGTGTGGGTGGGGTTTAGCTAGAGATGGGCGGGGCATAGATAAAATGGAAAGGTCCATTAGCCCAAACTCCAACAACAACAGTGACGGGAACACTAAATACGTTACAACGACAAAAAAAGCACAATAGCTCGCCACAATATGAATGGATGTACGAAATTTGGTGACCTGTTTTCGACGTATGGTCAAAAATCTATATTCGGATATATACAGTATCGTTGCGTTCGAAAAGTAAAACGCTCCATAGCGCTCTGCCCGTGAAAAAACCCACCGTTTTTTTCAGTTAATACACTATATGACGTAATTAAATCGGAAAATATCAGATTGTCAGACTTTATAGATTTAGCAAAACGTTTAGAAATGTTTTCCTTTTCGAACGCAAGAGAGATATCATATATGACGTTTTGATATGATACACAAACCATTTCGCTACAACGACATAAACTTGGATGTGCCAAATTCGGTAATTCTACCTTTTCGTGTTTCCCTGTTATAGCCAAAAGCGCGCCTAGTGACCTCCATTTCACCCCCAGACGACTTATATTAGGGCCGACACGAAAGGAAAACGTCAGACAGAAGCAGTCTGAATTCATGAATCCATTTCCACACTCAATTATATGACGTCATAATCAACTACGCGCCGTGTATGTTTACGTCATAATCATGACGGCATGAATGATTCGATTGTACGTATGTTTTCGTATTTAAGAAATATGTTGTTGAATATTTTGAAACTAATTTGACTGTGCGCTGTTACTGCCATAGGCACCAACAGCACCCAGTCAAATTAGTTTCAAAATATTTAACAGCTTATCTGTATAGTTTTCTGGAAATTGATAGTCAGAGTTCAGCCTTCAGGGACCAACCGATCCTAACACAAGCGAGGTGTGGGTGGAGCATACGCGCACTCGCGTTGCTTCGCCGGACTCGATACGAGAGCGAAGTGGGAGGGCGAGACCGCGCGATAGGACGATAATAGCGCTCTATCTCCGAAAAGGTCAAACTGCGCCCTAGCGTGCTCGTCCTCGTCCAAACTTATTTTCCGGAAAAAAATCCACGTCTATCTGGCCTCCCAAGATGGGTATTGTTGGATCTTCGCCCTTTTCGTGTCTGACTTACGTCAGTTGATTGTGACATCAAACTAACAGGCGACATGTTTTGATTATAACCTCAGATGTCTGGGTGATAGATCAGACCGTTATCTGGTAAAAGACATCAGTTGTTTCTAACTGCCCGCCTACTGAATTTCTGCAGGCTACATTTTCTATAGGGTTTAACTCTGGATGTGCTGAATATTTTGAAAACTATTTGATGTTTTCAAAATATCCATTATGCCCATAGTTATTGGAATTATAGTCTGGTGGCTTGCAGCATACAGGCAGTTTAAAACGCGCTCACGCCTAACCAGTATTATCTCATATCAACCAGATTAACTAGATAAGAGGTCGACCTACTAAAACAATACTACAGTTAACTAGATCCTTAGACATAAAGCAAAACTCCATATCACCTATACTTACTTTTAAATGAATTTTAAAATGATATCTCCTCGCTATCAGACTGTACAGACATTGTATTTAAACTATTCAAACAGAGTAGATATTTGTTAAAATACAAATATGCGTACCCATCTATCTGGCTCCCTAATTAGTTCCAGCGATAGTAATCCTGTATTGTTTGTCATTCGCACATGTGTTACCCATACTTCTATGGGCGTGTGTGAATTGCCACAAGGGTTGTGAAACACAACTCCTGATTAGTTTGGCTGGTTTGCTCACTGAATGGGACAGCTTTATCGCAATTTGAAATCGAGGCTGTTCTGACTCACAATACGCCGACCATATGGACAGACGGACGCCATAGGGCCAGAACAGGTGGACTAGGACCATGCATGATTTTGTAAAATTATTGAGATTTGGTCTCTTTCATGTGCAATTGGTTTAAACAGAATTTATTTTTAGTCTAAGCGGGAGTACGATAAGACATACGTCTTATGCCCGCGTCTCCCACATAATATACAATTATGATACATGGAATATAGTAACAAGTGGCGGATACACACTATAGCATTAACATTACTAATATAGTAATAAATTTGTCGAGAGAGAGAGAGAGAGAGAGAGAGAGAGAGAACTCCGAGTGCTGTGTACTCACATGTGTGTGCAATTTCAGTATAGTACAGCTCATAAACAAGTCAAACCGCCTCCAAAACAATACCAGGACATGTTAGTTAGTACGAAATGATTTGTTGAACATTTTGAACGCAATTGGACTGGACGATATCAATGCCTCCTGTTCTGAAACTGCAACGCTCTCTAGTTAGTCACAATATGATGGGACGTGTTCAATTTGTTGAGTCTACCATTTCGCACTCCTGAGCTATTAGTCTGGGTGCCCATGACATGCAATGGTGATTCCGTTTACTTTGAAAGCTAACACATTTTGACACATACAGGGTTATTCTGCACATCTTGGTAGTTAATGCCAGGGTGGCAGTAGAGCTAATCACGTGGGCCATAATTACTGGGAGATGTGCAAACATCCGTACCTGGAGCTATTTACAGCACACAGAATTATCCATCAACCCAGTTCCTAATAAGCACGAAAATTAATTTTATCACCCCAAATTGTGTTAACAAACATCTCCTATCATCACTTAAATGATAATCATATGCACTTTACATAAAATACAAACAGACTCATCAAAATGATGATAATTATTACGCATTTGATCATGACATTAGTAATAAATAGTCCCGGGTAATTTTATAAAATGTTCTCTTACGTAATTTGCATATAAGCATACATAATCTTCCAACTTTCACAATTTATCGAACACGTGCTGTCCGCTCGGCTGCTAATTCATAAATGCTATAAAACGGATGTTTTGTCCATGAATGAAATACCAGTTATTAATATGCATTCTACTTATAATATAATGTAGAAAAATTATTGCAATTAACCATATAATTATGTGAATAATTATTTCTCTTTTGCCTGTGGTACAATGGCAGCTAATGAAAGTAGTCCTGGTATTAAGCTAAAGCTTAAGCGACAGAGATTTTGTACTAACTGTGATAAATGCTTTAAATGCCAAACAATTAAGAAACGTGAAAAACACCAGACCGGTGCTACAGCATTAGGAAAGATGATATATTCTGGTGCATTGAGCCTGACATAAATGATAGTAATTCGTTTCTAATTGGAACTGTGAAATGGCACAAATCATGTCACAGTGCATACACTAGTAACGTTAATATTGTACATATGGCAACAGTGCAACCTGTGCTCATTGTGAGCCTTCTACATCAGTAGAAGGGCGAAACTTAAATAAACCAACATCTTGATGTTTGTATTTAGTGGGTCAACAGACCAAATGTAAAGGGGAGAAAGATCTGACACAGGTAGTTACTTTGCAAGTCTATAACACACTGATGCATGTTGTTAAATATTGAAATGATGAACGTATGTTTAGAAGAATATTTGGTGAGGATCTTGTTGCAGTCGAAGCCAAGTATCACCTGGAATGCTACTAAAGGTACACAGTCATTGTTCCGTCATCCGCTAAGTCAGGTGGACGAGAAAAGAAGCAGAGATCGAGATTTACATTTATACAAAATTTATATCAGTTAGAATTAAGATAATTGTATTTGTTATTATGATTAGGTTATACTCAATGTAGATTTCATTATTTATAAAATGTATGAAATCTCTATGGAGTATTTGAGCAGTTATGTAGGAGTTACAAATCAACATGTTGTTGTATATCCGCGTGATCCAGACGGGTCACAATACATTGTGTGCATGTGTTAAAATCGTCGTCTCGACAAGCATTCGGTCGTTGGCCTTCGTGAGAGTTAGTTGCGCCTTAGCGAAGTTGTGATGTAGGCAGCCATCGTTTCACGTGTATATATTTCTACGCCGGCCATATACACCGGCGTGGCTGAGAAAATGTTTCGAATGTGAAGTTCAAATATAAAAATGAGTTTATCAGCTGTCCCCATACAGATTTGTAAATAGATATGGGCGCCACCTCAGTTTAGGGCCCATTAACAGTTAATTCACTTTTGTCCAGTCCATATACGTTTTGATTTGTGGGCACAATATGAACTTTCATCCAAGAATCTCTCCATGACTTTGGGTCATTAATATCAGCTATAGCCAGGTCTCCAGCTCCTGGTATTGTCATCTGCAGCCAGGTCTCCAGCTCCTGGTAATATCATTCGTAATCAGGTCTCCAGCTCCTGGTAGTATCATCCATGACCAGATTTCCAGCTTCTAATAATATCGTGCGTAACCAGCTCTCCAGCTCCTGGTCATCATTAACTATCACCAGATAACCAGCTCCTGGTTAACGTGGTTGTGGGTCAGATAACCAGCTTCTGGCCATTCGCTAATCCATCACATCTTTAGCTTCTGGCGGCCCGTGGCCAGGCATATTCAGCATTTCAGATCCACCTACATCATAAGATAAATTCCGGTCGTTTATATTTTTGTGTTACGAGTTCGTCTGGGTGCACCCACATCTTTCCGTCGTATTCAATACGATATCAGAATTCGTATTGTGATCATTCGTCCGCAGGACCCTTTCGTCTTCAATCCACAAAGAAATGATTGTTTCCATTGAGCATTTACAACAGCTATATTACATTCAGGTCGTATATTATTGATTTATCATGTGAAAATTTTATATTGATTGTTGTCATAACTATTAACACATTAATTAGGTTAATATTTTCAAGGTTAAATTCTGAACCAAGAACCGTTATCTTAAGTTTATCGACATAAAATCATACATGCTGCCATAAACTCTGGGGATTATCCGATGGTCAATATCCATCCCAGGTTCTAAATGATTCAGTAGTCGATAGTGGTCTTATGGATCAGATCGAATGGGGATCATTTTCAACTTGGATAGTGGATGTACCCGGATCTCATCTTACATTAATTTTGAGCATTTATGATTTCTGAAGTGAACTAAATTGTTTGTGATATTCTTTGACGATTGATATAAATGACATCGGATCAAAAATCGATTTGATGTGATTGTTATCAAAACTCAAAGAAAGAGCAGGGATTGGATCAACCAGGATCAATCCGTTGGATCGATAATGGTCGTTTCGATCTAGATATGATTTCAAGGATTAGAGTTCTTGTTTTGGGTCAAATTAGTTTATGAATATTCAACGTGAGACATTGAGGGTTTCAGTAGTTATAATTTTGAAATCCTGCTTCAACAGAATCATTTTATATTCATATAATATATCAATTGGAACAATCATGTCAACTTTACAATACTGCTATAATTTTACAACAGATTAGAAAGTAGGCAAGAATGAATGAATATTATTTTTCAAATCTGTCTGTTTATGTCCTCTTAATTACCACCATATTTTGAATCAATAGGTTAAAGTTCAAATGCTAATGCAGATTACTCTTCCATACGTCGAGCCAAGATAAGGAAGTGTTGGAATTCACCTCAAATCGGTCCCATTTTGGAAAATAAAATATCCGGTAATCATTTGATTAATGACGTCATAATCATTACTGAGGTTTGGTCCTTTGGATAAAACGCATTGGTGTTTCACATCGTACAGTAATCTAATCCACGCCAACTTCAGCTAATTCCCTTACACGGGGGCTCGTTCAAAGCAAAATAATTGTCAATATAATCCTCGGATTTAATAATCAAGTTTTTGACTATTTATTTTAAGTGATTCTGAATAGTTATTTGAACAAAGATTAGATATTTTTGGAGATTTTTCATTGAATTAGGTGATTTGTTTATTTTTTTAATATTAACGGACAACAAATGACACATTTTATTTAAACAGGTCATATCTGCATAAGACAGTCGATGGAGTAATCACTGCTACTGCATAAATTAAACAGTTGAATAAATGTATTATATTAATTATCACCTTTTTATTTCAGGCTAAATTCAATTTCTTGTAGATACTAATTTTGAAAGTTGTTTTTCTTTCAGGTTTCAGATAATTCTAAACCGGTAAAACTGTATAAATATAGTAACGCCAAATTCAGCATTGAAAGGGTTTTAAAAAAAAAATCGCGCTCAGTTAGTTGTTGTCACGACGTAACGCGCGTAACAAACCCTCTGACAGGCGTCAAATATATTTCACTTGGGTCATTTAACGGATCTAGTTGAACGCTTTCAACGCAAATAATTTAGCCGAAAATTTTTTTTTTTGATTTAAATATTTAATTTAGTGTTATGTATTTAGCTATAATTAAATAATTAAGTAATTAAATACGTTAAAAATAGTTTCAATGTTCAAAATTGATTTTTATTATACTGCGTTGTTAACCAGAACTGCGGATACGTTAGTGGGGGTTGTTATATAGTAACTACGTACGGTTAGGTTAACAAACTGTTATAAGATTTAATTTTGAAAACCTCACTTAATAAAATCGTACTGTTAAATTTATTTATAAAATTTATCGATTATAACCATAAATGAAGTTTATATTACTAGCTTCGTCTCGAGCTTGTAATTTTGATTCTTATCCACAACCAACCTTCCATATTACATATTTGATTGAGCGAGGTGCCACAACAGAATCAGCTAAAAATCTCGCATTAGAACACTTGAGAAATGAAACCGTAGCGCAAGATAAAATATTGTTATACTGCTGTATTGGCATAAATGATATCTTGTCGACATTTACCTCTAAATACGGGCGTGAACCAATGCCATCATCAACACCTGTGGAATCAATCTTAGACAAAATAACAGAGTTAAAATCAGTCATTGAATTGGAAAGACAAAACTTAGTTTTTATGTTTATTGAAATTCCAGGTTGCTCAATAATTGACTATACTAATTACAAAATAAAGGACGGTAGATTAACAGGTTGCTCGTTCACAAGCAAACAGTTAGCTGAACAACAGAGCGTAATTAATCATAACGCAGTTGTATTGAATAATTTTTTGCGTCAACTAAACAAACTTGGAAATTTCCGACCCATCACAAATTTTGAATTTGTATTATGGTCGAAATCTTGTCACTTTTTGACTAGAAAATCAAGAGGTCGCTCTAATAGATTCAAGGTGGACAAATTTGAAACCAATTATGACATTCTATATGACGGATTACACTGTGTATCACACGAAAAACGAAATTGTTATAGAGCATTAGTATCAGCATTTAGATCTGGATCGCTCAAGTTCTAATTAAAGGTAGATAATTCATATTAGTTACTACATATATATATATATATATATATATATATATATATATATATATATATATATATATATATATATATATATATATATATATATATATATATATATATATATATATATATATATATATATATATATATATATATATATATATATATATATAAATATAATATACTACCAGTTACCCACACCACACCCTGTGCTTAAACCTGATTTATTACAGTTTACTATCAAGGGTTTAACAGACTTGGGCGGTTTTTAGGTTGATGAAGAACAGAATCACAACCCTGCTTCTCCTTTCGATGAAAGACGTCAAACACCACCAATTGGTGGAGCCAGGCCCAAGGATATTAGTAATGTCAACCATAAACAACTATATGGTCATCCGGATTCTTTATCAGAAGATGACAAACTCCGAATGCAGTTTAAGATGGCAGAAATGGCTCTGGAAGGAAAACGCCTTGACCATCAAAGGGCAGAAATGGAATTCAACAGACCTGCGGCTCATCCACCATTAAATCATACCCATGCATTTAGCATTGCACACGAAAGTCATGCTGTACCTAAATTTTGGGAACGTGAACCTCAATCATTTTTTGACAGTTTTGAGCAGGCATGCATAGACAATTTCTGGCCTCCCGTTCATTGGGCAGCATTGGTACGCACAGCACTGATTGGATGAGCTCAAAAGGCTGAAGGATCATTACGAGCTGACGGCCGGTCTGACAATAACAAGGTAGTCGTGTGTCCTTCTGGAATATTCCAGGATCCCAGAAGCATACCGTCAGGAATTCCGAAATAAAAACATCATTAGATACAATTACCCAGGAACAGCAAAGCGTCTGCTTCAATGTTTTATGAATTGGGTTAACTCAGAAAAGGTAATGTCTCGAGAGGAATTACAAGAACTATGTATTCGTGAACAATTCAAAGAAATACTTACAGATTTACTTTCCTGCACGAGCTTATTTAGATGATAAACCTGAAATACGATCAGTCGACGTAGCAGCAGCAGAAGCGGTTGAACGCTGGAGTATGTCGCGAAATCGATCGTACAGAGCATCAAATAATTCCCCAAATAATAACAATGATAAAGCACAAAATAACGGACATCAAAATAAATCAGGGTATAAATCAGGCATCCAACCCAACAGAAACAACCGTGAACGTGCGACGTCACCCTCTCAAAATGATAAAGCTGTTAAAAACCGTGATCAGTCACCGAGTAATAGTAAATGTTACAATTGTGGTAATATTGGCCACTTTGCAGTAAATTGTGCGCAACCACAGAAAAACTTTACTCGGCGCAGGGCGAAGTCATCAATGGCTGTTGATCCTGATGATAAAGAAACGCAAAGTGAAGAGGACAGCACATAACAATTAACCACAGTCAATATGTCTAATTACCCGAACGGGGATAGCGATTATCTCCCTTATTGTTAGACTGGACTGGTGAGCTTAACTGTAAATAAAACAAGCATGGCACCAGTTCCTGTCATAATACTTCGAGATACGGGGGCTAACCAGTCACTGATCTTGCGTTCAGCTCTCCCATTCTCAAATGAGACTTACACCGGTAATAGCGTTTTAATCCGAGGTGTAGGCATGAACATTTTGAAAGTTCCATTACATAAAATCCAGCTACACTCAGATAATAAAAAAAAAGACGTTATAGTTGGTGTCCGAGAGAAATTACCAATAAAGGGTATTTCTTTCATTTTAGGTAATGAATTAGCTCGACATCTTTTGAATAGTGATGCTGCGTTGGCAGTAGAGCGTAATGCATTACCGATTGTGTCTGATACGCCAGTAGCTGATCCTGTAGGAGCTGAGGTGGATCTCTATGGTTTCCCTCTATGCGTCGTGACGCGTAGCCGAAGCCCGGATCAGATGGCAGGTGAGGTTAATACGGGAATGGATTCAGACATAACAACAGCAAAGAACACTTATAAGTGTGTCACATTTGTGGACGATCCTGAACTTGAGCTAAGTTCAGGTGAGCTAGCACGACTACAAATGAAGGATCAGAAATTAAGACAATTAGTTCCTATTGTCAAAGACAAGGAGGAACGTCTTAATTACCGCATCTGTTACTGGTGGGATAGCGGGATCCTGCGACGTAAGTGGACACAAAGAAATGCAAAAACTGATGATGCTTCACAAATTATCGAACAGATAGTACTTCCGGTTGAATATCGTCATAAAATCATATTAAAAGCACACAATGGTCCCGGTTGTAGAAATTCCAAACTCCTTTCTATCGCATAATTCTAGATTGCGTAGGAGCAATGCCTAAAACTAAAGCACAAAATCAGTACTTACTAACAATTATGTGTGCCTCAACCCGTTTCGCGGAGGCGATTCCACTCAGAAATATTACAGCGAAATCAGTGGTAAAAGCGTTGATAATTTTTTTTACAATTTTCAGCTTACCACACGAAATACAATTTGAGCAAGGCTCAAATTTCATGTCAACCGTCTTTGCACAGGTTTGTCAAGAACTTGGCATTAAACATGTCATGTCGACGGCATATCATCCTGAATCACAAGGCGCGTTAGAATGCATGCATCAAACATTAAAATCGATGCTTAAAAAGTTTTGTCATGAGAGTTTGCGAGACTGGGATGAAGGGGTTAATTTTTTAATGTTCTATTTACGGGACACTGTAAATGACTCATTAGGATATTCACCTAAATAATGAGTCTTTGGTCATACAGTACGGAGTCCATTAACAGTACTTAAAGAACAGTTATTAACACTCCAGACTGACCATAATCTTTTTGATTATGTCACAAAATTACGTACCCGTTTACATTTTACTCGTACATATGCGGCTGCAAATTTAAAATCAGCGCAAATAGATCAGAAGACGCTAAAGCGATAAAAACGCGCGTGAAAGACATTTTGCCATTGGTGACAAAGTATTAAAGCTGACAACAGTAGTAAATATCCCTCTTCAAGCGAAATATGAAGGTCCATATGTTATTGTTAGTCGCGACGGAGATTTATACTATCGGGTTAAGACACCAGGTAAACGCAAAGCTACTCAGTGTTGCCATGTTAATTTACTACGCGAGTATGTTGAATGCGATAATATTTCAGATGAAAATCTAAATGTAGTGTCAATTGTTCAGGTCGATTCAAAGGTTTTTAATCTAGACGATGCAATTGACCTATTGTCAGCGGCAGCAAATTTTTGCGAACCAAAAATGGATAACTCTGGAGTGTTAGCTAATTTACCAGATAGCCTTAGTTAGCTCCCCTTTGCTCATAGACAAGATGTGGTGAACTTAATACGAGAATTTTCCGTATTATTTACAAACACACCAGGGCGAACTAATGTAATTAAGCATGATATTGATGTAGGTGATGCGAGACCGATCAAATTGGCTCCATATAGAACAAATCCTACAAAATCTGAGATCATTGATCAAGAAGTCGCCTATATGTACACAAATGGTTTAATACAACCGAGTAACAGTCCCTGGAGGAGTCCATGCGTATTGGTACCTAAACCAGATGATACTTTCCGTTTTTGTACGGATTTTCGCCGGGTTAACAGCGTAACAGTCGCAGACGCCTTTGTTATTCCCTGAATCGATGATTGTATTGACAAGATCGGAAATGCTCGATTTGTTACTAAATTTGATCTTTTAAAGGGTTACTGGCAAGTCCCTCTGACAGATCGTGCTAGACCTATACCAGCATTTGTCACAAATAATTCACTATGGGAGTATCGCATGTTACCATTCGGGTTGAAAAACTCTGGAGTTATTTTTCAGCGACTAATGAATACTCTTGTCATTTGAATTCAAAATTGTGATTCATACATTGACGACGTCATCATATATTCCAGTGATTGGAAATCTCACGTAGATACTATTCGTGAATTTTTTTCTCGAACTAAAGAAGCAGGCTTAGTTATAAACTTAGTTAAGGGCGAAATAACTAAAGCAGTAGTAACATATTTAGGTCATGAGATCGGTCAAGGTCAAGTTTGTCCTAAATCGGCGAAGGTGGAAGCCATACATAATTACCCTGCTCCCACAAATAAAAAAGAAATAATGCATTTTCTAGGCATGGACACTTGAGTATAAAGACACTTTCGATAAGATCAGGGTTATATTGTATTCAAGTTCAGCCCATATGGCACCAAATTTCAACAAGCCGATGAAATTATTAATCGATGCAAGCGATCTTGGTGCAGGTGCAGTTTTAATACAAACTGACAATGAAAATAATGGCCATGCAGTATGTTATTATTCACGCAAATTCGATAAGCACGAGCTACGCTATTCCACAGTTGAAAAAGAATGTTTAGCGTTAGTCATTGCCTTGCAACATTTTAACATATATCTATGTTCAACTCGTTTTCCAATCGACGTCTACACGGATCATAATCCATTAACTTTTATACAACGTATGTTGGGTAAAAATCAGTGTATATATCGTTGGAGTTTGACAATTCAACCCTATTGTCTCAATATCATACACATAAAAGGTCGCGATAATGTACTAGCCGACGCTCTGTCACACGCCTTTTAAGGCAAAAGTCAATATCAACGCATGAATTTTTTTTTCCTTTTTCACCTCACATGGTGATCAATTTATTTCTCGTAAGGTTGTTTAGATTTTTTATTTAAAAATAAAAACGTTTATTGAAATATCGGTCTGGGCTAAGAAGGTTAGGCAGTTTTAACGGTGGGCATAAGCTACCGACTTGCCTAACTCTAGATATTTTTCGGCTATTTTTTTTCCGACTACGCTAGTTGCATCTAATTCATCCTAACGAGCTAGAATTTACGGATTAAAATTGGGAAACTTGGATTTTTCAGTGATTTTTCTTTCAATCATAATTTTTGATCCGTGTGCGGTGACATTTTGAAATTTTATTTTGCGTAATCAAACAAGGATGATAGTTTTGGGTAAAAATGGCCTGTTGACTAAGCCAATGTTAAAAATCCTGAACTTGGCTAAAATACGATTAGGTATTGGATATAATCAGTACGATTTTGTTTTTGTTTTTCAGATCATATTACCCAGTTGAGGATTGTATAGAGGATGTATTATAAATTAACAGAATACTGTATATGTTTAATTTTCAGGAAATTATGTATTGTGCATAAATATTATGTTTTTCATTTGACATTGACAAATGGACAAATTATATTTTATTTTATTTTATTTGCTTTATGTTTCTTCTGATCTATCTAGATACACTTTTTGCATTTTATTAGGAAAATATGAAAAAATGTCAAAAATTATTTTTAACGTTCACGTAAATCAATAAATAGTGGAATTTCACTTAAAGTATTCACGTTTCAAGAAAATTTTTATTTTTATTTTTTCTTTAAATTTAAGCTTAAACCATTTAATGTTGGTTTAATATAGCTTAATTAAACTGATTACGTTCAAACGTAATCCCAAACACTAAAAGCAAGTTTTACTTTTATTAAATGGGAAATTTTCTCTCACCCGTTTAATTTTTGTCTTTGAAAATATAAGACAAAAATTTTGTTGGTGGGGGCATGTGACGACGGTTGCTATCATATGATCGTAAGATCATTGATAGCAATCACATTTCTATACAATCACGTTAGCTTATGCCACCCGCAACATATTTGGCCTCCAAATCTGCTACAATATAGGTAGACAGACTGTTATTCAGTCTTGCATGCTTTCTGGTTGGTTTAATGAAATAAACTACTTCATGTCAATTATAAAAGCGCAGGGGATATTCGTAATCGAGATTTACATTTATACAAAATTTATATAAGTTAGAATTCAGATAATTGTATTTGTTATTATGATTAGGTTATAATCAATGTAGATTTCATTATTTATAAAATGTATGGAATCTCTATGGATTATTTGAGCAGTTATGTAGGAGTTACACATCAACATGTTGTTGTATATCCGCGTGATCCAGATGGGTCACAATACATTGTGTGCATGTGTTAAAATCGTCGCCTCGACAAGCATTCGGTGGTTGGCCTTCGTGAGAGTTAGTTGTGCCGTAGCGAAGTTGTGATGTAGGCAGCCATCGTTTCACATTGAAGATTTTGGATCTCCGTGTGGTTTCTTAATTTATGATATTCTCCACTACATCGATGGTAAGATTATGATGTTGAAAGGTTGCTGGGACAACCTCTTACCAAAGAAGCAGTAGAAGGATGATCGTCAGCTCGCCTCGTTGCTGGATGAATCGCGACGATATTTATAAGTGAGGATCGGGCCTATCTGACTTGATGAAGATTCCCGGCTTCGGTGGAGTGTTTCTCTCCACTCTAGAGTCCTTACTTAATGAACAAAAACCAAACTCGTGTCGTGCTTTTGCAAGATGATAGTTTTAATACTGACTAATCTAACTGTACAATTTTTACTTAAAAGACTTTGATAAATTCTAACTTTAATATTTCTAGTACTGAAACAGTACCCAAACTAACGTAGCATCAGCGATGTCTATGGAACCCTGGTGTTGGATTGATTGATTCTTCAAACGGCAAAGTGCCTTATTTATTCTCTTCAGCAACTCTGAAGTTCTATACATATTACGATATATAGTTATATACATATCGTAATATTTATTCTTTGTTCTAATGATTCTTCTAGGTAGGTTATAAGCACAGCTTGACTGGTCTGGATAATCAGTCCCCCCAATCAACGTCTGCTTATTCCCTCCTAGAAGCTTCTATCTATTACTGTTGGTCGTCCTGACCAATCCATGATCACTTACATTTCGATTCTTACTCTGAAACGTGTTCTTCCTAATTCTCTGCCACAGAGTTTGATCGACGCTCATTGATCATGACGTCATTCTTACCAATCAAACTCTGGGCTTCTCTTCTATGGGGCTACTGCTGCACATAGTCAAAGCGGTGTTGGCTGGTTCTGATTTGATGCGATCTGTCGGCTAAACAACAACATTATGGAATGTGTTGTTGTAGCATGCCATTGTATGATTGACATATAGTTGATATACAAATTTCGATTGTGTTATTAATTCCTACAGGACGCTACGATGTCTATGTCCTGTCCATTGCCTATCGTGAATATGCCTGTAGGATATGAGCGTTAATAGGCACATGAGCTGTATGATCTCATTGCCAGCTGGTGTTGTTCTATTCTCGTATGAGAATCCGATGCCTATCATCATCAACTACAGTCAGTCTGTAACGTATGATTCCATCGATTCTTATCCATTAATCATTTCCTAAACTACTGATAAAAACGACTGCTGAATATTATAAAAGTGTGTGCCAACGGAACAGCAACAACTTTTATCTCAACTATTTCCAGATACACATCAACTCAGAACCGGAGGTTCTATTCCATTCAATTCGATTCTTTAAACTTTGATGCTAAATATTCATCCAACAATCCTCATCAGTTTCGCCGAAACTGAAACTGTACATCATCAGCTGATGTCAACCAGTGCTTATCATACTTAACTAAATAATAATGCATACAGTTACTCGGTCCATTAGCTCCCCTGGTATTTTCAAATATGAATTTCATTTAGGACTTACTCGTAAATATAAGATATCCAGCGGGGTCATGACTTCCCACAAGACAATCCCATATCTACAACATGTATATATTTCTACGCCGGCCATATACACCGGCATGGCTGAGAGAATGTTTCGATTGTGAAGTTCAAATATAAAAATGAGTTTATCAGCTGTCCTCATACAGATTCGTAAATAGATATGGGCGCCATCTCAGTTTAGGGCCCATTAACAGTTAATTCACGTTTGTCCAGTCAATATACGTTTTGATTTGTGGGCACAATATGTACTTTCATCCAAGAATCTCTCCATGACTTTGGTTCAATAATATCAGCTATAGCCAGGTCTCCAGCTCCTGGTAATATCATTCGTAATCAGGTCTCCAGCGCCTGGTAGTATCATCCATGACCAGATTTCCAGCTTCTAATAATATTGTGCGTAATCAGGTCTCCAGCTCCTGGTCATCATTAACTATCACCAGATAACCAGCTCCTGGTTAATGTGGTTGTGGGTCAGATAACCAGCTTCTGGCCATTCACTAATCCATCACATCTTTAGCTTCTGGCGGCCCGTGGCCAGGCCTATTCAGTATTTCAGATCCACCTACGTCATAAGATAAATTCCGTCCTTTATATTTTTGTGTTACGTGCTCGTCTGGGTGCACCCACATCTTTCCGTCATCTTCAATACGATATAAGAATTCGTATAGTGATCATTCGTCCGCAGAACCCTTTCATCATCAAGCCACAAAGAAATGATTGTTTCCATTGAGCATTTACAACAGCTATATTACATTCAGGTCGTATATTATTGATTTATTATATGAAAATTTTATATTGATTGTTGTCATAACTATTAACACATTAGGTTAATATTTTGAAGGTTAAATTCTGAACCAAGAACCGTTATCTTAAGTTTATCGACATAAAATCATACATGCTGCCATAAACTCTGGGGATTATCCGATGGTCAATATCCATCCCAGGTTCTAAATGATTCAGTAGTCGATAGTGGTCTTATGGATCAGATCGAATGGGGATCATTTTCAACTTGGATAGTGGATGTACCCGGATCTCATCTTACATTAATTTTGAGCATTTATGATTTCTGAAGTGAACTAAATTGTTTGTGATATTCTTTGAGGATTGATATAAATGACATCGGATCAAAAATCGATTTGATGTGATTGTTATCAAAACTCAAAGAAAGAGCAGGGATTGGATCAACCAGGATCAATCCGTTGGATCGATAATGGGTGTTTCGATCTAGATATGACTTCAAGGATTAGAGTTCTTGTTTTGGGTCAAATTAGTTTATGAATATTCAACGTAAGACATTGAGGGTTTCAGTAGTTATAATTTTGAAATCCTGCTTCAACAGAATCATTTTATATTCATATAATATATCAATTGTAACAATCATGTCAACTGTACAATACTGCTATAATTTTACAACAGATCAGAAAGTAGACAAGAATGAATGAATAATATTTTTCAAATCTGTCTTTGTTTATTTCCTCTTAATTACCACCATATTTTGAATCAATAGGTTAAAGTTCAAATGCTAACGCAGATTACTCTTCCATACGTCGAGCCAAGATAAGGAAGTGTTGGAATTCACCTCAAATCGGTCCCATAAGCTTTCCTTCGAATAAAAGGGTTAACCATTGATAATGGAAATCATTTAGATACCCCTAGACATCTATTCTATCGTTTCCATTTTGGGTTAAGCATTTTGGCAAAATAAAATATCCGGCAATCATTTGATTAATGACGTCATAATCATTACTGAGGTTTTGTCTTTTGGATAAAACGCATTGGTGTTTCACATCGTACAGTAATCTAATCCACGCCAACGTCAGCTAATTCCCTTACACTTGGTTCTCGAGGCATTTGAAAGATTAAAGTGGGCATCTTTCTTGGATTGGCTGCAGCAATAAGAGCTATTGGATAAAACGTTGATAAAGTGTATCGAGGAAAAGAAAGCCATTTTGCTCAAGGAATTCCAGAAAGGGCATGCACAAGTATGTATTTGAATAGAGAATGGAAATACGACAACAGCCTATGAAACTTGGAGCTCTACTTTCAGAGCTCGACCCAGCCAATATAAAGCAGTTGGCACCAAATCTTCAGCATTATTTCAGTTTTCGCATGAATACTTGGATATGGTGTGGCTCTTCTTAGACTTCATTTCACCTGATAGGGATGCAAACTGGCCCTTGCACTCGACATCCTTTATTTCGATGTTGCCTTATGACAGAGCACTTGATTATTTTGAAGTGTGGCACTGTGTACGTCACTGACATGAAGATGATTCCAGATGTCACTCCAATTGTTCATAGAGTTTTAACTAAGAATAGAGCGCATGCAGTATCAAAGTCATCCTCAGAATCCTCCTTTAACTCTGTTTCACCGAATATGGCATTGGAACAAACAGTGAACAAAGATTCTAAAACGAAATGTATGATCATTGGTGTGTCTGGCAGTGGTGAGTCCAGAGACAGATTGACACTCACAGCTCACATGATGTGTGCAGCAAGCACAGTCTTCAAGTTCATGAGTGAAATTACCATGACTTCAAAATTTCATAAAGAGATGTAGCTGATGTACAGAGTATCATTAAGACTATCAAAACGAAAATGGCCAATCACTTTGATTTCAGCTCCTACGACGGAGAGAAAATGGCTAATAAATATAGCTACTGGAGCAGTTGCTCCAGTTAATGTTACCAATTCATTACTCACTGCTAAAGAGCAATGGCAAAAGTCCATGAAAGACTTTGTGGAAAAGAGACTCAGAGATGGGGGAAGATGATTTCTGGAGGCCTGTGATGAAAATGAAGCTGCAAACTTTTGAAAGTCTGAACACGCCGGTAAAACTTACAAGAGGAAGGCAGACAGTAAAACACTGAACATAAGGGATACATCTGCTAAATTTGCTTTTAGTGCATCAACAATTGATCAAACAACTGTATTTTACCAATAGGCTCTAATAATTAAAACACATTAACAAATGAGATTTATGACCCTTGTTTTAAGGTGTGGTCTCTTCGTCTTCATAGTTCAAATAGATACTATGTGATGAACATATCTGCAAAATGAGTCTTTAATCCATTTACAATTGACGAAATGTTCCAAGCATATTTAATATATTTCTCCCATAGCTAGGGTTCTATACTGAAAACACTGTAACAAATCAGAGTTATGGCCCTTGCTTACAGGCGTGGCCTTTTCTGTTTCGTCGTTGAACTAGCTCAAGCCTAAAGGAAGATATCTGCAAAATGTGGTTTTAGTCCTTCCACAATTGACAAAATGTGCTATAAACATATTTTCCCCATAGGCTTCAATACAGCAAGGGACATAACTCTGTTATCTGAAGGTGTGGTCACTTTGTATTTATAGACCTAATCGATATTGCCTAAGGGAAGATATCTGCCACATTTGGTTTTAATCTGTTGATAAATGGCGAAATGTGCCACTAACGTATTTCTCCATAGGCTTCAATACTTTGAAAACATAGCATGGGCCATAACTCTGCTATTTGTGGGCCTGGCCTTTTCATCTTCATAGTCCAAATGGATATTGACAAAAGAAACATAGCTGCCAGATTTGCTTTTAATCCATCAACATATGGCGAAACGTGCCACAATTGTTGACAGGCAGACGACAGACAAATCGAGATTGTATAAGTTCAGCCAGGTGAGCTAAAAATCCGTTCTCTGAATATGGCCCACCTGCCCACCTCTACTGCTACTACTAATGTCTAGGGAATAATGCCAGGTAGATCACAATTTGTTAGCTGAAAAAGTAAACAAATCCATTTTCTAACCACCTTGCTCAACGTGGGCACCCAGACTATATGGCCAAAAATGTTTATTTTGGTATGAACCTAATGAGCCAGTACCTTAGATATTAAACCTCTTGACCTGAATCTCAAACGATTCCAAGCCAGCCACAATATTGATAGCTATGCCAAATTTAGTGATTCTACCTTCTCGCATTGCCTAGTTATGACCAAAATTTGCATTCATCGTGACCCTCTGGCATAGATCGTCTGACGTGAAAGTAACCAGCCTCAATATGATTTTATGAAGCCTACCAAATTTAGTGATTTTACCTTTTGTGTTCTGGAGATATGTTATGGACAAACATACAAAAGGACTGACAGAGGCAGGCAAGACAGATGGACGGGCGGATGGACAGATGGATGGGCGGGCGGGCGGATGGACAGATGGATGGATGGATGGGCGGGTGGACGGACAGAGACAGGCAGACACCAACCGCAATACTCTCATCGGCCTTCAGTGGTGTGAATAATGACCAGAATTGATACAGTCATTCAGATTGCAGTGGGCTAGTTAAGTAAGTTGATGGTTAGGACAAAAGGTCAAATATCTAGGTCATGGCGTCACTAAGTGCAATGGCAAAATAAAGCGTAAAGGTGTGAGTCTACACCTCTTTCGTACGTGAGAGGGTATCGTGATCGGGTGTGTACGTGCGTGTGTGCGCATGTGTGTCATATGTGGCGGTTAACCGTCTGACTGCTGAGCTTTTGCAGATGACATTATTTCACGGGCTATATCTCTGGACATGCTAACTATTTTGAAAACACTGACTGAAAGTTGTTGGTGACCATTAACTTTCAGACAAATTGTTTTCAAAATATTCAGCAAATCAAGAGTGTTTGCTCATTAAAATTATTGTCTGGTGACTTGCACCAGCGAGATAGGTAACACACCGACGGAACTTGCCGTGCATGAGGATTTCCAGACAGCAGCCGTGATCCTGATAAAAGAACCAGAAGCGTGGTCGGATCAAATTCTGGATCTGTGCATATCTCAGAAACCTCCGGCACGATTTTGTTTTAAAAGATTCTTAACATGGGAAATCGTGTGACCAACTGACCATACACTAGGATCCACAGCTTTGAGAGTGATCCCCAAAAGAAAATCTTTTTACAATGTGACGAAAACAGGACGGCGGCGGACTGCTTTCAAATTTCTGATTGCTCTATTTATTTAGATGCACCTGGTGTCTTCTTTTCTTGGCTCAGTCAAGAACGTATGCCTATATTATATACATGGAATGATTATCTTTGATAAAAGCTGAACATGCTGGAGTATTGTTTTCAGGCTAAACTCTCTGACGCTCATAGATTCTAAGTATATGTATGTCTGGACTTGTATACAGTACTTTCGGTTTTCTTGATATTGACTTATATTATAATTCTTTACTGTAGTTTAATCCTAAGGATTTCTTCCCCATATTGTAACTTTGTTCTAAGTTCCTTTCCTAGGGAGTCTAGTGACCTCTCCAGACAGCGATGGGTTGCCATGATGAACTCAAACCTCACTAGTAGTCCGGGAGCCAATTTTCAAAAGGGGTCTAGAAGAATGGTTTCGTAGCACACCCAGTATTCAGAAGGTTTGTCTCTATATTATGCTAGACCGATGTCTTGGGTATATTCTGAGCCGTGTTGTACAAGAAAATTGTGGTATCACTAACCTGTGAGAAGCCCATTTACAATAGGTGTTGAATGTAGCTCTTAAACAATTTTCACAATGGTAAATCTTTCACAAACTTAAGCGCATGTTATACCAATACAATCTTAACCAAAATGGAAAGGAGTGATCGTATATCGCAGATTTATACATAATCAACCTCGTTTAAGACACCCGTATGTTGCTTTGCACATATTGGGGCACTTAGGTCTTCTTGTGACTAGCAATACCTTAGCTACAACAATGCCCATGTTTTCTACATTTGTCATAATTAAACTTTTAACTGACATGCAGTGCATGTCTGCACAAGCTGGCAGGACATATTTATCACGTGAGCAAATGAGAGAATGTTACTCATCCGTGTCAGAGTCATCTTCGACAATTGTATGCTGAACATTGTCACACATTTCACCTCCCATACAAAGGCATGCTTCAGTGCAGAGTAGATTGTTAGCCTTGCATTGACAGAGATCTGTTCTTGTGCAGGCAGACTTTTGACATCTACATGATGTGAGTTCAATTAATCCAAATGGAGCAGGATCCTTTGACATTAGAACAGGCTTGAGTAGACCATCCACTATACTCCAGCCATGTCCATTTGGAGATGGAAGATTCTAAACAGCTTGCAATGAACGTCTCCAAACAAGAGCTTGAAAATTGGCCCTTTCGATGTGATGCTTTAGCCTATTCGATGTAGGTGGAAGATTTTCATTTCTTTGTCTCTTTTGACAAAAGAGCCAATAACGGGTTTCATCAGCTGTCTTTCCCACATTCCTGGTGGTATACAACTCACAGACAAATTTCTCACATAGAATTGCAGTATTCGGTGATAAGTCAACATGTTCGCCGAGTTGGGCTAAGCTAAGCTGATGACATTCAGATGACTTTAAGAGATTGAATGCTTTTCTCTTAGCAACTCCAAATAATGCACTAGTGCTATCACAACCTGTAAGAGAATGAAACCCAGGCAAAGACAGACAGATAGCTGGGCCCAGTACTTGAGCATCTGTATGTATTGGTATGTATCGCAATTTGTCCTTTGTGCCCGTACGGAACCATAGTTCAGAACAGTGAAGCGAACGATACGTATATATACTACGTTCTGCCACGTCTGTATCAGGAGACTGTATAACAACACGCATGTGGTCTTTTGAAGCGTGTAGCGCGTGCAACATCATACGCGTATCTGCTTCCTCGTGATCTGATCGAAGTTCTTCCAAATACGACGAATTGTTCGCTGAAATGACAACAACATCCATTCCATCGTTAAAGCCACCAGCAAGAATGACGCAATTGTCGGCAGATAGCATATTTGGACCAGTATCACGCCACCGCTTGCTGAGAAATGCAACCAGGTTACTTTTGTTGCTTGGATTGCTGATGTACTTGGCCCATTGCTTTGGAACGGGAGTATTTTCTCCAGCAATCTTTACTTCCAATGCTGTTGATGACCCACGTTTTAGCCGCTCTTCCGCTTTGAGAGATTCCAGTCTATCATATCTGTCAAAAACTATATCTACTCTGTTGCAGTCTTCTTGATTCAGTGGAACTGTAAAGATGTGCCAGTATTTATCAGCCAATTCTCCAAATGTAGACGTACCTCCAGTTTTAACAATTTGCACAATTGCCATGCCATCTATTACATAAGCTGTTGCGCCTGTCTTGTCAACAGGTGGAAGCCGTCCATCAACATTTACTTCCTTTTCTAGTTCACTTAACAAAACACTTTTCACATTCTTTCTTAGAGTCCCACCCGTATGTGACAATGATAGTGGAACAGCAGACAGTTCATACGTCATCACTAGTTTTAAATCAACATCTCTGGACCTTGCAGCAATAATTAATCGACCAAATAGTTCGCGGTCAGATTTCACATTGTGAATTTTTTCATCATTTGTTTTGAGATTTTTCTTCTGTGCTAGGCTGGCAAATGTTTTAAGTTTTAAGTGTGGCAACGTGTCCCAAAAGCTTCTCGTGTTAGTGTCCAGCCGCTCCTGAACAAAATTTTCCATAATCTCCTTACCAATGTCACAGGCGGAAACAAGTCTCTTGGCGATTTCACTAGGCAATACCATGCCAGTTGCAATGTTTACAAGCGGAAGACACTCGCTGTCGTCGTTTTCCGCAATATTAAAGGGATTGGTCATTATATCTGATGAGAACATCGAAAGTATCTTCTGCACATCGGTTTCATCCCTGTTCATTCGATTAGTCCCCATTACCTTATGTACTCCAAACATGTGACTATCTTGTAACCCACACATTTGCTTTGTGACCGTTGTTATGGCTGCCCTCTCGTGGCTAGTTAAAAACCACCTCTCCAGAGCTCCTGGCTTTTGTGTTATTCCAATAATACCACCTCGCTTTTTGGAATCCAAATTAATCGATTGCTCTAAGGCCATATCTGTCCACACTTGTTTTTCCGCACCGATTACCACCACATCCATCTGTCTCATTCCAACCACCATTACCTGTGTGCTTTGTCAACAGTGGTACAGCTGGATATACAGATTCTATGATGGAGTTAGTATACATACATAAAATATAACCTTCACATTTCACCCTCGCCTTTGGTATATGCATGCAAAATGTATGTTGGATATATGCTAGGTCGATATCCGTCTAAATATCATATATGGTGAATCTAATATGATATTACTTTGAGTTATGACACGATCATGCTTATATCGTTGTGCACTGTGGATACAGCCAAAGCCTAGACCCCCTATGCAAAGAAATCAGGATAACTAATTAGCGCTACCACAATTTGTTTGTACAACAGGGCTTAAAATGTGTGGGACATGTCCCCCAAGCCACAGCAAGTGTCAGACCTTCCGAATACTGGGTGTGCTACGTCACGATTCTGACCTAGCTTTAGCTCCTGGACTATAGGCCCTATTGAAAGTGAAAAGGCTGGTCGAAGTATGTTAATCGGTCTACAGTGCTGTTCTGGCGCAGAATCTCCAAGAGCTCTGCGGAAGTCAGGAATCTTCGTTTGAGATTTTCAGTCATATATATATATATATATATATATATATATATATATATATATATATATATATATATATATATATATATATATATATATATAATATAGCAGGTGCATGTGCATGCCTAATTTCAGTTTCCCCGTTTCTTGTGTAGTTAATCACATGGCATTATCCTTATTTATTTATCTTTAAGTTATATAGATTTTGGTTTCATTTCTTAATAATTTTTATTTCTGTTTTTCCTTATTACCGTTTTTAATCCTTTGTTTACAGACTGCCCTCCATCCCCATTCCCCTCCAAGAGAAATAAAGTTATCCCACCTCCAACCGCAAACAACACTTATACCCGCCAACAACAGTCCATTAGGCAGCACCAGGCAATACATACACCCTAGCAACATCTTAATTTTTTATTATTTCAGTTTTAACTTTCATTTTGCAACGCTTCAGAGGAGCTCAACGATATATATGGATCAAATACAACTAGGTGTAAACAACAACAGTAGTATAGTGGGTATCTGGTCGCTATTGTTCTTTACCACTGTGCAGCTGGTCGCTATTGTTCTAGCCTCTTCGAGAACAGTGGCGACCAGCCGCCCAGAGGTAGAACAATGGCGACCAGCCGCCCAGGGGTAAAGAACAATGACGACCAGCGGCACATGTTTGAGAGATTTTTTAGAACAATGGTGAACAGCCGCACACACTTGAGAGATTCTAGAACACTGTGGAAGCGGATGAATCAATATTGCTGTTCCTGTATTCTGAAAATGTTAACCCTTAAAAGTTGTGTATTTTACGTTTTAACATAGCGGTGCACGCCCCCTCCGTGGTTATCTACAGTGGTATGTAAGGTAAAAATAATAAGAGAGTATGTTTGATAATGTAAAAAAATAGAGTTTAAGAGGTGGTCTGATAAGGGAGGTCGTAGGAGGAGGAGGAGTATGAGGTAGAGGAGGGGTGAGGAATTACGTCAATGCTCGATATTGATGTATATTTTGAAAATAATTTTAGTGTTTCGTTGCTTACGTTAATTTATTAGTAAACTATTTTGTTGAATATTTTGAAAACGTTTTGACTGTAGGCTTAACCGTCATTATGTGCAAATTGTTTTTTAAATACTTAATATTTCATTTGCAATAATGTTTCAGAGGTGGTCTGATAAGTGAGGTCATAGGATGAGGAGGGATGGAGGCTGAGGAGGAATGCTATGGTGGCCGGCTTCCGCCTGGCGCTGTTCTCTGCGCTTAAGCAGAGCACGTCTGTCTAGTTCGCTATCGATATTCCATCGACCACTTTTGATGGATCAGAATGTGTGCTTGTGTATGCATGTGTGAAGAGGGTTGTTGTGTGTAAAAACTTTATTACATTATTTTATTTTTTGAACAGATAAAGAGTTCTGTTTCGAATCATTTGTGGGCCCTGAAAAAGGCCATGTTTTGAGATAGGTCTCAGGCTTCGCAGATCCGCACAGGCGTGGTTGTCAGTTTGGTAACAAACTGCGTCATGTTTGCTTTTTGTATATCAGTCGGAGTATCACCGATAACAGGACAGCCATGTGGATACTGTTTGATTGGTAATAGATGATAGCACTCCTTACAGGTGTACACCATCTCTTTAGGTTCTGTTTTCTTGATCATACGCCTACAGACTAGGGTTGCACGATTATTCAATTTTCATAATCGCGATCATTTAATACAAATAATCGCGATCATACGATTAATTATGAACTACCATATTTCGCTTAATTATAGCCTATGCTCTAATAGAAGCCCACCCCCTAACTTTGACATATGAGCTCCAATGATTTCTTAGCAGTTTCAAAACGGCAAAACTCTGTATTAGAAGCCCACCCCCTAACTCAGCAGATTGTATAGCAAAAAAGTTTTTAAGAGCAAATTTGTAAGATATATAGCGTGTAAATTATAGCGTGTATAATAATAACAATCGTGTCACACTGGGTGTGTTTACTTCAGACCGATCTCTGCCCTGATACATTTCCGGCCCCTCTAGAACAATGCAGATTTGTAAATCTCGACCACCTATTTGATTAATACTAATAGTAGGCCACGTATGTTCAAGATATAATAAAGTTCATTCCACACTCTTGTAGTCAAAATGCGCATAAAATAGTCTTGGCATGATTAAATACCTTCCTTATTATAAATATATTTTAAGACCAAATTTATGTACCAAACAAGCACGGGAGAAAATGTGCATCAATTTTGTAACGCCGATCAACATTAAATGATCTAAATTGAATCATTACGAACGACAATATAGCCGGTTTCTTAAGTTGGCGAGCCAGCAGCTTTTGCGATGGGAGACGGCGTGTTCTCACGAGATATTATACGCTAACGGGAGTTTATCAAACGGGTACCAGTTATTCAGATCAGTATCATTCGTATCTCGCGAGATCCCCTTCGATTCGAGATCGAGAAAAGTATCTCGTATGTATTGAGTAGCCATTGTCGTAGTGATTTCCACCAAAATATAGTGGCAGAGAGAATTGAAAATTAAAATGGCACGAGAGCTACTCTCCGCACACCAGACAATATTAATTCATGCAAAACGAAATGATATAAAGCCTATAGTAGTCTGTATGACAAGTAGTTAACAGAAAGATAGTCCCTCTGAATTCGTCGTAAAATTCAAACCTGTGGCGCACAAAACGATGTCAAGAATTTGCTGATGATGCGTGGATGTTGATATCACACGTAGCCCTGACTGGATCGAGTCGATTTTAATGTCTGTATTAAGTTAGTGAGACAGAGGTTAATATGATACCAAAATCTACACGATCCACAGTGTTGATATTACAGTGCGCTACAGAGATAGACTGGGCCCTGATCTGTCTGGTCTCCGAAGTGGAGTCTGTGTAACAGTCTCGTCGTTGTGATGACGTAATAAGATGGCCAGTCATTACATTAGAGGTGTTTTCTTGAAGAAGCCACGCCTCTATTTTTAGATTGGATCAGTATAATACTCAGTTCCTATCGCTCAATGATAATATACAGAAATCCCGGAATTCCGAGTCCCCGATTCCAGAATATTTATATCCGAGTACTCGCTCTAAAATAAACTCTTCAATTGGAGGCGAATCACGTGATTTGTATTTTTTGCGACGCCATTTTATATCAAATTGTGGATTAATTTTGATTTAATAAACAACCTTTATTAAAGGATACGCAATATTTAGGCACTCAGATCAAATAATTTCACTTCCCCGCTGATGTTTTGAGGTATACATTAAACATAGGCATAGGCGGTGGGAATTTTTACGAGAGAAAATGCGTTGAATTTCCGTGGTATCAGTTCTAGAAAACTTTTTTGGGAAAACTCTAATATAAGCCCACCCCCTTTCTCAGAGATGTTGGGTTGGAAATTGAACACCTCTTGTCCTAATGGAAGCCTAGGCTTCAATTAAACGAAATATCATGGAAATTCAACACATTTTCTCCCTAAGTATTGACTTAGTTAATATACAAACAAATCAGTTATTTATTTAGTTTATTTAATCATTCACACATTCGGCCGATCTTGGTAACGCGAGCAGAGTTTCACAAGCATAAGTGTCTTGACAAAAATTCAAACCAAACGATTATATGATTATTTAATTTTATAATCGTCCACGATCATTTTGAATTATATAATCGCGATTAATCGAATAATAGAAAAATCGTGCAACCCTACTACAGACCTCTCGTGTTTCGACCGTTGGCATATGGTGTCGCGGATATCGATGGAACACCAACGACATCGCACATACCCAGTGTCTGATCCATCAAAGTTTGTACTGCTGGACATTTTAGCCGAATGTACATTAACATTAACATTTATACTACATCGCTCTACTACTACAAAAAAAAGAAGGAATATCACGTGAGATGACTATCAACCTATCAAAAACTGTCGCATACTGGCCTCCATATAATGACACATACATGCAGGCAAAAATATTGGATATGTTCACGGGCTAGACGCGATAGATCAGTTTGTTAAATGGTTAACGCGGATAAAATCTGCGTGTTAACCAAGTGTCCAGGGAAATATATTTTCTCTGACCACCTCGTTATTGTGCATAATGCATCTATGATTCGCTTTTACTCCTTCAATCTGTATGCAAACGCGTTAACCTTCATCTAAAACCCTCAAACATGAAACTAAGTGGCTTCCTACCAGTCATTTAATTTTCAAAAAAACAGAGCAAAGTACATCTCTATGTGGGTAATATATAGGTAAACCAAGTGATGTTGTATGTATAATATTAAATAGATAATAATCATGCATCGCATATTTAAGGAGTGGTCGTTAAAGTGACAGTCATTTAATTATTAAATATTAAAAATTGTTATAAAAATGGTGGGAATAATGTCCGCCATCGTCATCGTTGATGAATAATGATGAGCACCCTTGTATCGTTTAACGTATTAATTGGGTGGTTGATGCGCTCCCTCGTTGTTGTAGTAAAAAAGTATTTTGAAACTAAGCAGAATTGTGGCTTCCTATGTCAAATTGTCGCATTGAACAGCACTTTTTTAAAGAGTTTGTGCGTGTGAAGGCACTAGTGCAAATTGTAGCTTCCTATGTCAAATTAGTATCAAAACTATTCGCTTAAACTACCAATGTGCCATGATTTAGGTTTGAAAAATCAGAAAATAACATCCCTGGAATGACTGTAGAGGTGGTCGCATAATTGAGGTCGAACGAGTGAGGAGGAGGAGGAGGAGGAGGGATGAGGTATGCTAGTGCGGTGCTGCCTGGCACGAGGGATGAGTTATACTAGCATACTTGTTTACACGGCCGGCAATGTGCGTTGTACGAATATTTTGTAAATAATTTGACTGTGGTGTTAGCAACAACTTTCTATCAAATCGTTTCCAAGATATTTTGTGAATATTTTGAAAATAATTTGACTGTCTGCATCACCTTTTGCTCAAATCCTTTCCAAAATATTTTACTAGGATGTAGATCACTGGAATATCTGTAACACCTCGCCAGTCAGCCAGTTAAAGGTAATAAAACTAGGAAAAATGTCCGGGTACACACAGTAGGAATGCATTATGAGTACCTAGTCAATGAAACCATGACAACAAAAATAATATAGTTGGCTAACCATTGTCTAGACATTGTGACCGCAACGACCTACTACCATCATCACCACCATCACCATCCCTCTATCACCACCACCACCACTACCCATTAAGCACCAACACCCACCACCAAGCATTAACCCCACCCGATCACCCACCACAACACCTATTTTCACCAACCCCAACGCCACCACCAACATCATCAGCACTCCGCTTTGTATATTGAGGGATGTGGGGGGACCTGGCTGGGCAGCTACAATCATCAAATCAACACGCACATAAAGAACCAATGTTTTATTTGTATCCATATTTTTACATTGAAGTAAATATTACATATGATAAAACATATAGTTGCTGTAGCATAAACAAACTTATGGATCAGATCTATCACTGACAGAATCATCATCATTAACCTCAGCATCTAAATGGTTCCTTATGTACTTCTTGATCAGAAACTCTCTTTTTCGAAAAGCTAAGAAGATTGCTTCATCGTATGCGTACCCCTCGTCGATAAAATCTTTAATTTCCCGACGAATTATTTTAATGAGTGTAGAGTTCTTTAATCTTCTCGACTGGAACATTATGTCTATACACTTTGTAACTAAAGCATTAGCATATACGGAAATAGACACATTGCCTACACCATTTGGGTCTGTGTCCACTTGACCATCCCCATCTTCTAAACCTGATCATTCAGCATCTAAGACCTGCTTAATATTTTGGAATATGGTAAATAGTTCCTCATTGCCTATGGCTTCTTTTTCATCTTCACCTTCACTGAGTTATCACTGTCTTCACTCTCCGACTCCGCTGGCTCATCATCATTTTCACTCTTCATCTCTGTCATTTCGTCATCTTCACTGTCTAGATTTTCGCTATCTTCATCATTATGGAATCAGACCTTATGACGCTTCAGGTCATTTGACCTATTAAAAGTTGAACCACATTCAAAACATTTATGTCTCGGCGTATTGATTATAGCATAAATCTAGCAAGTATTCAAGTTACAAGGTTCTTCAAAGAAATCTGACTGCCTAACTACTCTGCAGTTACACGTCCAACCACTTTGCGATGTTTAAACTGGAATGAGAAAAGGGATTGAATTTGAACCATTTATAGGATTATACGTACTGCGGCCGCAAATCCGCAATATGCGCCCGCAAATCCACAACATGCGCCCACAATCCTCATCATGTGCCTGCAATCCGCAACATATGGCCGCAAATTCACAACATGTGCACGCATACATTTTGGCGTGTATGTATGTTCAGGCATGTACATATACTTGTTGCCATCCGAAACATGCGCCCGCAAATCTGCAACATGCGCTCACAATCCGCAACATGCACCCGCAATCCGCAACATGCGCACGCAAATCCACAGCATGCAGTCTGCATGCGTCCTCACATGTACGCATACATTTTGGCATGTATGTGAGTTCAGGCATGTACATATACTTGTCGCCATCTGCAACATGTGCCCGCAATCCGCAACATGCACCCGCAATCCGCAACATGCACGCGCAAATCCACAACATGCGGACCGCAAATCCACAACATGCGACCGCAAATCCTCAACATGCAACCGCAATCCACAACAAGCGGTCGCAATCCGCAACATGCGGTGGTGGTACCTAGTGGTTGGTGGTAGATGTCGGTACTGACGGTGGTGGTGCTAGTGGCAGTGGTGTTGAAGGTGGTGGTGTAGTTGCGCGTCGTGATGGTGGTGGGTGTTGGTGATGATGATGGGGGTGGAGGTGGTTGGTGGGTGGTGTTTGCTGTCGCAATGTCTAGACAAATGGATAGCCAGCAGAGCCAGTCATTCCAATGATAAATTTTCACTATTTGGTCTTCTGGCACATGCATGCGCACAAGGGTGCACACCAGGGCACGCACGCATGCACAAGGGTACAACATATAACTAGCATTATTGCATATTAGCACATGTGCATACGAGCGAGACCTTTATTAAATCCTCATTGACATACCCTCTCCAACCTATATGCCATTTTTTTTCAAACACCGCGCTCTCACACATTCCAACCACCATGTCTAGACAAATGGATAGCTGTCAGAGTCAGTCATTACGATGATAAACTTTCAAAAATAGCCTTCTCTAAGGATGCAAGTATGAATATGAAGAAATTCGCTATGGGTTGGCGGGTGCGTGGGTGTTGGTGGTGGGGTTAATGCATGGTGTTGGGTGTAGGTTGTAGAGGTGGTGGTGGTGGGTGTTAGTGATGATGATGGTGGTGGTGGGTTGGTGGGGGGGGGGGGGGGGTTACTGGCGCAATGTCTAGACAAATGGATAGCCTGCAGTGCCAGTCATTCCAATGATAAATTTTCAAAAACAGTCTTCTCCTTCGATCAATACTCACCATTCTGTTACTTCTGATATACAGCTGGCCTTGACAGCTGGCTCTAGGACTATAGACTTAGAAAGCTTTACCGACTCCTTGGAACCGGGTACTCGGCTCCCAACTGCCGAGTACCCGTCTACCATAGAGGTCATTCTTGTTTGCATAGCAACAAGAGCTACATGCTTTTTGCAGTGGAGAGATTAAGAAATAAATCTAAGTCTTTTTGTCTGTGATTGTGATAGCTAGTGATTCTCTTACAAGGATAATTGGATAATATGGATACCGCCGATGATAACCAGGTCGTATATTTCCTTATTATTCCATAGTTAAAAGACGTAGGTCTCTAAAATTTTGTTGTGTCGCATGTTCCAATTTCTGACCCCAAAGAATCTTGGACGTGTGTTAACAACGAGATATGCCGGATGGTCGCCTTCTTTAACCCCAACAGGCGATCGGCAGATATGAAAATAGGTGTTTGCTACAGTATTTGTAACACGAATATCGGCTGACGTCGTTCTCCGTAAGACCCGTGGTGCTCGGATGTTTATGTGAAGAAAATTTTTTCATTAATTCGCGCATCTTGTTCTGGGTGCTGCGTACCAAAAATGGTACCAGAAAACTTTGGAATGTTCAAGTTGTGCGTGTTATCACGATCTGTTTGGTGGTTTCAAAATTCTTGATAGATGTGTGGTCTGCGGTTTTACCATGTGCTACAGCAGTTTGTTTACATTTTGTTGTTTCTTCACATATCATTTTGGCTTTCGTTAGGAGTATAATTTATATTGATTGGTAAATATACCCCTGAATGCTATGCGATATGATTCCTGGTTCCGTTATACATCCTGGAGGATCAATTTATGGGTGTATTTATGCCCGCTTCGTTCTTGTCATCATAATCAATGCGATCTTTGCTGTAACGTTGCGGGTGGGGTGCGGGATGGTTACAGTTAATTTATGGTCAAATTATTTGAAAATTAATTGTCTGCCTACCATCCGTGTCTCGTTCTGCTTGCTTATTGTAGGTTTCTGCTTATTTATAGGCCAAGCCAGCCCCGCCATCATGTGACGAGTGCCACAAGTTCGTCCGGGTCCTGTTTAAGGACCATGTCTGCTTTAGATGTACTCCATGTAACCTTGATAGTAGGTGTAATGTGTGTGCAGTGTGGTCCGCGGATATGATGTTGAAGTTCCTTGCCCAGAAGGATTTGGCTGGGTCTGACGCGGGGTCAGGCGGTCTGAAGGTAAATCGTGGAGCGTCCGGTTCGGCCAGTGGGGGAGCTCCACATCCTCAGCTGGAGGTGGCGGAGATGGCACCGCCGGCGTGGTTTGGTCTGGCTATGCAGGGTTTTCTGCATAGCGTTCTGCCCACGCTGGTGTCGTCACTGCTGCCAAAGGTTGGGGGGGGGCAGTTTCTCCCCATGCTTGGTACGGACCCTGTCCTTGGACAGGGTTCTGGACTGGTCACCGAGGGAGCCGTCTCATACGGCCCCCTGGCAGTCCCATCGGGCTCCGGCCTGACGGGTTCTGCCTCTCTGCGGCCACCTCCGGGTGGTCCAGTAGCGGTGGCCGGTCCGTCCGTCATGGGAGCCGTCCGCCAGGACGGTTCCACGGTTTCTTCGTCTAGTGACGACTCTTCGGAGTCTGAAGACGAGGAGGCCGAGGAGGAGAGGTTGCTGCGGCCTGTGATGCCATGGGTGGAGAATATGGAGGTCGATTCCATCCTGGACGGAACCGTCCTCCATCTGTCTGGCTTGGTGCAAGCCAGGGCAGTGGCTCCGCCCATGGTTGAGGCCAATCTGGTACCAGGCACAGGTCCCGTGATGGTTGGTTTCACACCAGCCGACACGGTGACGGGTGTGCTGGGCCAGGTGTGGTACTCACCTATCTCGCCTGGTCTGGCGGTCAGACGTGGGGTGCCATTGGCGCCCGTGTCTGGCCACGGTTCCGCGTCTGCTATGGGACTGGTGTGTTTCATGGGGTGGCGGCGGAAACGTATGGTACCGGAGTGCCTGGCGTGTCAGCCACGGCTCCTTGCTGGGAGGCCGTGGCTGGTAGGCCCGTGAACGCGTCAACGGGTGACGTGTTCACGGGTGTGCCTTCCTCGGAAGTAGACTGGTCGGATGCTCTGGCTTGGCTAGCCAGGGTCGACCCATCTGTGGTTTCGGCCATGGCCGAGGAGGATGCGTCCCGTCCATCGGGTGCATCGATTAGGACAGGGATCTTGCCCACAGCACGGATCCAGTCGGTTGGACTGGATCCACGGTTGATAGAGATGCTAGAGGCTATTTATAGTAAGCAGCTTATGGCCAAGGGCCAGCTCCCTTACCTGCGGCCTCCAGGGAGGTGCGAGCAAGGTGTCGTATTCCACGGGGGGAATACGACAGGTATGGTGTGGTACCATCGGTCACCGAGGATGACCGATGGGTTCTGGGTGTCTAGAGTGCTGGAGCGGGTGGCCCCGGTCTGGCACTTGTGGACAAGTCCCAGGCACACCAAGATGAAGTCCTGTCCCTATGCGATGAGGGTGTGATGGCAGCTATGAGTGCTGTCAACCACTCTTATTGCCTTCTTCAGTCGGTGTGGGCTGAAGCGTGGGCAGGCCACCCTGTGCCACCTGTGGCGCTTTTGTGTGTCAATGACGGCTTGGTGCTGTCTATGGACGCGCTGGCCATATGCATCCGGCTACGGCCGTCAGGGAGCGTCATCTTGGGACACCCCTGACAGGTCCTAGCATCTTCGGTGGCCAGGCGCGGGCCATCCTAGAGGACACTGCTAGCATTGCGCAGAATCGGTTGGCGGTAAACCTAAAGCTGGAGCTAGTTCGGCACGCGCACGTGCTAGGGGCTGTAGGGAAGCCGTTAGCTGTTCAACCTTCAAAGAAGCAGAAGAAGCAGAAAGGCAATGCAAAAGCTAAGTCTAGTGCGACTTCTGCTTTGTCTGGTTTTTCTCAGCCGCCGCCGGGAAGGTTGTGGAGGCCCCTACCCTCCCCAATGTTGCTCCTGATCACCTAGAGGCGGGAAGGGCAATGCGAAGGGAAAGGGTAAGTCCTCAAAGGGCGGAAAGAAGGGACTGGATCGTACCTGAGGGTACGAGAGCTCCCTTCGTATCCGCCTGGACCGCACCTGTGCGACAGGAACAGCGGTGCCAGTTAGACCTGCCGAGCCAAGACCGAAATGGTTCTCTATCTCTCTCGTTAAGAGAGGGGGGTGGGGGGAGCGGACCGCGAGCCGGACATCCCCGTTAGACGTCGAGGCATCTATGGTGGCTGGAAGGCTCATGCGTTTCGTCGAGGCCTGGCAAGGTGTGATGTCAGACAGTCTGGTCCTGGGATGGTTATCCCAGGGATACATGCCGGAGTGGTGGGACTTTACGCCACAGAATCTGTCTTTGGCACCTGTCTGGACACCCGGACCAAGGGAACCAGACAAGTTAGAAGCCGTTCAAAACGAAGTGTCAGGTTTGCTTCTGAAGGGAGCAATACACCCAGCGAACCAGAACACTCCAGGCTTCTATTCAAATATGTTCCTTGTCCCCAAGAGCACAGGGGGATCGAGACCCGTACTCAATCTCAGGCCATTAAATTGGTTTATCCATATGCCTCGGTTCCAGATAGAAACGCCGAGGTCGTTAATGGCAGGGTTGAGGAAGGGAATGTGGTGTGTGTCGATCAATCTGAAAGATGCATATTTCCACATTCCAATGAACAGGAGTGTCACAGGTTTCTGAGATTTGCGTTTCAGAATCAAGTATGGGAGTTTATTGTTCTCCCGTTTGGCCTGTCGACAGCTCCGAGGGTTTTCACAAGAGTGGTCCTTGCGGTGACAGCGTTTCTCAGAGAAGAGAACGTGGCGCTACACACCTACATAGACGAGTGGCTGATAAAAGCAGACTACTAGCCAGCTTGAACGTGGATACTGCTCTGACTCTGAAGTTACTTTCAGATCTGGGCTGGATAGTCAACAAGGAGAAATCCGAGTTGACACCCACTCAACATTTCGTTTATTTGGGGATGCGAGTCGATCTCGAGGAGGGCAGGGTTTACCCGTCAGAGCCCAGAGTGGTGTCTCTGTTAGCCATCCTCAAGAGTTTTCGAGTGAGAAACCGCATTCAGGCGAGGCGGTTCCTTCAGATGCTGGGCATGATGGTCTCCATGTAGCAGGTGATCCCATACGCTGCTCTAATGCGAAGACCTATCCAGTTGTATCTGATGTCTCTGTAGAAACAGAGAACAGAACCCCTGTCAAAACTGGTACCAGTTTTGGAGCCGATAATGTCGCATCTTGTATGGTGGGAAAAGCCATCAGAATCTCCTAGTAGGGGTTTCGCTGCACCTACCCCACCCCCAGCTATCCGTGTACACAGATGCATCGCTGGAGGGGTGGGGTGCCTGCCTGGGAGAGCACCAGGTCTCGGGCACATGGACTCTACAGGAGTCAGCTGCATATCAATCTGTTGGAAATGATGGCAGTGGAACTGGCATTGGACGAGTTTCTTCCGATGATCAGGGGCAAGGTGATATTGATACAGACGGACAATTCGATGGTAGTATCATACATAAATCGCCAAGGCGGGACCAGGTCACCAACACTGTGTATCAAAGTGTGGCACTTTATTCAATGGTGCAGGAATTACTCAGTTGTTTTGAAAGCAGCTCACATTCCTGGGCGATTGAACATTCTGGCGGATGCTTTGTCTCGCAGACAGAGAATTCTTCCAACAGAATGGTCCCTCAACCCTCCAGTTCTACGAAGGATCTTCGAGCATTGGGGCAAACCCAACATGGACTTGTTCGCCACAAGGGAAAATGCTCAAATCATGACTTATGTCTCGCCGATTTCAGATCCAAATGCCGTCGATACAGATGCTCTGGCGATAAGCTGGAGGGGGATGCACGCTTACGCGTACCCAACCACCATTCTTCTGCCGAAGGTATTGGTGAAGATCAGGGAGGAACCGTGTATGGTCCTGCTAATAGTGCCGTATTGGCCCAGCAGGGCGTGGTTCACGGATCTGCTAGATCTGCCGGTGGAAAACCCAGTGCAGTTGCCCGAGATTCCGAACATAATCTCCCAGGCCAAGGGACGCTTCCTACACGAGCGTCCCGAAATGTTCAAATTGACTGCGTGGATGTTATCAAACAACGTTCCACGTCGGAAGGCTTTTCTCGACAAGCTGCTGATTTCATTGCGCCTGCGAGGAGGTCAACCTTCAAGTCATAACAACAAGGTTAACAGATTTGCAGACTGGTGTGAAGAAAAGGGTATTGCTACCTTTCAATCCACTATTCAGCAAATAGCAGACTTTCTCTGTGAGCTGTTCTTTTCAGGACTAGCTCCCGTCACAATTGCTGGATACAAGTCAGCTTTGGCATCAGTTATCCCTTGTCTCGCCAACAGGGATAGTCCAGAGGTGACCCAGTTAAATGTGATGTTGAAGGGAATGAGCAATCTCCGACCGAGACAACCGGTAGTCATTCCAGCCTGGAGTCTATCTTTAGTGCTTAATGTACTGGCCAAGCACCCTTTCAAACCGTTGCGTTCGGCTAGTCTAAAGCATTTGACTCAAACCGATCATAATACCGAAGTTAACAAGCTTTGATCATGATGCCAGTGTCTGGTGCCCGGTCCGTGCTTTGACTAAGTACAGGAAACGGACTGACTCGTTACGGTCGAACGATAGACATCTGTGGATCTGCCATAAGAGACCTTATGGCGCCGCATCCATGGATACTATCTCTCGTTGGGTAGTCGAATGCATTCAGACTACTCATGAGATGGCAACTGGGCATCAGGTGCAAGGGCACACGATGTTAGAGGAATAGCCGCCTCGACCGCCCTTTACAGTGGTGTTCCGTTAGAGGACATCATGGCCGTTGCACAATGGCACTGTGAGTCCTCATTCACGGATTACTATATGAGGGATGTGTCAGACTCAGCCAATCCACTCGCTTTAGCTGTTTTGAAACGATAGTTAAGTGAGCACACTGCTTTTCACCCCTTTTTCACTTTGGTAAGTAAAGAATTTAAAGCAGACATGGTCGAGCGAGAGGATAACAGCCAGATTGTGTCACTGATGGCTGGACCAGTGAATGGTTGGAGGTGGTACGTCTGAAGTCCAGTTATCATAAGGTAATTCAAGATTGAGAGTTTTTTGTATTATGTTTATATATCATGTTCATTCATCTTATATATTCATGCTCATTCCCAGGCTAATACATGTGGATATGCAAAGAGCAGTTAACCCTCTTGGCATATTTGTGTTTTCAGGTGAGATGCATGTTCGGGAGTTCTCTCCCTTTGTTATGAGGAAAAGGGGGGGGGGGGCAGTGATGCGAATGTGATTCGGTTCCGTTAACTTGACGGTCCTTTTTTAGGTCTCCGTTAGTCAAGTTTTTAAGTCTAACTCTTTCTCCACGGGGCAAAAGTAGCATTGATGGCTTGCCCCTTCCCACCAGGTTACTGATCAAATCTGGTGTATATCAGAAGTAACAGAATGGTGAGTATTGATCGAACATTTCCTTCATTCTCTTGTACTACAAATATGAATATGAAGAAAATTTACATTTTTTGAAGAAATTCGAGGGTTAAAAGGGTTAAGAAAGTCTCTAGCGTCCATGTAATGGCGTACCACGAGGTGGTCGCTTAGGGCAGGACTGAATTATATAGTAAAAACATGGTTATAACGTATCACTGCTCTGTAGCCAAAAGGATATATTTATATTTGTAGTAAACGAACATCTATGATTACGCTACTACGCTTGTAATATTGCTGTTAATTGCCAAATCTTTACGCGTCGGTAAACAACAATAGCCCGCTTTATTATCGTGGTTTTTTTAAACTCGGCGAGTAAATTGTAATATCCCGCGCTTAGAACGAGGTGGGTGGTACATTCTTATATACACCTGTGCAAAAGTTAAGCACCACCCTATTTTTACGCACATGCGAGGGTATATTCATGTGCTATGAAGAAAGCAATAGCATAAACATTTATGTACCCATCCATCTTAGTGCAAGAGGTAATAATGCAACTAGAGGAATGCTGATTAGGATGGTGGGGAAACACTGTATGTTTTTGTTTGAACTTGAAAACGAGGCCTGAATATGGTTACGTTGACACAACTGACAACTATTGCCCTACAGTTGACACACGTGGCTAGATTGTCATTAATGGTGTCTGAAAACGAAGTTTAACATCTGTGCACGAGTTTGAGACTGTCATTATTAATACCGGGTATATCCACCTTGTGCCTGGATGACGGCCTGGACACGACGTCTCATGCTGGTCACCAACCGACTGATACGCCATTGTGGTATTCGTTGCCATTCAAGATGGAGTGCGTCTGTTAATTCATGTAGGTTCTGCACAGGAGGATCCCTCCTTCTCACCATGTTTCCCAGAATGTCCCAGATATGCTCAATAGGGTTCATGTCAGGGCTCCTTGCTGGCCATGGTAGGCTTTCGATGGCATTCTGGCAGAGGTATTCATGCACAGCTCTAGCACGATGTGGTCAGGCGTTGTCATCCATGAATATAGGGTGGGTTCCAGGTGCATGATTTACAAAATGAGGGACCACAACTCTATCCAGTATGGAATCTTGATATCTTTGTCCATTTAGTGTTCCAGGTACAGTCAACAGATCCAGCTTACAATCAAATGAGATGCACCCACATATCATAACGGAACCTCCACCAAATGGAACTTCTTCCATGATGTTACGTTGGTCGTACGCCGTGCGTCTGGACCTCCATACACGAGTTCGACCATCTGTGGCATGAAGCAGGAACCGACTTTCATCGGACCAGTGTACCCGTCTCCAGGATCTCATGTTCCAGTGTCTTCTTTCATTGCACCAGCTCAGACGCTCCTCCTTGTGGTGTGCAGTGAGGAGAGGACGTCTGACAGGTCTCCTAGCTTTCATGCCAGCAGCATACAGTCTCCTTTTGACGGTAGACATTGACACTCTATTGCACGTTTCCCATTGCTGGCTGAGCACTCTGCTGTTGGTGAATGGAGATCTCCTAACAAGGCGTACTAGGGCTCGATCATCACGGGCAGTAGTCTTCTTCGGTCTTCCAGATCTAGGCCTGTCCTTCACCTCGTTAGTTTGCCCATGTTTTGCAATCAAACGACTGATTACAGTATGGTTAATGTTCAGCTGTCTGCCAATCTCTCTGCATGACATACCAGTGGTATGCATGCCTATGATTTGCCATTTCACACGATCACTTAACCTTCGTCTTGCCATAGCGGTTCACAATCAAGAGCTAATTCTCTCTGTACAAATAAACCACGGTCATGAACACAAAATTCCTAATCTTGTCGCCTAAATCTGTATGTAATGTTCTACACCTCAAACTGGACTTTTACATAACTGAACACGTGTGCTGTTTCCCGGCACGCACGGACATCAAGCGGCGTGAAGTCATGCATGCATGTGCATTTCGTACTTGGAATTATGTCAGCTAACGCGGGGACAAAAAGTATGGCAGCCTAGTTGTACCATCATGTTTCTACGTTCTATTGTTTTTCCTGGTGCTTAACTTTTGCACAGGTGTATAGTATTCCTTAACACGTGACATGTTTGTATCTAGAGTAAAGATTGATCTTGGTGCTTTAACATTCTTTCATTATTCCTTAACACGTGCCATGTGTGTAACTCGATTAAGGACCGATCCCACGGCTATTGCGACAGTAATGGTTAAATTAAAGCCATACGCAACAAATAATCTTTTTATCATACGTACGATCGACACACAATTCTATAAACACATGGAGCACTCAGAGACATAATGACTACATTTTTAATCATCGTGCTACCACTAAATCTAAAACGCATGACATTATTGTAAATGAAATATTAAGTATTTAAAAACAATTTGCGCATAATGACGGTTAAGCCAACAGTCAAAACATTTTCAAAATATTCAACAAAATAGTTTACTAATAAATTAACGTAAGCAACGAAACAGTCGAATTATTTTCAAAATATACATTAATATCGAGCATTGGCGTAATTCCCCACCACTCCTCTACCTCATACTCCTCCTCCTCCTCCTCCTCCTACGACCTCACTTATCAGATCACCTCTTAAACTCTATTTTTTTACATTATCAAACATACTCTCTTATTATTTTTACCTTACATACCACACTACCACGGTAGATAACCACGGAGGGGGGGGGGGGGCACGCACAGCTATGTTAAAACGTAAAATACACAACTTTTAAGGGTTAACATTTTCAGAATACAGGAACAGCAATACTGATTCATGCGCTTCCACAGTGTTCTAGAATCTCTCAAGTGTGTGCGGCTGTTCGCCATTGTTCTAAAAAATCTCTCAAACGTGTGCCGCTGGTCATCATTGTTCTTTACCCCTGGGCGGCTGGCCGCGCAGAGGCTAGAACAATAGGGACCAGCCGTACAGGGGTAAAGAACAATAGCGACCAGATACCCACTATACTACTAACAACAACAACAACAACAACAACAACTTAACTAACTTGATTAGAAACACCTGGCTATTTCTCTTGATTTAATTTTAGACTTAGAGAACCAATTCTAATTCTGTAAATGGAATTTCAATACTTCCAGTTATTTAGAATACTTCCAGAATTTATTTCTTACAGGGAAATCCGCCTTTCCTAACATAAACAAAAATCTCCTTAGCTCTTTTAAGCCATGAATTTGTTCAAGAAAATCTCAATTTTTTCAAAGATGTCAATTTGCAGACCAAGGGAAGACTATTTTTTAAAGTTTATCACTGGAATGACTGGCTCGGTTATCGAGCCAGTCATTCCAGTTAAATTTTCAAAAATAGTCTTCTTTTGGTCTGCAAATTGACATTTCTCCAGGCCACTGTAGAAGCCGTTTTTAGCGGATGTAAATGCTACGGGATTAATTCAGTCAGAAAGAAGTAATCCTAATGATTCCTTACGGGTATCTTTATGCAAGACCACGCAAATGGCTTGAAAGATAAAGGGAATGTCACTCCTTCCGGGCAGAGGTCTAAATAACCCACCCACACTTGGGCTACTACATTTTTTAATTTATTTTATTAGGAAATCACAAGTACATTGTACCGTAGGAATCTAGTGCAAAGGCACTAGAAAACAAACCCCACACCAATATAGATGGTGCCTGGAAAAGCCCAGACTAGCTACCAAAAGTGTATCCAAAATTACTCATTATGACTGACTGCCCAGCTTCTGCATTAATCTCAGCTGAAATAGTAATGGATTGCAGGAAATGTCAATTTCCCTTTCTCCGAGATCTAACAATACTCACCATTCTGTTACTTCTGATATACAGCTGGCCTTGACAGCGGCTCTAGGATTATAGACTTAGAAAGCTTTACCGACTCCTGGGAACCGGGTACTCGGCTCCCAACTGCCGAGTACCCGTTTACCATAGAGCTCATATTGTTTGCATAGCCACCAAACAAGAGAAAACTATGGCTTGCCTCCGTGGGGCTGGGAGGCTGGGTCCGTAACAGAATGGTGAGTATTGTTAGATCTCGGAGAAAGGGAAATTGACATCTCCTGCATTCTCCTTCGATCATCACTCACCATTCTGTTACTTCTGATATACACCAGATTTGATCAGTAACCTGGTGGGAAGGGGCAAGCCATAAATGCTAATTTTGCCCCTTGGAGAAAGATTTTAGACTTCAAACTTGACTAACGGAGACCTAAAAGGACCGTCAAGTTCACGGAACCGAATCACATTCGCGTCACAGCCCCCCCCCCTTTTTCCTCCTAAGAAGAGAGAATTAACGCCCATGTATCTCGCCTGAAAACACAAATATGCCAAGAGGGTTAACTACTCCCTGCATATTCCATGTATTAGCCTGGGAATGAGCATGAATATATAAGATGAATGAACATGATACATATACATAATACAAAAAACTCTCACTTATTGAATTACCTTATGATAATTGGACTTCAGACGTACCGCCTCCAACCATTCACCGGTTCGGCCATCGGTGACACAATCTGGTTGACATCCTCTCGCCTGACCATGCCTGCTTTAGGTTCTTTTCTTACCAAAGTGAGAAAAGGGTGAAAAGCAGTGTGGTCACTAACTATCGTTTGAAAACAGCTAAAGCGAGTGGATTGGCTGAGTCTGACACATCCCTCATATAGTAATCCGTGAATGAGGACTCACAGTGCCATTGTGCAACGGCCATGATGTCCTATAACGGAACACCATTGTAAAGGGCAGTCGAGGCGGCTATTCCTCTGACATTGTGTGCCCTTACGCCTTGCACCTGGTGCCCAGTCGCCATCTCGTGAGTAGTCTGAATGCATTCGACCACCAAACGAGAGATAGTATCCATGGATACGGCGCCATAAGACTTTTTATGGCAGATCCACAGATGTCTATCGTTCGACCGTAACGAGTCAGTCCGTTTCTTGTACTTAGTCAAAGCACGGACCGGGCACCAGACACTGGCATCACGATCAAACCTAGTTAACTTCGGTATAATGATCGGTTCGCCGGGATATCTCAAAGATTGGTTCTTTGACATAACCTCTGCTCTTGGCAGAAGACGCAGACCTTCTCCAGAAACAATAAATCGGTTCCTCTCTGCCGAAAGCGCATGGATCTCACTGCGCCTTCTAGCTGAGGAAGCTGCCAATAGAAAGACCGCCTTTAGAGTCAAATGCTTTAGACTAGCCGAACGCAATGGTTCGAAAGGGTGCTTGGCCAGTACATTAAGCACTAAAGATAGACTCCAGGCTGGAATGACTACCGGTTGTCTCGGTCGGAGATTGCTCATTCCCTTCAACATCACATTTAACTGGGCCACCTCTGGACTATCCCTGTTGGCTAGACAAGGGATAACTGATGCCAAAGCTGACTTGTATCCAGCAACTGTGACGGGAGCTAGTCCTCAAAAGAACAGCTCACAGAGAAAGTCTGCTATTTGCTGATAGTGGATTGAAAGGTATCAATACACTTTTCTTCACACCAGTCTGCAAATCTGTTAACCTTGTTGTTATATGACTTGAAGGTTGACCTCCTTCTCGCAGCCGCGATGAAATCAGCAGCCTGTCGAGAAAAGCCTTCCGACGTGGAACGTTGTTTGATAACATCCACGCAGTCAATTGAACATTTCGGGACGCTCGTGTAGGAAGCGTCCCTTGGCCTGGGAGATTATGTTCGGAATCTCGGGCAACTGCACAGGATTTTCCACCAGCAGATCTAGAAGATCCGTGAACCACGCCCTGCTCGGCCAATACGGCGCTATTAGCAGGACCAGACACGGTTCCTCCCTGACCTTCACCAATACCTTCGGTAGAAGAATGGTGGGTGGGTACGCGTAAGTGTGCATCCCTCTCCAGCTTATCGCCAGAGCGTCTGTATCGACGGCATTTGGATCTGTAATCGGCGAGACATATGTCATGATTTGAGCATTTTCCTTTGTGGCGAACAAGTCCACGTTGGGTTTGCCCCAATGCTCGAAGATCCGTCGCAGAACTGGAGGGTTGAGGGACCATTCTGTTGGCAGGATTCTCTGTCTGCGAGACAAAGCATCCGCCAGAATGTTCAATCGGCCAGGAATACGAGCTGCTTTCAAAACAACTGAGTAATTCCTGCACCATTGAATCAAGTGCCACACCCTGATACACAGAGTGGGCGACCTGGTCCCGCCTTGGCGATTTATATATGATACTACTGTCGAATTGACCGACCATATCAATATCACCCTGCCCCTGATCATCGGAAGGAACTCTTCCAACGCCAGTTCCACTGCCATCATTTCCAACAGATTGATATGCAGCTGACTCTCCGGGAGAGTAAATGTGACCGAGACCTGGTGTTCTCCCAGGCAGGCACCCCACCCTTCCAGCGATGCATCCGTGTAGACGGACAGCTGGGGGCGGGGTAGGTGCAGCGAAACCCCTAATAGGAGATTCTGACGCTGTTTCCACCATAGAAGATGCGATATTATCGGCTCCAAAACTGACACAAGTTTTGACAGGGGTTCTGTTCTCTGTTTCCACAGAGACATCAGATACAACTGGATAGGCCTTCGCATTAGAGCAGCGTACGGGATAACCTGCTCCATGGAGATCATCATGCCCAGCATCTGAAGGAACCGCCTCGCCTGAATGTGGTTTCCCACTCGAAAACTCTTGAGGATGGCTAACAGAGACACCACTCTGGGCTCTGACGGGTAAACCCTGCCCTCCTCGAGGTCGAATCGCATCCCCAAATAAACGAAACGTTGAGTGGGCGTCAACTCGGATTTCTCCTCGTTGACTATGCAGCGTAGATCTGAAAGTAACTTCAGAGTCAGAGCAGTATCCACGTTCAACCTGGCTGCCGAGTCTGCCTTGAGCAGCCAGTCGTCTATGTAGGTGTGTAGCGCCACGTTCTCTTTTCTGAGAAACGCTGTCACCGCAACAACCACTCTTGTGAAAACCCTCGGAGCTGTCGACAGGCCAAACGGGAGAACTGTAAACTCCCATACTTGATTCTGAAACGCAAATCTCAGAAACCTGTGCCAACTCCGATTCATAGGAATGTGGAAATATGCATTTTTCAGATCGATCGATACACACCACATTCATTTCCTCAATCCCGCATTACCGACCTCGGCGTTTCCATCTGGAACCGAGGCGTATGGATAAACCAATTTAATGGCCTGAGATTGAGTATGGGTCTCCATCCCCCTGTGCTCTTGGGGACAAGGAACATGTTTGAATAGAAGCCTGGAGTGTTTCGGTTTGCTGGTTTTATTGCTCCCTTCAGAAGCAAACCCGACACTTCCTTTTGAACGGCTTCTAACTTGTCTGGCTCCCTTGGTACGGGTGTCCAGACAGGTGCCAAAGACAGATTTTGTGGTGGAAAGTCCCACCACTCCGGCATGTAACCCTGGGATTACCATCCCAGGACCAGACTGTCTGACGTCACACCTTGCCAGGCCTCGACGAAACGCATGAGCCTTCCACCCACCATAGACGCCTCGACGTCTAACGGGGTTGTCCGGCTCGCAGTCCGCTCCCCCCCCCCCCCCTCTTTCTTAACGAGAGAGAGAACCATTTCGTTCTAGGCACGACGGGTATAACTGGCACCGCTGTTCCTGTCACACAGGCGCGGTCCAGGCGGATATGAAGGGAGCTTTCGTACCCTCACGTACGCTTCGGCCCCTTCTGTCCGCCCTTTGAGGCCTTACACTTACCCTTCCCCTTGCCCTTCCCGCCTCTAGGGCGGTCAGGAGCAACATTGGGGAGGGTAGGCGCCTCTACAACCTTCCTGGGCTTCTTCACCGGCGGTGGCTCTGAAAACCCAGCTGAAGCAGAAGTCGCAACAGGCCTAGCTTTCGCCTTGCCCTTATGCTTCTTCTGCTCCTTTGAAGGTTGTCCCGTTAGCGGTTTCCCCACAGGCCCTAGTGCGTGCGCTTGCCGCACTAGCTCTAGCTGTAGGTTTACCGCTAACCGATTCTGCGCGATACTGGCGGTATCCTCTAAGATGGCCCACGCTTGGCCACCGAAGATGCTAGGCCCTGTCAGGGGCGTCCCAAGAAGACGCTCCCTGACTGCCGTAGCCGGACGCATATGGTCAATGACCATTTGCCTCCTGGATTTCGTCACACGCGCTTGCACCCTTGCCAATGCGTCCATCGACAGCACCAGGCCGTCATTGACACATGAAAGCGCCACAGGTGGCACAGGGTGGCCTGCCCCGCTTCAGCCCACACCGACTGAAGGAGACGATAAGAGTGGTTGACAGCGCTCATCACTGCCCTCACACCCTCATCGCATAGGGACAGGACTTCTTCCTGGTGTACCTGAGACTTGTCCACAAGTGCCGGACCGGGGTGACCCGCCACGGCACTCTGGACGCCCAATACCCATCGGTCATCCTCTGTGACCAACGGGACTAAACCATACCTGCCCGCACCTCCCTGGAGGCCGCAGGGAGCTGACCCTTGGTCATCAGTTGTTTGCTATAAATAGCATCCAACCATTCTATGAACCGTGGATCCAGTCCCACTGACTGGATCCGGGCCGCGGGCAAAATCCCCGTCCTGATCGACGCAACCGACGGACGGGGCGCATCTTCATCGGCCGTGGCCGAAACCACAGACGGGTCAACCCTGGCTAGCCACGCCAGAGCATCTGACCAATCTACCTCCGATGAAGACACCCCCGCAAACACGTCACCCGTTGACGTGCTCACGGGTCTGCCAGCCATGGCCTCCCAGCAAGGAGCCACGGCTGACACGCCAGGCACTCCGGTACCACACGGTTCCGCCGCCACCCCATGAAACACTCCGGTCCATGGGGTAGGTCCGCACGAAAAACCGTACGGACCCGTAGCAGTCGCGGAACAATAGCCGGACACGGGCACCAACGGCACCCCACGTCCGACTGCCGGACCAGGCGAGATAGGTGAGTACCACGCCCGGCCCGGCACACCCGTTCCCGTGACGGCTGCTGCCAAACCAAGCCGCACGGAACCGGTGCATGGTAACGGATTTGCCTCAGCCACAGGCGGAGCCGCTGACCTGGCTTGCGCCAAACAAGACAAATGGAGGCCGGTTCCGTCTAGGACGGAATCAACCTCCATATTCTTCACCTGCGGCTTCACGGGCCGCAGCAACCTCTCCTCCTCGGCCTCCTCGTCTTCAGACTCCGAAGAGTCGTCACTAGACGAGTCAACCGTGGAACCGTCCTGGCGGACGGCTCCCACACCTGACGGACCGCCCACCGCTACTGGACCACCCGGAGGTGGCCGCAGAGAAACAGAAACCCGTCTGACCGAAGCCAGACGGGACTGCCAGGGGGCCGAAGCCAGACGGCCCCCTCGGTAACCAGTTCAGAATCCTGTCCGAGGACAGGATCCGTACCAGGCATGGGGAGAAACTGCCCCCCAACCTTTGGTAGCGGGGACGACACCAGCATGGGCAGAACGCTATGCAGAAAAACCCTGCACAGCCGGACCAAACCACGCCGGCGGTGCCATCTCCGCCACCTCCAGCTGGGGACGTGGAGCACCCGCACCGGCCGAACCGGGCGCTCCACGATTTACTCTCGGACCGCCTGACCCCGCGTCAGACCCAGCCAAGTCCTTCTGGCAAGGAACTTAACCATCATCTCAACGGACCACACTGCACAAACATTACACCTATGATCAATATTACACAGGGAACACCTAAAACAGACATGGTCCTTGAACACGACACGGACAAACTTATGGCATTCGTTACATGATGGCGGGGCTGGCTTGGCCTATAACATAAGCACAAACCTACAATAAACAAGCGGAACGAGACCCGGATGGAAGGCAGACAATTAATTTTCAAATAATTTGACTCATAAATTAACTGTAACCCTCCCGCACCCCACCCCGCCACGTTACAACAACGATCGCATTGACTATGACGACAAGAACGAGGCGGGCATTAAACACACCCATAATAGATCCTCCAGGATGTGTAACAGCTCCAGGAATCATATCGCATAGCATTCGGGGTATATTTACTAATCAATATAAATTATACTCCTAACGAAAGCAGCACGATATGTGAAGAAAACAACAAAATGTATAACAAACTGCTGTATCACACGGTAAAACCGCAGACCACGCATCTACTCAAGAATTTTGAAACCACCGATCATTGCAAACCGATCGTGATCGCACGTAAACTTGATCATTCTAAAGTTTCCGGTACCATTTTTGGTACGCAGCACCCAGAACAAGATGCGCGAATTAATGAAAAATTTTTCTTCACATAAACATCCGAGCGACCGGGTGTGACGTCACCCGCTCGGATCCTACGGAGAACGACGTCAGCCGATATTCGTGTTAGAAATACCGTAGCATAACACCTATTTTCATATCTGCCGATCGCCTGTTGGGGGTTAAAGAAGGCGATCGTCTGGCATATATCGTTGTTAGCACACGTCCCAGATTCTATGGGGTCAGAAATTGGAACATGCGACACAGCGAAATTTAGAGACCTAAGTCTTTTAACTATGGATAATAAAGAACGATACAACCTGGTTATCTTCGGTGGTATTCTCCATAGTATCCTTTAGTTAATCCTTTCACGAACACACAAACTATCACAGGTTAAAGACTTCCTAATTTGGCGGGTTTATCCCACAGGATGTGAATCGTTATCCGAGTAAATAGTCCCACAGGATGTGTGAATCGTTATCTGAATAGTAGTTTTAACCGTAATTCTAGCCTATACAAGCAGTTTCATCAGATCTGTCTAACTAAGCACTAAGTTATGATTATATCATATGCGGGCAACAACTTAAATGCTTACGTGCGTAAACACGTGTTTTGTTTGTTTTTGTTGCTCGCTTACATCTAAGTGTATTTAAGCCGTGACAATATTACGTAGTGCGTCCAGACTCCAGAACTGCATCTAAGCTTATCCGAGACCCAGGTCTAATTGGCTGTGTGTGTGTGTGTGTGTGGGGGGGGGGGGGGGGGGGGGCATTATCCACTGGGTCAAGGAGGGAATGACGACATCTACCACGGTATCACCACCGGTACTACTACTGCTGCTACGACTACTACTGCTGTTGTTGTTTCTACTACCACTGCTGTTGTTTCTACTACTACTGCTGCTACTGCTACTACTACTACTGCTGCTGCTACGACCACTACTACCTCTACTACTACTACTACTACTACTACTACTGATGCTGCTGCTACGACTACTACTACCGCCACCAAGTAGTATATATATATATATATATATATATATATATATATATATGTATATATATATATATATATATATATATATATATATATATATATATATATATATATATATATATATATATATATATATATATATTACCTATCCATTTAATGAGACGAGGCAATAGCAAAAAATATCTATCAAATTACTGATTGAAAATCCATCTGCCTGTCTCATGGAATACCATCTAAATTTTGGACTCTGATATCGGGGGGGGGGGGGGGGGTTTGGGGGGGGGGGGGGGGGTTGTTACCTAGCTAAAACGTTGAGGTACCCAGCTGAAATCTGGGGGTTCTAATGGAGGTTTAATCTCATCCATGCAAAAATTATATGCCGCATGGACTCACGCCTATGAATTTTGGAGCACCGTGCTTGATTTTATGGGTATTTTTGTGCAAAAACCTGCAAAGCTAGTTAATATTTTTGGGTGCATATACCCTTAGAAAGGACTCTTATGAGAATCCCTGGTGAAATATATGACCCCCCCCCCCCCCTCCTCCCAATGGAGGTATTCATTCCCATGCAATGGAGGATTCCAGTATATCCATCAATCATATGGCATCATAATCAACTACGTGACATATACGATGACGTCATAATCAATTACGTTATTAGGGACGTAGCTAAGCTTGTCACGGACGCTTAATTGATGACGGACTAAAGCTTTGTACGAATTGTACGTCTTTACTATTTAATAGGCAACAACAGCAGCCATTCAGATTAGTTTCAAAATATTCAACAGCTTACGTCAGGGAGTTCATGGACCGATCGATCTCAACACGTTCGAAGCGTGCGTGGGTGGAGCTTAGCTAAAGATGGGCGGGGCATACCTAAAACTGGATTCCTCCATTCGTGGTATTAGTGGGGGACTTTTTGATTCTCGTGATGGAGCTATATAGGCCTACGTCATTATGATTATGACATCAGCGACCAAGCGACGGAATGGATCGTTCCAGTTTATCCATTCATCATATGACGTCATAATCAACTAAGTGACGTGTATGACTACGTCTTAATCATGACGTCATGAACGGTTCGATATAGCCCTCTTTAAGGTTTAATAGTCCGACACGCTGTACGAATTGTATGGCTTTACCATTTAATAAACCTTCTGTTGAATATTTTGAAACTAATTTGACTGACCGCTGTTGCTGCCATAGGCAGAAAACAGCAACCAGTCAAATTAGTTTCAGAATATTTAACAGCTTACCTGTATAATTTTCTGGCAATTGATAGTTAGTGAGTGCATGGATCGAGCGATCCCAATACGAGCGAGGTGTGGGCGGGGCATAGCTAAAGCTGGAAAGGTCCATTGATTACGGCGTTAACTTGAGCGACAGGTCTGATCTCTCCATTAAATGGTTCCCGTATAGATAAGTAAACATCCTGGATGATAACTTGATAATATTACAGCACAACAAAAATAAATATGCCGACATACCCGAAAGAGAAAATACGAAAAAATTATTTTCAGATTAATGAAGTGTTGAATATTTTTTTAAACTAATTTGGCTGTGAGATGTTGCTGCGTATGGTACCACCAGCGCCTGGTCAAATTAGTTTCAAAGGAATCAACAACTTGTCTACATGTGCAACTGTTTTCGAAACGTGAGTCTGGGTTAAAAGGGTTACACTTTATATTACATATTCAAACCTGTCTTTTAAGGACAGTTTGGCACATCAGTGGAGGGGTCCGATATGCCACTCAAGTATATGACGTCCTAATCAATTACTTTCCACGAAGGCTGACGTCACAATGTCACAATCATTATGGCGTATTATTATAACTCCGTTATGAAGCAGGAAAAATCTGTCAAATGTATTAATTGTATGTCTTTGTTGAACTTACAATTTGATAAACATTCTTTTGAATATTTTGAACTTAATTTGACTGGGAGTTGTTGTCGGCATAGACAGCAACACCAGCCCCCCCCCCCCCCCACCCATCAAACTAGAAAACGTTGCTTGACTCAGAGGGTCCCGCAATCACTGAAAATACCGTTCTGTATGTAGTAGGTATGGCAATTTTATTCAAAGCCTTCATATTATTATTTTTTTTTAAATTGAAAACATAAGATGTAAAAAAGAAATAAAATCACCTAAATTCAAAAAGCCCATTTTAACCAAATATTTTGGCCCTATAAAAGTGAATACTACAAAAGGCACCTCTAAAACAAATTTTCACCAGAAATCTTGAACCTATCGGTCCAGTTCCAGGTGAATTCTTCAAAAGGCACATTGGCGTATCATAACTGAGGCATACACCAAGTTTCATTAAAATATCTGAAGTGGTTCTGTATGATATGCCGTTTACGAGATATTGTGGAAGGACAGTTAGACGGACAGACGCGGTAATTACTATCGGGCTGCCCCAATTAGTTTCAAAATATTTAACAGGTTACATGTATATTTAGGATACCTTGACACTGGATTTCTGGGAAATGAGCGTTGACTGTATACAAATCGATGACGACACAAGCAAAACGTGGCCGGAGCTTAGCTATAAACCATACATTCACAATGGTACCGCAGTACGACTCCAACCGTAAACATTTAACACTTGAATTTGTTCAAGAAAATTTAAATTTTCTCATAGAATGAAGGAAATTTCAATTTCCCTTTCTCCGAGATCTAACAATACTCACCATTCTATTACTTCTGATACAAGCTATCCTGAATAGCTGGCCATAGGACTACAGACTTAGTAAGCTTTACCGACTCCTGGTGCCGGGTACTCGGCGCCCAACTGCCGAGTACCCGTTTGCCATGAAGCTCATATTGTTTGCATAGCCACCAAACAAGAGATACCAATGGCTTGCCTCCGTGTGGCTGGGAGGCTATGTCCGTAATGGAATGGTGAGTATTGTTAGATCTCGGAGAAAGGGAAATTGAAATGTTCTTCATTCTCCTGTGATCAATACTCACCATTCTATTACTTCTGATATACACCAGATTTAGACAGTAACCTGGTGGGAAGGGGCAAGCCATCAATTGCAACTTTTGCCCCTTGAAGAAAGAGCTAGACTTAAAGTTGATTAATGGAGACCTAAAAGGACCATCAAGTTAACGGAACCGAATCACATTCGCATCACTGCCCTCTCCCCACCCCCTCTTTTTCTCCTAAGAAAAGGGTTAGAACTCATGAACATGCATTTCGCCTGAAACACAAATATGCCAAGATGGTTAACTGCTCTTTGCATATATTAGCCTGGGAATGAGCATGAATATATAAGATGAATGAACATGATATATAGACATAATACAAAAAACTCAATCTTGAATTACCTTATGATAATTGGACTTCAGACGCACCGCCTCCAACCATTCACTGGTCCGGCCATCAGTGACACAATCTGGTTGTCATCCTCACGCTCGACCATGCCTGCTTTAGGTTCTTTTCTTACCAAAGTGAAAAAAGGGTGAAGAGCAGTGTGGTCGTATAACTATCGTTTCAAACCAGCTAAAGCGAGTGGATTGGCGGAGTCTGACACATCCCTCATATAGTAATCCGTGAAAAAGGACTCACAGTGCCATTGTGCAACAGCCATGATGTCCTCTAACGGAACACCATTGTAAAGGGCGGTCGAGGCGGCTATTCCTCTAACATCATGTGCCCTTGCGCATAGCACCTGGTGCCCAGTCGCAATCTCATGGGTAGTCTGAATGCATTCGACTACCCAACGAGAGATAGAATCCATGGATGAGGCACCATATGGCTTCTTATGGCAGATCCACAGATGTCTATTGTTCGACCGCAACGAGTCCGTCCATTTTCTGTATTTAGTCAAAGCACGGACCGGGCACCAGACACTGGCATCACGATCAAACCGTGTTAGTTTCGGTATAATGATCGGTTTGCCGGGATATCTCAACGTTTGATTCTTTGACATAAACTCTGCTCTTGGCAGAAGACGCAGACCCTCTCCGGAGACAATAAATCGGTCCCTCTCTGCTGAAAGCGTATGGATCTCACTGTGCCTTCTAGCTGAGGAAGCTGCCAATAGAAAGACCGCCTTTAGAGTCAAATCCTTTAGACTAGCCGAACGCAACGGTTCGAAAGGGTGCTTGGCCAGTACATTAAGGACTAAAGATAGACTCCAGGCTGGAATGACTGCCGGTTGTCTCGGTCAGAGATTGCTCATTCCCTTCACCATCACATTTAACTGGGCCACCTATGGACTATCCCTGTTGGCTAGACAAGGGATAACTGATGCCAAAGCTGACTTGTATCCAGCAATTGTGACGGGAGCTAGTCCTGAAAAGAACAGCTCACAGAGAAAGTCTGCTATTTGCTGAATAGTGAATTGAAAGGTATCAATACCCTTTCTTCACACCAGTCTGCAAATCTGTTAACCTTGTTGTTATATGACTTGAAGGTTGACCTCCTTCTCGCAGCTGCGATGAAACCAGCAGCTTGTCGAGAAAAGCCTTCCGACATGGAACGTTGTTTGATAACATCCACGCAGTCAATTTGAACATTTCGGGACGCTCGTGTAGGAAGCGTCCCTTGGCCTGGGAGATTATGTTCGGAATCTCGGGTAACTGCACTGGGTTTTCCACCAGCAGATCTAGCAGATCCGTGAACCACGCCCTGCTTGGCCAATACGGCGCTATTAGCAGGACCAGGCACGGTTCCTCCCTGATTTTCACCAATACCTTCGGCAGAAGAATGGTGGGTGGGTACGCGTAAGCGTGCATCCCTCTCCAGCTTATCGCCAGAGCATCTGTATCGACGGCATTTGGATCTGGAATCGGCGAGACATAGGTCATGATTTGAGTATTTTCCCTCGTGGCGAACAAGTCCACGTTGGGTTTGCCCCAATGCTCGAAGATCCTTGCGGCCTCCAGGGAGGTGCGGGCAAGGTGTCGTATTCCGTACTCCCATACTTGATTCTGAAACACAAATCTCAGAAACCTGTGCCAACTCCAATTCATAGGAATGTGGAAATATGCATCTTTCAGATCGATCGATACACACCACATTCCTTTCCTCAATCCCGCCATTACCGACCTCAGCCTTTCCATCTGGAACCGAGGCGTATGGATAAACCAATTTAATGGCCTGAGATTGAGTATGGGTCTCCATCCCCCTGTGCTCTTGGGGACAAGGAACATGTTTGAATAGAAGCCTGGAGTGTTCCGGTTTGCTGGTTTTATTGCTCCCTTCAGAAGCAAACCCGACACTTCCTTTTGAACGGCTTCTAACTTGTCTGGCTCCCTTGGTACGGGTGTCCAGACAGGTGCCAAAGACAGATTTTGTGGTGGAAAGTCCAACCACTCCGGCATGTAACCCTGGGATAACCATCCCAGGACCAGACTGTCTGATGTCCCACCTCGCCAGGCCTCGCCGAAACGCATGAGCCTTCCACCCACCATAGACGCCTCGACGTCTAACGGGGTTGTCCGGCTCGCAGTCCGCCCCCCCCCCCCCCTCTCTCTCTTAACGAGAGAGTGAGAACCATTTCATTCTAGGCACGACGGGTATAACTGGCACCGCTGTTCCTGTCGCACAGGCGCGGTCCAGGTGGATATGAAGGGAGCTTTCGTACCCTCAGGTACGCTTCGGCCCCTTCTGTCCGCCCTTTGAGGCCTTACCCTTACCCTTCCCGCCTCTAGGGCGGTCAGGAGCAACATTGGGGAGGGTAGGCGCCTCTACAACCTTCCTGGGCTTCTTCGCCGGCGGCGGCTCCGAAAACCCAGCTGAAGCAGAAGTCGCAACAGGCCTAGCTTTCGCCTTGCCCTTATGCTTCTTCTGCTTCTTTGAATGCTGTCCCGTTAGCGGTTTCCCCACAGCCCCTAGTGCGTGCGCCTGCCGCACTAGCTCTAGCTGTAGGTTTACCGCTAACTGATTCTGCGCGATACTGGCGGTATCCTCTAAGATGGCCCGCGCTTGGCCACCGAAGATGCTAGGCCCTGTCAGGGGTGTCCCAAGAAGACGCTCCCTGACTGCCGTAGCCGGACGCATATGGTCAATGACCATTTGCCTCCTGGATTTCGTCACTCGCGCTTGCACCCTTGCCAATGCGTCCATCGACAGCACCAGGCCGTCATTGACACATGAAAGCGCCACAGGTGGCACAGGGTGGCCTGCCCCCGCTTCAGCCCACACCGACTGAAGGAGACGATAAGAGTGGTTGACAGCGCTCATCGCTGCCCTCACACCCTCATCGCATAGGGACAGGACTTCTTCCTGGTGTACCTGAGACTTGTCCACAAGTGCCGGACCGGGGCCACCCACCACGGCACTCTGGACGCCCAGTACCCATCGGTCACTCCATGACCGACGGGACTACACCATACCTGTCGTATTCCCCCCGCGGAATACGACATCTTGCCCGCACCTCCCTGGAGGCCGCAGGGAGCTGACCCTTGGTCATCAGTTGTTTGCTATAAATAGCATCCAACAAATCTATGAACCGTGGATCCAGTCCCACTGACTGGATCCGGGCCGCGGGCAAAATCCCCGTCCTGATCGACGCAACCGACGGACGGGGCGCATCTTCATCGGCCGTGGCCGAAACCACAGACGGGTCAACCCTGGCTAGCCACGCCTGAGCATCTGACCAATCTACCTCCGACGAAGACACCCCCGCTAACACGTCACCCGTTGACGTGCTCACGGGCCTGCCAGCCACGGCCTCCCGGCAAGGAGCCACGGCTGACACGCCAGGCACTCCGCTACCACATGGTTCCGCCGCCACCCCATGAAACACTCCAGTCCATGGGGTAGGTCCGCACGGAAAACCGTACGGACCCGTAGCAGTCGCGGAACCATAGCCGGACACGGGCGCCAACGGCACCCCACGTCCGACTGCCGGACCAGGCGAGATAGGTGAGTACCACGCCTGGCCCGGCACACCCGTTCCCGTGACGGCTGGTGCCAAACCAAGCCGCACGGAACCGGTGCACGGTAACGGATTGGCCTCAGCCACAGACGGAGCCGCTGACCTGGCTTGCGCCAAACCAGACAAATGGAGGCCGTTTCCGTCCAGGACGGAATCAACCTCCATATTCTCCAGCTGCGGCTTCACGGGCCGCAGCAACCTTTCCTCCTCGGCCTCCTCGTCATCAGACTCCGAAGAGTCGTCACTAGACGAGTCAACCATGAAACCGTCCTGGCGGACGGCTCCCACACCTGACGGACCGGCCACCGCTACTGGACCACCCGGAGGTGGCCGCAGAGAAACAGAACCCGTCTGGCCGAAGCCGAGGACAGGATCCATACCAGGCATGGGGAGAAACTGCACCCCCCCCCCAACCTTTGGTAGCAGGGACGACACCAGCGTGGGCAGAACGCTATGCAGAAAACCCTGCATATCCGGAGCAAACCACGCCGGCGGTGCCATCTCCGCCACCTCCAGCTGGGGACGTGGAGCACCCCCACCGGCCGAACCGGGCGCTCCACGATTTCCTCTCGGACCGCCTGACCCTGCGTCAGACCCAGCCAAGTCCTTCTGGGCAAGGAACTTAACCATCATCTCAACGGACCACACTGCACAAACATTACAGCTATGATCAATATTACACAGGGAACACCTAAAACAGGCAAGGTCCTTGAACACGACACGGACAAACTTATGGCATTCGTCACATGATGGCGGGGCTGGCTTGGCCTATAACATAAGCACAAACCTACAATAAACAAGCGGAACGAGACCCGGATGGATGGCAGACAATTAATTTTCAAATAATTTGACTCATAAATTAACTGTAACCCTCCCGCACCCCACCCCGCCACGTTACAACAACGATCGCATTGATTATGACGACAAGAACGAGGCGGGCATTAAACACACCCATAATAGATCCTCCAGGATGTGTAACGGCTCCAGGAATCATATCGCATAGCATTCGGGGTATATTTACTAATCAATATAAATTATACTCCTAACGAAAGCAGCACGATATGTGAAGAAAACAACAAAATGTATAACAAACTGCTGTATCACACAGTAAAACCGCACACCACGCATCTACTCAAGAATTTTGAAACCACCGATCATTGCAAACCGATCGTGCTCGCACGTAAACTTGATCATTCTAAAGTTTCCGGTACCATTTTTAGTACGCAGCACCCAGAACAAGATGCGCGAATTAATGAAAAATTTTCTTCACATAAAAATCCGAGCGACCGGGTGTGACGTCACCCGCTCGGATCCTACGGAGAACGACGTCAGCCGATATTCGTGTTAGAAATACTGTAGCATAACACCTATTTTCATATCTGCCGATCGCCTGTTGGGGGTTAAAGAAGGCGATCGTCTGGCATATATCGTTGTTAGCACACGTCCCAGATTCTATGGGGTCAGAAATTGGAACATGCGACACAGCGAAATTTAGAGACCTAAGTCTTTTAACTATGGATAATAAAGAGCGATACAACCTGGTTATCTTCGGCGGTATTCTCCATAGTATCCTTAGTTAATCCTTTCACGAACACACAAACTATCACAGATTAAAGACTTAGATTTTCTTTCACAAAAAACACTAAAATCCTCAATGCAGAAAGCATGTATTGCTCTCGTTGCTATGCAAACAAGAATGAGCTCTATGGTAAACGGGTACTCGGCAGTTGGGAGCCGAGTACCCGGTTCCCAGGAGTCGGTAAAGCTTTCTAAGTCTATAATCCTAGAGCCGCTGTCAAGGCCAGCTGTATATCAGAAGTAACAGACTGGTGAGTATTGATCGAAGGGGAAACTGCCCCCCCCCCCCACAACCTTCGGCAGCAGTGACGACACCAGCGTGGGCAGAACGCTATGCAGAAAACCATGCATAGCCAGACCGAACCACGCCGGCGGTGCCATCTCCGCCACCTCCAGCTGGGGATGTGGAGCGCCCCCACCGGCCGAACCGGACGCTCCACGATTTACCTTCGCACCGCCTGACCCCGCGTCAGACCCAGCCACATCCTTCTGGGCAAGGAACTTTAACATCATATCCGCGGACCACACTGCACACACCTACTATCAAGGTTACATGGAGTAGACCTAAAACAGACATGGTCCTTAAACAGGACCCGTACGAATTTGTGGCACTCGTCACATGATGGCGGGGCTGGCTTGGCCTATAAATAAGCACAAACCTACAATAAGCAAGCGGAATGAGACACAGACGGAAGGCAGACAATTAATTTTCAAATAATTTGACCATAAATTAACTGTACCCTCACGCACCCCACCCCGCAACGTTACAGCAAAGATCGCATTGACTATGACGACAAGAATGATGCGGGCATAAATACACCCATAATTGATCCTCCAGGATGTATAAAGGAACCAGGAATCATATCGCATAGCATTCGGTGTATATTTACCAATCAATATAAATTATACTCCTAACGAAAGCCGTAACGATATGTGAAGAAACAACAAAATGTAAACAAACTGCTGTAGCACACGGTAAAACCGCAGACCGCACATCTAATCAAGAATTTTGAAACCACCGATCATTGCAACCCGATCGTGATAACACGTAAACTTGAACATTCCAAAGTTTCCGGTACCATTTTAGTACGCAGCACTAGAACAAGATGCGCGAATTAATGAAAAAAAAAATTTCTTCACATAAACATCCGAGCATCACGGGTGTGGCGTCACCCGCTCGGATCCTACGGAGAACGACGTCAGCCGATATTCGTGTTAGAAATACTGTAGCAAACACCTATTTTCATATCTGCCGATCGCCTGTTGGGGTTTAAAGAAGGCGATCATCCGGCATATCTCGTTATTAACACACATCCCAGATTCTTTTGGGTCAAAAATTGGAACATGCGACACAACGAAATTTAGAGACCTAAGTCTTTTAACTATGGATAATAAGGAATTATACAACCTGGTTATCATCGGCGGTATCCATATTATTCAATTATCCTTGCAAGAGAATCACTAGCTATCACTATCACAGACAAAAGACTTAGAAATTAATCCTGAATCTCTCCACTGCAAAAAGCATGTATGCTCTTGTTGCTATGCAAACAAGAATGAGCTCTATGGTAGACGGGTACTCAGCAGTTGGGAGCCGAGTACCCGGTTACAAGGAGTCTGTAAAGCTTTCTAAGTCTATAGTCCTAGAGCCAGCTGTCAGGGCCAGCTGTATATCAGAAGTAACAGAATGGTGAGTATTGATCGATGGAGAAATATGATGGCTTTGGTCTTATTCTGTGTATTGTTAACCATTTCACTGATAAATTCCTGGTAGCTCAATCACGGGGTAGGAAAACAACAAAGCTGTTGAATATTTTGAAATTAATATGACTGGAAGCCATTGGTGTCATAGTAACTTCAACATTTGCAACAAGGCAGCAATGGTTTCCAGGCATAGTAATTTAATGAAAAATTGAACCGTGTATTTAAAGGAAAACTCACCTCATCTTATACTATCCATTCAGATGATAGAATATGTCATGCAGAAACTACATCACAGATAACGCAACTTACTGGGCCGATATCACGCCGATACTGAAACTATCAGTCCGATATCGTCCCAGCATCCACCAAGTAAGCAACCTTATCTGGAAATGTAGCCTATGTAGGCCTATGATACCGGCAAAGAATGACATTCAGGCAGGATTTATTAAGTAATTGTCACTATATTTTTCCACATATGGAGGCTGCAATGGGTTACTTTTCAAACAATAGATGGATCCATTTCTAGTCATGCTCACCCATTTTTAACCAAACTCCGCCAACTTTTACGCATGTTGGAAATTGGAATTGATTTAAATATCCTTTGAAACATGAATTCACAGAATCCCAATTTTAAGGTAACTACACAGGTAAGCTGCTGAATATTTTGAAAATATTTTGACTGGGTGCTGTTGCTGCCTATGGCAGCAACAGCTCTCAGTTAAATTAAGTTTCAAAATATTCAACAGAAAGTTTATTAAATTGTAAATTCATCAGACTTGCAATTAGTACATTGTAGATTTGCCAGGCGTCATGACGCAGTTATGATACATCGTTAATACACATTATGACATCAACCTACATGTGACGTAATTGATTATGATGTCATACACTTGAGCGACGGATTATAAATAGGGGTTACTTAGGTCCAGCAACCAGTCTGTAACCAACGCCTCCTCGACCTTCCACTAGTATTAATTATCACATCTGAATGCAGCAGCCAAATAGTCAATTTAATCGGAAGGTTTCAATAATTTGGATTTAGGTGTTACTAGGCACAATATTCATTCCAAATTGGGAGTAGTTACACGCCATGTGTTCTGTTAAAAGTTTACTATTCTCTAGAAATATCCTATCAAAATCAACTTTCAATCTGGCGTACACGTGTTCGTTGAAATTGGTCTCATCTAGTCGATTCTTCTTTTCAAGTGTATGCTGTATTTCCCGTGTTGTTCTCTCAGATTCTAATTTTGTTACCATGTCTTTGTAGGCTACTAGCTTATTTTGGATGCCACTCTTAGCTTCATTAGATAATTTTAACTCATTCTTCACCTGGGAGATCTCCAATTCTAACTGTTCATATTGGAACTGATGTTGCTTGTTTAACTGTGTAGTTTGGTCAAGTTCTGCTAATGTATCGACAATATCACGCTCTGTCTGCCGTGTTCTCTTCACCAACTCCTCATACTCTTGCCTTGATACGAAACATTGCTGTTGCCCCTCAATCTGCCGCTGTAATTCATCACAGTGTATAATTTCTTCTTGTTTCTTAGCAAGCTCAACTTGTAAACTGTTCATAATTTCTTGAGAATTGGCACACTCTTTTTCCAACATTTGAATCTGATCCCGTTGACTAATGGTGGTTTGTAACAGTTCATTCAGTCCTACACGACCACTATTTACACCACGGCTTGTAATCTTTAACTTCTCATGGTCCATGCGCAGTGAAAAATAATCTTGTTGTAGCTCACGTAACAGGCTTTCATATTCATAGGCATCCATAATTTCCTGGGGTGTCTTCACATTTTCTGCGTTACTTGCGTCAGCTAACAAGAAAGATGCTAAAAGTTTCTTAGTTTTACTTAGTTCTTTAACAACATTATCAAATATTTGCTTTGACACACCGGGGTGAAGACTTGAGATTTGAGCTCCCATAAAAGTTGGCAAACGTTTCGATTCTGGATAAATGTCATTAGGCTTAGCTATTCCCGCTTCATTGACTAAGCTGTTTAAACACGCCCTTTCTGGTAGTGTTAGCTGCACTGAAGACGATGACACAATGAATTCTGATGAATCATTAAGTTGTTGAGATGGCTTCTGGGATGCGTAACCTGATTCGCCTAAAGTGGTCACTGTTCTACCACTAGCCGGGTATAAACTATGACTGTCGGTACCGGGATTACCACTTACATTAGTAAAACTTGGATGCTCATTTGCCGAAGTCGTTTCTAGTTCTATGTGTAACTGAGCTGTTAATTTCGGATTTTCACGAGAGATAAATTTCAGAATTTCCGCCTTTTCCGACTCTTTCCGACTGTTTATCATCTCACACCGTTCCTGCAACTGCCTAATAACAAGCTCATAGTACTGAATTTTATTAATGTAATAATGTTCACGGTCGACAACCTCATCTCGGTCTCCATTCGGTATATGTGTATAATTGATATATGCATCATTGAAATTCATAGCATTATTATTTTGTTCTGACCTAGACCTACAGTTCACAGTTTTATTAACCGACATTTTATCATTTAAACCAATGTCGCTTCATTAATAATATCGCTTTCATTCATCTTAACCTGATTTATTAAACAATTCACACGATATATCAATTTCAAGTACAACAAGTAAGTGTGACGATCTTCTGATTATGATGACAAGTCGATTAAAGACATTGGGAGTTCCCCTTTCGGATTTCCGCTCTTTCTTGTTGTATAATTTATGCAACGTGGACGGGTTCTGGGGTAAGTTTCATAGGAAAAATTTTTTATAAACGTTTCCGAAATCCGCAAACTATGCTATTCGGTCGTTTTCGGATGTCCACTCTTCTAACGTATGTCGACGAGTAATGCCGCTTCTTGCGCAAAGGGAGCATTCCCCGCCTATCGAACGCGCCCTTGGGTCTGTTCAACAAGCGGTTTAACGACGGGTGCTCGATCCTACGAACGTATAATTTGAATTCTCTCACGTTTTGATCTCTTGATTAGTCGTTACAATCATTACAATATGGCAACACAAGATCCTAGAATTAAACAGATTAAAATAAGATCCGGAGTTGTCAAACGGTTTTATTAATAGAGTTATTTAATTTAACATTAAATGTGCATGTTACCAGTTTTCGTTACTATAATAATATGTCAATAGATGACTCAGTCTCATACATACTTACGCATTCATCCAATTTAATAATCTAATGCGAATGTTGGTTAGCTGCTTACTGAAATAAACTGCAAAATTCACGGGAAGTTTCCATGTATAAATTAATTTCAAACACCATTGCAAAAGGCATGTTCAATGATCATGTTGTTATTGTTGTTGTTCGTATATCCCTCCTCTTGATAGGAGCACCCACATATGTGGTTACGTAGACTACAGTTCGATTTATGAACACTATATAATTATAATTTTAGTCCGCAATTATAGATTAGCTAAATATATTGTCCGAATACAGTTCAATAAAAATAATAACATAAACACTTCAGCACCAGAGTGCATGAATAATTATATATAAATACAGTTCTGATTCAGGATATCAGTTAAAAGCAGTTACTGTTGATTAATGTTGTTGTGGAAGCTGGTTAAAGAGGAAGCTTCTACCGCAATGTAGGTTGTAACATAGTTTTCTAGTTATACGTTCCAATTCACATAATAATGAGAAGTTGTTAGGTAATAATCAACCCCTGACTAGACTTGCACAGTCGATAATAAGCTTTACGAGGTGATCTTCTAAGCTGGAGATATATTTCCAGGAATTCTCGCCAACGTGGTCGATGATAGTTTTCTTGAGTAATGATAAATATTGATACCTATAGGCTACTGATGGAGTGCAAGAAGTGTTGATAATCTTCAGAACTCAACTGACAGAGACGGCATGTGGCGTTCACAGCATTTTGGTTGAATTTACTTAGTGTTGCTTGTACTAGGTAGGTTCCTGCGATGAGCCTGGATTTAATGACACTACGTTTTACATCCTTGTTGTCATTGTCTACAGTGTGCACGGATATATGGCATTTCCCAATACAAACGTCTTTAGTGTTGCAGTTTTGAAGTGTACTTTTGGTTTCACACACAAACTGTAAGTCCTCGTTCCATTGGCTGTCCATGGCAGATTTTACTACAGATTTCCATTTTAACTTTGAGGGTAGATTCAGAATAAGCTCTTGGATGTTTGATAAGTTGTGTCTCTCTAGCAAATTCTGCCAACCAACTGCATGTGTTTTTAGGTGCACCATTTTTTTCCCCTCAATTTCTGGTCACTGAAATGTCAGATCATTTCCTGAAATGTAAACATCTCAACATCTACCGGTTGTCTGAAAGCTACCTGATTAGTCGCTTATCTAATATCTCCAGACTGAAAATGATATTGATATTTTTTTCGTCCTGAAAATAAATCTGTATAATCTAATTTCCGTTCTTCACTTTTTATCTCCCCCCCCGGTCTAGAAGAAGGGGTTTGGGGTGTGTGTGGGTCGATATAGTGATCAGCATGCACCCGTCCGCCTGTCCTGTCTTGTCAACGCAACTCCTAGAGGTCTCAAGACTCAATGGATTAACTTATTTCATTCACATTATCAGTTCACAGTTTCCCACATCCGGGCATTTTGAGATCGGACACCATTAAAGTTGGGGCAAACTTATTACATGATAAAGAGGACTGCCCATAGAAACGCATTGTTTACATTTTCCATGAAGCTCAAACCATAAAATCCTGTATCTTAGAATCTGTAAAAACCCTGTGCAGTATCAGAAAACATCAAATCATGACTGAATTTTGCAAGATAGTAAAGAAAATGTAATTAAGGTTTTCCGGCCCATTGCTCGTAATGTTAAATTAGCCCCTCCAAAAATGGCGTCGTTCCCAAGGTACTATGGGAAATTTGATTGTGATGACATTATTGCGATTCTATGAATATCATGTGCAGATGTGCATGTGCTTTTTTCGCGGCCAAGAAATTGTTCATTATAGAGTTATCCCCCTTTTAAATGTCTTAAAGCTGATACATAAACTGCATTGCCAATCATTTCTTGTCAACGCAACTCCTACAGTTTAGCTCCGTTTCTTTTTAAACTTGGTGGTATCATTACCATGTGAAGGTGTACATTTGCTATCCTTATACCTGTACATCCATCGATCTGTCCAAAATGTATGTCCGTCTGTCGGTCCATCCATCTCTGACAATCATTTGTCAAGGCAACTCCTAGAGGTCTCAATGGATTAACTTTAAATTTTGTCCACATTATCAGTGTCCTGTGCAGATGTGCATGTGCATTTTTTGTGGCCAAAAAATTATTCATTACAGAGTTATCACCCTTTAAATTAGCCAATACATAAACTGCATTGCCAATCATTTCTTGTCAACGCAACTCCTATAGTTTAGCTGCAATTCTTTTGAAACTTGGTAAGTGTTATCATTACGACATGAAGATGTGCATGTGCTATCCGGATATGTGTACTAGTGGGTGATGATTTTCTGCTTCAGCAGAAATCCCGCTTCATAAGCAGAATTGACATACTGAAGCAGAATCTGCCATTTGAAGCAGAAATCAACCAAAATTAACATTTTCTTCTAAATAAAATTCTATCTGTACCAGAAATTATGAAAATTCATCCATCTAATTGAAGAAGAGCAATACATGTACATCTATGTGCCAGAGATAGTCTTCTAACCAGTATTCCAAATTTCAAGGCAGAGTGTGAATCTAGTATATATTTTGTATCCTCTTGATATAGACATGAATTGTCAAATTTTCATGGACCTATGACTATCAATTAGGCAGATTATTGTTCGAAAGCTGAAAACTGAAATCGGTGATGAAGCAGAATTTGCCAGCTATTTTCTAAAGCAGAATTTACATTTTTACGGGGCAGAAAATCATCACCCTTATTTGCCCTGTAGGTGGGGCTTAGAATACACCTTCCATATCCTCTGCGTGTCATACGAGGTGACTAAAGGAGGTAAGGGTGAGGTAACCCGGACAGAAACCTCGAGTGCTGAAGACGGAGTTTCCAGGCCGCACGGCGCACTAATAAACCATGGATCCACACACTTAGCGCTTATGATCATGTCGATAGTTACTTACAGGACTGGCGGTATGATCGCCGAACGAAAAGAAGAAGAAGAAAGATCACCCTTATTGTACATCCATCCGTCTGTCCCAACACATGCCCAAATGTATGTTCGTCTGTTGGTCGATCCTTGTCAAGGCAACTCCTACAGTTTAGCTAGAATTCTTTTGGAACGTGGTAAATCTATTCATTACCATCTGAAGATGTATATGTGATTTTTTCGCAGCCAGAAAATTATTAATCCTTTCTTGTCAACACAACTAGGGAACTACAGGCCCGTGTCGAACTTACCATATCTGTCCAAGGTGCTAGAAAAGGTCGTTGCCAAGCAACTAAATGACCATCTAGAATGCAACAACCTACTAGAACCCTTTCAAAGCGCATACCGGAAGCTCCACAACACAGAAACTGCTCTACTCCGTGTACAAAATGACATTCTCTGCTCCATGGATGACCGGAAGTGTGTACTATTGGTTCTTTTAGATTTATCTGCAGCTTTCGACACAATCGATCATAGCATTCTGATATCACGTTTAACAGAACTCGGTATATCGCACACAGCGCTTGCCTGGTTCAATTCGTACCTTACAAATCGTTACCAAACTGTTATTGTGGACAACCTAAAGTCAGTTTCAAATCAATTACGCTCTGGCGTACCACAAGGATCTGTGCTTGGTCCCATCTTGTTCACAATATACACGGCACCACTAGGCAACTTAATACGATCTCATGGCATAAGCTACCACTTTTATGCGGACGACACGCAATTGTACCTCGAGTTCCATGTAAACCATCAGTTAAACGCCCGTGAGTGTGTCGAAAACTGTGTTCTTGACATCAAACATTGGACAACATGTTGCAGCTGAACGACAAGAAAACAGAGACTCTCTTGATAACATCTCGCCACATCCGACAGAATGTGGACATAAAAAGTCTCCACGTTGGAGAGGCCGAAATTGGTTTTAGCGACAGTGCCCGCAACATAGGCGTAACTTTTGATAACATTCTTTCAATGGAAGCACATGTGACATCTGTCTCTCGTTCCATCTTCGTCAATATGAGAAACATCAGCAAAATTCGAAATCTGCTTGACACCGACGCAGTTAAAACACTTGTTCATGCCACCATAACATCCCGGTTGGACTATGGCAATGCATTACTGACTGGCATAACATCAGCCCAGTTGGAGCGTCTGCAGAGAGCCCAGAACACAGCAGCTCGGTTGATCACCCGCACGAGAATGCATGAACACATCACGCCTGTTCTCCAGGAACTACACTGGCTGCCAGTTAGAGAACGGATCAGCTATAAGGTCGGACTCTTAGTGTTCAAATGCCTTCATGATCTTGCACCACCTTACCTAAATTCACTGATCGTACGAAGAACATCAGCAAGGTCCCTTCGATCAAATTCACAATTACTATGTGTCGTACCACGTTCGAATTTAACCATCGGTGAACGCGCCTTCTCGAGAGCAGGACCAAAATTTTGGAACAATCTACCATCTGACATTCAAAATTGTAACAAAATTGAGCCATTTAAATCTATGTTAAAAACTCACCTTTTCACAAGAGCATATTATTAAATTTTGTAAAGCGCCTTTGAGCGGTTTAGTCCGGAATCGGCGCTATAGAAATTTACATACATACATACATACATACAATTTAGCTTTGATTGTTTTGAAACTTGGTAAGGGTTCTCATTACCACTTGAAGATGTGCATGTGCTATCCGTATGCCTGTACATCCATGCGTCTGTATAGAATGTATGTATGTCAGTCTGTCAGTCCATCCATCTATGACAATCATTTCAAGATGTCAACAACTACAGTTTAGCTATGATTACAAAAGCCTCTGTTTGATTGACATTAAGGGAGTCTACTCCATCCAGAAACCTGGACTAGAGTAGAGAGTTGTGGTTCTTGCATTAGAAGCAGGGTTCGTACGCATGTATGGAAGTCTGGAAAAAGTATGGAAATTTAGGAAATCCTTTTCCAGGGCTGGAAAAAGTATGGAAATTTGAATTTTGGGCCAACTGGTATGGAAAATTTAAATATCCTAATTTTTCCGACCAGCATTTTTTGTTTACGAACGAAATCTCGCGTTTCCACCAGTCTCGCGAGAATCTAATTCAACTGGGTCCCAGTCGCATCTTACAATACAAAACCGCCTATTACCTGGAACATCTCGCGGTTGTTGAGCAATACGTGTGAACATGTTCAATTATAACGCAATAAAAATGAGCGAATCGGCAGTCGTCTGTCAAATAGTACAGAGTGTGAGAAGTCAAAACAATGAAATAATTTGCGAGAGTGCCGGGTTTTTTGTGATACAGTAAACATGGGAACGTGCAAGTATTCTAGTGTTTGGGAAACTAACGATAAATATATTGATTGGATTTTACCGGACAACACCATTCGTAGATCTCCTACGCTAAACGCGATCGAGATAGCACGAAGCTACGGCTCTATGTTTAGATTGCGGACAACACATCAAACTCGCGTGCCAAATTTAGTGTTTGCAAAAGGAGGTTTTACGGAATTCCCTTATGACGTCATTTTCACGCATGCGCAGATGACTGGCCATCAGCGTACGGACAGCTGATCACTGTTTTGTTAGTAAACAACATTACGCTGCCGCGGTTGATGCTACTCAAAGCTTTGAAAATTGCAATTTTATGTCAGATCAACCGGTAAAGTTGACCGAATTGACAATTCTAACATCAAATACTCTTTTACTATGCATTTTTAGAAATATATTATTGATTCTATGCACATTAGAAGGCAAAATACTACCGCTATGATATGTCAGAAACGTTCCCACCCCATCAGTGCATGTGGATCCTCGTAGGCTATAGTACCAATACAAGCGGCTGCTCGATAGATAATGTTTATGAATGCGCCCAAGGTGGCTCTACTGTCATAATGATTATCAGTGTGCGCATAGGCGCAGATAGAGGGGGTGGGTAGGTATGTACGTGTGTCTGTCTGTATGTATGTATGTATGTATTTTTATTTTATTGACGCACTGGCAATGTGCGGCTTCAATTTCCATGTGCTAACTTAGCCGACAGTCATGCACCCATTAGTTTAATTTATTGAGCACCATCTCCCGGTCGGGGGATCGAACCGCCATTCTGCAACTCCGCATAGCATCAGCAACCAGACATCTTTCCACTGGACCACCGCGCCAAGACTAAAAGTCTAGGTTTGGCCGACCAGTTTTCACATGTCTGATATACTAACACACTGACGATTCATATGGGACTATCTGTGGATGCATCTGCCATGATTCAATCCTAGGCTTTTTACGCCTATTGTACTCTGACTCCAGCACGGCTCTGGGAGTATATGTATTTTTATTTTATTGATGCACTGGCAACGTGCGGCTTCAATTTCCATGTGCTAACTTAGCCGACAGTCATGCACCCATTAGTTTAATTTGTTGATCACCATCTCCCGGTCGGGAGATCGAACCGCCATTCTGCAACTCCGCATGGCATCAGCAACCAGACATCTTTCCACTGGACCACCGCGCCAAGACTAAAAGTCTAGGTTTGGCCGACCAGTTTTCACATGTCTGATATACTGACACACTGACGATTCATATGGGACTATCTGTGGATGCATCTGCCACGATTCAATCCTAGGCTTTTTACGCCTATTGTACTCTGACTCCAGCACGGCTCTGGCAGTATATATATTTTTATTTTATTGACGCACTGGCAACGTGCGGCTTCAATTTCCATGTGCTAACTTAGCCGACAGTCATGCACCCATTAGTTTAATTTGTTGATCACCATCTCCCGGTCGGGGGATCGAACCGCCAATCTGCAACTCCACATAGCATCAGCAACCAGACATCTTTCCACTGGACCACCGCCAAGACTAAAAGTCTAGGTTTGGCCGACCAGTTTTCACATGTCTGATATACTGACACACTGACGATTCATATGGACCTATCTGTGGATGCATCTGCCACAATTCAATCCTAGGCTTCTTACACCTATTGTACTCTGACTCCAGCACGGCTCTGGCAGTATGTGTTTTTATTTTATTGATGCACTGGCAACGTGCGGTTTCAATTTCCATGTGCTAACTTAGCCGACAGTCATGCACCCATTAGTTTAATTTGTTGATCACCATCTCCCGGTCGGGGGATCGAACCGCCATTCTGCAGCTCCGCATAGCATCAGCAACCAGACATCTTTCCACTGGACCACCGCGCCAAGACTAAAAGTCTAGGTTTGGCCGACCAGTTTTCACATGTCTGATATACTGACACACTGACGATTCATATGGGACTATCTGTGGATGCATCTGCCACGATTCAATCCTAGGCTTTTTACGCCTATTGTACTCTGACTCCAGCACGGCTCTGGCAGTATATGTATTTTTATTTTATTGACGCACTGGCAACGTGCGGCTTCAATTTCCATGTGCTAACTTAGCTGACAGTCATGTACCCATTAGTTTAATTTGTTGATCACCATCTCCCGGTCGGGGGATCGAGCCGCCATTCTGCAACTCCGCATAGCATCAGCAACCAGACATCTTTCCACTGGACCACCGCGCCAAGACTAAAAGTCTAGGTTTGGCTGACCAGTTTTCACATGTCTGATATACTGACACACTGACGATTCCTATGGGACTATCTGTGGATGCATCTGCCACGATTCAATCCTAGGCTTTTTACGCCTATTGTACTCTGACTCCAGCACGGCTCTGGCAGTATATGTATTTTTATTTTATTGATGCACTGGCAACGTGCGGCTTCAATTTAAGATTTTGACCCAAAAAATTGATGAATCAAAATTCTGCATGGAAGTTCTGGAGCCAATGACCATAGGATACTTCCAGGTAAATTTGGTTGCAATCGCCCAAACGGTTATTGAGGAGTAGTGTTTTAAAGCAAAAGTTGATAGATGGACGGGCGACGGATGTTCGCCACGGCATAAGCTCACTTGGCCCTTCGGGCTAGGTGAGCTAACAATGATTAATTTCAATTTGATTATGAAGTAATTAATCAATATGCTCGAAACTTCTTCTCAGAGCATCTCATTTTCCAATTATTATAGGGGAAGGTGCATGACACCCCTCCATAACCCCACAACAATTGGGAACCCCACCCAGACCATGACTACTAGGTTGGACACACCCCATAATAGAATTTTAAATCCACCATGACACAGTTGGTGAATTTATTATTAAACTCTCCAGACTTGAGTGTTATTTTCACAAATTGTGTGTTTTGTGGGGTTAGTGACAGCAATAGAGGGTGGGGGTAGGGAGCATTAGGCCCTTAAAAGTTTTAGATGGTGTGTGGCGGGGTAGAGGGAGGGGTGGTGGTTAAGACAATTTCTTTTCCTGGAGCCAACCTTGAGAATATATAATAGTCAGTAAATTAAATAATACTAAATAGAGTCATACACAGATAGCTGATCAGTACAGTATATTTTAATATTCAACTGGAAAAACATCTGAAATTTACAGAGTGAACATGATGAGGCCATATGCTATGGGCCAGGGGCTGTGGGATCTGGCTCTAGGGCTATCTGTTTCGCATTATCTCTGTAATGGTGAGGATTGGGAAATGCTATTTGAATTTTTTCTTAGTAACTGGCCATTTGTATGTCAAAGGAAGACTTTTGCCGTATTTTATTTTACTGCCCCAGTAACAAAGCCAGCCATTTCATTTTTCAAAAGGTAATCTTCCCTTGGCTTGCAAATGGACATCTTTCAAGACATATTACTACAGAAGCAGTTTTTAGCAAACATGACAATTTCCCCTTTAATGGTCAAAATTCATTAAGAATATTTCAATTTTTTCACACAAAATGCACATTTACACTTTAGAGATCAAAAGAAGGCAATTTTTTAATTTTACAACTGAAATGGCTGGCTTGATTATGAAGCCAGGCATCTCAAGATCAATACAAATGCTGGGGTTTTGACAATTTGTCCTTTAAAGGGTCAAAACCTACTCACTTTGTTATATTACATATGTTATACTATGTCAGGAGACAAAACTATGTTGATAAAATTATAAAATAATTGAAAAGAAATTGGGAATTAGTCATTCTTGGGGCAAAGTAATTTCAATTAGCAATTCCAATTCCTAAATATTTACCAAGGTATCCAATGGGGTAATTGAATTAGTACAACTTACAATTACCACCAGTCCTGGTCATTGTTAAATTGAATCTGCTATCTAGAGCCTACAAATTTCCCTGTATGGGCGGAGTTACACCCCTGTCTGTCAGGAACTTGCTTCCAATATATAATTTTCAGCAATTCCTGAGTGAATGGTACATGGCTAGATACTCATACACCACAAGTCTACTCCACTCCTATTTAAAAGACAAATTGGTTTCTATGCTTTGGAAGATGTGGGGGCCATATGTTCTGATGTTCAGCAATGTTTTAATATGGAGTGACTGATTCAACACTAGCAATGCGACCTAATTTCTCTGAACCAATTCATGGCATGACACTTGCAGATGCACACATGTGATTATCAAATGCTAAAACATTTTGTAGAACTTACACTGATTGTATACACTGACATAAACATTGATTGTTCTTTCTCCTTCGATCAATACTCACCATTCTGTTACTTCTGATATACAGCTGGCCCTGACAGCGGCTCTAGGATTATAGACTTAGAAAGCTTTACCGACTCCTGGGAACCGGGTACCCGGCTCCCCACTGCCGAGTACCCGTTTACCATAGAGCTCATTCTTGTTTGCATAGCAACAAGTGCAATACATGCTTTTCGCATTAAGGATTTTAGTGTTTTTTAAAAGAATCTAAGTCTTTAATCAGTGATAGTTTGTGTGTTCTGAAAGGATAACTAAGGACTATGGAGAATACCGCCCAAGATAACCAGGTTGTATTGTTCTTTATATCCATAGTTAAAAGACTTAGGTCTCTAAATTTCGTTGTGTCGCATGTTCCAATTTCTAACCCCATAGAATCTGGGACGTGTGCTAGCAACGATATATGCCAGACGATCGCCTTCTTTAAACCCCAACAGGCGATCGGCAGATATGAAAATAGGTGTTTGCTACGGTATTTCTAACACGAATATCGGCTGACGTCGTTCTCCGTAGAATCCGAGCGGGTGACGTCACACCCGGTCGCTCGGATGTTTATGTGAAGAAAAATTTTTTCATTAATTCGCGCATCTTGTTCTGGGTGCTGCGTACTAAAAAATGGTACCGGAAACTTTAGAATGATCAAGTTTACCTGCGATCACGATCGGTTTGCAATGATCGGTGGTTTCAAAATTCTTGAGTAGATGCGTGGTCTGCGGTTTTACCGTGTGAGACAGCAGTTGTTATACATTTTGTTGTTTTCTTCACATATCGTGCTGCGTTCGTTAGGAGTATAATTTATATTGATTAGTAAATATACCCTGAATGCTATGCGATATGATTCCTGGAGCCGTTACACATCCTGTAGGATCTATTATGGGTGTGTTGTGCCCGCCGCGTTCTTGTCGTCATAATCAATGCGATCGTTGTTGTAACGTGGCGGGGTGGGGTGCGGGAGGTTACGGTTAATTTATGAGTCAAAATATTTGAAAATTAATTGTCTGCCTTCCATCCGTGTCTCGTTCCGCTTGTTTATTGTAGGTTTGTGCTTATTTTATAGGCCAAGCCAGCCCCGCCATCATGTGACGACTGCCATAAGTTTGTCCGTGTAATGTTCAAGGACCATGTCTGTTTTAGGTGTGCCCTGTGTAATATAGATCATAGGTGTAATGTTTGTGCAGTGTGGTCCGTCGAAACGATGGTTAAGTTCCTTGCCCAGAAGGACTTGGCTGGGTCTGACGCGGGGTCAGGCGGTCCGAGAGGAAATCGTGGAGCGCCCGGTTCGGCCGGTGGGGGTGCTCCACGTCCCCAGCTGGAGGTGGCGGAGATGGCACCGCCGGCGTGGTTTGGTCCGGCTATGCAGGGTTTTCTGCATAGCGTTCTGCCCACGCTGGTGTCGTCCCTGCTACCAAAGGTTGGTGGGCAGTTTCTCCCCATGCCTGGTACGGATCTTGTCTTCGGACAGGATTCTGGACTGGTTACCGAGGGGGCCGTCTCGTACGGCCCCCTGGCGGGTCCGTCTGGCTTCGGCCAGACGGGTTCTGTCTCTCTGCGGCCACCTCCGGGTGGTCCAGTAGCGGTGGCCGGTCCGTCAGGTGTGGGAGCCGTCCACCAGGACGGCTCCACGGTTTATTCGTCTAGTGACGGCTCTTCGGAGTCTGAAGACGAGGAGGAGAGGTTGCTGCGGCCCGTGAAGCCGCAGGTGGAGAATATGGAGGTTGATTCCGTCCTGGACGGAACCGGCCTCCATTTGTCTGGTTTGGCGCAAGCCAGGTCAGCGGCGGCGGCTGAGGCCAATCCGTTACCGTGCACCGGTTCCGCGCGGCTTGGTTTGTCACCAGCCGTCAGGGGAACCGGTGTGCCGGGCCAGGCGTGGTACTCACCTATCTCGCCTGGTCCGGCAGCCGGACATGGGGTGCCGTTGGCGCCCGTGGCCGGCTATGGTTCCGCGACGGTTACGGGTCCGTACGGTTTTCCGTGCGGACCTACCCCATGGACCGGAGTGTTTCATGGGGTGGCGGCGGAACCATGTGGTAGCGGAGTGCCTGGCGTGTCAGCCGTGGCTCCTGGCCGGGAGGCCATGGCTGGCAGACCCGTAAGCATGTCAACGGGTGACGTGTTTGCGGGGGTATCTTCTTCGGAGTTAGACTGGTCTGATGCTCTGGCGTGGCTAGCCAGAGTTGACCCGTCTGTGGTTTCGGCCACGGCCGATGAAGATGCGCCCCGTCCGTCGGTTGCGTCGATTAGGACGGGGATTTTGCCCGCGGCCCGGATCCAGTCAGTGGGACTGGATCCACGGTTCATTGATTTGTTGGATGCTATTTATAGTAAACAACTAATGACCAAGGGTCAGCTCCCTGCGGCCTCCAGGGAGGTGCGGGCAAGGTGCCGTATTCCGCGGGGTGAATACGACAGGTATGGTGTAGTCCCGTCGGTCACGGAGGATGACCGATGGGTACTGGGCGTCCAGAGTGCCGGGTCGGGTGGTCCCGGTCCGGCACTAGTGGATAAGGCCCAGGTACACCAGGAAGAAGTCCTGGCCCTATGCGATGAGGGTGTGAGGGCAGCCATGAGCGCTGTCAATCACTCCTATCGTCTACTTCAGTCGGTGTGGGCTGAAGCGGGGGCAGGCCACCCTGTGCCACCTGTGGCGCTATCGTGCGTTAATGACGGCTTGGTGCTGTCAATGGACGCATTGGCAAGGGTGCAAGCGCGTGTGACGAAGTCCAGGAGGCAAATGGTCATTGACCATATGCGTCTGGCTACGGCAGTCAGGGAGCGTCTTCTTGGGACGCCCCTGACAGGGCCTAGCATCTTTGGTGGCCAAGCGCGGGCCATCTTAGAGGACACCGCCAGTATTGCGCAGAATCGGTTAGCGGTAAATCTCCAGCTAGAGCTGGTGCGGCAAGCGCACGCACTAGGGGCTGTGGGCAAGCCGCTAACCGGACAGCCTTCAAAGAAACAGAAAAAGCATAAGGGCAAGGCGAAAGCCAGGCCTATTGCGACGTCTGTTTCGGCTGGGTTCTCGGAGCCGCCGCCGGCGAAGAAACCCAGGAAGGCTGTAGAGGCGCCTACCCTCCCCAATGTTGCTCCTGACCGCCCTAGTGGTGGTAAGGGGAAGGGTAAGGGTAAGGCCTCAAAGGGCGGACAGAAGGGGCCGAAGCGTACCTGAGGGTACGCAAGCTCCCTTCATATCCGCCTGGACCGCACCTGTGCGACAGGAACAGCGGTGCCAGTTATACCCGTCGTACCTAGAACGAAATGGTTCTCACTCTCTCTCGTTAAGAAAGAAAGGGGGGGGGGGGGCGGACTGCGAGCCGGACAACCCCGTTAGACGTCGAGGCGTCTATGGTGGGTGGAAGGCTCATGCGTTTCGTCGAGGTTTGGCGAGGTGTGACGTCAGACAGTCTGGTCCTGGGATGGTTATCCCAGGGTTACATGCCGGAGTGGTGGGACTTTCCGCCACAAAATCTGTCTTTGGCACCAGTCTGGACACCCGTACCAAGGGAGCCAGACAAGTTAGAAGCCGTTCAAAAGGAAGTGTGGGGTTTGCTTCTGAAGGGAGCAATAAAACCAGCAAACCGGAACACTCCAGGCTTCTATTCAAACATGTTCCTTGTCCCCAAGAGCACGGGGGGATGGAGACCCATACTCAATCTCAGGCCATTAAATTGGTTTATCCATACGCCTCGGTTCCAGATGGAAACACCGAGGTCGGTAATGGCGGGATTGAGGAAAGGAATGTGGTGTGTATCGATCGATCTGAAAGATGCATATTTCCACATTCCGATCAATCGGAGTTGGCACAGGTTTCTGAGATTTGCGTTTCAGAATCAAGTATGAGAGTTTACAGTTCTCCCGTTTGGCCTGTCGACAGCTCCGAGGGTTTTCACAAGAGTGGTCCTTGCGGTGACAGCGTTTCTCAGAAAAGAGAACGTGGCGCTACACACCTACATAGACGACTGGCTGCTCAAGGCAGACTCGGCAGCCAGGTTGAACGTGGATACTGCTCTGACTCTGAAGTTACTTTCAGATCTAGGCTGGATAGTCAACAAGGAGAAATCCGAGTTGACACCCACTCAACATTTCGTTTATTTGGGGATGCGATTCGACCTCGAGGAGGGCAGGGTTTACCCGTCAGAGCCCAGAGTGGTGTCTCTGTTAGCCATCCTCGGGAGTTTTCGAGTGGGAAACCACATTCAGGCAAGGCGGTTCCTTCAGATGCTGGGCATGATGGTCTCCATGGAGCAGGTTATCCCGTACGCTGCTCTAATGCGAAGACCTATCCAGTTGTATCTGATGTCTCTGTGGAAACAGAGAACAGAACCCCTGTCAAAACTGGTGCCAGTTTTGGAGCCGATAATATCGCATCTTCTATGGTGGAAACAGCGTCAGAATCTCCTAATAGGGGTTTCGCTGCACCTACCCCACCCCCAGCTGTCCGTTTACACGGATGCATCGCTGGAAGGGTGGGGTGCCTGCCTGGGAGAACACCAGGTCTCGGGCACATGGACTCTCCCGGAGAGTCAGCTGCATATCAATCTGTTGGAAATGATGGCAGTGGAACTGGCGTTGGAAGAGTTCCTTCCGATGATCAGGGGCAAGGTGATATTGATACGGTCGGACAATTCGACAGTAGTATCATATATAAATCGCCAAGGAGGGACCAGGTCGCCCACCCTGTGCATCAGGGTGTGGCACTTGATTCAATGGTGCAGGAATTACTCGGTTGTTTTGAAAGCAGCTCATATTCCTGGCCGATTGAACATTCTGGCGGATGCTTTGTCTCGCAGACAGAGAATCCTGCCAACAGAATGGTCCCTCAACCCTCCAGTTCTACGACGGATCTTCGAGCATTGGGGCAAACCCAACGTGGACTTGTTCGCCACAAAGGAAAATGCTCAAATCATGACATATGTCTCGCCGATTCCAGATCCAAATGCCGTCGATACAGACGCTCTGGCGATAAGCTGGAGAGGGATGCACGCTTACGCGTATCCACCCACCATTCTTCTACCGAAGGTATTGGTGAAGGTCAGGGAGGAACCGTGTCTGGTCCTGCTAATAGCGCCATATTGGCCGAGCAGGGCGTGGTTCACGGATCTTCTAGATCTGCTGGTGGAAAATCCTGTGCAGTTGCCCGAGATTCCGAACATAATCTCCCAGGCCAAGGGACGCTTCCTACACGAGCGTCCCGAAATGTTCAAATTGACTGCGTGGATGTTGTCAAACAACGTTCCACGTCGGAAGGCTTTTCTCGACAGGCTGCTGATTTCATCGCGGCTGCGAGAAGGAGGTCAACCTTCAAGTCATATAACAACAAGGTTAACAGATTTGCAGACTGGTGTGAAGAAAAGGGTATTGATACCTTTCAATCCACTATTCAGCAAATAGCAGACTTTCTCTGTGAGCTGTTCTTTACAGGACTAGCTCCCGTCACAATTGCTGGATACAAGTCAGCTTTGGCATCAGTTATCCCTTGTCTAGCCAACAGGGATAGTCCAGAGGTGGCCCAGTTAAACGTGATGTTGAAGGGAATGAGCAATCTCCGCCCGAGACAACCGGTAGTCATTCCAGCCTGGAGTCTATCTTTAGTGCTTAATGTACTGGCCAAGCACCCATTCGAACCGTTGCGTTCGGCTAGTCTAAAGCATTTGACTCTAAAGGCGGTCTTTCTATTGGCAGCTTCCTCAGCTAGAAGGCGCAGTGAGATCCATGCGCTTTCGGCAGAGAGGAACCGATTTATTGTTTCTGGAGAAGGTCTGCGTCTTCTGCCAAGAGCAGAATTTATGTCAAAGAACCAATCTTTGAGATATCCCGGCAAACCGATCATTATACCGAAGTTAACCAGGTTTGATCGTGATGCCAGTGTCTGGTGCCCGGTCCGTGCTTTGACTAAGTACAAGAAACGGACTGACTCGTTACGGTCGAACGATAGACATCTGTGGATCTGCCATAAAAAGCCTTATGGCGCCGCATCCATGGATACTATCTCTCGTTGGGTGGTCGAATGCATTCAGACTACTCATGAGATGGCGACTGGGCACCAGGTGCAGGGCGTAAGGGCACACGATGTTAGAGGAATAGCCGCCTCGACTGCCCTTTACAATGGTGTTCCGTTAGAGGACATCATGGCCGTTGCACAATGGCACTGTGAGTCCTCATTTACGGATTACTATATGAGGGATGTGTCAGACTCAGCCAATCCACTCGCTTTAGCTGTTTTGAAACGATAGTTAGTGACCACACTGCTTTTCCCCTTTTTTCACTTTGGTAAGAAAAGAACCTAAAGCAGGCATGGTCAAGCGAGAGGATGTCAACCAGATTGTGTCACTGATGGCCGAACCGGTGTATGGTTGTAGGCGGTACGTCTGAAGTCCTGTTATCATAAGGTAATTCAACAAGTGAGAGTTTTTTGTATTATGTATATGTATCATGTTCATTCATCTTATATATTCATGCTCATTCCCAGGCTAATACAAGCGATATGCAGGGAGTAGTTAACCCTCTTGGCATATTGGTGTTTCAGGCGAGATACATGTTCGTTGGTTCTCTCCCTTTTCTTAGGAGGAAAAAGGGGGGAGGGCTGTGACGCGAATGTGATTCGGTTCCGTGAACTTGACGGTCCTTTTAGGTCTCCGTTAGTCAAGTTTGAAGTCTAAAATCTTTCTCCAAGGGGCAAAATTAGCATGTATGGCTTGCCCCTTCCCACCAGGTTACTGATCAAATCTGGTGTATATCAGAAGTAACAGAATGGTGAGTATTGATCGAAGGAGAATGCAGGAAATGTCAATTTCCCTTTCTCCGAGATCTAACAATACTCACCATTCTGTTACGGACCCAGCCTCCCAGCCCCACGGAGGCAAGCCATAGTTTTCTCTTGTTTGGTGGCTATGCAAACAATATGAGCTCTATGGTAAACGGGTACTCGGCAGTGGGGAGCCGGGTACCCGGTTCCCAGGAGTCGGTAAAGCTTTCTAAGTCTATAATCCTAGAGCCGCTGTCAGGGCCAGCTGTATATCAGAAGTAACAGAATGGTGAGTATTGTTAGATCTCGGAGAAAGGGAAATTGACATTTCCTGCATTCTATGCTATCTACTTTATCAAGCATATGTCATCAGTCACCCATATTTTAAATGATGTAATTATTTAAATAATCAATTTTGCTATTGGCTGTAGATTGTTAATGCTGAATGTGAAGTAGAAGTGCGGTTCTACATGGGTGGTTCTCAGTTATTTTTATAGTTTATGCAATAGCAGTTGGTATCATGTCTTGAGGGCCAATAAAATAATAACCCGATCACATGCCCCTAGCAATTGAGGTAGGTAAATGTAGAGAATTATCTTTCATGCTGAAGGTTAGGGTTTCTTTTACTATGTTTTTGCTAAGCACAGCAAAATAAAGCTAGGAAAATAATAAAACTGAAAATTCAATTAATTTTACAATCAGTCCAGTCATTTTATGTAGAAATATAAATATTGCAATATTTTTGGGAGCAATTAAATTATATCCATTGTTGCAAGTACATGTAAGTAATGAATCCTAGACATCCATATACTTCATGTAGGTAATGAATCCTAGACATCCATATACTTTTAACCCTTAAGGACATGTAGATATTCATTAACCATTTCACCGCTGAATTCCCCATGTCTCATTTTCAATACTACCATACAGGAAAACTATTGAATATTTTGAAATTAATTTGACTGGCAGTTGTTGCCAACCCATCTGCACCTCCAAATCAGCTCCTGCATGTCAAAATTCAACACACCCAGCTGGTTATCATAATATATTTCCTGCCAGCCATGGATAAACTGATTTAAAAGAATGACAACACCGCTGAATATTTTCACAGAGTAAACTTAGACTAACATCCATCTGCTATCAGCACCCCACCCCACCCAACGCCCCCCCCCCCCCCCAAAAAAACAACAACCACACATGTACACAGTTATTGGCTCTCAATCGTCTAGAGGTATAATTTATCACCATCAATACCATCATTAGAACACTTATTTGAGCAGGAACAACACAATTGTCGCCATTCACACACACAATGAGCAAGCCATTTGATGCACGAATACTGGTTCCAACATGGTATGAAAGTAGTAAATAAATGATTGCCCTCAATATCGTACACAAATAAAGTGGAAATTGAATATATTTCGCCAAACAATTATTATTTAGAGGATTAATGTGGTGTAAGATAAGATTTACAGCCAGCAAGATCAGTGTTTACTTTATCACGTCAGTAGTGGCTGCTTGACGGCCAGGCTTTCCCAGTTCTAAAAATAATGACGTCACTGAAAAACCTCCTATAACTCTTTTGACATCAGGAATATGGGTGAAGTGGCTCTTGTTAGCCACATGTCGGGGGAAAAACATGAGACACTGACAGAAGGTCGTCTAACGCCAGCGCCGAAAGTTACAGATTTCTTTGGTCCAAGGTAAGAATATTTTACATTTTCACATTGATAGTACCAGAATCATTTAGAAACGTAGCAATTTTATATCGTCCAACGTTAGATGATCCCAACTTTGCTCAGAGTCGCGGTAAAATATTATTACTCCCTGACAGCTCTCGTATCGCGAGGTTTCTTATGTTGGCGCGTTGTCGAATGAAAATAATGAGAATTCCTCCTGTTGCTATGGCGATCGTTTAGACGCGTAGCAATTTTATATCGCCCAATGTTAGATGATCCCAACTTTGCGCTGAGTCACAGTAAAATATTATTACTGCCTGACAGCTCTCTCGTATCGCGAGGTTTCTTATGTTGCCGCATTATCAAGTGAAAATAATGAGGATTCCTCATATTGCTATAGCGATATGATCAGCTATGGTAACTTAAATTTAAAGTAAATTAGTGTATGTGTATATGTGCATGGTTAAACTTGTTGTTATCTAAAGGTGGGGTGAGGGTGGCCCTCAACAAATAAATGTGGCTGTCTCAAGCTCAACTTTGCAGGATAGCTGTTGAATGTTTTGAAAATAATTTGACTGGAAACTATTGCTGCAAGTTTCCAGTCAAATTATTTTCAAAATATTCAACAAAAAATGTGCTGCTGTAATGAAATTCATATCTGGTTTGCATCCTAAAAAACACTGAGCCACTCCTAGACAATATGCAGTTCCCAGAGCCACTCCTAGACAATATGCGGTTCCCAGAGCCACTCCTAGACAATATGCGGTTCCCAATCTAGATTTTGGGGCTATATACATGTACCCTCAAAAAGTCCCTTTATAATGAGAAATCCTGTGTATGTGTGACACACTGTGTGTGTTTGTGTGTATGTTGATATTTCTGGCTTTATTAGATTAAGATAACTCCTATGATCTTTTAATAGTGTGTTTTGATAGGATAGCCATTGAATATTTTGAAAATAATTTGACTGGAAACTTGTTGCTTAAAGCAGCAACAGTTTCCAGTCAAATTATTTTCAAAATATTCAACAAAAAATGTGCTGCTGTAATGAAATTCATATCTGTGTGTGCGCGAGCTGTGCTTTGATATTCTTGTGACAATTATTTATATATGCAGTTTGTTATTGTCCTCAGGTCTTCCACTACTGCGGTTGCTTCAGTTCCACAGGCAAAAGTGCGCACACTGTGTTTTGATATTCTTGTTTTATAAAGTTTAATAAAGTTTATATATGGTAATATGATGAACTTAGTAACTGTTTGTTTTTTGTCTGATTGAAAGTCCCAAAATGAGGTCTAGAAAATTTGAAATTGAGTCTGGAAAAAGTCTGGAAACGGTATGGAATTTAATTCTGCTGAAGGTGTATGAACCCTGTAGAAGGCATTAATTGTAAGATTAGAAATCTTTTTCTGGCGCTAAAGGTAAGTAGATTTATTTAGCAAGTGGTGATTGAATGATAAGTATGTTTATGTGGTTACTATACATGACAATATATATGACAGACAAACCCTGGGGGGGTTCTGCGGTCGTTATCTCCCCTGAAATACTTAAAATTCATCAAAATTGTCTTGTTCGTGCCAGATCTTGAAGAATTTTGGACCTCTGCTCTCAATTCCTTTGTCACTGAACATATTACTTGAATAAGCAGTGTTATGATTCCATTTTGAAGAAATTCATCCATATTTTCCTGACTTATCTCCCTTGAAAAACTTAAAATTCACCAAAATTCTGTTGTCCGGGCATAATAGTTGAACGGAATTGAACCTGCACTTACAAATCTATCTTTCTTTCAGACGAGATGCAGTGTCACTATATCATTTTTCAGTGATTAGTTTTTCTAAAATATTGTCCTTTACATTTAACTTTACATGTATGGCCACTCTTGATGTATGTTTATCTAAAATGTTTGGATCCGGGGGGATATGCCGTCTTGTGATGGCCCTTGTTTATTTTGTGTAACCAACACGAGAACTATTGATTTGGTTACTCCAAATTTCGAGGCCTGTATACATAGTTTTCACGAAACCAACTCCATAACCTCCTAACGGTCACGCTGAAATTTTGGAGATATGGTTAGGCTAACTGAGTAAGGCCCATTAAAGTTTGTCCTAGGGATGTTGATGCATAAAATTAAATGTGACTACAGACCCATAAGCATTCAGTAATGTATTGTAAATGGGCCCAACCGAAATGCCCATTGTACTATAAAATCTTTGTGGTATCTAATTTGAGATAAACGAAACAAAAACAACACCGCAAAATAAATTGTGTAGATAAATTGCTGTACATGTACATATGTAATGTATTGAAACTCCTTTTCCTGCCCTAAACTGAACCCGAGGAAGAAAATTCCTTGTCTAAACTGGTAAGATAGACAAAAGGCCCTCAAAGGCCTAAAGAGTCGAAAATGATGGTGATAAGAAAAACATGGCCACTGTGGGCCAATCAAAATGTAGCATGTCCATACTGGGTCTTTTTTATTTGATGGATTTTGAAGCCGAAATTGGTTTTATGTATGTTTTTGGTATGCCACTGTCGAAAACACCATATACTAAAGCAATAGGAAATTTGATCAGACAGAAAATATATCAGACAGTCTAAGACTACAAAAAGATCTAGACAATCTCAACATGTGAGCAGACACATGGGTGCTAAAGTTCAATGCTAGTAAGTGCAAACGAATGCATCTCAGATATAATAATTTGCAATTTGAACACACTAAGCAAGAAAACAACACAAAACATATACTTGATCAAACTAATGGGGAAAGGGACCTGGGTACAGTATCTAGATAACAGACAATTGAAAGCCATCAACACAATGCCTAAGAGCAGCAAACAAAGCCATGTATGTCATGAGATCTATAAAAAAAAATGGCTTTGAATATCTCAACAAAGAAGCTTTTCTTATACTATACAAGTCATACGTATGTCCACATTTGGAATACTGTATACATCATACTACTTTAAAGATATAAACCATTTAGAGCAAATACAAAAATGATGTACGAAATTAGTAAAAGGCTTACATAGTAAGAACTATGAAAACAGGTTAAAAGCATTAAACCCTCAAAACAACGAAGAATTAGCGGTGACCTCATTGAAACCTATAAATTAATTACAGGAAAATAAAATATAGACAGTAGCCAGTTCTTCACTCTGTCCAAAAACAACATCATTCGTGGACATAGTTTAAATGTCTTCTCGAGAACCACTTGGCGTACAAATGTATTTCAATTATATTTGGCAGCAAGCGTCCTTATGGTATAGAGATCCAAGTTTGGGCAAAGGAAGCCAATTTGTCCAGCGGCCATCTTTGATTTTGGCAGGTTTTCAGAAATTATATGTTTTTAAAAATCTCCGAAATCACTTGAAGGATCGATTCAAATCTCATGAATGATCATGTGGGACACCGGCTGAACCAAGCTTGTATGAGAGACCTTGGGTCATCTTGGATGACCTAATTCTCACAAAATGACGTCCAGAACCACTGAATGGATCGGGCAGAAATTCGTGATATGATTAGGCACTATGGGCTAGTGTTTCCGATTAAGTGATTTGATCGATGATTGATTGGTTTGCGTGTCGAACCAACAGGTCGATCATGATTTCGGAAATCTATTCTGACTGCTTATAAATTACGATATTAAAACTGCAGATGATTCTTTTTTTTGGGGCAATGCCATTTAAATTTCATTTTTACAGATCTAAATAACATAGTATTACTCCATACGAGTCCATACTCTAAGACATTAACCCTCTCAACACTGAAACCACCATACCAATAGCATGTTGAATATTTTAAAACTTATTTCGGACTGGAAGCTGTTGCTGCATAAGACAGCAACAGCTTCCAATCAAATTAGTTTTAAAATATTCAACAGATTATTTCTTAAAAGTTAAATATCCATGAACATGCAATAATTATTGCATACAAAATTTCAAAATGGGTAAAAATGAGAAAATGTTATGATCGATCATTAATTGATCATTGGTTAGTATGTGAAACCAATTTCCAACACTACTGTGGCCCACTAATGTTTGTTCAAGGGAAGTTGGTACACAAAAAACCCAATGGCAGCCGTCACGTGAACCAATTGATCAAAATGTAGCATGTTTGCACAGTTTGAAAGCCATATTGGATCTTTTCATTTGATGGATTTTGAAGCCAAAATTGATTTTGTATACCTGTAGGATTTTGTGTATGCTGGTTTCAAATTGTCTACTTTTTTCACTTTGGTTCATGGCCATCTTCGATTATGGCCGATTTTTTAGAAATTTACTTTAAAATCTCAGAAAAAGCTTAGGGGATTGATTCGAAACTCATGGAACACCATGTATGGCAACAGCTGAATCAAGTTTGTTCAAGTGAACTTGATTGGTCAAATGCTTAATGGTAGGTAAATGGTTCAAGCAAAGTTGGTATGCAAAAAAAACAATGGCTACCCTCACATCATGAACCAATTGATCAAAATGTAGTGTGTTTGCACAGTTTGGCAGCCATATTGGATCTTTTCATTTTCTTTTCTCCAGAAACTTGCATACAAATGTAATGTAATAAAGCAATAAGAAATTTAAAATGTCTGAGAACTTAAGAATCAGTGGACCGTATTTAACAAAATTTGGTCGGAAACATCCTTTGGCTATAGTGATCAAAGTTTGTTCTAAGGACTATCACTAATAGATCTAGAAATTTAATATACGGAACCATTTCCATAAAACGCTTCCAGTGGGTCAATACTATCATTTTAACATCAATTCTTATCATGCGTGTATATATACATGTATATAATTATTGTAATCTCCTCCGTCCATCACGCTATCTCCTCCCAAACTTGGGTTGAATTCAACCAAATTTGGTATGTGGGTTGCCCATATGATTCCGCTTTGCAAGACAATATTTACATTTGGTTCCGCCCCCAGGGGCGGACCAGGGGTCAAAAGGTCAAATCACTTGCAACACAACTCTGACCAAATTTTATATGTGAGTTACCCATATAATTGTGGAGTGCAAGAGTGCATTTACATTTGGTTCCGTCCCCAGGGTGTAAGGGAAGAGGTCAAAAGGTCAAATTTTAACCTGTGGCAATTGATTGTAACGCATCTCCGAAACCATTGGGCAGAATTCAACCAAATTTGTTATGTGAGTTACCCATATCAATGTGGAGTGGATGACCACATTTACATTTGGCCCGGCCCCTTGCGTTGTGGGGGATGGGCAGGGCCGTATTTAAGGGGGGGGGGGGGGGGGGGGCAAGCGGGGCAAAAGCCCCGGGGCCCCCACAAGCAAGGGGCCCCCACAATTAAAAAATGGAAAAAAAAATTATGCACTTTTTTGGAAGTTATAGGACATTTAAAGCAAACTTTATTAGTTTAGAACTCTTAATCATGCATTATAATTCTATTCTAATATTTGTGGGGGCCCCAATTCTTGTTTGGTGTTCGACAACAATGTTAATTACGAAAATTTGCAAAATAAAATAATTTTACAACGAAAGAAAGCACCATAATTCACCCTAAAAGTAGACTCTCTGGCCGTCTCAGAGCACCTAGATGTAAAACAATTTCTGACCCCCCCCCACCTCGTTCTTTGCCCCAGGGCCCCCACATACATGTATCTGAATACGGCCCTGGGGGTGGGTGTCAAAAGGTCATGAAATTGACTATAACTGCAACTCAACTGACGCTGTTGGATGAAATTCAACCAAATTTGGTATGTGAGTTACCCATTTGATTGCGGAGTGCAAAAGGACATTTATATTTGGCTCCGCCCACCTGGGTGTGGGTTGTGGGGTTGTTCAAAAGTTCAAAGCTTCATCAACCGAGTAATCTAGTATTTGTTTTCTATCGGCAGAATAGGGAAAGAAAAACGGATGTATGAGCAGGAGGTTGTAGACCAAGAAGCCAAAATAGAGAAAATGAAGGAGGATAACAAAGATGAACATGACATCAAAAAACAAGTATGTTTTAAGATGAGGTTTAACAAATTATTTGTGTCTATTGTATACAACGCAGACTGCGTAAATCTCCCTTGAGTGGTCAAGCCGGTCATGAGAAACATTAATTTGCAGGCCGAGAGAGGCATATTTTAGAAAATTCACCACAGGAATGCCTGGCGCAACCACCGACACGTACATGTACCTCATATTGAACTACATTTGGAAGAACTTTCAAAGAAATCTGTTCCTTAAACCTTTTAGTGGTCAAGCCGGCCAAATCCCGTCTCTGTAGCCGTCTTAAAGAATGTCCATTTGCAGGCCAAGAGAAGACTATTTTTGAAAATTTACCACTGGAATGACTGGCTCGATAACTGAGCCAGTCGCTCCAGTGGTAAATTTTCGAAAATAGTCTTCTCTTGCCATGCCAATGGACATTCAATAAGAAAATATTTTTTTGTGAAAATTATTGTTAAAGGGTTAATTTAGAGGAGTGTTTGCCCTGAACAATTTAAAATTCATAGAAAAGATTTACGTTTTTGCTGGAGAACTTTAGGTATAATGTAAGTTCTGTAGTGTCTAGTGACATGTAGGCTTGAGCAATTACGTGATTAAATCGAAAATCGCGATTATGTTTTAAATCATGAATTTATATGATTAAAAATTAAATAATTGAATAATCGTGAATATCTTCTATTGCATAAAATATTCCAAAATCTAACTTAGTTACTTTTTAATGCGATCATTCATGAAAAATTACATTTTTCTAATGACTGTATGTCCATTTGCAGGGCAAGAGAAGGCTATTTTTGAAAATGTATGACTGGAATGACTGGCTCGATTCTCGAGCCAGCCATTCCAGTCATACATTTAAAAAATGTGTGTTCTCTTGCCCTGCAAATGAACTTTTCTCAACACCATTGCAGCTTTCGTTATTGATATTCGGTTGTCGTTATGTCTTGGTTATTTGTACCCAAGCTGATTAATCAAGTAATTGCGATTATTTTTTAATAATCGATCGCGATCACTCAAAGCAATAATCGTGCAAGCCTAGTGACGTGCAACTGATATTATACTGCCCGCCTCCCCTCCCCTCCGCCTCATTATTTGTATGATAACTCCACAAACAGTTATGATAGAGTCATAAAAGTTAGCCTGTGTTGGCAATGGATGGATCCGATCTGTCTTCCAAATATATTATGTCGTGATCGATTAGGTCATATGGATGCTGACGTCACCATCCGCCGAAGTCTGGTGTGAGTATTTGCAGTTGGTGGTGTGTGCATGCGCGCGTGTGTGTGTGTGTGTGTCTGTTTATCCGGGACATATCTTGGGAATCCTATGAGGTAGAATCACCAAATCTGGCAAATACATTGATATTATGAGTGCCTAGAATATTGTTTTGTTTGGTGTTCGAAAGGTAAAAAAAGTGAGGTCAGGGAGTCGCTAAGTGCATCCCAAAGTACAGATTTTTAGTCATAGGTCGGGAACGCAAGTAGATAGACATGGTAGAAAATTTTACCAAATTTGGCACATACATTGATATTATGAGTTGCTAAAGCTTGTTTTGGGTTGGAATCAAAAGGTCAAAAATCGAGTTCACTTAGTGCGCCCAGAAATACACATTTTTAGCCATAAATATGGAATGCAAGTAGGTAGAATCTGCAAATTTGGCACAGACATTGATCTTATGAATGGCAAGAACGAAACGCAAAAAATCGAGGTCTGTGGGGTGGTCATTAAGCGCATTGTCAAGACAGAGTGCAAAGGCACTTGAGTGCATTTTTAGTTAATGACATGGCCCCTGTCATGCCTGTTGCTACCATAGGCAGCAACAACATCTGGTCAAATTAGTTTCAAAATACTCAACAACTTACATGTACCTTGAAATTGGGATTTTGAGAATTCAGTGTTCAATGTATATAAGTCGATCCCAACATGTGCAAAGCATGGCCGGAGTTTGGCTAGAAATGGGTGCCGCATAGCTAAAAATGGATCCCTCAATTAGCTTTCGATTGCCTGGCATGCCTGTGTGGAAGATTGCCTGCCATGCCTGTGTGGAAGATTGCCTGCCATGCCTGTGTGGAAGATTGCCTGCCATGCCTGTGTGGAAGATTGCCTGCCATGCCTGTGTGGAAGATTGCCTGCCATGCCTGTGTGGAAGATTGCCTGCCATGCCTGTGTGGAAGATTGTAATGTGTGTCGAATTGTTATTGTCACCAGTTACCTGCAGGACTCACAGAATTCTGAAAATTTGTGTTGCCTTTCAGGCAGGTGCTAGCATGAACATGGCTGCCGGTCAGTGTTTTAGCTTGTCCTTCAATGGCCTTTCCAGAGTCATGAAGTGAATTAAGGGGTCTGAAGAAGTATATCATTGTGTGACCAGTGAAAATGTCAAAGGGCAAGGTCATCTAGCGTAGAAAAATACAGTATCTATGTGTGTTCATCTCAATCTCTCAGGTTCTGCTGAACTGATTTTGACTAGAAACTCGGTTGGAAGGTTGCCCTTGCGACCCTGTAGATATGTGATGATTTGGGGGTACAAAGTTGAAGTAAAAGGGTGTGTGAATGCTTGATTTAGAAACTATAAAATTTGTCATTGTTTTCAGGTTGAGGTGCTACAGGAGTCTCGTGTCATGATACCGGACTGTAAACGTCGATTAAAACAAGCATTTCAGGAACTTAAGACTATGATTGTAAGTGTTAACACGTTAGATAGTCAAAGCTGATCAGGGCTTAGCTTTATAACTGGCTGACTGCTGCAAGCTACCAGACAATAATTTCAATGGGCAATAACTCTGGACCTGCTGAATATTTTGAAAATGACTTGACTGAAAGTTGTTGGTGGCTTAGCCACCGACAACTTTCAGTCAATTTGTTTTAAAAATATTCAGCATATCCAGAGTTAAACCCCTTGGAAAATGCAGTCTGAAGAAATTCAACAGGTAGGCAGTTAATACTCAAGGCGGCCAAAAGTTGCTTCTGCAGTGGTCTTCTTACTGACCAAGAGAACACTATTTTTGAAAATGTAATACTGGAATAACTGGCTCGATAACTGCGCCAGTTATTCCAGTCAGCCAGTGGTAAATTAAGAAATTTGAGAGGTAAAGGGTTAAACAGCCTTCACCCATTAGAGCACCACAATAGTCATGAGAAATATCCTATTGCATACGAAGATTTTTTAAATTGTACCACTGTGGCTTAATAAACTTTAAAAAATAGACTTCTCTTTAGTTTAACTGCAAATGGATATTCACTAAGCAAACATCAGTGCTTAAAGGTAGGGTTGTGCGATTATTGCTTTGAATGATCACGATCGATTGTTGAAAAATAATTGTGATTACTCGATTAATCAGCTTCAGTACAAATTACCAAGACATAGTTCTAACAAAAGCATATCAATGACGAAAGTTACAATGGTGTATACGAAAAGTTCATTTGCACGGTAAGAGAAGACTATTTTTGAAAATGTATCACTGGAATTCCTGGGTTTGAAATATTTTATGCAATAGAAATTGTTCAGAATTATACGATTATTTAATTTTTAATCATATAAATTTACGATTTAAAATACAATCGTGAGGTTCGATTTAATCACGTAATTGTGCACACCTACCTTAAAGGATTAAAACATAGAAATAACTTGCCACGTTTCCAAAACAAAATAAAACTTAAGTACTGTTTAATATTTTGAACCTAATGGAGGGTTCCAATTTATCCATCAATCATATGACATCATAATAAACTATGTGACTTGTAGGATGATGTCATAATCCAATTATGTCATGAATGACATAAATCGGTTTGTCAGATGACGGATTAAGCATTGTTGTACGAATGGTATGTCTTTACTATTTAATAAACATGCTGTTGAATATTTTGAAACTAATTTGCCTAACACCCAGTCAAATTAGTTTCAAAATATTCAACAGCTTACCTGTATAGTTTTCTGGAAATTGATAGTCGGGGAGTTCAGGGATCAATTTGATCCCAATACGTATGAAGTGTGGGTGGAGCTTAGTTAGAGATGGGCGGGGTATAGCTAAAACTGGATTTCTCCATTGGATTGGAACACTAACATGTTTCTGTTTTTGTTTTGGAAACATTTGAACTTATTCATGAGCTATATTCTCCCAGCATGCACTGGTCATTTTTTTCAGAATTCATACGCAGGCTTGAATTTCGGCGAAAAGTATGAAAATCTAAGAAACATATTTCCAAATCTTAAAATACATGGAGTATTTTCCCTGCTACCGATTTGAAAGAAAATATCGAAACTTTAAATATCGCTGTTTGTGATTCTCACTATTTTGTAAAATGTCAATTTACGAAATCTCGACAATCTTGCATACATGTACTGTATATTAATTCTGAAATTAATCTAAATTTTGGGTGGAAATGTCGAAGCAAAGACCGATTGAAGATGTCTGGAAATAGGTACAATGTACATTCTTCTGGGGATGTCTGAACTCTGTTGATTCTCTCGTGTCCATTCTGTTTCAGGACAATGAGAGTGACTTAGCGGAATCAGAAGACGTTAAAACTGCCCATGGAATCCTCAGTGAAGCAGAACTACAACTAGCCAATTAATAAAATCTGAGACGGTCGATGATTTACTTAAAGATGGTAAAATCTGCCTCTGGAGAGCCTTCTTGTCTTAGCTACATTGTAAAAGATTGAGGTTCTTCACCCCATTAACACATAAACAGACAGTCTTCTATAGTGCTCTTAGAAAATGTCCATTTGCAGACCTTCTCTTGATCTGCAAATAAATATTTTTTATGAGAATATTGAAATTTTCTTGAACAAATTTGAGGCTTAAGGGCTATGACAGGTGGCCATAATGCATCCCATATCTTTACCCGTAATATTTAAATGATAAAGATTGGTTAAGAAAATTTAAATTGTTGCTTATGGGCTTGTTAAGTGTGTCACTGCACATGATTCGCAACCCGGATGTGTGTATTTTGCTTTATTACATCATAAGTGCGTGTTTATGACGTAATCATTTATTGTTAAACTAAAACATTGTTTGGTGTATTTAACAATCGAGCTTAACCTGGAAATACGTCATCAGAGCTTAACCTGGAAATACGTCATCAGAGCTTAACCTGGAAATACGTCACCAGAGCTTAACCTGGAAATACGTCACCAGAGCTTAACCTGGAAATACGTCATCAGAGCTTAACCTGGAAATACGTCATCAGAGCTTAACCTGGAAATACGTCATCAGAGCTTAACCCGGAAATACGTCATCAGAGCTTAACCTGGAAATATGTCATCAGAGTTTAACCTGGAAATACGTCATCAAGAGCTTAACCTGGAAATACGTCATCAGAGCTTAACCTGGAAATACGTCATCAGAGCTTAACTTGGAAATACGTCACCAGAGCTTAACCTGGAAATAGGTCATCAGAGCTTAACCTAGAAATACGTCATCAGAGCTTAACCTGGAAATACGTCATCAGAGCTTAACCTGGAAATATGTCATCAGAGCTTAACCTGAAAATACGTCACCAGAGCTTAACCTGGAAATACGTCATCAGAGCTTAACCTAGAAATACGTCATCAGAGCTTAACCTGGAAATACGTCATCAGAGCTTAACCTGGAAATACGTCATCAGAGCTTAACCTGGAAATACGTCATCAGAGCTTAACCTGGAAATACGTCATCAGAGCTTAACCTGGAAATACGTCATCAGAGCTTAACCTGGAAATACGTCATCAGAGCTTAACCTGGAAATACGTCACCAGAGCTTAACCTGGAAATACGTCATCAGAGCTTAACCTAGAAATACGTCATCAGAGCTTAACCTGGAAATATGTCATCAGAGCTTAACCTGGAAATACATCATCAGAGCTTAACCTGGAAATACGTCGTCAGAGCTTAACGTGGAAATACGTCATCAGAGCTTAACCCGGAAATATGTCATCAGAACTTTACCCGGAAATACGTCATCAGAGCTTAACCCAGAAATACATCATCAGAGCTTAACCCGGAAATACGTCATCAGAGCTTAACCTGGAAATACATCATCAGAGCTTAACCCGGAAATACGTCATCAGAGCTTAACCCGGAAATACGTCATCAGAGCTTAACCTGGAAATACGTCATCAGAGCTTAACCCGGAAATACGTCATCAGAGCTTAACCCGGAAATACGTCATCAGAGCTTAACCCAGAAATACGTCATCACTTAACATGACCATTAAATGTCCATTTGTGGACCAAGAGAAGACTTTTAATTTATCAATGGAATGACTGCCTTCAGTTTATCGAGCCAGTCATTCCACTGATAAAAATTTTAAGAAAAATAGTCTTCTGTTGGCCTGAAAATTAGTGTTCCAATTAATCGATTTGATTGATGATTGATTGGTTTGCATGTCCAACCAACAGATCCATCATGATTTCAGAAATCTACTTTGACTGCATATAAATTTACGATATTAAACTGAGGAAGATGATTACTTTTTGGCAATACCATTTTAATTTAATTTTTACAACTATATAACATAGTATTACTCCATGCAAGTCCATACTGTAGTCGAAGACATTAACCCTCTGAACACTGAAATAGTATGTAGTACTATGTACCGTACTAATAACCTGTTGAATATTTTGAAACTTATTTGACTGGAAGCTGTTGCTGCCTAAGACATGTAAGGCAGCAACAGCTTCTGATCAAATTAGTTTCAAAATATTTAACAGATTATTTCTTAAATTATGAAGGTTAAATATCCATGAACATGCAATAATTATTGCATTCAAAATTTCAGAATGGGTGAAAATGAGAAAATGTTTTGATCGATCATTAATTGATTGATTAATCGGTTCGTATGTAAAACCAATCATCGATCACAAAAATAGTACCAATTCCCAACACTACTGAAAATAGACATTTCGGATGACCACTGTAACACCATATACTTTAGTCGCCAAGATGACCAAAATCGACTTCTGCTGTACTCTTGATGAAAGCCCATAAATTATATGACAACAAGACTATTTTTGAAAATTTACCACTGAATGAGTGGCTTAATAACTTAGCCAGTTATTTCAGAGATAATTTACAAAAATAGCCTTCTATTGGCCTGCAAATGGACATTCAGTAAGAAAATATTAAAATTTTCTTGATTAAATTCAACAATTAACGGATTAACGAACTACGTGCATGCAATTTTTTGGCTGGATAAGTCAGATTCTAGAGAAGCCGGTTCTTGAGACATTATGACAGTCATATTAGACACGTTTGACTGCAGTACACCTCCAAGTTAACATATTTCCAAACCAAAAACAGAAATGTATTAGTTAATTCAATTTTGAATACAATTACATAAGAAATGTTCTGGTGAATAATTTTCAAACATAATTTGATTAAGCAGCGATGGCTTCCATTTCAAATTAAGTCGAAAAATCTTCAACAGCACATTTTATTTTGTTTTGGGAACCTATTAACCCTTAAATGGTCATACCAGACTCTGCTCTGGTCCTGTGGAATGTCCATTTACAGGCCAAGAGAATATAATTTTTGAAAATTTAACACTTGAATGACTGGCTCAATAACCGAGCCAGTCATTCCTGTGATAAATTTTCACAAATTGTATTCTCTTGGCCTGTAAATGGACATTCAATAAGAGAATATTTAAATTTTCTCATCATTGATATAGATAAACATGTATATTAATAATAATTTAATATGTAAAAATATAAATACATGTGTATATTACGATTAAATATTATCTTAACGCTCATTTCCAAAATCGTGATTCATACTTTTGTTACAAGTGTTTTTGTGATCTAACATTGGTTTTTGGCACAACGTTTTTTGTCGCTGTTGACTGACTCAATGACGTGAATTAAATGATCAGATTTCTATAGATACTGTCAAGTAATTATCTTTATGTCTCACGTACTACCACTCCCCACCCACCTCACCCCCTCTTCTCAGTGCCTGATACCCTCCTGACCTATCACCCCAAGTGTACCCACCACAATCTTGAGAATGTATGGATCAGTGTCATGTTGTTAACCCTTCAATGGTCAAGACGGCCAAAACCGGCCTCTGTAGTGTTCTTGAGGAATGACCATTTGTAGGCCAAGAGAAGACTATTTTTGAAAATTTACCACTGCAATGCCTGGCTCGATAGCCACGCCAGTCATTCTAGTGGTAAATTTTCAAAAATAGTCCTTTCTTGGCCTGCAAATGGATATTCAATAAACAAATAATTAAATTTTCTTGACAAAACTTGGCCATTAAAGGGTTTGAATTCCTGTTCTAGAGCCATGCATCTGCTGAATGAATGGGGGAATTACGTTTTAACTCTCACCCGCCAGTCTTTACCTAAGCTCCACCCATACTTCGCCATGTTAGGATCGATCGATCCCTGAACTACCTACTAACTTCGATATTTTGAAACTAATTTGTGCCCAGTCAAATGGTTTTCAAAATATTCAACAGCATGTTTATTAAATAGTAAAGACATACAATCCATACAACAATGTTGTCATCGATTACTGGTAAGCGTACGTGATGAACTTATTCACGTCATTCATAGCGTCATTGATTATCATGTCATCTTACATGATGTCATATGATGGATGGATAAACTGGGAAGGTTCATTGATGAATGGTGTCCACCAAAACTCATTTTGAGTCTAACACCAGACTTGTTTGACGATTTCTATGACGTCACAATAGACGCGGACATCATAAGGACCAATGATGTCATACAGATCACCATCACTACCGCTTCCTTATTATTTCATACGGAAAAAAGCAATACTCAATAGCAAGTCAGTTTAAGGTTCTATGGAAGTGGGAAATTTCACATATGAAATCTGCCACACTAGCTACTCGTGTAGAAGTTCCTGGAAGAGCCACTAGGAAGCAAAGCATTACAAGGTGCCCCTGTGGTCGTGTGAAACATGCTTAGTACCATTCACAAGATTGGAACATCTCAAAAACATTTGACAAAGAAACACGGTATGAAGGATTCTGGTATTACAAGTTTACTCTCAAGAGAAATAACCATAGGAGGTAAGCTTGTAAAACATGTCTGAGCCAGTTTTGAAACCACACTGTAGTGATTTGCTAGACATTAACTCCAACAAAAAATAAGAGAAAAACAAAAAGTGTGGAGCCTGAACTTCCACCGACCAGACGCTCTGGCAATCTACCCAAGGGACTTCACAATACCAAAAGCTGAGCTTTCTGAAATCAGAGACCAACTGATCTTAGCAATATTTTCCCAGACATGTTTTTTACCAGAAGCTTTCTCTATCACCAAAGCAGTAGAAAAGAAAACTTTAAAAGCACAACCAAAAAAATTCTTAACCCGTACCACTCTGGTGTAAACATTTTTAATTTTCAAATTAAAGTAAAAGATAAACTGGTGTTTACTTTACAACAAATTTGGTGGAAGATGGTGCTGTCGTAGACACCAACATCTTCCACCAAAATTGTTGAAAAATGTACAGTAGTTTCTTAGCTATTAACACAGTAAAAATGGAATATTGGCATCAGGGTTAAGAGAATTATTATTTTCTCATAGAAAATGTCCATCTGCAGACCAAGAGATTATTTTTGAAAATTTATTGGAATCACTGGCTCTGTTATCAAGCCAGTCATTCCAGTGGAAAATTGTTAAGAAATAGTCTTCTTTCAATCAGCAAGAGGATATTTCTCCAGGCCACTGCAGAAGTCGGGTTTTTTCGAGCCCTATGAGATGCATAGGATGGCTCAACATAGTGATCCAAATGGTGTGCGGCATGCAGATAAATGTTCGGTTTTTTTAAAGCTCCATGAAAAATTGACAAAAATGTCTGAAGCTTGAACTTGCTCTGTAACTCCTTATAATAAAGCAATGAAGCAATTATTTGTAGAATATCTTGAAGGGGTGCGAAAAAAGGTGAGGAAATTCAATTGTGACAGACGACGGATAGAGAGCAAACCTATAGGTCCAATAAAGATGATTACATGTAAAAGCACATCGGTGGACATCATGGACTGCAGTAGCAGTCTATAATCATTAAAAAAATTGGTTTTATGTGATGGGAGAAAATGAAGGGCCAATGATGACCAATCTCACATATTTATTGTACCGTATTACCGTTAACCCTTAACACTCTGCTGTCAAAACATTAAAATTTCAAATTAAATTAAAAGATGAACTGGTGTTAATTTTTTAACAAATTTGGTGGGAGATGGTGCTGTCGCAGACAGCAACATCTTCCACCAAAATTGTTGAAAAATGTACACCAGTTTCTTTGATACTGACACAATAAAAAATAGAATATCGACCAGAGTGGTACGGGTTAATTGTTGGTTTCGCTTTTACCAGTTCTTCAAAACTTTCACAATCCATTGTTAAAAACCTTTGGTAATTTCTTTGGTCTTCCACTTTCAACTCCTTTAGCAGTTCCTAATAAGAACCATGCCGTCCCCTTCTGACAATCCATTGTCTTAGCTAGAAATCGATCCATCTATTGCGCCCCATAGTTCCACCCATGTTCTGTACGTGTTAGGATCGAGTTATATATTGTGACCCATGAATTGCTAAAATCCCAATTTCAAGGTAACTGTACCTGTAACTTCATAACTCTGTACTCTGGTACAAAATGTCCCCTTCTGGGCACAACAAATGTCGACATCAGTAGTACTATCAAAGCATTGAGACGTCTACAAGATGGGAATCGAGGTAGGCTGTTGAATATTGTGAAAGTAATTTGGCATGGTGCTGTTGCTGCCTATAAATATATATATATATATATATACTGAGCCAAAAAAGTTTAGCAACAGTGAAGTTTGGTTTGTTGTATTAAAACTATGCATCCATTTATAACCAAATTTGCAGGCACGTTTCGTCAATGTAATGTCTCGCTGATCATGAAGAAATGCAAATCATTTCTTGCATTTCTCAGCCACACGCTTACTGCATGTGAAATTGCATTTTTCATGCACTGGCCCACTTTGGCGGGTAGCGAAGGCAAAAATTCACCATATTGCAAAAGCAGATAACGAACGTTAACAGAAAACGCTTAAAAGTTTACCCTACCGAGCATGGGCCGCCGCCCAGGGCTACCTGAAAATCAGCGCCATGAAGCAATGGGAAGACTCGCTGCTGGGCAGAGCGTTCGCGCTGTTGCTCGACATTTTAATGTTCGCGCCTCAACCATTTCCCGTCTCCGCCAACGTGAGCAGGAAACTGGACATGTTAATGACCGACCACAATCCGGCAGACCGAGAGCAACAACACCACGAGAAGACCGCTACTTAGTGACATCATCACAATGTCACAGGTTTGAGACTGCGCCGCGGCTGTCCCGTAATTTGCACACAGCTACCAGCACTACAGTGCATGCACAAACTGTGCGAAACAGACTCCATGATGCTGGACTGTATGCCCGTCGTCCACTTGTTGCTGTTCCGCTTACAGAGCGTCACATCGAGAATTGGTTTGCATGGGCAAGAACTCATCAGCGATGGCATGCTCAACAATGGAGCCACGTTTTGTTCAGTGATGAGTCAAGGTTTTGTGTGGATGTGGCGGATGGTAGGCAACGGGTTTGGCCATGTTTAGGAGAACGGTATGATGCAGCCAACATCATTCAGCACGACAGATTCGGTGGCGGCAGTGTCATGGTGTGGGCTGGAATCCATGAAAATGGCAAAACAGGTCTTATTGTGATTCGCGGAAATTTAACGGCTCAATGTTACTGTGAAGAAGTTGTCGCCCCTGTTGTCATCCCTTTTATGCAGACTATGTTCCAGCAAGACAACACCCATCCTCATTCAGCTAGGGTCACCAGTGATTTCCTAAAGGCTAACAATGTTCGGGTGTTGGACTGGGCAGCGCGATCGCCGTACCTGTCTCCTATCGAACACATGTGGGACATTCTTGGCCGTATGGTGCGTGAGAACCATCCACATCTTCACAACGTGCGGGAGCTGGAAGCTGCACTGCTCCAGGAATGGGATGCGACTCCTCTTCGTGACATCAGGTGCTTAATTCGAAGCATGAGAAAGCGATGTACGGTGGTGGTTAATGCACGCGGAGGTCACAACCGGTATTGACAGCTCAGTGTCATTATTTAAATTGGACCCTTCCGTTGAATGATGCTGTGTTAAAGGCTAGCATTACAGTAACAAGAGACTGTTGTTCAAATTGGAAAATGACCTATCAATTAAATAATATATATGAATCAATTTATTGTTTTTGTTAAATAACATTTATACAGTAATATTCTCAGTGTTGCTAAACTTTTTTGGTTCAGTATATATTTATATGCCTATAAAATATTCAACAGAATGTTTATAAAATAGCAAGCAAGGACATACAATTCGTACAAATTGACGCACTATTACGCATTCAAGACAGACTAAATCACATCATTCATGACGTAATTGATTATGACATCAGCCTACATGTGACATAGTTGATTATGACATCATATGATTGAAAATTCATAAATCCATGATGGCCACCTAAACATTGACTCGTTTCAAGTTTTCTGAGGCTTATCACCATAGGTTTCTGTCAACCAAGTTTGGTTGGTATCATCTTAACAGTTAATGAGGATATTCTTTTAAATGATGCTCTAGACATTTTTGAAAATCCAACATGGCCACTGAAGATAATCAAACAATGAAGGGATCTGATCTGTCACTCAAATATCTGATGTCATAATCAATCATGTCACATTTAGGGTGACGAGACAATAATACCTGTCGTGAAAATTAAAAAGTCAATAATACCAAGGAAAATTCACCTTTCCAGAGTATCCATCCATCTTCTGACCTAGTATGATGTCATAATCAGCTCAGCACATGTATGATGACGTCACAATCATTACATCACCATCACCAAATCTCAAACAGTCTGACACGTATGAATTGTATGTATTTGTAATTCTTTGCTATTTAATAAACATACTGTTGAATATTTTGAAACTAATTTGACTGGGTGATGTTACTGCCTTAGTCTGTCAAGTGTCAGCACCCAGTCAGATTAGTTTTAAAATATTCAACAGCTTACCTGTATGATGATGATGATAAGTAACTGTTCTGCAGCTGAAGAAATGAAAATTCTTTGTTGCAACCAGTTTTTCTTCCTTCTCGTGTCCACTGCGAGCGTCCTAAGCTCTGTTAGGTACTTTCTCATTTTTAGAGGTCGTAGATTGCGTTCTCTGAAGTCTGATCTCAAAACAATTCACCTTTCCAGAGTATCAACCCATTATATGACATCATAATCAACTACATGATGTGTAGAATGACATCATAATCAATGACATCGATAAGTACCTCACGAATGCATATTTGAAGATGGTCTATGCGTTGTTGTACAAATTGTATGGCTACTATTTAACAAATATTCTGTTGAATATTTTGAAACTAATTTGACTGGGTGCTGCTGCTGCCATAGGCAGCAACAGCAGCCAGTCAAATTAGTTACAAAATATTCACCAGCTTCCTTATATAGTTTTCAGGAAATTGATAATTATGGCATTCGGGGATCGATCAATCCCAACACGGCGAGGTGTGGGTGGAGCTTAGCTAGTGATGGGCGGGGCATAGCTAAAAAGGGAAAGGTCCATCAGAAGTTGGTGTTGGGGCATCCTTTGCGTGCCTGATACGTGTATAGTCTTGGCACATGACTGCAAATTATAGTACTTTCTGAGCAGGCATGTTTTCTGGCATTCAGAGAAAACGTGAACATAGACCATCGATGTTGCGCTAACATCAAACATAGTGGCTCTGCGTAACACAGTTTGTAGAGTGCTGTATTTGATATTAGACTGCGTGGTCACCGATGATTTGTAATGGTTCGCAGATGTTTGCGGTGAGATGCATCAAGTTTGTTCCCGAGTGCTTTTGGAGCTGCCCAGCTGTTGCAAGTGTATACCATTATGGTAACGTGTAGTATCAGAAAGTTGTGTCTTGATTTCATGGCGATTTTGAAACCACGATCCATAACTCTACCACGATCCATAACTCTACAGCAGAGGAGGGAAACCAAGATTCTGCATTTTCTTCACTTCTCAGTGCCCTGATTTGGGGAGGGATAGGTATACGTGAGTGAACTGTTTTGGCAAAAATCACGAAGAGGTTTGCAGCCTTGAGCTGTTCTGTAGTTATTGGCTGTGTATTGGAAAGATCAAGAGGACCTTTTTCCTCATTGGTAAAGTATATATTATATGCATACTCAGGGCTCGAAAATTAAAAATATTTTGTTGGCCCCAGGGGCAAGTATGTCATTTAAATTAGGTTGCCTGACTGTGCTTCCAGGTTGCCCCATTTCAATAAATTCTGTTGAAAATATGTATTGTTGAGCCAAAAAAATGGCTAGTGTAGTGGTCTTGAGAAATGTCCATTTGCAGACCAAGGGAAGACTATTTTTGAAAATTTACCACTGGAATGACTGGCTCGGTAACCGAGCCAGTCATTCCAGTGGTAAATTTTCAAAAATAGTCTTCTCTTGGCCTGCAAATGGACATTTTCTATAAATTTGATGGTTAAAGGGTTAACAAGCTCGTCATTTCAGTGGTAAATATTTTTTTTAAACCGGCTTCTCTTGGACACTTCGAGACAATGGAGAAGCCATTTTAGGCCAGCTTAAGCGCTAAAGAGTTAAGACTTAGTATTAAATATTTTGAGTGATAATTCACCTTTCCAGAGTATCCATCCATCAACTGACCTCATATGACATCATAATCAGCTCAGTGCGTGTATGATGATGTCACAATCATTACATCACAAAGGGTTCCATATAGACCATCATCAAACCTCAAATACGTATGAATTGTATGTCTTTGTAATTCTTTGGTATTTAATAAACATGCTGCCTTAGGCAGCAACAGCACCCGGTCAAATTAGTTTCAAAATATTCAACAGCTTACCTGTGTATTTTTTTTGGAATTGATAGTCAGCGTGTTCAGAGATCGATCGATCCCAACACGAGCGAGGTGTGGGTGGAGCTTAGCTAGAGATGGGCGGGGCTTAGCTAAAACCGGAAAGGTCCATTACAAAACGTCTCGCCAAAGTATTTTTAGTTGTGGGTTGCAGCTCAATAAACCGCCTTAGTCACAAAAGTGTATTCCGGGCTGTATCTAAAAAACTACTGATCCGATTTTGCTCAAATTTCAGCGTATATAACAAGGCGACGGAATGTGTCATGCGAGAGTATTTCTAGACTTTGGCCATGATCCAGTTAAAAGAACCTGAATCAGATCAAATTTTATGGATTTCTCGTAAACTACTGGTCTGATTTGGCTCGAATTTTAACACCACAAAAGGTGTGACCATACACTAGGATTCCACAACTTTGGGCATAATCCGAAAAAACCCTGAACCGGCAGCTACTGAGATTCTATCGAACTTGATCAATAGGATTCAATTATGTAAATTGGGCATGTTGAAATATGATGGCTTGGTCACCATATCGAAGATTAACACTAGCAACCGCATTGTACGCTTTCAAAATAACATTGAATTTATTGTTCGTAGTTGATAAGAGAAAATAGAATATAATCTTATACTATATATCGTGAACATGAACACGACGTTAACACCTATCACTCTGAGGTCAATATTCTATCGTTTCCTGTGTTAATGGCAAAGAACCTGTTGAACATTTTTCAACAATTTTGGTGGACGATGTTGCCGTCTTTGACAGCACCATCTTCCACCAAATTTGTTGAAAAATGTACACCAGTTCATCTTTTAATTTAATTTGAAAATTGAAAATTCTGACATCAGTGTGGTAACGGTTAACGCTTTGATTCTCACACACCACAAACATCAAAGTATTTATGACGTAAGAAATATTCTGCCAAATATTTTGAAAAGGATTTTACTGCCTATGGCAGCAACAGCTTCCAGTCAAATGAGTCAAAATATTCAAACGCTTTTCTGTATAGCTGTTTTGGAATGGACATTTCCATTTTTTAGCTATGCCCCGCCCATCACTAGCTTAGCTCCACCCACACCTTGCCGTGTTGGGATTGATCGATCCCCAAATTCCCTAGCTATCAATTTCGTGAAAACTATACAGGGAAGCTGTTGACTATTTTGTAACTAATTTGACTGGGTGCTGTTGCTGCCTATAGCAGCGACAGCGCCCAGTCAAATTAGTTTCAAAATAGTCAACAGAATATTTATTAAATAGTAAAAGCATACAATTTGTACAAGAATGCATAGACCGTCTTCAAATATGCGTTCGTGACGTACTTATCGACATCATTCATGACGTCATTCATTATGACATCATTCATTATGATGTCATTCTACACATCGCACAGCTCATTATGACGTCATATGATGGGTGGGTACTCTGGAAAGGTGAATTAAGATACTGTACTGGAATTTCAAGGGTTATGGTGAATAGTGCCAAATCTATTTTAAAGGTGCATATTCACACCAGAATGCTTGAAAACAAAAATGTTAAAATTGTATACTTTAGAGGCTTAAATTGTGACTACATGTAATGAAATTAATCTTAACATATGGCGATTCATATGAAGATTAATATAATTTTTAAGTTGTGAAATTGAAATAGACTCCCTAATTCAAATTGAGCCATCAGAAGACAGATTTCGGATCATCGTTGATTTCGATACATTTCTTCCCAAGACCTAGCCCAACCACCCTATGAAGTTTCAATGCGATCCGACAAATGGTGACCGAGTTATCATCCGGAAACCACTCTGCCGCCCACCCGACCGCCTGCCTGACCACCCGCCCGAATGGACGGTGCCATTACATTAAATTTTTTGGTGGGGTATAAAAGCTCTTCAAACAAAAATGAAATCCTGATGCTGCATCTCGCCTTAAAGAAAGATACATTGTAAGTGCAGGTTCAATTTCGTTCAACTATTATGCATGGACAAGAGAATTTTGGTGAATTTTAAGTTTTTCAAGGGAGATAACTCAGGATAAATTGCTTCAAAACGGAATCATAGTAATGCTTCGTCAAGTAATATATCCAGTGACAAAGGAATTGAGAGCATAGGTTCAAAATTCATCAAGATCTGGCATGAACAAGACAATTTTGATGAATTTTAAATATTTCAGGGGAGATAATGACCACATATCACCACCCCACCAACACCACCACCCCCTAGGATTGGTCTGTAGTTTTATTAACCACATAAACATACGCATCGTCCAATCACTACTTGCTAAATAAATCTACTTACATTTAGCAGCAGAAAAAGATTTCTAATCTTGCTTTTAATGCCTTCTAATGCAAGAACCACAACTCTCTACTCTAGTCCAGGTTTCTGGATGGAGTAAACTCCCTTAATGTCAATTAAACAGACTTCTGGAATCGTAGCTAAACTGTAGGTGTTGTGTTATGTTAACATCTTGAAATGATTGTCAGAGATGGACGGACTGACAGACTGACAATCATACATTCTATACAGATGCATGGATGTACAGGCATACAGATACCACATGCACATCTTCAAGTGGTAATGAAAACCCTTAGCAAGTTTCAAAAGAATCACAGCTAAATTGTAGGAGTTGTGTTAACAAGTAATGAGTGGTACTGCACTTTATGTATCAGCTTAAAGGTATTTAAGGGGGGTAACCCTGCAATAAAAAATGTTCTGGCTGCAAAAAAAGCACATGCACATCTTCGGATCGTAATGACTAGATTTACCATGTTTCAAAATAATTGTAACTAAACTGTAGGAGTTGCATTGACAAGGATGGACTGACGGACGAACATACATTTTGGACAGATGGATGTATGTACAAGTATACGGATAGAACATGCACATCTTCATGTCGTAATGATAACACTTACCAAGTTTCAAAAGAATCGCAGCTGAACTGTAGGAGTTGGGTTGACAAAAAATGATAGGCAATGCTGTTTATGTATCAGCTTTAAGATATTTAAAGGGTGATAAATCTGCAATGAATAATTTTTTGTTTTGGACACGAAAAAAGCACATACACATCTGCACATGATACTGATAATGTGGACGGAGTTGATCCATTGAGACCTCTAGGAGCTGCGTTGACAAGAAATGATTGTCAGAGATGAACGGAATGTAAAAAATGTATATTAATATATACATAATGGAATGATCATATGTTAAGATATATTACGTTTCATTACATCTAGGCCCCACAGTTTAAACCTCTAAAAGCATACAATTTAAACAATTTTATTTTCAGTCATTTTGCTGTGAATATGTACTTTTAACTGATCACCTTAAGGGCTAGTGTTGTTCCGATTAATCGATTTGATCGATGATTGATTGATTTGCATGTTCAACCAACCGATCAATCATGATTTCAGAAATCGATTTTGGTTGTTTATAAATTGACTATTAATATATTTTAACTGGTTAAGCTAGAAAAAAAATGCTTTTTGGAAAATAATTTAAATTTAATTGTTACAACTATATAGTATTACTCCTTAGTCTAAGACATTAATTCTTTCAGCACTGAAATAGTATGTCAATTTCAAAGCAACCATACCAATGACATATTGAATATTTTGAAACCTATTTGACAGGAAGTTGTTGCTGCCTAAGGCAGCAACAGCTTCCAGTCAAATTAGTTTCAAAATATTCAACAGATTATTTCTTAAATTATTAAGAATCTGTCATACCTGCGACTTGGTTTGAGAAAGGGGTACAATTATCCTTGAACATGCTATAATTACTGATTTATGTTTAATTAACTGATCATCGGTTAGTATATAAAACCAATCATCGATCACAAAAGTAGTACCAATTCCCAACACTATTAAGCGCTATAGACAGTGATAAGATAAGTCACATGGTGGTTATACCGTTCATGGTTCACTTGCCTTTCAAGAGTATCTATCCATCATCTGATCTCGTATGACATCATAATCAGCTCAGCATGTGTATGATGATGTCACAATCATTACGTCACAAAGGGTTCCATTTAGACCATCATCAAATCTCAAACAGTCCGACACGTTGTATGAATTGTATGTCTTTGTAATTCTTTGCTAGTTAATAAATATACTGTTGAATATTTTGAAACTAATTTGACTGGGCGCTGTTGCTGTCAATTTAGTTTTAAAATATTCAACAGCTTACCTGTGTAGTTTTTTTGGATATTGATAGTCAGGTTGCTCAGAGATCGATCGATCCTAACACGAGCGAGCTGTGGGTAGAGCTTAGCTAGAGATGGGCAGGGCATAGCTAAAACCGGAAAGGTCTATTCCCTTTGGGGGTCCAAATAATTAGACAATTCTTGTGGCAAAATATTTACTGGCCAAGCCGACCAAAGCCGGTCTTTGGAGTTGTCCTGACAAATCTCCATTTGCAGCCCTCCTCAAGACAATTTTTTAAAAAGATTTACCACTGTAATGACTGGCTCAATGTCAGAAAAATAGTCTTAAAGAGAGGAAAAATTAAATCTTTCTTTGAAGGACTTTGCCGATTAAAGGCCTAAGATGGATGGCGTCGGTAGATCATCTGTCTTAATTGTCTGCCTGCTGATTTTCTGCTGACCACAATTTCCATGGGGGTTTACTTTGGATATGCTGAATATTTTGAAAACAATTTGACTGAAATTTGTTGGTGGCTAAGCCACCAACAACTTTCAGTCAAATTGTTTTCTAAATATTCAGTATGTCCAGAGTTTATTTGTTTTATAGATTCTACTAGCCCTCACTTTCACCAACGGTAAAGGTTCTCCGGTTAATGTTAAACGGTAGTAAGAGCAAGAAATGAAGAAGTCCAGTTTTAACTATGCCCCGCCAATCTCTAGCTAAGCTCCACCCATCCTTTGCCCATGTTGGGATCGATATGGCAGCAACAGCGTCCAGTCAAATTAGTTTCAAAATATGCAACAGCATGTTTATTAACCCTTTAATGACGAAATTTGTTCACAAATTTTTTAATATTTACTTATTGAATGTCCATTTGCAGGCCAAGAGAAGACTATTTTTGAAAATTTCCCACTGGGATGACTTGCTCGGTTATTGAGCCAGTCATTCCACTGGGAAATCTTCAAAAATACTCTTCTCTTGGCCTGCAAATGGATATTCCCCAACACTAATACAGAGGCAGGTTTTGACCGGATTCATCGTGAATGGGTTAAAAAGTAGAGAAACAATTCGTACAACCTGACAGACTTAAGCGTTTCTGGCTGACTAAATGGAGTCATTCATGACGTAATTGATTATGACGTCATCATACATGTCACGTAGTTGATTATGACATCATATGAATGACAGAAACTGGATTCAGCAATTGTGTTAAGTTGACAGAAGACCAATTATGAGCATTCAAACTCACACACTGTGTGTAACCAATTCGTCAGCTTGAGCCTGTGTGCTCTTGGCCAATCAAAATACTATCACGCAAGTTTGAGCAGGATATCTTTAAAATGGTGGCATTAGGAACGAAATTTTGCTAAACCGTATTGCATTGCGAGAGAATGGTCATGTGACTATATACCTGATAATCCTATGACATTCCACACAATAATTATTTTATATATAATTATATATTTAATTATTATATTATAATTAAATTTTGGGAGAATCTTTCAAAATAATCCAGATATTTTGTGTCCCATTGAAGCCGTTTCTACACATACAAATTTCAAAAGTACAGACTATAACAGATTCAAGAGATAATGAACATTAATGTTAATAACAAGTGACGTTATCTGGAAGCCGTATAGATTCAATAGTACAGGTGTTTACTCTTTTACCGTCAAGATAGCCAAAACAGCTTTTTGTAGTGGTCGCGGGAATTGTCTGGTAAATTTTCAAAAATAGTATTCTCTTGGTCTGCAAATGGACATTTTCCGAGATATTTAAATTTTCTTGAAAGAATTTGAAGGTTAAATGGTTAACCTTTAGCACTCTGATGTCAATATTCTATCTTTTACTGTATCAATAGCAAAGAAACATTTTTCAACAATTTTGGTGGAAGATGTTGCTGTAATATGCTGTCTATGACAGCACCATCATCCACCAAATTTGTTAAAAAAATAAACACCAGTTCATCTTTTACTTTAATTTGACATTTTCAAATTTTGACATCGGAGTGGTAAGGGTTAATATGCACAGAACTACACTTCATTAATTAATCCCATAACTATAGCACAGAGCAGGATAACTAAAAATGTGTCCACTACAATATAAAATATACTGTTGAATAATTTGAGCATAATTGGATCGGAAGACATTGCTGCCTAACTTTCAATCCAATTATGTTCAAGATATTCAACAGAACATTTCTTACTAACTAATATTTCTGTTTTTGTTTTGGAAACATTTAAACTTATTTATACAAATAACGTGAATGTGACTAGAAAATAAGCTGGATATAATTATGGAGCTCATCAAAATATTATTATTATTATTATTATTAATTATTAATTATTAATTATTATTATTATTTCATTATTAACCCTTCAACAGATACAATGATAAATTACAAATTCTTTATTATGTAAAAAATATTGTTACATATTTTGAAACAAATTTGAGTGCGACCTGTTGCTGTTTCAAATTTGTTAACAAAACAGTTATTACTCAGTGAAGTTTAACCCTTGACATTCCATCTCTCAATTTCAAGACAACTATACATGAAAGCTGTTGAATACGACTGTTGAAACGAACTGTAACATGTCGCCGCGATAGCCAGCGGGAGCGCCCAGTCAAATTAGTTTCAAAATATTCAACAGCTTAGCTAGATTTAAAATTTTTTTTAAATATTAAATTTCCAAATAAAATTAAAAGTTGAACTGGTGTTAATTTTTAACAAATTTGATGGAAGATGTTGCTGTCTACGACAGCAGCATCAACCACAAAAATTGTTGAAAAACGTACACCAGTTTTTTTGCTATTGACACAACAAAAGATAGACATTTGACATCAGAGTGGTACGAGTTCAAAGGTTAATACTTATAAAAAGTATTACACCAGGCACTGTATACATATTCATACTTCCACGTTCAAAACTGGCCAAGAAAATTAACATTTTTGTTTACATACTAGTCAATGTCAAGCACTAGAATTTGCAGTGGTATATGCGAACAAGTATCAGACACGCAAAGGACACCACAACATCAACTAACAGATTTGAGATCAGACCTAAAAGAGCATAATATGGGGCCACGAAAGACGACGTAGAACCTAAAGGCGCTTAGGGTGCATCCCCTGCAGTGGACAAGAGGCGGCGAAGAAAGTTGAAGAAAAACCCATTGTAGCTGAAAGAAGTTTTCATTTCTTCATCTGCAGAACGCAGTCATTCATCATCCTCATCATCAGTCAATGTCTATTTGCAGGCCGAGAGATGTCTCATTTTTAAATATTTCCCACTGAATGTGCTGGAATGACTGGGTCAATTATGGCGTCTTCTGGTAAAATTGATATTTTTTAAGGTACCCATAAGGTACCCGTAAGGGCCATTTTCGGTCGAATTCCTCATTAACTCTAACACTCAAGCTGGCCAAAAATAGTTTCGGAAGCGGTCGTGAGAAATGTCCATTTGCAAAGCATGAGAAGACTATTTTTGAAAATTTATCACTGGAATGACTGGCTCGATAACCGAGCCAGTCATTCCAGTGATAAATTTTCAAAAATAATCTGATCTTGGTCTGTAAGTGGGCATTTTCTACAAGAAATTTGAAATTTTCTTGAATAAATTTGGAATGATGGAATGGAATGTAAAAGTTTCATATTTAAATTAAAAATACAATACTATGGGGACTTCGAGTTATGAAATGAGTTTGTCAAATGAACTGAAAATGAAGATTTAATATATTTATATTTATAAAAGTGTAGTTACATTACTCAAATGATAACAAATAGTATACATCTTTACAAGAGCATTTCCCAGTATGCGTGTGGCTTAGTGGGTCTGACGATAATTATTTTCTTATGAAAGTGGAAGAACATCGTAGAATAGTAACATGTCCCTGTTATAGATGTCCCTGTTTTAATGCTGTCTTAAACATTTCTTATATACATATTACTGTTTGTGTCCACAAACTTAATAATTATAAATATTCTAGCCAGACATACAAACAAGGGTGAAGTCTTATATTTGCAACTTAGCGAGGATTGTCAGAAATGTAAGAATTTTAGTGACTGACCGATCAATGGACCTTTTCATTTATAGCTATGCCCCGCCCATCTCTAGCTAAGCTCCACCCACACCTCGCTCATGTTGGGATCGATCGATCTCTGAACTCTCTGACTATCAACTTACAGATTGTTGTTACCACACAATAATTATAAAATAATTATTGTGTGGTAACTATACAGGTAAGATATTGAATATCTTGGAACTAATTTGACTGGGCGCTGTTGCTGGCATATGGCAGCAACGGCGACCAGTCAAATTAATTTCAAAATATTCAACAGCGTGTTTATTAAATAGTAGAGACATACAATTCGTACAACGTGTTGAACTATTAAGAGTTAAAGACGGGCCAAACAGAATCATGTTTTGACGTCATATGATAGATGGATACTCTGGAAAGGTGAATTGCCTTATACAAGGTGCGAGTCGCAACTAACAATATCTTAAATTTATGATTCATATTCAAATTTAAAATAACATCTGGATTAAAATTATTATTTTCTTGCATGGATACGCAAACTCTCTTGTAAGGAAAGTAGCGGTAGGTAGAGCAACTACCTTTAACTCTTGAATTTGTTGAAGAGAATTTAAATTTTCTCACAGAAAATGTCCATTTGCAGACAAAGAAAAGACTGTTTTTGAAAATTTACCACTGGAATGACTGGCTCGGTTATCGAGCCAGTTATTCCGGTGGTTAATTTTTCAAAAATAATCTTCTCTTGGTCTGAAAATGGACATTTCTCAAGACGACTCCAGAAGCTGTTTTTTTGGCTCAATAATACATATTTATAACCTTCAGAAAGTAACATACAAGTTTAAAATATTCAACATGTAAACGTGAAACTTTCAAGCCTTTAAAATTGATCACATCCAAAAAGGGAGATAACGTTAACCCGAGGATAGAAGAATTTCATACGGGTTAGTAAAACTACACCTGTGCTAACCCGTATGGGTTAGTAATGCTCTCAAAAAGAGGAAATACGAAAAAACACTTATAATGCCATTATGTTTAGTACCCACCAAAAATTGACAAAATAACAGATTTTCTGCTAGCATCAATGCTTTATTGAATATTTTGAAATTAATTTGTCTTTCCGGACAAATTAATTTCAAAATATTCAACAGCTTCTCTGTATGGTTACCTTGGAAATGAGTTTTATAGGGATTCATCGGTGAATGGATTAAAGAAGTGATCAGCCTTGAGCTTACAATCATTGGGTTAGTGAAATTTGCTGCTGCACTATTCCATCTGGGTTACTAGAAAAAATCCTTAAAATCTACCCCTGATTTATAACTAGGCAGATTTGATCACGACGAACACATTTTTGGAAAATTTCCACTGATATGAATGGCTCATTAAAGGCCGAAAATTTAATAACGTTGCGTAGCGTAAAGATAGGTTATCTGATTGTCATACTTTTCTTAAGACTGCATCGATGAAATCTCTTTACATGTTTGCAACTTTTGGGCATTCATACAGGCAAGCCTTTGGATATTTCGAAAATTATTTGACTTTCACTCAAATTATTTTCAAAATAATCAACAAAACAGAATTTAGATATCATTACACGTGAAGATAAAATCATTGCTGGCTTTTTAGATAACCTCCGAAGGGTATTTAAAGTTCTCAGGTCCTATTAAATAGAGACACGTTTGAACGAGATATGAGATGTCTGATTTCCATGCAATTTACCCAGCATGCAGTGCCTGGACTCTATATTCGTTGCAACTATTGGACACCATATTCATTGAGTCTATTGTTTCTATAGGCAGAGACAGCGTATGGCGGTGAATACATGCTATGTGCTAACGCCTCAAGAACCGGCTGACAAATGACGCAATGGAGGAATCACGTTTTAGCTATGCCACGACTATCTCTAGCTAAGCTTCACCCACACTTTGCCCGGGTTTGGATCGATCGATCCCTGCACTCTCTGAATCCAAATATCCAGAAAACTATACAGATAAGCTGTTGAATATTTTGAAACTAATTTGACTGGGTGCGTCCAGTCAAATTAATTTCAAAATATTCAACGGAATGTTTATTAAATAGTAAGGATCTACAATTCGTACATGACAAACTATTAAGCATTTACGACGGACTATTAAGTGTCATTCATGACATAATTGATTATGACGTCAACCTAGATGTGACTTAGTTGATTATGACATCATATGGTTGACTGAGAAACTGGATTCCTCTATTAAGTATGAAGTATGATGTCGTCATATACTTGAGTGACAGATTGAATTGCTCCATCAAATCAAGGCATGGTTCATAGATTGGAGAACTCTATCAAGAGTTAGCTATTAACATGAATATCTTTCTGATGGTGTCATGTCTGTGAAGAACTTTTCAAAAAGTATGTTTTAATCACCTGTAGATACTGACCATAAGTAATCTCCCTTTACAACATAACATAGTTAACAAGTAAAGTTATTCTGTATTCATTACCCATATAGAATGTATTATATATATATATATATATATATATATATTTCGAATTATTAGAACTTTTAAAATAACACAATAATGGATATAGCATACAGTCGAACCTGTCGATAATAAACATTTGCTTTTGTGGCCAAATAAATGTGGCTTTTTACAACCAAAAAACCTCACAACAATAACTGCAATGGTGGTTACAAATTAGGAGACAACAGCTATTATTAAACACACCAATACGGTAATAATAGTCAACCTTTTCTCTAATGGACATCTTAGCATGAACAAAACTAGTCACAGAAAGACACATTATTTTTTTAGTACAAATAAGTGCCTTTTGTGGAAGTAGGTGTCTGTTTTAAACCATAAGACACTGAAATATCAGATTCCTAAATACATGTCACATTACTAACCGCTTCATCCTCAAATTTGTTTAAGAAAATTTAAATTTTCTCAGAAAATGTAAACATAAATTTACCACTGGAATGACTGGCTCTATTATCGAAGGCCTGACTGTGTGTTGACCTTATTTGTTTTTCCGTATATTACACATCATATGTGACCGTGTCATGAAAGGGATGCTAATCTCATTTGAAATGTTGTACTATACCGATAGATTATGGTTTATACATTACATATCATCCATATCCTGTGACATTCCCTTATCTGTATCACAATTTTAATATGCTTTGTAATATCGCATAAATGTTGAACAGTGATCGCCACCATTTTGTCACATCAAATTGATAAGTGTGTGATGTCATCTAAGTGCCCATGCAATACATTCTTCATTATGTAATAATCATCTTGTTGAATATTTTGAAACTAATTTAACTGAAAGTTGTTGTTGCCCATGGCAGCAAAAACTTCCAGTCACATTAGTTTCAAATATTCAACCGCTTACCTGTATAATTGCTTTTACAGCACATTACCAACTATAGATGGCACCTCTATGACTGAACACATATACCGAGGCAGACACGCTAGGTTTTTTCTGATTGGTTGAAAAGTAAACCATGACAGCCATCATAGGATGTAGAAACGGCATGGCATGTCATGGTAGGGCATAGTATGGTATCCCATAAGGCCAGGCATTTTAATTGAATTCGGAAAAGACCTTGATGTTTTTGAAAATATTTAACATTTTTATGATTCTTGGTGTATTACAAAAATAAATTAACTCCAACCCATATAAAAACCTGGAACAAATTCATAAATCATTGTCATTATGATGGAGATTGGATGCAATGATGACATAGAGCAAATCTATAAAGCTTTATTGAGATCAGAAAGCCCTTGATGAATCAAATTGAATATTGAAAAACTAATATTTACCTAATTCTTGGTTCATGCCATACACCATTTGGATCGCTATGTCGGGCTATCATCCGCTTCGGGTAGGGCTTGACAAATATGTTCTTGGTCTGCTAACTGACATCTATTAGAAAAGTGAAATCTTATCCCATTTTGACCAGCGAAAAGTTAAGCTATGTGGCCTTTCAATACATGTCTTAAATAATGATCTTATTTTGGCACTGGAAAAGAAGTGGTCTTTATACACAGGTTTGAATGTAATATTATTGCGTCTTCTCTAATGACATTTTCAAATCTTTCACTAGCATAGAACCAATCACCATCTTTTCACAGTTGACCGTTATTGCCGTTTTCCCATTTTCGCTCACTTTAAGCGTAATTAGAACCAACGCACCAGTCGCTAATGTCTTTGCGGTAAATCTATGCACCTGATCCTCTGCGCTTGGAACTTGTAAGACATTTGCGATCTGATAAACACACGTACAGATTTGCTTGGAGTTGTTGTTTTCTTCGGGTAGATCAGCCACGCCCGTGTTCTGGTCCATCCCTGTTAATTTACCTGCGAGGTAATTGAAGAACAATTGTGACCAACAACAACACATAAACACATCAAAGCAATGATCCATGTCAGTTCTAGTCCCACCCCTTAGATACTGCTGCTATGAGTTACATTTGATTCTAAACTGGGGGTCACTGACTTTTAAACATTATACTCTTTTATATGTCTTACACCTTTAACCCCTCGAAGAGAAGACTATTTTTGAAAATTTACCACTGGAATGACTGGCTCGGTTATCGAGCCAGTCATTCCAGTGGTAAATTTTCTAAAATAGCCTTCTCTTGGTCTGCCATTTCTCAAGACCAGGGATTCTCATAAGGGTCCTTTTGAGGGTATATACCCCGCAAAAATGCAGCTTGGGAACCCCCCAAAAGTAGCAGTGGGACCCCTGAAAATCTTGTATGATTGTATAATATTAAGTAGTCTTATAGGTTTTTGCACAAATATACCCGCAAAATCGAGCATGGGATCACCATAATGTTACTTTGCAAGTCCACCATACCCTCTTTATACCAGATTTCACTTTGGGAACACCAGATTTCACTTTGGGAACACCAGATTTCACTTTGGGAACACCAGATTTCACTTTGGGAACACCAGATTTCACTTTGGGAACACCAGATTTCACTTTGGGAACACCAGATTTCACTTTGGGAACACCAGATTTCACTTTGGGAACACCAGATTTCAGTTTGGGAACACCAGATTTCACTTTGGGAACACCAGATTTCAGTTTGGGAACACCAGATTTCACTTTGGGAACACCAGATTTCAGTTTGGGAACACCAGATTTCACTTTGGGAACACCAGATTTCACTTTGGGAACACCAGATTTCACTTTGGGAACACCAGATTTCAGTTTGGGAACACCAGATTTCACTTTGGGAACACCAGATTTCACTTTGGGAACACCAGATTTCAGTTTGAGAACACCAGATTTCACTTTGGGAACACCAGATTTCAGTTTGAGAACCCCAGATTTCAGCTGGAGATTCCAATGTTGCAGGGTGTGGGGTCCCGGGGATCTCTAAAATTTAGATGCCGTGACAAACACTGCTCAAGACCACTGCTGAAGCCATTTTTGGCTGAAATGAGCGTTAAAAGGTTAACCCTCCCAGGACGAAACCGGCCAAGACCGGACTCTGCAAGGGTCTTAAGAAATGTCCATTTGCAGGCCAAGAGAAGACTATTTTTGAAAATTTACCACTGAAATGACTGGCTCGATAACCGAGCCAGTCATTCCAGTGGTAAATTTTCAAAAATAGTCTTCTCTTGGCCTGCAAATAGAAATTCAATAAGTAAATATTTTAAGTTTTTGAACGAATTTAGTCATTAAAGGGTTAAATGAAATAACCAGTGACACACATTATGACACATAGCTGCTTACAACCAGGTAATACCGATTAACCTTATCAACAGAACATTCCATTACAGGGTCACATTCACACCAGAATGCTCGAAAATAAAATTGTTAAAATTCCAATTGATCGAAGTACGTAAACTACGGTACTCTATACACAGTTTTTCCTTATTTGAAAATCTAAGGCGAGCAGACCACAACCAAACCATAAGCGCACGACCATATAACATCCAATCCATGCATTAAAGATTCCATAGCATGACATAAGGCAGGATAATTACCATAGGCATCGGTTGCGCATAGCAGGCCAAATCAGAAGTTTCATACTTTGTCTGAGTTTCAGTGTAGAGCAGTTCTAAGTTTCTAAATCCTTTCTAAATCAAAAATACTGTTAAAGTTTCAGTTTCCAGAACACACTTAATGGTTAATATTTGACAAGAAAATTTTAATTTTTGCCCAATAAATGTTGATTTGCATGCCGAGTGAGTATTTTTGAAAGCTTACTATTATTGAGACAGCCATTCCAGTAGTAAGTTTTCAAATTAAGATAGCATCTCTTAGCCTTCTGCAGAAGGAGTTTTTGGCTGGCTTGACTATTAAATGGTTGACTAAGTTAACTATTGTACTGTACAGCTCATAAATAAGTTAACATGTTTCCAAAGATAAGACAGAAACATGCTAGTACAATTTTGAACACGATGTAAGAAATGTTCTGTTTTGAACATTATTGAATGGAAGACTGTCTTCTTATCCAATTATGTTCAAAATATTCAACAGTACGTTTTATTTTATTTTGGAAACATGCTACGTTATTTCTGAGCTGTATTGTATTATGTGGCGTCACTTACTCTGTTCTGTTATAAAAGCTGTTTTGCTCATTGTGTATGGTTGTACAACCTCGCCGACTGGAGCGCTGAAGCTCAAGCTATACTTGTGCTCCTCTCCCACTAGAAGCTCAAATTTCACTGGCTGCGTCGTGTCATTGAAATCTACGGCCATTAAACATGCGGTAGTTGATCCGGCTCCTAGTGTCGCTGTGGAGGGCAAGAATGAATGTGCTAAATGGAGTATCAGAGAAAGTGAAAATTTAAAGAGGAATACACTCAGACATGTCAGAGAAACGTTAAAGCACACCATGTTACGCTTTTATATAAATAACGCAAAAAAACAATAATTTCGTAGCATTACATGTCTCGCCTGTCCCGTCTTTGTCGCAGTGAACTTGACCTTTGACCTTGTGAATGCAACGTCATCATCCTGTGTCCTAACATTATAGGTAATCAGGGATACAAGGTAGGATTAATAATGTATCCACGGTAGGTTAATCCAATAGGATTAACCAACTCTGATATATAAATGTAAATGAATTGCTAATCGTAACAAGAGTTTTAATGAAACTCAACATACGCCCGCAGGCATACTTGTTTGAGGAATGCTAAATATGAACAGTAAGTCTTTGATAATTCTCTGAGAAAGGGGGGGGGGGGGTGTGTGACTTCTATTAAGTACATGTTTGGAATTCACGGCAAAGGCATCACTAAAAATCTTGAAAGTCTTCACAGCTGCATTGACCATTACAATTACAACACAATTTTGATCAATTTTAATCTTTCAAGGGTGATAACTCTGGCGAATATGGGCGGATTTTGACGAAACGAAATCTTGAGACTTCGTCCATACCTAACACATCTGCCAGAATAAAAATTGCGAGTGTAGGTTCAAAACTCTTCGAGATCTGGCCAGGAAATAAAATTTGGACGAATTTTAATCATTCAAGGGAGATAACTTCAGCGAATATACGAGGATTTTGCCGAAATGAAATCATGACTCCCGCGAATATGGGCGGATCATGCCAAAACAAAATCATGACACTTCGGCTATACGTACCACATCTTTTTTTTTTAAATTTGTGTGTGGGTTCAAAACGCTTCGAGATTTGAATCATGACTCCCGCGAATATGGGCAGATCATACCAAATCAAAATCATGACACTTCGGCTATATGTACATCTTTTGAAAAAAAAATTTTGAGTGTGAGTTCAAAACTCTTCGAGATTTGGCCTGGACAAGACAATTTTGACGAATTTTAATCTTTCAAGGGTGCTAACTCTGGCAAATATGGGCAGATCTTGCCGAACCGAAATCATGACACTCCGCCTATACATAACACATATTTGACCTGGACAAGACAATTTTGACAAATTTTAATCTTTCAAGGGAGCTAACTCTGGCAAATATGGGCAGGTCTTGCCGAAACAAAATCATGACACTTCTGGAAAAAAAATTGTGAGCGTAGGTTCAAAACTCTTTGAGATCTGTCCCGGACAAGAAAATTCTCACGAATTTTAAGCTTTCAAGGGAGATAACTCTAGTGAATATGGGAGGATTTTGTTGAATCGAAATCATGACACTTCGTCTATAGGTAATATATCTGCTGAAAAAAAATTGTGGCTGTAGGTTCAAAACTCTTCGAGATCTGTTCGACAAGAAAATTTTGACGAATTTTAAGCTTTCAAGGGAGATAACTCTAGCGAATATGGGAGGATTTTGCTGAATCGAAATCATGACACTTCGTCTATAGGTAATATATCTGCTGAAAAAAAATTGTGACTGTAGGTTCAAAACTCTTCGAGATCTGTCCCAGACAAGAAAATTTTGACGAATTTTAAGCTTTCAAGGGAGATAACTCAAGCGAATATGGGAGGATTTTACCGAATCGAAATCATGACACTTCGTCTATAGGTAATATATCTGCTGACCAAAATTTGTGAGTGTAGGTTCAAAACTCTTCGAGATCTGCTCCGGACAAGAATCAGATGGACAGACGGACGCACAGACGGACGAACTGCGAGCGCCATCACATAATACGACCCCGCTTTGCGCGGGCATACAAAAACTTAACGTTGGAAAAGCAGAGGTCAAATAGGAAGGTCAGAATGACCGTGACCTTTAAGCTAGTGTCCTCACTATCAACGTGCTGGCTCCTTATGGCATAGGCAACCATCTGTACAAGTGTCCTTATGGCATAGGCAACCATCTGTACAAGTGTCCTTATGGCATAGGCAACCATCTGTACAAGTGTGGTTCCTATAGGATTAAGCAATCCTAAAATAGTGGCAAAGATGATTTGCTCAAGGCAGAAACCTAATTATTATGCTGCCGCCGCCATCGCCATCAAAGTGATACATATGTTTCCCAGGCGAGACAATAATTATTACGTAATTACATAATTGTAAATTCTACGTAGTAGATTTGCCCATGACTTTCTTCAATGTCTATAAGAATCACAGAGTTGCTGCCGTATGACATCATGGTGTGAATCATGTTTTGTTGCTGATTAGTATTGTTCCGAATAATCGATTTGATCGATGATTGACTGGTTTGGATGTTCAACCAACCGATCTATCATGATTTCAGAAATCGATTTTGGTTGTTTATAAATGGACTTTATTAATATATTTTAACTGATCAACCTAGAAAACGAATACTTTTTGGAAAAGAATTTAAATTTAATTGTTACAACTATATAGTATTACTCCTTAGTCTAAGACATTAATTCTTTTAGCACTGAAATAATGTTAATTTCAAAGCAACCATACCAATGACGTTGTATATTTTGAAATTTATTTGACTGGAAGCTGTTGCTGCCTAAGGAAGCACAAGCTCCCAGTCAAATTAGTTTCAAAATATTCAACAGATTATTTCTTAAATTATTAAAAATCTGTCATACCTGTGACTTGGTTTGAAAGGGGTAATCCTTGAACACGCTATAATTACTGCATTCAAAATGGGTAAAAAATGAGAACCCGTTATGATCAATCATTAACTGATCATAGGTTAGTATATAAAACCAATCATCGATCAGAAAAATAGTACCAATTCGCAACACTATTGATGACTGATAGCTCACAGGAGTTCATTCAGACACCACCATATTAAGGAGATGCAAGAGCCTTTGTCGTACTTGACCGTAAATGGACTTTTTCAGTTTTAGCTATGCCACGCCCGTCTCTATCTAAGCTCCACCCACACCTCCCTCATGTTGTGATCGATCAATCCCTAAATTCCCTGACTATCAATTCCCAGAAAACTATACAGGTAAGCTGTTAAATATTTTGAAACCAATTTGACTGGCAGCGAACGTATCCAGTCAAATTAGTTTCAAAATATTCAACAGAATGGTTATTAAATGGTAAAGACATACAATTCGTATAACGTGTCAGACTATCTTAAAGCTCTAATGACGGACTATTTCGAATCACTTCCTAACTTTATTAGACCCCATTTTTTTCTAATCCAAAAACATGTATTGTGTAATCTGAACCCACATGTCATAAAGAATATACTTTTTCTGGGATTTGTCGGTGAAAGGGTTAATTGTTAAAATTGGTCAAGAAAATACAAATGTTCTCAATAGAAAGTATCCTTCTGTAGAACAATAGAACATTTTGGAACAACTGGCCCGCTTATCCAGTCAGTCATTCCAGTGTTAAGTTTTCAAAAATATTCTCTTGATCCACGGATAGGCATCTCTCAAGAAAATTGAACAAATCATGTCTGTCAATCTTGACTATTAACGGCTTATAACCAAATAATGAATGTTAGATGGCAGATATGCGATATTGTTATAAAAAATATTGTATTCAGAATATTAGCGGCGCACATGCCCCCATGTATATTTTCTAATTTTATGATCACACTGCGTCTTCAAAAGTAAAATTTAAATTGAATTAAAAAATATCAAAAACAATATTATTTATTCTATTCTGTAGCTAGTTAGTAACATACCGATTTCAGGAAAGTCTTGCATATCCATCCCAGCTTGTAATTTCTGCAAGAATAAATACGTAATTATGTTAGTTATATAATGTGTATTTTCCATTACGGTCTTAACCCTTTAACACTCATATCAGCCAAAAACGGCTTCCGCAGTGGGCTTGAGATATCTTCATTTGCAGACCAAGAGAAGTCTATTTTTGAAAACTTACAACTGGAATGACTGGCTCGATAATCAACCAGGCATTCTAGTGGTAAATTTTCAAAAATAGTCTCGGCCTCCAAATGAACATTTTCTATTAGAAAATTTTTAATTTTCTTGAAAAAATTTAAGGGTTAAGAAGGGATCATCAACACGTACAAAGTTACTCCCACCAGGAGGAAAAAGGATCATAGTAGATCCATCTACCTCACTCTATGGAACCTCTTGTCACCATCTTATTAGATGAGGGACCCTATATTCCCTCTGCTCATGCAAAATTTCAATTTTTTTCACGAAAATGTCAATTTGCAGACCAAGAGAAGACTATTTTTGAAAATTTACCACTGGAATGACTGGCTCGGTTATCGAGCCAGTCATTCCAGTGGTAAAGTTTCAAAAATAGTCTTATCCTGGTCTGCAAATGGGCATTTCTCAAGACCACTGTAGAAGTTGTTTTTGGCTGATATGGATGTCAAAGGGTTAATTGCCTAAATTTCAAGGTAACTATACAGGTAAGCTGTTGAATATTTTAAAACTAATTTGACTAGAGCTGTTGCTGTCTATGGCAGCAACAGCCCCACGTCAAATTAGTTTCAAAATACTCAACAGAATGTTTATTCACTCTTAACTTAATCAATCAGACATACAGTTCAGACAATTTCGTGACTGACTACTGATACTTTCGTGACGGAGCTATAAATGTGACATCAGCTGACATGTGACGCATTTTATTATGACATCAGATAGTTGAGTGACAAAGCAGATCCCTTTAATCTACACAATTTGGACAAGATAACCCTACTTACTAACCTTTTCACCGACCCGTATTGTTTTTATTGGTTTATCAGATACATTTGTGAACACCAGCTCAATGGAAGCCATCTTTGGTGAGAATATTGAGATAGTTCTTGCGAATTTGTAGCTTAATGTCAGCCCATTTCCTGACATTTTGTTCAGTAAGTCGTATGAACGAGTGGAAATGTTCGTTGGCATCATTAACTGGAATGAGAAATTTGAAAGAAAATAAATGAGCAGAACAGTGATCACCTGAAATTGTTATTAGTGAGCCACAAATATCTTTAACCCTTTATTCATTAAATTTTTTAAAGAAAATTTAAATTTTCTCATGGAAAATGTTCATTTCCAGACCGAACAAGCTATTATTATTGAAAATTTATCACTAGAATGCTTGGCTCGGTTATAAGCCATTCATTTCTGTGGTAAATTTCCAAAAATAGTTTTATCTTGTTTTGCAAATTGACATTTCTCAGGACCACCTCACGAATATGTTTTTGGCCAGATTGGGTGTTGAAGGATTAACTCTAGTTTCATGTGATATGTAACACACGGACAAAAATTGCTTTTGCAACTATAAAAATATTGTAAATCTTAACCATTTTAGCTACAATTTTATTTACATAACTCTTTGAAATGAAGATTTACATTAAATGTTTACGTGAATGTTTTTTGCATGACAAAAATTTGACTTGAAAATTTACCCATGCGAATGACTGGCTCAGTTATCGAGTCAGTAATTACAATGGGAAATTTTCAAAAATAGTCTTCTCTAGGCCTGTAAATTAAATAGGCAATCCACAAGACCACTGCAGAAGGTGGTTTTAGGTGGCTTAACCATTAAACTGTCATGACTGTAAAATATTTTGAAACCCATTTGCATAAAATTAGTTGAAACTATTCATCAGTTTAAATTATAGCCTTCAAAAATAAATACTGGGATTTCGCAATTACATTGATCTGTCATAATTGCTGGAAATCATATCGAAAAATTATTCATATGTTTTTGATTAAAATGCCAATCGTCATCTTAATATACATGTAAAATTATAAAAAAATCTATTATATAAAAAATTAATGATACAATAAGATTTTAATCATTGGCCAAGGATTTAGCAAATAATATTAGCATAGGAAGATCCATTTCTAGCTATGCCCCGCCCATTTATAGCTAAGCTCCGCCCACTTTGTAAGCACATTTGAACCGATTTTAACACTTTGAACCATGAATTTCCAGAATCACAATTTCAAGCTAACTAGAACCTGGTGTATATTTTGAAATTAATTTGGCTGACAACTATTACGGACATTGGTCAAAAGACGGCACAAACTCCCAGTCAACTTAACTTCAAAATATTCAACACAATGTTTATTAAATTGTAACTTCTACAAAGACATACAAATCAGGCAGTTATTGTCGGATCTTTGCCCCTTTCAGGTCGGGCCAATGTCATTTGATAGTGATGTCAGATACTTGAGCGACAGATAGGATACTTCCATTAAATATTGGGTGTCGATCCATGGTCATTAGACCTATGCAAATTGAAATAGTAGAATAAAAATATCTAATTAAATATTTTTCTTATGAATTATCTTTTTACATAAAGCTTTGATGAATAAAATCCCAGAAGCAACATAATATAAATCAGAAGAATGAAAATTAAACCAACTATACAAACACAAAGAATAATCTACAATTTTATTAAATGAATGGATGTATGTGCAGGTGGGTGGGGTGGGTAGATTGGTTGATGGATGGATGCAGGTGGGAAAGGGGGGGGGGTGTGGATGGATGGATGGATGGGATGGGAAGTGCATGTGAGTGGGTGGGTGGTTGGTTAGTTTGGGTGTGGGTGGATGGATGGGTGGGTTAGTTGCTTGAGTGAGTGGGTGGGTGGGTAGGTGAGTGGATGGAAAGATGGGTGGATGGATGGATGGATGGGGAGGGGAGTTGACTGGTGTGCTTGGGTGGGTGGGTGGATGGATGGATGGATGGAATTAAAATAATTATATAAATATAGAGTACATATACAACACAACTGTGGCACAATGAAATGGCAAGCATGAAAAGAGAAAAATCCAGATAAAAGCATTTTAATTCCAGAAATATAGTGAGATGTGTCCGACAGAAATTAACCCTTACCACTCTGATGTCAAAATTTTTAATTTTCAAATTAAATTAAAAGATTAACTGATGTTCATTTTTCTACAAATTTGCTGGAAGATGGTGCTGTCGTAGACAGCAACATCGTCCACCAAAATTGTTGAAAAATGTACACCAGTGTCTGTGCTAGTAACAGAATAAAAATTATAATATTGACACCAGAGCAGTAAGGGTTAACAAACAATGAGTGGGGGAATTCAGTTTTTGAAAGAATTGCATACATTTGACTGCAATATAGAGATCTACTGCAACCAATATGTTGAAAATCATCAAAATAAGGATTTTAGAGATACTATATCAGAGAGGATATCCCGAAAGGTACAGCATTTTAGTGACCCCTCACACCTTTAGATAAGGATATATCCTTGGTGACCATAGCTGGATGAGTGTAGAGAACACAGCATGCACAACAATTTATTCAACCTTCATTGACCAGTCAAAAGTATGCAGTCTTACTTTAAGTTTGGTTACGGCATACTAATATTTCTTGAGACTACAGCTCGGACAACAATTTTCTATGATGTGGAGTGGTGTCGAAAGCGGGTCACGCTGACCTACCTTTGATATGCGACGCGCCTTTAGCCTAAAATGCATCTATGCACCAAGTTTGGCTACTGTATATGAAAACCGCGAACAACAGTTTTCTATGACGCTCAGTGAACCATGAAAAGTAGTTCACGCTGACCTACTTCTAATATATGACACACCTATCAGCTTGATGCATCCATATACAAAGTTTGGTGACTATATGTGTCTTAAAATTACGGTCCAGACAAAAAAAATTGGTGGATGGATGCACGCATACACAGACAAAGCTGCCCCCCACCCCCACCCAGACCCCCAACAAGAGTAGATTTAACCCCAAAGAGTAGATGTACTATTTACCATGGAACTAGGGTTGGCTTTCTCACTAGTAGGGGTGGGTATGTCACTGGAAGCGAGGGTGGGAGTCAGGATATCACCAGCAGTCATTACCATACTACTGCCACCACTACCACCACCACCTGCCATAGTACTCGTTCCTACAGTACCAACAGCACCGCTTGGCATTGGTGGTCCCACTGAAATAACACAAACAAAAGCTACTTAACCCTTTAACACAAGAACGGCTTCTGAAGTGGTCTTGAGGAATGTCCATTCGCAGACCAAGAGAAGACTATTTTTTTTAATGTACCACTGGAATGACTGGCTCGATAACCGAGCCAGTCATTTCAGTGGTAAATTTGTAAAAATAGTCTTCTCTTGGTCTGCAAATGGACATTCTCTATGAAAAAGTTGAAATTTTCTGGAACAAATTCTAGAGTTAAAGGATTAAGATCACATATATACATTGTACTAGGCTATTATATATTTAAGATTTTTTTTCGGAATAAAGGGATTTATTTCTAGCTATGCCCCGCCCATTTCTAGTGGAGCTCCTCCAGCCCTGTACACGTATTTCACCTGATTTATACACATTAAACCCCGATTTCCCAGAATCCCAAATTCAAGGTAATTATACAGGTAAGCTGTTGAATATTTTGAAACTGATTTGCTTGGGAGCTGTTGGTTCCTATGGACTCCCAGTTAAGTTAGTTTCAAAATATTCAACAGAATATTTATGCAAATTCACAAACGACATACAATTCGTATAATTTCGTGACAATCTTTTCAACCTTCATGAGAGCTAGGTCATTTTGATTGTACTGTCCAAAATCCAAGATGGACACCAAGCAGGCAAAATTTTTATTGATCCATAGGGGACATGGTTTTTTATGTATCAACTTCCCGTGAATAAAGTTTAATGACCCTTAGTCCATAATCATATCTCCCAAATTTCAGCCTGATCCGTTCAATGGTTCTGGAGAAGCCATTTTCGCGAAAACTAGGTCATCCAAGATGGCCATAGAAACATTGGGATAACCAACTTCCATTTGACAAACTTGGCTTAAAAGATTTTGAGAGGTTTTTAAGAATCCTCTAAAATCCAAGATGGCTGTTGGCAATATTGGGCGATAGGCTTTATTTGAAAAAACTTGGATCTCTATGCCCTAGGGATGTTCCTGTAAAATATAATTGAAATTGGCCCAGTGGTTCTTGAGAAGTCATTTAAGGAAAAAGTTCACAGACAGAAGGATGACGGATTGTCGCCCCATTATAACCTCATTTGCCCATTCTGGCCAGGTGACCTAATGATATTCCTTACATCATTTGTCACTGGTCTGATATATCTTAGGACCTTCACAGAATCATTTTTCATGAGACTAACAAGAGCAATCAGACATTTGTCAGACATTGCAGACCCTCACCCTCCTGTTTCTGTCACATTGAAAATGTTTTCGGATTTTTTAAAGATTTTTTTAATCACACAGTTGTGGAATCCTAGTGTATTGGCAGTTCGGCATACCCTTTCTTGCGCTAAAATTTTAACCAATCGGACAAAGGGTTTCTGAGATATCCAGATCCCGAATTTGGTTAAATCTGGATGCAGGTTCTTTTTAACCAGATCATGGTCTGGTCTAGAAACCCTCTTGCACAGCAAATTCCTTCATTGTGTTAAAATAGCCAAATCGAACGGACGCACACATGCATGTATGCATAGACCCGATCACAATACCCTCTTCCCTTTACGGGACGAAGTTAATAATGCATATGTCAAAATAGTGTTTTTACATGTAAAACAAGGCAAAAGTGACTGCTCTGGTAAAGGTATAATCCTGCCTACACATTTGACTGATATGTTACTCTTTAAACATCAAGCTGTCTTGAAGAATGACCATTTCATTTCCAGCACAAGAGAAGACTATTTTTGAAAATTTATCACTGGAATGAGTGGCTCGATAACTGAGCCAGTCATTCATGTGGTAAGTTTTCAAAAATAGTCTTCTTTTGGCCTGTAAATTGAACTACACTAAGCAAAAATCTGAATTTTCTTGACCATGAAAGATTAATATTAGTTTTAAACGCATGCAATTTTTTTTTACGGTAAAGCCACTATGGTATATGGGCAGTACGTACATAAAATTTATGTTATTTTGACGTCAGAAATTTACTGTACTTACAATCATCCAGGTCCAGAAGTAAGTTATATTCTTGTTTGTTTGGCTGCTTTTCAGCCACCGCTTTGCTTGAATGCTTCTTACTTTCCTTGACTAGTTTACTCGGCTTAGCCTATAAAAAAAATACATGGTACAAATATAAAAAGTCGACACCTTGAAGAATTATATGCACTATAGTAGTGATTCAAATTAACCTGGACGAGACACAAGCCAACAGGACTAGTGATGAAAGAACTCACCTTTCTAGAGTATCTATCCATCATCTGACCTCGCATGATGTCATAATCAGCTCAACACATGTATGATGACTTCAAAATCATGACGTCACAAAGGGTTCCATATAGACCGTCATCAAATCTCAAAAAGTCTGACACGTTGTATGAATTGTATGTCTTTGTAATTCTTTGCTATTTAATAAACATGCTGTTGAATATTTTGAAACTAATTCGACTGGGTGCTGTTGCTGCCTTAGGCAGCAACAGCACCCAGTCAAATTAGTTTCAAAATATTCAACAACTTACCTGCGTAGTTTTTTTTTAATTGATAGTCAGTGTTCAGAGATCTATCAATCCCAAAACGCGCGAGGTGTGGGTGGAGCTTAGATAGAGATGGGCGGGGCATAGCTAAAACCGGAAAGGTCCATTCTTCTAGCCTTTGTGATTAACCCTTTCATGCCAAAGCCCACCAAAAACAGCCCCCACAGCGGTCTTGAGGAATCTCCATTTGCAGAACAAGAAGTTATTTCTGAAAATTCATTACTGGAATGACCGTTTCTGTAAACGACCTAGTCACTCTAGTAGCAGCAGGTTTTTTTTGACATTTCCGAAGTCCACTGAAATCACTGCTTTCAGCCAGCTTGAGTGCTAAATCCACCAATACAAGTGGTCGCTTATTCATCAGACACTGAAAAATACCTGGAAAATTATATTAATAATAGCACTGTCTATGCTGGACAAATCTCAGCTCAGTTGTGGTAGATTGTTCTTTTGAGTAAGTTTGAATTTTTGAATGCCACAAAAACTGAGGATCTGTACTAAAACTAACATTTCTTATTTGTGTCAGAACCACATCCTTAGTTAGCAGCAGACCATAATTGCAGTTAGAAAAGGAGGCAATATAGCCAATGGTGTTCTGTAAGATATGAATATGATATTGGTCTGCAGGAACTGTAAAAGGTGCCACTAAGCAGAAGATGAGTACTCATCAACTAGGGTGCCGGCTGTACTGCAGTTAGATAGTGCTACAGTAGATGGCTAGATTGTATTTTGGGGAATTTAATAATTTATTCCGTAATGAATGATTAAAACGGCCAAGACTCGGATAATGACGACCTGGGTTATAGCTAACTAGAGTACCAGTCGAACTTCAAATAGTTAACTAGCCAGTCAACTATAGTCAACCGAGCACCCGACCTCGGTTCAGATGGTTAGTCCGATATTTGCGTAAATTTCAAAATGGCGGACACCGATCGCTTGCCAACTAATGCATCTAAAAGTGTGAATATTTCACTGAATAACTTAGGTTTGATGAAATTATGCTTTCCCATTGTATGTCAATGTTTCCAAGCCCATAGTCCTTCCCACTTTATGCCATATGGACGCTTTTTGACGTCTTAGCGGACAAAAATAACCCATTTACGTAGGTCATCAAAACAGACGCCAGAAAGGGTTAATGGTGACTGGTACACAGCTCCAAACTTTCTGCAATAGTAATTCAATAGGGAATTGGGTACAAACGAACTATAGTCGACTACGATCAAGTTCGACTGGGCATAGAGCAACTGCGCATGATCACTAAACCATGAAACTGACTATGGTTAGTGAGTCGAACTTGACCCAAGAAATTAGCTGAGTTGCCCCAAATTAAGTATGGGAGTTACTGTATCACAATATTCTTATCCACTCATACTCATGCTTCTGTTTCAGGAATGAGAAACGTGATCACTGAACAAGTCTTCATACAATGGTTAACTGAATTCCTGAAATCTGCTGGAAATACAGACTGGTGTTAATATTTTAAAACACTATTACTATCATTTGTTCTTGTATAATGTAGTAACAATTAATAGTAACAATGCTTCCAAACTGTTACTCCAGCCATTATAATACAAATATCATTCTACATTGTGCTGTACCAAACATGAACATTACGTCATGTGTACGAATTGTACTTTGCCACTGTGGTGGCCAATAGGCTTGCGTGATTACGTGATTGAAACGAAAATCGCGATTATGTTTTAAATCGTGAATTTATATGATTAAATATTAAATAATTGTGAATATTTTCTATTGTATAATATATTTCAAAACCTAACTTTCAATTACTTTTTTAATGCGATCGGTCATGAAAAATTACATTTTGCTTAATGAATGTGTGCTCATTTGCAGGGCAAGACAAGACTATTTTTGAAAATGTGTTACTGGAATGCCTGGCTCGAGAATCAAGCCAGGCATTCCAGTGATACATTTTTCAAAAATAGTCTTCAAAAATAGTCTTCTCTTACTCTGCAAATGGACTTTTCTAAACACCATTGCAGTTTTCGACATTGATATATTCTTTTGTTGTTATCTCTTGGTAATTTGTATACAAGCTGATTAATCAAGTAATCGCGATTATTTTTTAATAATCGATCGCGATCACTCAACGCAATAATCGCGCAAGCCTAGTGGGCAATGATTCAGAGGTTCCAGCTACAAAACTAGAGCCAGAAAAGTAGTGCTTTCCAGATTCTACATCAGCTATCAACTACTTCAATAAGATTCAATTCTCCATATAGTGAAAAGAAGTGACACGACTCTCGAGCATGGTCAATAATATTGCATTTAACCACGTTGACATTAATATTTACAGAATACACTCCAGAGAAATAGCTATGGTTTCATCAATATCAAGCACAATAATGATATATTATTAAAGCTCTCGTGTTCCATTAAATATAGACACTTTTGCACAAGATATTAGATGCCTGTTCAATTTAACCGGTGTGCAATTCTACCCAGCATCCAATGCCCTGACTCCATAATCGTTGTAACTATTGGACGCCTTGTTCATTTAGTCTATTGTCTGCCCAAGCCAGGATTTCTCAAACAAAACCAACCGGCTTGCACGTGAAAATAGCCATTTGGATGTAACAGTATCACTAAGATTCTAAAATGGAATTTCTGGAAAAAACAAAAATAAAATTTTATTCACAGGAGGGCTAGGGTTTACCAACTTTGATTTCTTGATTATGATGTCACAAGCATTATATGCTACGTATTATAGCTCTGTCATGGAATTTGAAGATTACATCAAGTGTACAAATTGTATGTCTTTGATGGATTTACAATTTAATAAATATTCTGTTGAATATTTTGAAACCTATTTGACTGGGAGCTGGTGCAGCTCGCCTTGCTGTATCAGATATGGAAAATGTAACAGCAGTGCCATTTTGACTCAAGCTTTTAGCGGTATCAAATATACATTCCACAAAATGATTGTGGACACAACACATTGAAGCCACAATGCCTACACATTTGTTAGAAGTCAGATCCAGCGAAGATGAATATAAAGGCTCACTTAAATAAGCTATACATATATGTATACTGTACAGTCCTGGTGAAATATATGACAACGCCGCACTGACAGTGTTGAGTTATCATGCTGCAATAGCCAGACAGCTCCCAGTTTCAAATTATTCACCAGTTGAATTATCATATTATATCAATCAGATAGGGCTAGTAAGATGATTTCCAAATTTGTATTGCCAATATCATGCTTATCAGGTAACTAGGCATGCATATCAACAACTCCATAAATTTAAATCAACAATAATTACAATGGTGAATTAGTCTGTCAGCACTTTCAGCAGCCCTGCTACAAGTAAAAAGCAAAAGAAAACAAACATCTACCCAAAAAAAAAGGGAGGTAACTCAGACTATGCTACATACTAGCAATCTTAGTTAACCGTAGATTATGTACGTAGCCATATACCAGGTTTGGTATGAGTCTATCTAAAGTTAAGGTAACATGCCATCTTAGCTTTGCACTGAACAGGGGTGTTAGGGATGGGGAACGGTGTGTGTGTGCGTGTGCGTGCGTACGTGCATGCGTACGTGCATGCATGCGTGCGTGCATGCGTGCGTTACCATATTATTGTGTAAGAGACATTTGAGCTTCTTGCAGACTGGAATGAGGTGTTTTAATATACCTCCCATAACAATCTGAAGTCCACCTAGTAAAAATCTTGATCAAATGATCCCAAATCTTTGCTCTTGCTGCTGATGTCGCTGCACCTATTCTGAATGCGTGACCGTTGTAACATTTTGATTCTATACCAATCAAGTACTTCCCTAAACATTGCAATAAATCTAGTTCTAGTCAGTGCTTCTTGATCATCTACAAATAGATGGTCTAATGGTGATCGACTTGCTTGATTTACAGCACATAAATATCGACAGCAAATACTATATGGACAAATTACATGATTACATAAACGAAATCAAGGATTTCTTTTTTCACGAGAGAGTTGATACTTATCTCCCTAATACTTTTGATATTGCTAAATATTGGCTTTCACTCAATAAACACTCAGATTAAAACAGTTAGGTGCCCCTACTGGGCAGGGAGTCAGAGCGTAGTCTGGCGGATGCCAGCCCCACCACCGCGCATGCGCAGACTAGCACTTCCTCTGACTAATTTATTGGCTGATACACATGCAACTATAAAGAGCCTGAAGACCGAGCCTCTGTGGGGTGGAGAGGGCGGGTCCGTATCTAGGGAGGTAAGTATCAACTCTCTCGTGAAAAAAGAAATCCTTGATTTCGTTTATTTCACATCAAGAGTATACTTACCTCCCTAATACTTTTGATATTGCCAGAATTCGACAGTGAATTCGGCGGGAGGGAGGCGAGGTCAAAAGACCAGCTCATCCCTATACGCTTTTCTGCGTTTAAGGCACTTAAACTTCTGAAACTGTATGAAAAACAGTCAGGATTTGACTAACCATCGGATAACACCCCCGATGTATGAGAGATGACCGAATGTCATATGCGCTCCCCCCCCCCTCCTTCCTGGGAGGAAGAGTCGAATGACCTCAATGTCCTATACGCTCTCTACGTACAAGTGCCATGTACTACAGGACAGAGACGAAAAAACTCCATTTTCGTATACTCTCAACAATGAACCACATAAATACACAAAACCATCATCATATAAATAACGGGTAACGTGACAAGACAATCAACAATGGACAACACATACACAAGACTGACCTTGTTGAAATGGCTGCTGACATCCTCTTCCCATTGGTGAAGATCGATGCAGTCCCAAATTAGTGGTTGTTTCCATAAATTAATTGTGAAATATATAAGCAATGAGGAAACCCCATCAAAAATATATATGCCTAGTTATTTTTTCAAAATCGACAAGGCGAGAGGATTAGAGGTGTCACGGAGATAATGGTCTGTAAAACTTGACTCACAGTGCCACTGAGCCACCGACATAATATCATCCACAGGGACCCCATTAAATAGGGCAGTGGATGTCACTACGCCGCGGACACTGTGAGCCTTGGCCACGTCAACCTGCTTCCCGGTGGCGGATTTATGGCAAAACTGAATGCATTCTACAATCCACCTGGAAATGGTGTCCTTAGAAGCCCTGCCATGGGGTTCAATATATGACAACCATAACGCTGACTGGTCGGTGCGCCACTCCGCCGTACGTTGTTTGTACCGGCGAAGCGCCCGGACAGGACACCATGCTTTAGAATTAGGATCATATCTAGTTAAAGCAGGCAAAATAATAGGTTGACCTGGATATTTCAACGACTGATTTTTAGCCAAGAAATTAATCCTAGGTAGCAGCTTAAGGCCTTCCCCTGAAACCACAAAACGGTCATCCTCGGCTGATAAGGCATGAATCTCACTCCTACGCCTAGCCGAGGCCGCAGCAATTAAAAACACAGTCTTCAGTGTTAATAGTTTCATAGAAATGGAACTAAGTGGTTCAAACGGCTTATCACCTAGTACTTGAAGCACTAGCGATAAACTCCAAGACGGAATCACAGGTGGATTCCTTGGTCTTAGATTGCCCATGCCTTTAATTAATACATTTAATGTATTCACTTCATCACTTCCCCTCTTAGCCAAGCAAGGAATAACAGACATTAAAGCTGACTTATAACCAGCAATAGAGTTAGGCTTGAGGCTATAGGCATCATAGAGGTGACAGAGGAAATCAGCTACTACCTGAATAGATGCATCCATTGGATCAATACATCTTTTTGAGCACCATTCTGCAAATCTGTTGATTTTATAATTATATGCTCTGGAGGTTGACCCCCTCCTGGATTTGGCCATAAACATGGCTGCTTGCTCAGAAAAGCCCTCCTTAATTCTAGATTCCTTGACAACATCCACGCAGTCAATCTGAACATTGACGGATTGTTGTGAAGGGACTTGCCCTGGAAGATAATATCGTCCATCAGAGGCAGAGGAACCGGATTGCAGACCAGAAGGTCCAGCAGATCCGTATACCATGATCGGCTTGGCCAATCCGGGGCGATCAGAAGCACTTGGCATTCCTCTTGTCTGATTTTCTGAAGAATTTTTGGAATCAGGATTGCTGGAGGGAATGCGTATGCATACATTCTCCCCCAGCTGATAGCTAACGCATCTGTTGCGAAAGCGCTTGGATCCGGAATCGGAGAGACGTACGTCGTCATCTTCGCATTCTTCTTCGTTGCGAACAAATCGATGTTGGGTTTCCCCCAATGGTCGAACAGACGATCCGCCACACATTGATTTAGTTGCCATTCCGTGGGTAAAACACTCATCCTTCGGCTCAATGAGTCTGCTAGCAGGTTTAACCTTCCCGGAATATGAACTGCTTTCAAGGTAATCTGGTGATCCAGACACCAACAAAGCAGTCTCCATGTCATCATACAGAGACTGGGCGACTTCGTTCCGCCCTGGCGGTTTATGTAAGTCACAACTGTTGAGTTGTCTGAACGAATAAGAACAATCTTGCCCTGAACTTTCTGTAAGAAATGTTCCAGGCCCAGGACTACTGCTCTTAGCTCCAGTAGATTTATATGTTCCTTTGACTGTTCCAGATTCCAAAGCCCTGATATCGTGGACTCTTCCAGGCAAGCTCCCCAGCCCTCCATCGATGCATCTGTATACACAGTCACCTGAGGGTGGGGAGGGGTTAGCATAACCCCCACCAAGAGATTCTCTGTGTCCAACCACCATTGCAGGTGATGAATCAGAGGCGCCAACACTGACACATTCGAGTCCAGCGAACCTGTACTCTGGGTCCATTGTGTCATGAGAAATAACTGGATCGGCCGCCTGCGTAAGGCGGCCTGAGGAATGACTGGTTCCAATGAAACCATCAACCCCAGCATTCTCAAGTAAACCCGTGCCAGGACATGACGACTGTCGCACACTGACTGAATTAATGAGATGAGTTTCTGAACTCTCTCCTGAGTAGGATAAACATATCCTGTCTCTAGATCGAAGAACATCCCCAGGTAAACAAACTTCTGGGATGGAGTCAGCTCTGATTTTGGGAAATTGATCATCCAGCCTAAGTCTGTGAGAGTTTTCAAAACAATCTCCAGACTGGCCGACAAACTTTCCCGGGTGTGCGCTTTCAACAGCCAGTCGTCTATGTACGTGTGGACTGCTATGCTTCTCCTGCGGAGGTATGCGGTGATCGCAAGAACCACACGGGTGAAAACCCGAGGAGCCGTGGAAATTCCGAAGGGTAGCACCCTGAATTCCCACTGTCTGCCCTGGAATGCAAATCTCAGGAAGCGACGGAAACTCCTGTGTATGGGGATGTGGAAATAAGCGTCCTTCAAATCTATCGACGCTGTCCACATTCCCCTCTCTAACCCCGCCAACACCGAGCGCACAGTCTCCATCTTGAAACTGGGCGTCTCTATGAACTTGTTCAATGGCTTGAGGTTGAGAATTGGTCTCCACCCTCCGGTGTTCTTTGTTACTAAGAACAGGGTTGAATAGAAGCCCGGACACCTCTGTGCCGGCTGAATAGCTCCTTTTTGTATGAGGGAATTTATTTCCTCCTCGATACACAACCTTTGATCTGGATCTCTCGGATTTGGAGTCCAGATCGGCACTAGAGACAGTCGCGATGGCGGGCCTGTCATCCAATCGGGATGATACCCGACTGAAAGCCATCGCAAGACTAAACGGTCCTGAGTTAACCGTTCCCACTCTTGCATGTGGTCGGCTAGTCGGCCTCCCATCGGTCCACCTAGGGATAGAGGTGGACATAAGGAGTGCAAGAGCGGCACTGTCTCCTTTGCCAGAAACACCGGCGCGGTTCTCACCGCGGTAACCGTCCCATCAGGAACGATTACCCCGCCCAGATCCTCGCGCGCCACGACCAGCACCGCGCGCACCTCGGTGCGCGGGCGGTTGCCTGGCTGACTGCGCCTGAGGAGCCTGCGCCCCCCTCGCTGCTGGCCGAATCGCACGCGGCCGAGGCCGGCGCTGCGATGGTGGTTGGCCTCTGACCTGGCCACTACCACCTCGAGCCTGCAGGGGACGATACGCAGGGGGTGCGGCGCGAACGTTGGCACGACGAAGCACCTCAAACTGTTCGCGCAGCGCCCTCTGGTTATTGACCAGAGTAACCGTCTCCTGGAGGTGTCTACATCCCTCACCTCCAAAGAGACCAGGACCTGTCATAGGCGTACGTAGTAGCCTATTGTAGAGGTCCTGGGACGGGCACAGATTATCCAAGGCAAAAGTGCGCCTTGCCCGGACACTCCTGGTCACCGCCCGCGTCATACAGTCCAGAGCCAGGTTGATACCATCCTGGATGGCTCGCTGGACTGTGACCGGACTTGGCTGGCGCGATGCGGATGCTGTTACTACCCCTTGTAACAGCTGGGAGACGTGGGACAGAGCGGCAATCGAAGCCCTCCCACTCTCCTCCGCATCACGCAACGCGGCATTTGCCGAACGCAACGCGTTCGAACACAAGACTCCCGTGTCGGAACGGGAGCCTGGCCGCGCATCCTCACCCAAAGCCGCGCGGTCATCCACGCTCGGCTTTGGTACCACACCGTACCGCTGGTAGTCCAGGGGCACGATGCGGCAACGCCTGGCAACCTCGCGCGGGGCCTTAGCGAGACGTCCACTCGACTTAATGGACGTCTCCGCCGCCTCGAACATGTCAACGACATGCTCTGCCAGCGGCAGAGAAGGCATAGCGTTAGCAGTAGGCTTACCAGCTAACCACGGCCTGTGTTCACGCTGGCTAGCCGACTGCTCCACGGGCAGATCTGGTCTAACACTCACCAACCACTGGCAAGCGTCAGACCAATCCTCCTCCGTGGCTAGTTGCGAGCGCTCTACAAGACGGGGGCCTTCGTCTTCCTCCTGAGCGCAAGCAACAGAGCTTGACGGCGGATACGCTGATATCCCTGGCAAGCCAGGGAGAGCATGCGGGCCTGATAATACCGGCATGCTAATCTCACTGGCTTGACCAGGAGCAGGCGCCGTGGTAGAGCGCGGGGCATATACCGCCCCACCACGGCCCCGGCCAGCACCAGCTACACTCTCGGCAAGCCGAGGTATGCGGTACCGCTGGCCTTCAGCACCCAGGGCCACAGTCTGAACCGTGGATTCTACCCCTGGGAGAGTAGAACCGTGGAAAAAGGCGCCTGTATTCCCCGCGAGGGGCGCACAAACGTCATATTCCATGGCCACGTCTTCAGACGGCGACCCCAACAGGTAATCCTCATCCTCCTGGCCAGAAAGATTAGACTCCGGGTCAGCAAAGAGAGCTAACCCGGACTGGCCAGGGAAGGTGCCATACGAGGTACTGGCAGCCGCGGTGTGCGGATACCCCTGGACTGATGAGCAGCCCGCGGGTTCCAGCGACGACCGTCCACGGTCCCTATTGGGCGCGGCAATAAGCCTGCTGCCAGGGCCGTGGAACACCGCCTCTAATGGGGCCACCTCTGAATCTTCAAACAACGGAAGCGTACTAAGGAACGTTGATTCAGAGGTGGGGATTACCTGCTCCGAAGCAGATGATGAGGCCAATAAAGGATTTGGTCCAGGAAGCATGCCACGAAGCAACTCTGGAACCAAATCGTTTATCGTCCTCCTCATCTCTCCCAACATCTCGGTCCGGAAGGCCTCCATGTCCACCGCGGACGAGGCCTTCCTCTTACCCTTCTTACTTACGACCTCTTTTTTCAGCTTCTTCTTCTCCTCCTCCACCTTGTCCTTCGCCTGCAAGCACAAGAATTCGGACATTAGCTCGCCCCCCCAGTGCTTACATATCTCGCAATTAAGCAAGGGACCACAGGGGCTACACTGAAAACAGAGATGAGGGCCAAACTTGTCCCTCAAAAATCGTCCACAGGACGCACAACCAGGTCTCTGAAAAAGGCCAAAGGACGAGGAGTATGAGCAAACTAGTTAAGCTTAGAAAACTCACCAACTCAAGAGAAGGAAAATGATCATAAAGATCATAATTTTTATCAGAAACCAGCTTCGGACAACTTTAATTGTAAATAAAGAGCAAGGCTGATTATGACGTCATTAATCCTATGACAGGACAAAATCGATCCCCAACAAACATCCCAGTGCAAGGACGAATTGTATCTCTAACCAGAACATGTGCAGAATGGACATTTCGACTACACAAGCATCAGATAAATACTGATAACAATGGCAAATAGTGTTAATTATCTCCCTTTCTCATATCAATAATTAATACCTGACACCTTGTCTAGACAAACCATCCAACCTGATGAACTGGAGCACTCCACCACTGAACGCCTCTTAACTCTCTCCACCTCAAGGGGAAGGAATTGGATCAAGAGGGCAAAGTGAGAAGACCTTTATAATAGGCCTCCAACTCACTGGGCATAGAATTTTTGGTTAGATAACCTAACAGTATTAGTAGGAAATGGAACCATGGTGGAGAGACACAAACCCTCTGCTGATGTCATGTCCATTATTTCTCCTTCACACAGACCTGTGGACATAAACACAAAGAGAGATTAGTCTTATATAGCACCTAGTTGAAATAAACCAACTAATTAAGGCGCTTATCACGTTTAGCGCGAGTCCCGGAAACACATTACAACGGGACAAAACTCGCTAATTTTACTAGAAGTCACCTGATTTAAAGGTCCAAGGCCCTCCTGTGGCGAAGTCACTCTCTCAGCCATCTTTGTCAGGGATAAACTTCTATCTAATAGTCTTAAAAAGCTTTGAAAAGAATATGGAAAGATTCTAACATAAAAGCATGTGTTGTCTCTCAGCCAATAAATTAGCAAAGAGGAAGTGCTAGTCTGCGCATGCGCGGTGGTGGGGCTGGCATCCGCCAGACTACGCTCTGACTCCCTGCCCAGTAGGGGCACCTAACTGTTTTAATCTGAGTGTTTATTGAGTGAAAGCCAATATTTAGCAATATCAAAAGTATTAGGGAGGTAAGTATACTCTTGATGTGAAATTATCACTAAACAATCTGATTGTAATGCCTTCTCGAAAAGGGTATGTTTTTGAAGAGCGAAGATTCAGAGAAATATTTTCTGGTGAGATGGCCATATCGCACATGCATAGATTAAATGATTTATCGAACGTGTCTTTCAGAGTAAATTCTCCACATCTGAGGAAGCCAAAGAAAGCAACTATACAGGCAGTTTCCATTAATAAATCTAATCAAGAGCTCCGCAAACGGCGCATAATACCCTACCATGTTGACAAACTAATGAATGACAGCTTTCAGAAAATATTTATTTCTTCCTCAGACCCATCAGACCAGTAATCCTTATGAAGTGGCAAAGCGAGCCGCTAAACGGTCAAGGAGGTATCGTCCGGAAACCAATTTTCAAGATGGCTGCCGCTGACTGGTGGCCATATTGGATTTCGGATTATCGTAAATTTCAATAGGTTTCTTCACCAGACATATTCCAACGAAACTAGGTAGTGATCCGCTAAATGGTAACAGAGATATCATCCAGAAACCAACATTCAAGATGGCAGCCCGTGGCTGGTGGCCATCTTGGATTTCGGATCAGTGTCCATTTCGATAGCTTTCTTCCTCAGACCCAGTCCAACCACTCTATGAAGTTTCAAAGTGATCCGATAAACGGTAATGGAGTTATTATTTGGAAACCAATTTTCAATATAGCCACCGGTGGCTGGCGGCCATCTTGGATTTTGGATCATTGTCAGTCTAGATAGGTTTCTTCACTAAAGGCAGTCGAATGGAAGGTGAGCTTCATGCTGACGGCCAATATTCTCTAAATATAAGTTTTTCATCACTGACTTTGGCATATTTGATGGTACGTGGATTCCAATAATTGTGAGTTCAGATTTAAGCTTGTTAGCGGTCCAATTGCTAGGGTTAAGAGGATTTGCCATGATTTGTGCACAGTTAATTTAACAATTTTACCATTAATAATCTGCGTTAATCTGCTTCGATAATGACAACTTATAACACCAAACTTATTTTAACGCATAACTTAACTATCTATATAAACATTAGATGAGTTATCTTATAAAACTTTGTAGAATTAACGCTGGAAATAAATTTTTCAGTGTAAAATAATAGGCGATTTCGCAACAAATGAAGGACAAAGAGAATGGAATCTATCAAAAATATAGATCCTCAGCCCGGCGCGCATGAATATTAATTAATCAGTGTGACCTGATCACTGCCGTAGCAGTTCTGATTGGACTGGTTATTGGTCAGCATAAACATAATTTGTTTTCAACATAAATTCTAATTGATAACAAGAGCTCCGCAAACGACGCTAAATACCCCGCCATGATGACAAACTAATGAATGAGAGCTTTCAGAAAATATTTTCTTCTTCCTCAAACCCATCAGACCAGTCATCCTTATGAAGTGTCAAAGCTATCCGTTAAACGGTCAAGGAGGTATCGTCCAGAAACCAAATTTCAAGACGGCTGATGCTGACTGGTGGCCATATTGGGTTTTGGATTAAATTTCGATAAGTTTCTTCACCAGACATATTCCAACAACCCTAGGAAGTGATCCGATAAATGGTAACAGAGATATCATCCAGAAACCAGTTTTCAAAATGATGGCTGCTGCCCATCTTGAATTTCAGATCATTGTCAATTTCGATAAGTTTCTTTTCCACCCCTAGTCCAACCACCCTATTAAGTTTCAAAGCGATCAGATAAACAGTAACGGAGTTATCATCTGGAAACCAATTTTCAAGCTGGCCATTGGTGGCTGGCGGCCATCTTGGAGTTCGTATCATTGTAAATCTTGATAGGTTTCTTCCCCAGAGGTAGTCGAACCACCCTATGAAGTTTCATAGCGATCCGATAAACGATAACGGAGTTATCATTTGGAAACCAATTTTCAAGATGGCCACCGGTGGCCGGCAGCCATCTTGGATTTAGGATCATTGTCGATTTCGATAGCTTTCTTCCTCAGACTTAGTCCAACCACACTATGAAGTTTCAAAGCGATCCGATAAACAGTAACGGAGTTATCATCCGGAAACCAATTTTCAAGATGGCCACTTGGATTTCGGATCATGGTCGATTTCGATAGCTTTCTTCCTCAGACCTAGTCCAACCACCCTATGAAGTTTCAATGCGATCCGTCAAACGGTAACGAAGTTATCATCCGGAAACCAATATTCAAGATGGCCATCAGTGGCTGGCGGCTATCTTGGATTTCTGTTAATCGTCATTTCAATAGGTTTCTTCCCAAGACCTAGTCCAACCACCCGATGAAGTTTCAATGCGATCTGACAAACGGTAACGGAGTTATCATCCAGAAACCACTCTGCCGCCTGCACGCCCACCGGCCCGCCCACCCGGCTGCCCACCCGCCTGCCCACCCGCCGCCCGCCGCTATTATATAATACCCCGCCAAATCTTTTGGTGGGGTATAAAAATTAATTTAATATTTCACGTTCCAAAAACTGTCCATTACCGGGGGTTTTTTCACTGGCACTGGAGCCTTCATCTCCTCTTCCTCTACTGATTCAGCTTCTTCTTCATCATCTGAACTCTCCTCCTCTTCAGAAGATGAATCATCCGTTTCTTCATCGCTATCATCATCGTCATCTTCATCAGGATCATCACCTATCGCAAAAGAGTTTAATAGTTTTCTATACGACATCTATATCATATTTATAGTAGGCCTATCCATGCTTTCACGCTCGGTCATTTCATTCTAAATTCTAAGCCATTTGGATGGTCAAGTCGAGCCATCATCCTCAACACCTATAGCTCAACAAAAATCACGATATTGTATGTCACGATCCTTGAAGATGTCTTGCTAGGTGGGGGGGGGGGGGGGGGGGGGGCCGCGTGGATTGGACACATAAGAATAAGTGTCAATCAAATCAAACTGTTGAACATATTGAAATTAATTTGATTGGAAGCTGTTGGTGCCTTAGGCAGCAACTGTTTCCAATCAAAGTAATCACTAAATATTCAACATCAAACTTAATTTTTCAGTTTCACATCGTAAAAATCACTATTTTTTACCAAATCATGACATCTAATTATTGAAAATTCATTCATCTCTATTTCAGTCTTCAAGAACATCTTATAAGGCATTTCTGCGCAGTACTGTACATAAAACAATGGCTAAAACAGCTAAGACTTGGCTATGGAAAATTGTTGTTAGATAATATATGGATTAATACGGCCCACGTATGTTCCGGACATTTAATATGTATTCAAAATATCAAGTTAGTTCCACTTTGGCCAACTAATCATGAAATATAAATTGACACTGCCTATGGCAGCGGCAACAACAGCGGCCAGTCAAATTAGTTTCAAAATATTCAACAGAATGTTTATTAAATAGGAGACATGATTCGTACAACCAGACAGACTAGTAAGCATTTATGAGACTTAATTATGTCATTCATGATGTAATTGATTATGATGTCAGCATACATGTGACATAGTTGATTACAATGTATGTTGTCATATGACTGGTCTATAGACTAAATTCATCGATTTTGTAGGCGAAATAAAAAAGGGTATTCTCACCTTTTTCTACGGGCTTTTTAACAGTATGTCGTTTCTTTGGTACTGCTAAGTGTATCTCATCATCATCGCTGGACAAAACTTCATCTTCATCATCATCACTGATCGACTCGGACACATCTTCATCATCATCATCCTCTTCATCATCATCGCTACGACTTTCCTCTTCACTACTGTCTTCGTCATCATCATCGTCATCGCTTGAGCTCTTGTCACTATCATCGCCTGCATGAAAGCAACAGAGACGGATCAATTTCTAGCTATGAACCATCCATTTCTAGCCATGAAGTATCCATTTCTAGCTATGAAGCCGCCATTTCTAGCTATGAACCATCCATTTCTAGCTATGAACCATCCATTTCTAGCTTTGACTGTATGAACCATCCATTTTTAGTATGAACCATCCATTTCTAGCTATGAACCATCCATTTCTAGCTATGAACCATCCATTTCTAGCTATGAAGCAGCCAGTTCTAGCTATGAACCATCTATTTCTAGCTATGAACCATCCATTTCTAGCTATGAAGCATCCATTTCTAGCTATGAACCATCCATTTCTAGCTTTGACTGTATGAACCATCCATTTCCAGTATGAACCATCCATCTCTAGCTATGAACCATCCATTTCCAGTATGAACCATCCATCTCTAGCTATGAACCATCCATTTCTAGCTATGAACCATCCATTTCTAGCCATGAAGCAGCCAGTTCTAGCTATGAACCATCTATTTCTAGCTATGAACCATCCATTTCTAGCTATGAACCATCCATTTCTAGCTAAGAACCATCCATTTCTAGCTATGAACTATCCATTTCTAGCTATGAACGATCCATTTCTAGTTATGAACGATCCATTTCTAGCTCTGAACCATCCATTTCAAGCTATGAACCATCCATTTCTAGCCATGAACCATCCATTTCTAGATATGTACCATCCATTTCTAGCTATGAACCATCCATTTCTAGCTATGAAGCATCCATTTCTAGCTATGAACCACCATTTCTAGCTATGAACCATCCATTTCTAGCTATGAACCACCATTTCTAGCTATGAACCATCCATTTCTAGTATGAACCATCCATTTCTAGCTATGAACCATCCATTTCTAGCTATGAACCATCCATTTCTAGCTATGAAGCAGCCTGTTCTAGCTATGAACCATCTATTTCTAGCTATGAACCATCCATTTCTAGCTATCAACCATCCATTTCTAGCTAAGAACCATCCATTTCTAGCTATGAACTATCCATTTCTAGCTATGAACCATCCATTTCTAGTATGAACCATCCATTTCTAGCTATGAACCATCCATTTCTAGCTATGAACGATCCATTTCAAGCTCTGAACCATCCATTTCAAGCTATGAACCATCCATTTCTAGCTATGAACCATATATTTCTAGCTATGTACCATCCATTTCTAGCTATGAACCATCCATTTCTAGCTATGAACCATCCATTTTGAGCTATGAACCACCATTTCTAGCTATGACTGTATGAACCATCCAGTTCTAGTATGAACCATCCATTTCTAGCTCTGAACCATCCATTTCTAGCTATGAACCATCCATTTCTAGCTATGAACGATCCATTTCAAGCTCTGAACCATCCAGTTCCAGTATGAACCATCCATTTCTAGCTATGAACCATCCATTTCTAGCTATGAACCATCCATTTCTAGTTATGAATGATCCATTTCTAGCTCTGAACCATCCATTTCAAGCTATGAACCATCCATTTCTAGCTATGAACCATCCATTTCTAGCTATGAGCCATCCATTTCTAGCTAAGAACCATCCATTTCTAGCTCTGAACCATCCATTTCTAGCTAAGAACCATCCATTTCTAGTTATGATTCATCCATTTCTAGCTATGAACCATCCATTTCTAGTTATGCCCCGCCCATTTCTAGCTATGCCCCACCCATTTCTAGCTATGCCTCGCCCATTTCTAGCTCTAAGCGCCACCCACTTTTTATGTGTGTTTGGATCCGTTTATATACTTTAAGCCAGTGACAAAGCTTTAGCGTTTTAACCATGTAGACACCTGGGTCCCCAAACGCAAAACTTAAGGGGCCCAGACAATTTTTTAATTACGATGCATCGACACACAAGTTCCAGATTTAAAACACAGGATGTAATAATTGAGGAGTTACGAATGTAGAATGTGTTAAATAAGTTGCTTTCAAGCTTAACCCTTTCGCCGATAAATCACATGCATCTCAATTTCATGGCAAGCAAACAGAAAATCTGTTGAATATTTTAAAATTAATATGACTGGAAGTCATGGAAGTAATGTGCTTCCAATCACATTAATTTCAAAATATTAAACAGGATATGCATATACATAGTAAACAAGAGACCCAAGGGCCTGTGGCACTCATCTGGACCATTAGCATTTGAACCACTTGCATTTAAATAGATATGATGGATAATTTTCGGAAAATCCAAGATGGCCCGCCAAAAGATTTACCAATCAAAATTCTGAATAGAAATTCTAGAGCCTACCACCACGAAAACCGGAGAATCCATTAGTGAAATTTGGTTGAAATATGTCAAGCAGTTTCAATTTGGCAATTTCCAGTACATTTTTCATAAAACCTTAGATTCTCATGCAAATAAACTTGATGAATCAAAATTCTGAATGGAAGTTCTAGAGTCTATGGCCATAGGATCCTTTTAGCCTAATTTGGTTAGAACCGATCAAGATGGTAAGGAGAAGCAATTTGACAATTTCCAGTACATTTAAAATAAAATCCAAGAGTTTCACCCAAAAAAAAGTGATGAATCAACGTTCCGAATGGTTATTCTGGAGACTATGACCAAATTTGGTTGCTCAGAATGGTAAGAAACATTTTGACAATTTCTGGCACATTTTTAATAAAATCTAAGATTTTCACCCAAAAAATTGATGAATAAAAATTCGGAAAGGAAGGTCTGGAGCCTACGACCACTGGGTCCTCAACTTTGGTTGAAATTGCTCAGAACAGTAAGAAGAAGCAATTTGACAATTTCCTGCAATTTTTCATAAAATCTAAAATTTTCACCCAAGAAATTAATGAATCAAAATTCTGAATGGAATTTACAGTGTCTATGGCCATTGGATCCTTTCAGTCTAATTTGGTTAGAAACGATCAAGATGGTAAGGAGAAAAAACAATTTGACAATTTCCAATACATTTAAAATAAAATCTAAGATTTTCAACCAAAAGAATTGATGAATCAAAATTCTGAATGGATGTTCTAGATCCTATGACAATAGGGTCCTTCGCTCAGAATCGTAAGGAGAAGCAATTTGAAAATTTCTGGTACATTTTTCATAAAATCTCAGATTTTCAGACAAAAAATTGATGAATCAAAATTCTGAATGGAATCTCTGGAGCGTACGACCATAGGGTCCTTTCAGGCAAATTTGGTTGAAATCGCTCAGAATGGTATGGAGAACCAGCATTTTGATAATTTCCGGTACATTTTTCATAAAATCTGACATTTTCACCCAAAAAAATTGATGAATCAAAATTCTGAATGGAAAATCTTGAGCCTACGACCATAGGGTACTTCAAGCAAAATTTGGTTGAAATCTGTCAAAATGGTTAAGGAGTAGCGTTTTAAAGCAAAAGTTGATGGACGATAGATGGATGATGGATGGACAGATGGATGACGGACGGATGGTTGCCATGGCATAAACTCACTTGGCCCTTCGGGACAGGTGAGCTAAAAATGTAATGGTTAATGAAACCGGTTCAAACTGCAAGAGTTGTCAGATATATAAATTGATTTTCTGTTCATAATCTTAAAATATGAATGGACAAATTTAGATCGCCACCTGGGCTAGTGAGTTTGAAATTTTGGTAACCCAGCCTAAAATCTAGTAGCCATGGAATACGGGGCCCCTGCTAATCTTCATCACTGCTTTGAGTGCTGAATTCAGAGAATACACATTTCACGGTAATTATACAGGTAAGCTGCTGAATATTTTGAAACTAATCTAACTAACAAGAGGCCCAAGGGACCTGTGTCACTCACCTGGAGCACCATCAATTTTTGTCTAAATTGTTGGTGGGTGGTTTAGTAGTCATTTGAGTCCATGGACATTTTTGCAAGTGCAATATGGCCGCCAAACCCACTACATTTTGATTGGCCCATGGCGCCCAGGGTTTTTTTGACTGATCAACTTCCCTTGAACAAACTTTAATGGCCCTTAGTCCTTAATCATACCACCCAAATTTCGGCCTGATCCTTTCAGCTGTTCGGGAGTTTTTTTCAGGAAAACTAGGTCATCCAAGATGGTCGCCGAACCATCTGGTCAATCAAGTCCTTTTGAACAAACTTGGCTTACCTCTTGGCCTAGATGAAGATTTCCCAAGCGGTTTCGGAGAAGATTTTAAAACAAGGTTTGTACAGGTTTGGGAAAATCAAATTCAAGCACTATTTAAGCACTTTTCAAGGACAATATTTATCATTTGCAAGGACTATTTTCCCATTCCGAGCAACAAAATTTGAAGCAAATGATCGATCTCCTTGAGTTTACCCTGAAATCTAAAAGGCAGTAATGTTGTTTTTTATTTATTCTTAAACCCTTTATAGATCAAGACAGGTTAAGAAAATTAACATCATTGCTTAATGAATGCCCATTTGCAGGCCAGAAGAGCATTTAAAAAAAATTACCACTGGAATTGCTGGTTCGTTTATCGACCCAGTCGTTCTAGTGATAAATTTTCAAAAATAGTCTTCTCTTGGCTTGAAAATTGACATTGCTGAAGACAGTTACAGAGGCCGGTTTTGGCCAGCTTGACCACTAAAGGCTTAAGGGGTTAAATCTGAGTCACAAAACTGGCCTCTGTAGGAGTCTTGTTGAGAAATGTCAAATTGCAGACAAATGGAAGATTAGTTTTGAAAATGTATCACTGGAATGACTGGCATGATAAAACAGCCAGTCATTCCAGTGCTAGAGTTTCAAAAATAGTCCTATCTTGGTTTACAAATGAACATTTTCTATGAGCAAATTGTAAATTCATTGACACCAAATTTGGACATTATATGCTGAAGTTATAATGGTCGGCATCACAACAATTTTCATTTGATCCGGTGGCGAGCTATTGCTACAACTCGTAGATGCAACTGGTGATTTTTTAATCCGAAATAAATCCAATAGAGAACCGTCAGTAGCTTTTCAAGTTTGCGATGTTTCTCGCTTTTCGAATGGGATTTGAGACCACTTTCTCCCATGGCACCAATTTCGATGTCTTTCCGACATATATTGCAACGTGCTTTATGTATATCGCTCGTGGCACTAACCCATGTATATGCCCTTACCCATACAGGGTTATAAACACATTTTCCAAATGGCATAATCATAATTTGCGCGAAAAGTTTCAGATTGATGGCCACTAATTTAAAACTTTTACCACAACGTAGTGTTTACCGCGTGAATCGGTGACACGATGTCGGGAGAATTTATAACCGCTTTGCGGAAGGAAAATGGCTATCTATGGGCTATAGTGCTTCTTGCCGTGAGCCTGGTCCCCGATTTATTTCCGATCAGGACAAGTCACAGTACGTGTAACACTATGGCGATGTTGGGAGAATTTATAATTGCTTTGCAGAAAGTGGCACAGTGTGTCTTAGTCGGTTTGAAATTATACAATATTAATCAACGAGATGACCTAATTTAGCGATTTTCTAACAAATCTTAAACACTTAGGTGGATTTATCTACGGTTGATTGTTTATTCGCGACAATTTATTGCCAATCATTTGCGGTATCCATCTTGGACAATGATTTCTCAACGTGAGAAATCATTGTCCAAGAAGGATACCGCAAATGATTGGCAATAAATTGCAATAAGCAATAAGACTAATACTATGGGTTTGCCTGTATCTGCTTGTTTGATGACATCGATGACACACATGTAATACCTTACTCAAAATGGATGCGCAATAGTAGTAGATTACTTGGTTGCTGGTACACAACGATCTACGATTTTTTTCGGTGATTCGCGGTTAACCATAGGGGGTGCATCATTTTTGTCAAATTCAAGCACTTTTCAAGACAGCTCATGGGTTTTCAAGTACTTTTCAAGGTTGAAACAAAATGCAAGCACTTTTCAAGGCAAGGGGCAATATTCAAGCACTATTCATTTTTGTGCGAACCCTGTAAAAGAATTGGCCGATCGGGTTCATTTGAACAAACTTGGGATCCCTATGCCCTAAGGATGCTTCCTGCCAAACATAATTGAAATCGGCCTAGGAGTTCTCGAGAAGACATTTTAAATTTCCCATTGCTCTAGTATGGGTGCATTTGGCGGGAAAATAATACAAGATGGCCGCCAAATCGTTTATCCGACAGTTTTAAAAATGCCAAATTTGAGCTCCGAATACCCAAAACCATATATAGACCCAATTTCTGCCTCAAAATCCATCAAATAAAAAAATCCAATATGGCTGCCAAACATGCTATATTTTGATTGGCCCACGGCGAACATGTTTTTTGATGGACCAACTTCCCTTGAACAAACTTTAATAGCCCTTAGTCCCTGATCATATCTCCCAATTTTGGCCTTATCCCTTCAGCAGTTCTGGAGGTCGTTTTTGGGAAAACTAGGTCATCCAAGATGGCCACCGAACCATTTGGTCAATCAAGTCTTGTTGAACAAACTTGGCTTACCTCTTTCCCTAGATGATGTTTCATGAGTTTTGCATTGATTCCTAAAGTGGTTTCGGGGAAGAAGATTTTAAAAGCCGTTTCCTAAAATCGGCCAAAATCCAAGATGGTCACCGGCCAAATTGACCGATTGGCTCCATTTGAACAAACTTGGATCCCTATGCTCTAAGGATGCTTCCTGCCAAATATAATTGAAATCGGCCTCGTGGTTTTTGAGAAGTCGTTTAAAGGAAAAGTTGACTGATGGACGAACGGACACACGAAGGACGGTCGCAACAGCGTAAGCTCACTTGGCTTTTCAGGCCAGGTGAGCTAATAATGACTATTATCAAATTAAAAGTGTTAAGTCAGCAAGAACTTCCAGTTAAATTAATTTCAAATTAGAATGCACAGTTGATGGCACATCATCTCAAATCCCTACGCTTTTGCCAATTTGATGTTCTGCAACCCCGTTCCTCAACACACTCTCAACATATAACTGGGAAGCAGAACCTAATGTGAACATTGTCTCGCTGTCCGCAATCCAATCATATGGGTAACCCACATAATTTTAGTTGAATTTGACCAACTTCGATGCTCTGCCCCATCCACCACCCCACCTGACTTGGTCATAGGGGCAGAACATAATACAACGTTGTCTCACAATCGTACTCAGAACAAGAGGCCCAAGGGGCCTGTATCGCTCACCTGGACTTATTGGCCACTGACATATCCGAACAAAATGAGATAACCACTGGAACTAGATGATATTTCATAAGTTTTGAATCAATCCCCCAAGCGGGTTCGGAAATTTTTAAACACATTTTAAACTAGAGCCAACCTCCAGAGGATCCTTCTAACCAAATTTGGTTGAAATCTATCAAGAAACCAAGAAGATGCATTTTGACACTTTTCGGTAAATTTTAAACAAAATCTAAGTTTTTTACCCCAAAATTTGAAATATCAAAAACCTGCACGCCGTTAAGGAGGAGATACATTTTAAAGCAAAAGTTCACAGACGACAGACGGACAACAGATGACGGATGGACGGACGGTCGCCACGGCATAAGCTCACTTGGCCTTTCAGGCCAGGTGAGCTAACAAGTGATTCATGAGAAGTCATTTGAAGCTTCACATTCTTTTCCTCTGGGAGCATTGTCATGAAAATAATGCAAGATGGCCACTGGCCAAATTTACCATTTGGTTTCCTTTTTAGATTTTTGCATCTCTACTCACCAATGATGTTTGGTAGCTCTTGAGAAGAAGCCATTTAAAATTTCCTGTTTTTGTATAAAACATTTGGTAGGAAAGCAATCCAAGATGCCAACAAATGGTTTATAGGACAGCACAAAATTTGACATCGTCATAGCGATAAACATGTATAAAGCAGTTTTCTTTACTAAAATCCATCAAATAAGAAAATCCAATAAGCTGACCGAATGCTACAGTTTGAGTGGTCCACAGCAGCCATTTCTTTTTATGTATCAACTTCCTTTGAACAAGATTTTAATGGCCCTTAGTATCTAATCAGAATTCCTAAATTTCAGCCTGATCCATTCCGCTGTAGTGGAGAAGTCAATGTTGCGAAAACTAGTTCATTGAAGATGGCCGCCAGATGAATAGACCAACCAGTTTCTCTCGAACAAACATGGTTTAGGACTAGATGAGGTTTTCAAAACAAATTGGCGAAGGGGTTTCATAGACATTTAAGAGTTTCTAAAAATGTTGAAAAATCCAAGATCGACACCCTCCAAATAGACTGATCAGCTCCATTTGAACAATCATGGATGTCTCTCAACCAAGGATGGTTCCTGGCAAATTTGGCTGTAATCAACACAGAGGTGCTAGAGAAGACGTAGGGAAAAATTGATAACAGACGACAAACAAATGGACGACGGATGGTGACCATGGCATATGCTCACTTGGGATTTCAGGATAGATGAGCTAAGCATTAACTAATTATTTCCTCCAAAAAATGAACTCCATACAAGAAAGTAATGACTGACTAGAGTAAACATAAGGCAGAACAGAACATTTGCCTGTTTCTGTTTGCCGTCTGTGTCGAAAAATTGTTGCCCTACTGAATATGTTGTCACATTTCCAAAGACAATGTTCTTTCACGTCATCACGTGATATGTAGGTGGGGGGGGGGGGGCTGATTTTTGTCAGATGTGATGCATTATGATGTCATATTTATTGCTGCATGATAAATGTCAGGATCTCAGCAACAATAGATCTTTCCACAGTAATGACGTCATATGAAATCATTATCAGCTAAGCGGCGTGTAGGATGACGTCATAATCATTACATTATAAATGATTCTATAACTCTTAATAGCCTGACACGTTGTACAAATTGTATGTCTCTACTATTTAATAAACATGCTGATAGGCAGCAACAGCATCCAGTCAAATTAGTTTCAAGATATTCAACAGCTTACCTGTATAGTTTTCTGGAAATTGATAGTCAGGGAGATCGTTCTATCCCAACACGAGCGATGCGTGGGCGGAGCTTAGCTAGAGATGGGCGGGGCATAGCTAAAAATGGAAAGGTCCATTCACAAGCATACAAACATTGTGTAAAGACTAACATAGGCTTGAGAGTGATTATTGCTTTAAGTAATCACGATCGATTATGTAAGAATAATCGTGATTACTCGATTAATCAGCCTGGGCGCAAATTACCCAGTCATATCACCAGAGGCATATAGCAATGACGAATGGTGCAATGATGTTTAGAAATATTTATTTGCAGGCCAAGAGAAGATTATTTTTGGAAATGTATCACTGGAAGTAACACATTTTCAAAAATAATCTCTTGGCCTGCATATGGACAAAAATTCGATGAGCAAAATGTCCATGTTCGTGACCGATCACATTAACGAGTAATTAAAAGGTAGGTTTTGAAATATTTTACGCGGTAAAAATTATTCACGATTATTCTATTATTTAATTTTTAATCAAATACATACACGATTTAATAGATAATCACGATTTTCGATTTAATGACGTGATCGCACAAGCCTAGACTAACATAGTACCGAGATCACTAAAACGAATTAGTACATAGTATTCAAGCTTAAATTGATAGTCCGTGTCTCAATTGATGATCGATGTATATTTTACCTCCATTTATGCTTCCATAGCGAATTACCTATCCAAGACATTCGCCTCGCCTCAAAATGTTCGCCCCAAAGAGGCTATTCAGTAAGGCAAACATAGCGCATAGCCGAAAAGATGCTCAACGAATAAAACAATTTCGCCTTACTGAACGCATGTGCTTTTGAACAATTTTTTCTGTAAATTAACCTGTTGGTCAAAACTGGTTAATAAAAATCAGAATTATTTCCTCAAAGAGAAAGTCCATTCACCCTTTAATGACTAAAATTAATTTGAATGCCTATTTGCAGGCCAAGAGAAGAGTATTTTTGAAAATTTACCACTGGAATGACTAGTTATGGCCAGTTATTCCAGTGGTAAATTTTCAAAAGCGTCTCTTGCCCTGCAAATGGACTTTATTCGAAACCACCGCAGAGGCCGATTTTTTGGCTGGCTTCCGCATGAGAGTTAATTTTACATACAGAAAGAATATGTTATAAAACTTACAAGTGGACTGATTGGCTATATTTTCAAAGCAGTCATTCTAGAGGTAGACTTTCTAAAATATTCTTCTCTCAAAACAACTACGAAGCACTGTTTGCATGTTCTGGTCATTTAGCAGGATATTTATAGAGTTATCTCCCTTGACAATGCTAAAGCGTCAATGATTGATTATCTCACCATCTGAAGATTCGCTGGACGAATAAAATGACTTCCTTTTCTGCAGCTTTTTCTTGCCGGTCAGTTTTATCTCTGGCCACGGCATCGTAACTTCAACATTCCTTACTGATGGGTCGGGTGCCACCTCCGGCCAATCAGGCAGCTCCTGGTAACCATGGGCACGGGTGTTTAAAAGATGTGACATCGTAGCCAACTGATACTGATCACGGTCTGTAAAACAGTCAATTTCTACTCGCTAACTGACTCAGATAAATTACAGTTCAAATAACGTATCATGCTTCCAAAACAAAATGTACTGTTGAATATTTTGGGACTAAATTTGGTTGGAAGCAACTAAAATGTGTCTGGGTTTTTTAGAAACATGAAAACTTATTTATGAGCTGTACTATAACTACCTGCCATTCAGGGTCAGAGAGAGTCACCTGTTACGACAACATGTTTGTAAAAACTGACCTTTGCAGTTGACTCGAGAAATGTCCATTTGCAAGTCAAGAGAAAAGTATTTTTGAAATCTTGCAACTAGAATGACTGGCTATATAACTGAGCCAACCAATCCAGTGCTAAATATTAAAAAATAAGTCATCTGTCTGCAAATAGCGATTTAACAAATTTGGCCAATGAAGGGTTAAATAATTACACTATCTCAAATGCTTTGAAGTTTTTAACTGTCTCGCTGCTGCAAGGCACCAGACAATAATTTCAATGCGCAATAATTCTGGACATTAGCCACCAACAACTTTCAGTCAAAATGTTTTCAAAATATCCAGCAGGCCCATATTTAAACCCAATTGAAAATGTACTCTGCAGAAATGCAGCAGGCAGACAAAGATAACTCGGATGAAAGTGAAATGATTTTGCTGGAACTCAATCTCACGTGAGGCCATGTCAAAGCGTAGTACAGTACAGCTCAGAAATAACCTAAAATGTTTCCAAAATAAAAAGCAATGGCATCCAATTAGGCTTGCACAATATTGTCCTAGGAGGTATCTCGCTATATCGTGGTGAGAAAATCGCGATATTTCGATATATCATATAGCCTATTTTATGGTATATGAATTCATGGGGTGAATTGGTCGTGGGTTGAGTTGGACTGCACGGTTTGGCTTATGTAGACATGTCGGCTTTGCGGTCAGTTTTCATATCAGTTTTAACCGAATATGACTTTAATTGGTCAATTTCAACAAGAACTTTAAATCCAGTTGCCAAATGCTTAAAGAACGATCGATCGTTAATAACACGAAAATAGGACGACACAATTTCCCGGTGTAAATTTTTGACGCCTTACACCTTGGCTTGATGTATATCCTGTCCATCATTGTGGGAGCGAAATTATTACAGTGGACAAACTAAATAATGTTTATTACACCAAAATTAATCCAAAAATTTGACATTTCATGTCATCTTTGTGAAAATGTACAAATCACGTGATATTAGGAATGCACTTTAGATCCATAGATATCTAACGTTTAGATCTGATCCGCATTTACCGAGTACCTGTTTACTAATAATAGTTAGCCGTCAGAAATATATCGGATAGTTCACCTTGCAGGCTAAAGCGTATATACCATCTCATTTAGCTATCACATTTGTGAACGCACCCCCCCCCCCCCTCTCGCCTCCAAAAACAGGAGAGCAAGCAATATCACGTGATTTATATCTTTTCGCGACGCCATTTATTGTCAAATTTAGGATTAATTTTGATTTTATAATCCATGCTTATTAAGAAATATACAATATTTATACCGTCCCAGGTAATAATTTCACTCACGTGATCGTGGTTTTGAGGTATACAGTAGAGCGGCAAGAAATTGTACCAGTAAATTGCAATTGCGTTCAATTTTCGTATTATTGTCCATCTTTTAAAACACAATTTTAAAGAATGAACTTCAACTTCTTGTTGAGCTATTCCTAATATAGGCGCACCCCTCTCGAAAAGATGTTGGTTTGGAAATAAATTGAACAGATTGCCGTAATAGAAGGCTACGCTACAAATACATGACAAATAGTCAGAATACGATGTGACAATAACATTTTCACGATATTTCAATTTTTTTTCAAAATATAATATATAATAATATATAATATAGAAATATTTAACAGTACATTTTATTTTGTTTTGGAAACATGTCAAGTTGTTTCTGAGCGCGACTGTAGCAATTAATGCACCTACACATGTAATAGAGAGATCCGATCTGTCACTCAAGTAAACATGCATCTGACATCATAATCAAATATGTCAACATGATGTAGCCCCAGTCACGAACATAGAAAAATTTGTCACTAACATGACTAAAGTAACTAACATGACTAAAGTAACTAACATGACTAAAGTAACTAACATGACTAAAGTGTACAAATTTTATGTCTTTGATAAATTAACAATTTAATAACCATTCTGTTAAATATTTTGAAACTCATTTGACTAAAAAGCTCGAGGTTTCTCAAGTAAGCTAGACTGTATCCAAGAATGACACTAACCTTTGAACTTTGATTCTAGTACAGGGGCAGGTTTTGCTGCTAAGAAAATCTTTTTTGCCCTCTTTGCCAATTCTCCGCCCTTTTCAGCCGGTAATATCAGCTGTCTAAGAAAACGGGATCTGTCACGAAGGTCATAATTCTGATCGTACTTCGCCAGGTTAAATACATACTGTCCAAGCAGCTTAACAACATTCAGCTTCGGAGTAGTTAAGCAAAGCTTGGCGGCTAAATTCAAAATTTGAAGTTTTACTATATCTTCCTGTAACAAAAAGAAAAAGGATGAATTATGATAATCATTTAATTATATTAAAAGACAATAGAAGAAAAAATTTAAATTCTTAAATTATTTACATATTTTTTATTAAATTTTACATTATAGTTCATAAATAAGTTACAATATTTGCAAAATAATAACAGAACCATGTTTGCAAGAAATCTTCTGTTGAATATTCTGAGCATAATTGGATTGAAGACATTGCTGCCTTAGACAGGCAGCAATGTCTTCCAATCCAATTAAGTTCAAAATATTAAACAGGATATGCTGTACATAGTAAACAAGAGACCTGTGACACTCACCTGGACCATTAGCATTTGAACCATTTGCATAAATAGATATGATGGATAATTTTCGGAAAATCCAAGATGGCCACCCAAAAAATTTACCAATTAAAATTCTGAATAGAAATTCTAGAGCCTACTTTTTATTTCATTTTGGAAACAAGGTATTTCTGAGCTATACTGCATACAAATTTTGGGAAAGGGTAGACTAATATAATATAGTATAACTAATTTGACCAGTATTTCTTGCCTAAAGAATAGCATTTATCTAAGTGAATCATCATATATAATGCAGTGATCATTTGATCACAAGAGGCAGATGAGAGTGCAGCAATGGCAAGTTAGCAAACCTGCACTCTCTGCAAAAGTTCCAGACTGACTAGAGGAATAATTCTAACCAGAATCACCTAAATTTCAGGTGATTTAATTTAAGAGAGTTATAAAACTAATGTATGACCTTTGAAGTAGGCAACCAGTATGAATGATTTTCAAGTACTTAATATAAGTTAGAAAATTGTTACAGCTGAACTCACATTTGATGTATGAAACAGGAATTCAGAGGAATTATATAGCTCACCTGTTTCTTCTTTGTCACTGTGACCTTGACCTGGTGACCTCTGTGTCACCATGCTGCTTCCATAAGTTATAGGTAAACATGTAGCGAGCTTTAGTTCCAATAGGGTTAACTAATACTGAACTATAAGGTTAATGTAAATGATTTGCTCAATGCAAAAACCTAACGTTGGAAAAGAAGAGGTCAAATAGCAAGACAAGAGTGATCTTGACCTTTGACTTAGTGACCTCACTATCATCATGCTGGCTCCTTATGGTATAGGCAACCTGGTGGCCAAGTTTGGTTCCAATAGGATTAGGCAATCCTAAAATAGAGGCAAAGGCGATCTGTTAAACGCAGAAACTTAATGTTGACACAGCCTCCGTTGTAACCGTCTGAAAAGTCATAGCTACGTCTTGCTTTCTACTTCGCAGGCAAGACAAAAATGGCGTAGCTCCATTAAGAAAATCAATACATAGATGTTCAGATTGATTGCAAGACATGGATTGGCAGATGAATAAATAGTGTACAGAAATATATCTATGTCGACTAGAGCCTGATAACACAGGTTACTGGGCCCGATTGACCTTTACATTTTTAGCTATGCCACGCCAATCACTAGCTAAGCTCCACCCACACCTCGCCGTGTTGGGATTGATCGATCCCCAAATGCCCTAGTTATCAATTTCCTGAAAACTATACAGGGAAGCTGTTGAATATTTTGTAACTAATTTGACTGGGTGCCGTTGCTGGCTATGGCAGCAACAGCGCCCAGTCAAATTAGTTTCAAAATATTCAACAGAATATTTATTAAATAGTAAAAGCAAACAATTTGTACAACAACGCATAGACCGTCTTCAAATATGTGTTCGCGACGTACTTATCGACGTCATTCATGACGTCATTTATTATGATGTCATTGTACACATCACGCAGTTCATTATGACGTCATATGATGGGTGAGTACTCTGTAAAGGTGAATTGGCCCTATATTGGGCCAGTACCTGTCCAGTTACATGAATTAATGGGAAGATTGTTTCTAAGAAAGATAATTATACCTGCAGCACAGCCTACCTCTGCTATAAAGCTTTTGGCCATTTTTCGGAGAACATCAGGAGCAATTCGTGGCACTCTCTCGCTGTATTCACCAATCAACCAGAGAATACTCGCCCTCGCCATGGGAACGGTGATTTTATCCAGCATCTTAGCCATATGTATGATGATATCTTTATGTTCTGTAGGCTGAGAAAATAGTGGTACATCCTTCAATTTCACTTAGAGTTGATAACCCTTTAATGGTCAAGCCAGTCAAAACCCGCCTTTGTAGTGATCTTGAGAAATGTCCATTTACAAGTCAAGATGACTTTTTTTAATTTTATGGCTGGAATGACTGGTTAGATAACCAAGCAAGTTAGTCAAATGGTAAATTTTCAAAAAGTCTCGTCTTGGTCTACAAATCGCTATTCAACAAGCAAATATTTAGATTTTCTTGATGAACTTGTTAACTTTAAATCAACGATATTTTCTATTCTTAAATTCCATTCATGTATAATAAGATACGTGTAACTGGTGTTCATATTGGAACCAATATTGCTAGATGCAGCTGCTGTCTAAGATATCAACTGGTTTCAGTAACATTGTCTCCCAAATGTACACCAGAATTTCTTCTAGTACCGCTGCAACAAAGAACCTCTTGACCTCCAGTGTGATAAGTGTCTAGTGTCGGGAATTGGTACTATTTTTGTGATTGATGATTGGTTTTATATACTAACCGATGATCAGTTAATGATTAATCATAACAGGTTCTCATTTTTTTACTCATTTTGATTGCAGTAATTATAGAGCGTTCGAGGATAATTGTACCCCTTTCAAACCAAGTCACAGGTATGACAGATTCTTAATAATTTAAGAAATAATCTGTTGAATATTTTGAAACTAATTTGACTGGATACTGTTGCTGCCTTAGGCAGTAACAGCTTCCAGTCAAATAAGTTTCAAAATATTCAACATGTTATTGGTATGGTTGCTTTGAAATTAACATACTATTTCAGTGCTGAAAGAATTAATGTCTTGGACTAAGGAGTAATACTACATAGTTGTAACAATTAAATTTAAATTATTTTCCATAAAGTATTTGTTTTCTAGCTTGACCAGTTAAAATATAGTAATAAAGTCAATTTATAAACAACCAAATTCGATTTCTGAAATCATGATCGATCGGTTGGTTGAACATGCAAACTCAAAAAAGCATCCGCTATTGTTTCTACGAGAATTCTTAATACTTACCAGATGTACTATTATGATAATGTCTATTATCTAGTCTAGCTCAAAATAAACAATTAAAACTCTGCACTCTCCTGGTCCTGCCCATACTGTGTCCGGGAATTACCATAGCTCCAGGTACCGAGTCAATTCCCAATCACAGTCAGATTCGTGTTATATTTGCCTTGACAAACAGCGAAAGCAGCTCAGCCTCACCTCAGCTTGGTGGCTGAGGCAGGGCCATAGTACATCTGGTAAGTATTAAGAATTCTCGTAGAAACAAAAGCGCATGCTTTTTTTATTCTACTTCGAATAATACTTACCAGATGTACTATTATGATAAACTCCGGATTTCAACAGACAAGAAATACCGGTGGGAGGAGGTGAGGCTCGAACCAGCACTCATCTACCATCCAACAGAGAAGGTTGTGAAGAGATTAGAACCCTGGCATACGCTTGGGTTCTGCCATCTGACTCATAAGAGTGCTAAACTTCCATGGTCTAGACCGCGCTCCCCCCCTCTTTTGTCCGCACAAAATCCAGGGGGATGTCGAAAAAAGGGGATGCAACACCCACCAGATCTGTGTCAGCCTCAAGTCTCAGCTAGGGCAGTCCAGTAGAGTGCATATAAGCTCATACAACTTCTAATTTTGAAAAAATATCAGTATATCGATTAAGTTTTCAAATTGGAATGAGTCTAATGTCTGTTTGAGAGGATAAGTATACTCTTACACCAGACCACTTAACTAAGCAGTCTGGTATTTCGACTGTAAGTAAATTATTATTAGTCACTTAATTAATGTAAACACTCACCATTTTGAGTGCTTGTTCTTTCTTGATCATCCCAGGAGCTCGGCCCAATCCACAGTCATTCACTGGTCATGTGCATGCTCTTGTTCAGTGCAGGAGGAAGTAACTTGCGATGTTTGTGAAATAGTGGTCGGATGTGGCTTAACTAAGGTTCGACAAATTGGCGACGGCTACCGGATTAAGTGCGCTCGAGATGTCGCGAAGGTAGAAATCAGTAAATGACGACTCGGCATGCCATTGTGCTACAGACATCACCTCCTCTAATGAGACATCCTTAAAAAGGGCCGATGATGCTGCTAATGCTCGGACCTGATGGGCGTTCGCACGATCAATCTCCTTTCCTGTAGCGATTTTGTGCGACATCTGAATAGCATCAACTATCCAATGAGAAATAGTATCTTTCGAGGCGCGCAAATGAGGTGCTTTGAGACATAACCACAGAGATTTCGGGTCATCTCTCCACTCCTCAGTATGTTTCTTATACATTTTCAGACATCTGACAGGACACCAAGCAGAAGAGTTTGGGTCATGTCTAATTAAACTTGGCAAATTGAACGGTTGACCTGGATATTTAAGTGACTGATTCTTTGCCAGGAAACAAAGACGTGGAAGTAGTCTTAAACCTTCACCCGTGACGACAAAACGGTCTTGCTCGGCAGATAGCGCATGAATCTCGCTTCTCCTTCTCGCCGATGCTGCTGCAACCAAGAAAACTGATTTAATAGTTAACAGTTTAATATCTATAGATCTAATCGGTTCAAAGGGAGCATGCCCTAAAACCTGTAGAACAAGAGATAGATTCAATGCTGGGATAGGAACTGGCTGTCTAGGTCGCAGATTGCTCATTCCTTTAATAACTTCATTCAAAGTGTCATTCTCAACTCCTTCAATGGCCAGACTGGGAATGACTGAAGCTAATGCAGACTTATATGCTGCTAGGGTTGAAGGTACAAGTTTTTCAACTTCGTATAAATGACAGATAAAATCTGCTACGTGTTGAACAGATGCAGAAAAGGGATTAATATCTCTTCTCTGACACCAATCTGCAAATTTGTTGATTTTATAATTATATGTCTTGGTGGTTGACCCTCTTCTGGCTGAAGCGACAAACTTCGCTGCTTGCTCAGAAAAGCCACCCTCAATTGCACGCTGCTTGACAACATCCATGCAGTCAATTTGAACATTTTCGGTCTGTCGTGAGGACACAGACCCTTGTTCTGAGTGATTAGATCCCTTCGGTCTGGAAAAGGGATTGGATTGCAGACCAGAAGGTCCAGCAGATCCGTAAACCATGATCGGCCTGGCCAATGAGGGACGATCAGTAGTACTTGGCATATTCCCTCTCTTATCTTTGCCAGAACTTTCGGGATGAGAATCGTTGGAGGATACGCATACGCGTACATTCCCTTCCAACTTACCGTCAGTGCGTCTACTGCCAAGGCTAGACCAGAGACCAGAATGACATTAGATACATCTGAATTGGCCTGCGCCTGAGTGCCGCACAAGGAACCACTTTCTCCAGAGACACTAGTAAACCCAGTATTCTGACAAATTGGTGTGCCGTCAGATAGGCTCCTAGAGAAACCAACTCCAGTACTGCAATCAGGCTCTTGACTCTGCTCTCCGCCGGAAAAGCTACACCGTCCCTGAGATTGACAAATATTCCCAGATAAACAAACTCCTGGGATGGAGTCAATTCTGATTTCTCTAGATTCACAATCCATCCTAGATCCTTTAGTAAGGCTAGGACTACCTGAAGATTGTTGCGCAGAATGACTGGATTCCCCGCCTTCAGCAGCCAGTCGTCTTTATAAGTATGAACAGCTATGTTTCTCCTGTGAAAGATAAGAAGTCATGGCGAGGACCACTTTGGTGAAGACCCTCGGTGCCGTGGTCAGGTCGAACGGAAGCGCATTGAATTCCCAAACTTTGTCTTGGAACGTAAAGCGAAGGTATTTCTGAAAAGGAATTGGCATTGGAATATGAAAATATGCATCCTTCAGATCTATCGACACTGCCCACATGCCTTTTCTCAACCCCGACATCACTGCTGCTACAGTCTCCATCTGAAATTTTGGTGACAGAATAAACTTGTTTAACGGTTTGAGGTTGAGAATCGGTCTCCACCCTCCGGTGCATTTCGGAACGAGGAACATCATCGAATAGAAGCCTAGGGACGACTGATTGCGGACTAAGTGAATCGCATTCTTCCGCTGAAGATCTTCCATCTCTGAGCAAATGGCATCTAAACGATCGGATTCCCTTGGAACGGGACTCCACATTGGAGTCGATGTTAACGGAACTAACGATTGACGGATGAGCCAGTCCGGTTCGTAGCCGTTTCTTAACGACTGACAGACTAAACAATCTCCCACGACCCGTTCCCATTGGCTTGAAAACAGTTGAAGTCTGCCTCCGACGGTAGGAATCTGCACACAAACCGCGATCGATATTGCACAAGACGACGTTAATTCTCCTAGGTGAAGATCCTCAACTCCCCTCGTTCCTGGTGATACCAGAGCGGATCCCGCCGGAAACCCGTCAGGACCGTTCCCCCACAGCCACCCCGTGGTTTCTTGGAAAACGACGGTTCGGAACTGCCACCACGGCTATCTTTACGGTAGCCGCCGCGACCCGAACTGCCACCCTTCCTAGCCTCCTCATACGGTCTCTTATTAGAGGACTTGTACATGTATAAGGAAGAACGACCAGGGCCTTGTGAACCAGATGCCCGATGGGTACCACGGCCAGACGGACGGAAGGGCGATCTTTGGCACTGCCTCTGCTGTTCCTGTCGGTGCTGCTTATAGGACTGCTGCGGCTGAGTCCTTTTCATCGACTTCCACGACTTGCCGACTAGTTCCTGTTCTGCGACCACTGATGCGACCTTGGATACGGCTTGCTGTGCCGAGCCGCCGAACAAGCCTGGACCTATGAATGGCGTGGAAGACAACGCAGCCCTCATTTCAGGTCCTGGTTCTACACAATCGAGAACCATTCTCCGTCGCTCAGCCAATGATCTCGTGATCACCAGGGCCAGGCAATCTTGAGATAGGCGCATGGTGTCCCGGACAACTCCGGGAGCAGCCTCTGGCACTACCCCCCCACCTTCCGCCGTGCAGGTCAGCATACCCTGCAGGATGGTGCAGCCGTGCGAAAGCGCCGCCATGGCAGCTCTCGCCGCATCCTCAATGAGGGTCAACCCCGTGGATTCATTGAACGGATCTTCATTTGACTGCGAAACTAACGGACGAGAACGTCCCTTAGCTTTGCCAGCCAATGGCCTATTCAGTGTCTCTCTCTCCCCGACGGAAACCTTTGGGATTCGGCCATACTGATGGTAGGTCTGCTCCGGAAAGCGGACCCTACTCCTTTCAGGGCCTTTGGAAGTGTAAAGTCTGGCTGGACCATACGATACGCCGCCACCCCAAACATGTCAGAGGTCAACGTATCCAAAGGCAGAGCAGGCATGGCAGAAGAGCCACTGGACAGAGCGCTAGCCGCTCGCTCTGACATCCGCTCCATTGCCGGATCACGCTGAGATCCTTGATCCGATGCCAACCCGAGACGGACGGACATCCATTCAAGGACCTGCACCCATTCAGCCTTGGTGGAAAAGGACGACTCATCCAACAAGGGACTGCCATTCTCATCTTCCTTCTCGCCCTTGGACGAGAAAGACACCAACGATCCATGCTGAGAACTGCGGACTTGTTTACTAGTGTAAACAACGTCCACAGACCGTGTACTCGCGGCTCCAACATCCAACGACTCGCCGGACACGGACTCACTGAAATCCATCGGCTCCAGCACGGGAGCTGGGACCACAGCCGCATTAACCACGGTAGCCAACGGAAATCTGATAGGACCCGTAACCACCGGCGCCGGGATGCCATCAGAAGCCGTCAAACACGACTCCAACGGCAGCACGGGCTGAACAAAATCCGGATGGAAGATGCCCGATGGAACGTCAACATCACCACCCGGCTGGAAAACCCGTACATAACCCAAAGGAGAACCATGGGATGTACCAGGTACAGCCGTCGCGGAAAGATCCGGCATGCCGGAATCCTCCATGAGCAAAAGCTCCTCCTCCTCTGCCGTCGGCTCTTGAGCCAACGTAACAGGAGGGACATGTGCAACACCCTCCGCAGCACTGGCCGGACCACCGAAAGATAGTCCTGCACAAGACTGCATCGACGGGATCGTGGATTGCAGGGACTCAAACATGGCTTTAAACTGGGCCGCCCATACACCCAAAGCTGAATCCATTCTCTCATTCAGGTGCTCCTCCAAGCCTCTGGTGGACGCCTGATCTGCCTTGGCCGCCTTGTCCTTCACGATTCTGTCCAGTCGCGGCCGCCGATCACGGTCACCACTTCACACAAACATCGCAAGGACTCCCATCCTTGCACTTTGCGCAAGCTATGCAGTGGTGACCAGCAAATCTGCGCTTTATGAACCGATTACATTTTCTGCACAAAGTGTCCAGGCCCTTAGCCTTCTGCGAACACAAAGCAAGAATTAAAATGCTGCACATGAGATACATGACGAGCAAACGCACAATGACTTGATTGTAATATTAAAATTGCTTAGAAACATTAACTTTCTCTTAAATTAATGATAATCAAGATTTAAGGCAGGAAATATTTGAAATTTTTTAGAGTGAAAATTAATAAACACGGCTTGGTAATTAACTAACCGTTAAAATAACCAAGAAAAGCGTACCGATCGCTACAAACCCCTTCATCAACGAAGTGAAGGCTAAAAATCGGCACAATCAGAGTGCATAGACACGCCAAGCCGAGAGCAAACATAAATCATTGGCGCTGCCATCTTGGCTAAGAGTGCATCCATCTTGGAAGGAACCGAGTCACAAGAGAAATTAACCGAGTACCCGCATAATGCTTAACCAGTTAAGGGTACTGGAGCGACTCCAACAATGGCTACCATTTTAAAATAATGTGCCAATTTAAGGAAACTTTAACCATTCATTACGGCACAAATGTATAAATTCTAGATTGATACAACCTGCCCCTGAGATGATTTTCCTTTCCCTTCCATGAAGCCAGCGATTGAGAAGCGAAAAGACGCGTAAATCCGATTAAAATTGCAAATTTTAGAGAGCACAAAACATGTGACTTGAAGAGTCAGCAAAATAGACGAATCTGACTGTGATTGGGAATTGACTCAGTACCTGGGGCTATGGTAATTCCTGGACACAGTATGGTCTGGAACAGGAGAGCGCGGAGTTTTAATTGTTTATTTTGAGCTAGACTAGATAATAGACATTATCATAATAGTACATCTGGTAAGTATTATTCGAAGTAGAACAATCAATCATCGATCAAATTGATTAATTGGAACAACACTATAGTAAGTGTCAGTACATTGACAGATGAGTGAAACCAAAAACATTTTTATTAAACTTTTAACCCTTACCACTCGTGTCAAAATTTTTAATTTTCAAATTGAATTAAAAGATGAGCTGGTGTACATTTTTCAACAAATTTGGTGGGAGATGGTGCTGTCGTAGACAGCAACATCTTCCAGCAAAATTGTTGGAAAATGTATACCAGTTTCTTTGATAGTGACACAATAAAATATAGAATATTGACATCAGTGTTAGGGGTTAACCATTTAACACTCATATCGTTCAAAAACAGCTTCTGCAGTGGTCAAGACTATTTCTTTAAATTTACCCCTGGAATGACTGGTTCGATAACTGATAGTCATTCCAGTGGTAAATTTTCAAAAATAGTCTTCTGTTGGTCTGCAAATGGTCAAGATTGGGGAAGAAAATGGAGGATTCCAGTTTCTCAATCAATCATTTGACGCCATGTGTAGACTGAGGTCATCATTAATTACGTCATGAATGACATAACTACATGTAAGTTCATCACGAACGCTTAATTAATGACGGACGAAGCATTGTTGTACAAATTGAATGTCTTTACTATTACAGGAAGGCCTGGATCGGTTATCGGGCCAGTCATTCAAGTAGTAAATTTTTTTTAAATAGTCATCTCTTAGCCTCCAAATGGACATTCACTGACCACAAACTATGATTTTCATGGCCAATCTTGACCTTTAAATGTTTAAAGAACAACTATTTTGTGGTACAGATCCAGATTTCGTATACATTGTGTATGGCAACTGACTTGTATTAACCCTTCATCATTCATATCCCGACAAAAACGGTTACAGCGGTGGCCTTCAGAAATGTCCATTTGCAGACCAAGAGACGACTATGTTTGAAAATTTACCATTGGAATGACTGGCTTAAGATACCACCAATTTTTAGTAAGGTTTTTTTTTGCAATTTTGGTTTAGTGACATGACACAAAAAACTTAGTGAAAATATGTATAGTCAATTTTGTCTTATATATAAACATCATGGAATAACATGGTCAACCAGACAATATGTGGTGGTGGTGGTGGTGGTGGTGGCGGTGATGATTAATTAGTATACTAAATGATTTTTAATATACACCTGTGCAAAAGTTAAGCACCACCCTATTTTTACGCACATGCGAGGGTATATTCATGTGCTATGAAGAAAGCAATAGCATAAACATTTATGTACCCATCCATCTTAGTGCAAGAGGTAATAATGCAACTAGAGGAATGCTGATTATGATGGTGGGGAAACACTGTATGTTTTTGTTTGAACTTGAAAACGAGGCCTGAATATGGTTACGTTGACACAACTGACAACTATTGCCCTACAGTTGACACACGTGGCTAGATTGTCATTAATGGTGTCTGAAAACGAAGTTTAACATCTGTGCACGAGTTTGAGACTGTCATTATTAATACCGGGTATATCCACCTTGTGCCTGGATGACGGCCTGGACACGACGTCTCATGCTGGTCACCAACCGACTGATACGCCATTGTGGTATTCGTTGCCATTCAAGATGGAGTGCGTCTGTTAATTCCTGTAGGTTCTGCACAGGAGGATCCCTCCTTCTCACCATGTTTCCCAGAATGTCCCAGATATGCTCAATAGGGTTCATGTCAGGGCTCCTTGCTGGCCATGGTAGGGTTTCGATGGCATTCTGGCGGAGGTATTCATGCACAGCTCTAGCACGATGTGGTCGGGCGTTGTCATCCATGAATATAGGGTGGGTTCCAGGTGCATGATTTACAAAATGAGGGACCACAACTCTATCCAGTATGAAATCTTGATATCTTTGTCCATTTAGTGTTCCAGGTACAGTCAACAGATCCAGCTTACAATCAAATGAGATGCACCCCCATATCATAACGGAACCTCCACCAAATGGAACTTCTTCCATGATGTTACGTTGGTCGTACGCCGTGCGTCTGGACCTCCATACACGAGTTCGACCATCTGTGGCATGAAGCAGGAACCGACTTTCATCGGACCAGTGTACCCGTCTCCAGGATCTCATGTTCCAGTGTCTTCTTTCGTTGCACCACCTCAGACGCTCCTCTTTGTGGTGTGCAGTGAGGAGAGGACGTCTGACAGGTCTCCTAGCTTTCATGCCAGCAGCATACAGTCTCCTTTTGACGGTAGACATTGACACTCTATTGCGCGTTTCCCATTGCTGGCTGAGCACTCTGCTGTTGGTGAATGGAGATCTCCTAACAAGGCGTACTAGGGCTCGATCATCACGGGCAGTAGTCTTCTTCGGTCTTCCAGATCTAGGCCTGTCGTTCACCTCGTTAGTTTGCCCATGTTTTGCAATCAAACGACTGATTACAGTATGGTTAATGTTCAGCTGTCTGCCAATCTCTCAGCATGACATACCAGTGGTATGCATGCCTATGATTTGCCATTTCACACGATCACTTAACCTTCGTCTTGCCATAGCGGTTCACAATCAAGAGCTAATTCTCTCTGTACAAATAAACCACGGTGATGAACACAAAATTCCTAATCTTGTCACCTAAATCTGTATGTAATGTTCTACACCTCAAACTGGACTTTTACATAACTGAACACGTGTGCTGTTTCCCGCCACGCACGGACATCAAGCGGCGTGAAGTCATGCATGCATGTGCATTTCGTACTTGGAATTATGTCAGCTAACGCGGGGACAAAAAGTATGGCAGCCTAGTTGTACCATCATGTTTCTACGTTCTATTGTTTTTGCTGGTGCTTAACTTTTGCACAGGTGTATACATAGATTTATTATTTTATGCTAATCTTATGTGCTTTAGAGCAATAGCAATATTGTATTTAGCGCATTATAAATTCTTGTAAATTATATTATTTATGGTAGTAGCAGCAGTAGTAGTAGTAGTAGTAGCAGCAGCAGCAGCAGCAGCAGCAGCAGCAGCAGCAGCAGCAGCAGCAGCAGCAGCAGCAGTAGTAGTAGTAGTAGTAGTAGTAGTAATAGTAGTAGTAGTAGTAGTAGTAGTAGTAGTAGTAGTAGTAGTAGGGCTGCACAGTTTGGCTTACAGCCATATCGGTTTGGATATGACTTTTCATATCGGTTTTAACCGAATATCGGGTTTATGGATGACTTCTATCAAGAAAAAGTTGAAATCCATTCTCTAAAATGCTTAGAAGACGATCGTCAATAACACGAAAATATAACAGTTTTATTTCCCGGTACAAATTCTTGCCGCCTTACACATATGCTTAATACATCCATCGTTGCAGGAGTGAATTTATTATCTGAGACCGCCTAAATATTAGTTATACTCTAACAAACATTGTTTATTACATCAAAATTAGTATACAATTAGACATTTTCATGTCGTAGTGAAAAAATACAAATCACGTGATATTAGAAAGATTTATTTCCAGTATTCAGAACGAGTACTCGTCTGCGACTCACAGGCCGCGGTTTGGACTAAAAATTTGGAAATTACTATATACACAATATAGACAGAGTACTGTACATTGTGTACTTTAAATTCGATCTGAGTTTCATCCAAGGAAATTGGGATCGCTCAGTTATTTCTCGCTGGTGTAGGAAATCTCGCGAGAATATGAATGTGTCTTCAAGCAAACTCTTCCGTGAATAGTTCAACCAATTATTTACAAATATATATCAATTATTTTCGAAAGATATCGATCGTGTGACTCGGTTGTTATTATTAGCCTGTTAAATTCACATGCTAGTCGAAAAGTGTTTGTTTTAGACACAATGGGGCGAAAAAAGATATTCCGTTTGCAACAAACAGTGAATCAAGCATGTGTTATATATTCATTGCAGCAAAGATCATAGTGTCAGCTAGTGTTGGGAATGGATACTATTTTTGTGATCGATGATTGGTTTTATATACTAACCGATGATCAATTAATGATTGATCATAAATGGTTCTCATTTTTTACCCACTTTGAATGCCGTAATTATAGCATGTTCAAGGATAATTGTACCCCTTTCAAACCAAGTCGCAGGTATGACAGATTCTCTGATGATCTTCCCACATGGAGCGAAATGCCATAGTCAGATCTCAGAATGGGGTTGGAAACTCCTCTCTCACTGCCATACTATTTATCGTAAGAGCCACTCATCCTTACCACTAATTCCCTGTTTATACCAAAAAGGAGCACACTGTGTATATGCACATACATGTGCAAACCAATGGCACAGCCAAGCCACTTACCCTTCAAATTCTGACACTCGTCAGTGGCAGAGGCCCTGCATACAGGGTCCAGTTAAGAACAATCAGTGAGCATGTGCACGCACATGCTCAGTACATGTAGCAGGGACCCTGAATCACGGGTCCACAGCTAACAACAATCAGTGAGCATGTGCACGTGCATGCTCAGTAACAGGGACCCTTATTCACGGTCCAGCCAACCAGTGAGCATGTGTGTGCACATGCTCAGTGGTGGGTACCCTTGCCGGGTCCCATGGCCTATAAATACATGTAGGAGGCACAGCATCTGACTTTTGTCCTCCAACCGAAGACAAGCGTCAGGTATATTTCAGCGACGTGGCTTATCATGTTTTACCAATTCATTGCGATGATCGGTTTTATATACCAACCGATGATCAATTAATGATTTATCATAACAGGTTCTTATTTTTACCCATTTTTAACGCAGTAATTATAGCATGTTCAAGGATAATTACCCCTTTTAAACCAAGTCACAGGTATGACAGATTCTTAATAATTTAAGAAATAATCTGTTGAATATTTTGAAACTAATTTGACTGGAAGCTGTTGCTAGGCAGCAACAGCATCCAGTCAAATAAGTTTCAAAATATTCAACATGCTATTGGTATGGTTGCTTTGAAATTAACATACTATTTAAGCGCTGAAAGAATTAATGTCTTAGACTAATGAGTAATACTATATAATTGTAACAAGTAAATTTAAATTCTTTTCAAAAAAGTATTCATTTTCTAGCTGGACCAGTTAAAATATATTAATAAAGCCAATTTATAAACAACCAAAATCGATTTCTGAAATCAAGATCGATCGGTTGGTTGAACATGCAAACCAATCAATCATCGATCAAATCGATTAATCGGAACAACACTAGTGTCAGCCACGACATGATGAGATAAACGATGTTCAATCGTAGGAAGAAAAATTATTCTTCATATTGTGATTGGATAATTTTTGTCGTGCCAGCTAATGAGAAAATGGGAATGGAATGATAAGCAGAAGTGGCTTAGCCCTTTAATGACTAAATTTCTTCAAAAAATTTAAATATTTACTTATTGAATGTCCATTTGCAGGCCAAGAGAAGAGTATTTTTGAAAATTTAACACTGGAATGGCTGGCTCGGTTACGTCGTAGTAGTAGTAGTAGTAGTAGTAGTAGTAGTAGTAGTAGTAGTAGTAGTAGTAGTAGTAGTAGTAGTAATAGTAGTAGTAGCAGCAGCAGCAGCAGCAGAAACAGCAGCAGCAGCAGCAGCAGCAACAGGAGCAGTAGTAGTAGTAGTAGTAGTAGTAGTAGTAGTAGTAGTAGTAGTAGTAGTAGTAGTAGTAGTAGTAGTAGTAGTAGTAGTAGTAGCAGCGGTGGCTGCAGCATAGATAGCAGCAGAAGCATAGATAGCAGCAGCAGCAGCAGCAGCAACATAGATAGCAGCACCAACATAGATAGCAGCAGCATAGATAGCAGCAGCATCATGGACAGCAGCAGCAGTATAGATAGCAGCAGCATAGATAGCAGCAGCAGCAGCATAGATAGCAGCAGCAGAGGCATAGATAGCAGCAGCAGAAGCATAGATAGCAGCAGCAGCAGCAGCAGCAGCCGCAGCATAGATAGCAGCAGCAGCATAGATAGCAGCAGCAGCATAGATAGCAGCAGCAGAAGCATAGATAGCAGCAGCAGCAACATAGATAGCAGCAGCAGCATAGACAGCAGCAGCATAGATAGCAGCAACATAGACAGCAGCAGCAGTATAGATAGCAGCAGCAGCAACATAGATAGCAGCAGCAGCAGCATAGATAGCAGCAGCAGCATAGATAGCAGCAGCAGAAGCATAGATAGCAGCAGCAGCAACATAGATAGCAGCAGCAGCATAGACAGCAGCAGCATAGATAGCAGCAACATAGACAGCAGCAGCAGTATAGATAGCAGCAGCAGCAACATAGATAGCAGCAGCAGCAGCATAGATAGCAGCAGCAGCATAGATAGCAGCAGCAGAAGCATAGATAGCAGCAGCAACAACATAGATAGCAGCAGCAGCATAGATAGCAGCAGCAACAACATAGATAGCAGCAGCAGCATAGATAGCAGCAGCAACAACATAGATAGCAGCAGCAGCAGCATAGATAGCAGCAGCAGCATAGATAGCAGCAGCAGAAGCATAGATAGCAGCAGCAACAACATAGATAGCAGCAGCAGCAACATAGATAGCAGCAGCAGCATAGGCAGCAGCAGCAACATAGATAGCAGCAGCAACAGCAGCATAGATAGCAGAAGCATAGATAGCAGCAGCAACATAGATAGCAGCAGCAACATAGATACCAGCAGCATACATGTAGATAGTAGCAGCATAGATAGCAGCAGCAACAGCAGCATAGATACCAGCAGCAGCAGCATAGATAGCAGCAGCAGCAGCATAGATACCAGCAGCAGCATAGATACCAGCAGCAGCATAGATAGCAGCAGTAACATAGATAGCAGCAACATAGATAGCAGCAGCATAGATACCAGCAGCAGCAGCATAGATAGCAGCAGCAACATAGATAGCAGCAGCATAGATAGCAGCAGCACTAGTTATTGTTAGTAGCCATAGTATTTGTACACATTACCCGCATCTGAAGGAGCTTTTTAATAACCACTACACTCTCAGCAACCACTGCCTCTGTAATGCAAATGAAATGCAACATGGAACAAATTGTAAATAGTAAATCATACTAAATATCTTAATTCATTTTAACTTCTTGCTCGATCACACACTCCTTTCCACTCACTCACCCGCAAACACTCACACCTGCCCACCTGTTCTCCCAGCGTGTGGCACGCACACAAACAGGGATTCAAAAAAGCATCCGCTTTTGTTTCTACGGGAATTGTTAATACTTACCAGATGTACTATTATGATAATGTCTATTATCTAGTCTAGCTCAAAATAAACAATTAAAAACTCTGCACTCTCTATGATCCTGCCCATACTGTGTCCGGGAATTACCATAGCCCCAGTTACCAAGTCAATTCCCAATCACAGTCAGATTCGTCTTATATTTGTCTTGACAAACAACGAAAGCAGCTCAGCCTCACTTCAGCGGGGAGCCCGAGGCAGACCATAGTACATCTGGTAAGTATTAAGAATTCTCGTAGAAACAAAAGCGGATGCTTTTTTGATTCTACTTCGAATAATACTTACCAGATGTACTATTATGATAAACTCCAGATTTCAACAGCCAAGAAATACCGGTGGGAGGAGGTGAGGCTCGAACCAGCACTCATCTACCATCCAACAGAGAAGGTTATGAAGGGATTAGAACCCTGGCATACGCTTGGGTTCTGCCATCTGACTCATAGAGTGCTAAACTTCCATGGTCTAGACAGCGCTGCCCCCCTCTTTTGTCCGCACAAAATCCAGAGGGCTGTCGAAAAAAGGGGATGCAACACCCACCAGACCCGTGTCAGCCCCAAGTCTCAGCTAGGGCAGTCCAGGAGAGTGCAAAGAAGCTACTACAACTTCTAATTTTGAAAAAACTAACAGTATTAGATTAGATTTTCAAATTTGAATGAGTCTAATGTCTGTTGCAATGAATAAGATACTCTTGAACCAGACTTTTTACTTAATCAGTCTGGGAATTCGACAATATGTTAATTATTATTAGTCACTTAAAGGTCATATTTGGAGAAATCCACGAGACATGTAGCTTCGTTCAACTTCAGCAGGAAATAAGTAGTTTGGTTGCATTTTCCCGATCAGGCAAAGATAAAAATATCTTTTTCGGGTCTTATGCCAACAAAAATAAGTTATATGTCGATTGGGGGGGGGGGGGTGGGGTGGGGGGAAGGGGCTGCCAGTTGGGGAATCGACGGACCTGCATATTTTCATGTTGATACAAAGCATATTATTTTGAGAAATTACCACAGGGCGTATTGAAAATTATCACCGGGCGATAAAATAACCAGTAGCAGATGAACTTCATAGTAAGACTGATATTTCGGTTATCGATCGTCTCTCTTTCAGTTCATGCAGAAAGCTTATAGTAAACAAACAATTTTGACCATCTTCGACGGGTAAGCTATCCAACGTAAATTTGTGCACTGTTAATAAAAGTAGGCCTATCTAAATATGACAATTTAGTTCATCTTAACCACCTGTTATAAATTATTATTGCCACGTTTTTTGCACATATGTTCTTTTTCAGTATACACGACAATTGTACACACTCAGGGCCAGCATTTGTCTCTAGTACGTAAACCTACAAATTACTCCAGCAAAAGCGTGGAAGAGTGAGTGTCGTTATGCATAATTATACGTTAGCTACATTACATTCAAAGAAGTGGTAGATATATGTACCCAGAATTTACCTCCTCGCCCACATACATATAGGATACGCACGCATGTGTAGGCCTATGTTTAGAATGACAGGAAACATAAGTGGCAATGTGTAGGCCCGACCACAGGTATTTTAGACATAAGTTTTGCAACTGAATGCCGTGTTATTTGCTTGTTCAAGTAGGTTAATCACGTAGCCTATGAGAACTCCCCCACCCCCGATCACTCATTCCTGGCATAATGTATATCCCTAAATGATATTGTAATCGATGCTTGTCAAAATTGATGTTTTAGATTGTCACAAATAGTTTGGCTTAAGTCTACAGGAGATTTAATTATATAGGTCTATAAAATGTGTCAAATATGGGCCTAGCCTTCTCTAGTCTTAGACTTAAACAAATCAATTGATTGCGATATCTTAGGCAAATTCGCAAATTCGGATCTACCGGTGGACTTTGCATTTGGTTTGTGTGCGTGCGTGCATGCGTGCGCGCACACACGCATACTTACGTGCTTGCGTGCATGTGTGCGTGCGAGGAGAGGTGGGGTGGGGGATACATCTGGAAAATCATACCAGATTCTGCTGAATTATAGGCGCAGTTTGGATACAAAATAGATATGTTGTTTATCAAATGGAATGCAAGAAATGCCTTCGCATAGCATCAGAATTTTCAGGGAGAACCAGCCCGCCCATATCTCCCCAAACGGCCATTTGGAGGGGACACGCCCTCACTCACAGACCCTCTCCAATACTGGACTAACTCAATAATAAATAGATCTAGATCTGTGCTTGACGGCCATCCCACCAATACTGGATGTAGCAAGATAGTGTCATAAAAATACAGTATCTACAAAATCAGATATTTTCTCGAAGCATATCTCCTCTAAAAAGGGGGTCTTCGTGCCCGAGATATTCATATTTAAATATGGCATCAGCGCCATTATAAACTTCTGACTAATGTCTACCAGGAATATCATTGAGATAATTGCCTATTTCAAAATTCATTGCTAAATACAATAGAATGAAAACGTTACCCTGGTTAAACAGAGTTGCCTGTATTAGCTTTGCTTAGCGGTTGTTCCACTATGACGTCACAGCTGCTTGGAATTCAAGGGAGGTAATTCATGACGTGATATTCTAAAGCTATGTACTTTATCGGCAATAAATATAAAAACATGCCATGTATTAGCAAATTGATAACAGCTTTATGATTTGGAAGGACTGGATATATTATAATGTCTTAAAATACACTCTCCATATATGACCTGTAATCTAAGAAAACACTCACCATTTTCTGAGTGCTTGGTCTTTCTTGATCATCACAGGAGCTCCGCCCAATCCACGGTCGTTCTCAAATCATGTGCATCACCATTGCTCATTGAATGTGGAAGAACCCTACGATGTATATGTAAATAGTGGTCGGACATGGCTTTAGCTAAGATTTGACAGATTGGCGACGGCTACCGGATTAAGTGTGAAGGTAGAAATCAGTGAATGCTGACTCAGCATGCCATTGTGCTACAGACATCACCTCCTCTAAAGAGACACCCTTATAAAGGGCTGATGATGCTGCTAGTGCTCAGACTTGTTCGCACGATCAATCTGCTTTCCTGTTGCGATTTTATGAGACATCTGAATAGCATCGACTAGCAAATGAGAAATGGTATCTTTCGAAGCACGAAGATGAGGAGCTTTGAGACATAACCACAGAGATTTTGTCTGACCTCTCCACTCATCAGTACGTTTCTTATACATTTTCAGACATCTGACAGGACACCAAGCAGAAGAGTTTGGGTCATGCCTAATTAAACTTGGCAAATTGATCGGCTGTCCTGGATATTTAAGTGACTGATTCTTTGCCAGGAAACAAAGACGTGCTAATAGTCTTAAACCTTCACCCATAACGACAAAACGGCCTTGTTCAGCAGAAAGCGCATGGATTTTGCTTCTCCTTCTCGCCGATGCTGCTGCAACCAAGAAAACTGACTTAATAGTTAACAGTTTAATATCTATAGATCTAATTGGTTCAAAGGGAGCATGCCCTAAAACCTGTAGAACAAGAGATAGATTCCATGCTGGGATAGGAATTGGTTGTTTAGGTCGCAAATTGCTCATTCCTTTAATAACTTCATTTAAAGTGTTGTTCTTCACTCCTACAGTGGCCAGACTCTGCTACGTGTTGAACAGATGCCGAAAAGGGATTAATATCTCTTCCCTTACACCATTCTGCAAATTTGTTGATTCTATAATTATATGTCTTTGTCTTCTGGCTGAAGCGACAAATTTCGCTGCTTGCTCAGAAAAGCCACCCTCAATGGCTCGCTGCTTGATAACACCCATGCAGTCAATTTGAACATCTCCGGTCTGTCATGGAAATACAGGCCTTTGTTCTGAGAGATCAGGTCCTTTCTGTCTGGCAGAGGGATTGGATTGCAGACCAGACGGTCCAGCAGATCCGTAAACCATGATCGGCCTGGCCAATGAAGGGCGATCAGTAGTACTTGGCATATGCCCTCTCTTATCTTTACCAGAATTTTTGGGATGAGAATTGTTGGAGGATACGCATACGCATACATTCCCTTCCAACTTAGCGCCTGTGCGTCTACTGCTAGAGCTAGCGGGTCTGGGATCAGTGACACGTATGTGACCATCTTTCGTTTCCTTTCATCGCAAATAGATCCACATTCGGTTTGCCCCAATCTTTGAAAAGAACCTCCGCTACTGACTGGTTGAGCTGCCATTCCCTTGGACGACAAACCGTCCTTCGACTGAGAGCATCTGCTAGGATGGTCAATCTTCCTTCCTGGAATTTGTGCTGCCCGAAGAATAATATTCCTCTCTTGGCACCACAGCAGAAGGTTCCAGATCATCATGCACAACTCTGGTGATCTCGTCCCGCCTTGGCGGTTCAAATAAGATACCACTGTGGAGTTATCTGTCCTTTCTAGGACAATCTTGTCTCGGATTAAGTTCTCGATTTTTCGAAGTGCTAATGCCACCGATAATAATTCAAGAGCATTTATGTGTTTCTGCGCATTGGTCCGATCCCATTACCCTGACACTGAGAGTGTCCAATACTGCTCCCCAACCCATCGTCGATGCATCTGTGAAGATGGACATTTGCGGTTGAGGAGGTTGTAGAGGAACACCTCGCAGGAGATTCTGTTCTGATAACCACCACTGAAGATTGAATATCAATGGTTCTTTTACTGGAATCCTCAGAGATAACGGATCCATTCTCCGAGACCAGAATGACATTAAGTACATCTGAATCGGCCTGCGTCTGAGCACCGCATAAGGAACCACCATCTCCAGAGATACTAGTAAAACCAGTATTCTGAGAAATTCACGGGCCGTCAGATAGGCTCCTAGAGAAACTGACTCCAGTACTGCAATCACTCTTGACTCTGCTCTCTGCCGGAAAAGCTACACCATCTCTGAGATTGAAAAATATTCCCAGATACACAAACTCCTGGGATGGAGTCAATTCGGATTTCTCTAGATTCACAATCCATCCTGGATCCTTTAATAAGGCTAGGACTACCTGGAGATTGTTGCGCAGCATGACTGGATTCCCCGCCTTCAGCAGCCAGCCGTCTATGTAAGTATGAACAGCTATGTTTCTCCTGCGAAGATAAGAAGTCATGGCGAGAACCACTTTGGTGAAGACCCTCGGGGCTGTGGTCAGACCGAAAGGAAGCGCATTGAATTACCAAACATTGTTTGGAACGCAAAGTGAAGGTATTTCTGAAAAGGAATTGACATTGGAATATGAAAATATGCATCCTTCCGATCTATCGATACTGCCCACATGCCTTTTCTCAGCCGTCATCACCGCTGCTAGTCTCCAACTGAAACTTTGAAGAAAGAATAAATTGTTCAGTGGTTTGAGGTTGAGAATCGGTCTCCAACCTCCAGTGCATTTCAGAACGAGGAACATCATTGAATAGAAGCCCAGGGAGGACTGATTGCGGACTAAATGAATCTCATTCTTCTGCTGAAGATCTATGATTTCTGAGCAAATGGCATCTAGACGATCGGATTCCCTTGGAACGGGAGTTCACACTGGAGTCGATGTTAACGGAACTAACGATTGACAGTTCGTAGCCGTTTCTTAGTCAATGACAGACTAAACTATCTTGCACGACCTGTTCCAACTGGTTTGAGAACAGCTGAAGTCTGCCTCCGACGGTAGGAATCTGCACACAGCTCGTGGTCGATATTGCGCGATAAGACATTAATTCGCTTAGGTGAAGATTCTCGACTCCCTGCGTTCCTGGTGCTCCCGGAACGGGTCTCGCCGGAAACCCGTCAGAATGGTCCCCCACGGCCACCTCGTGGCTTCTTGGAATATGGCCCAGGACCGCCGCCACGGCTATCCTTATGGTAGCCACCGCGACCCGAGCCACCACCCTTCCTATCATCTTCATATTCCCTCTTATTAGAGGACTTGTATGAAGACGAATGGCCAGGTACTTGAGAACCGGATGCCCAATCTTTGGCGCTGCCTCTGCTGCTCCTGTTGGTGCTGCTTGTAGGACTGATGTTGCCGAGTCCTTTTCGTCGACTTCCACGACCTGCTGACAACCTCCTGCTCTGCCACCATAGACGCAACTTTGGAGAGGGCTTGCCGTGCCGAGCCACCAAACAAGCTCAGACCAACGAAGGGCGCGGAGGATAACGCAGCCCTCATCTCTGGTCCTGGTTCTACACAATCGAGAACCATTCTCCTCCACTCCGGCAATGATCTAGTGATCACCCTGGCCACCCAATCCTGAGACAAACGCATGGTGTCCCAGACAACTCCGGGAGCAGCCTCTGGCACTTCCCCACCTTCCGCCACACAGGCCAGCATACCCTGCAGGACGGTGAATCCGTGCAAGAGAGCAGCCATAGCCGCTCTCGCCGCATCCTCAATGAGAGTTAACTCATTGAACGATCCTTGGCTTTCCCAGCTAATGGCCTATTCAGCGCTTCTCTTTCCCCGATGGTAGGCCTGCTCTGGAAAGCGGACCCTACTATTTATCCCCTTAGGGGCCTTGGGCAAAGAATACTCCGGCTGAACCAGACGGTACGCCGCTACTTCCAACATGTCAGAAGTCTGAGTGTCCAAGGGCAGAGTCGGCATAACCGAAGAGCCCCTCAACAGCGTGCTAGCCGCACGCTCTGACATCCGCTCCATCGCCGGATCGCGCCGAGATCCCTGAACTGATGTCAGCCCGAGACAGTTGGACATCCAGCCAAGAGCCTGCACCCATTCAGCTTCGGTGCAAATAGATGATTCGTCCATCAATGGACTACCATTCTCATGGATATCTTCTTACTCCGCCGTCGGCTCTTGAGCCAAAGCAAGAGGAAGGACAGGTGCATGTCCCTCCGCAGAACTAGCCGGACCACTGATTGGTAATCCTGCACCAGCCTGCATCCACGGGACCGTGGAGTGAAAAGACTCAAACATCGCCTTGAATTGGGCCGCCCAAACACCCAATGCTGAGTCCATCCGCTCATTCATGCGCTCTTCCAGACCTTTGACTGACGCCTGATCCACTTTGGCCGCCTTGTCCCTCGCGATTCTCTCCAAACGCGCACGCTGATCGCGATCAAATTCCGCCACCAACTCCAACGACCACTTCGCGCATACATCGCAAGGGCTTCCAACTTTGCACTTCGCACAGGCAACACAGTGATGTCCCGAGAACTTCATGAAGCGGTTACAGCGCGAGCATAGAGTATCAAGCGGGGGCCTTGCCTTGCCCCTTCACCTTCTGCGAGCACAGAGTAAGAATTAAAACGCTGCACATGATAATATGATGACAAGCAACACGCACAATTTACTTGATTGTAATTTAAAATTACTTAAAAAACATTAATCAAGTTTTAGGCAGGAAATATTTGAAAATTTTTAGAGTGAAAATTTAATAAACACGACTTGGTAATTAACTAACGTGAAAATGGCCAAGAAAATAAGACCAATCGCTACAAACACCCTCGACAGTGAAGCGAGAGCTAATGATCGGCCTTTAAACAGAGTGCATAGACACGCCAAGCCAAAACAAAACGATAATCATGGGCGCCGCCATCTTGGCTAAGGGCGCATCCATCTAGGAAGGAACCGAGTCACAAGAGAAATTAACCGAGTACCAGGATAAGATTAAAAAGAGAACAGGTAACGGAGCGACTCCAACACTGGCTACCATTTTAAAACAATGTGCCAATTTAAGGAAATTTCAAACAGTCATTACGGCATGAATGTATTAATTCTAGATTGATATAACCTGCCCCTGTGATGATTTTCCTTTCCCTTCCATAAGGCCAGCCATCAAATCGTGCACAAGTTACTCAAACCATAAAAATTCAAGCTTAATCAAGACTAAGAAAAACGTGACTGTAAAGTCGAGCAAAATAGACGAATCTGACTGTGATTGGGAATTGATTCGGTACCTGCGGCTATGGTAATTCCTGAACACAGTATGGGCAGGATCACGGAGAGTGCGGAGTTTTTAATTGTTTTTGAGCTAGACTAGATAATAGACATTATCATAATAGTACATCTGGTAAGTATTATTCAAAGTAGAATGGAGATTCAGCACCCGCCAGGCAACAAAGTCAAGCAATCACTTTACATGTACATGTAGCTATCCTTCTTTCTCTCATCTGTTAAAATGCCACCACATGAATGAATGGACGATTGGATGGATTGGTGGATGGGTGGGTGGGTGGGTGGGAGGACAGACAGATGGATAGACACATGGATGAACGGACGGGTGCGTGAATGGAATGGTTTTCACCAATTAATCAGTTAAAGTCAATGTAAATACCACATACCATCCCTATGTGACATGAGATGAACGAGACCATTGAGACATGTGTCTGTAATCTCGGGGATGCTACTCGCACATCGGCCAATAGCTTGTATCGTGGCTGCGGCAAACTCCTTATCAGAGCTGGTCACGTATGTCTAATAATAAAAATAATAATAATAATAATAATAATAACAACAAGCATTCCGTAAGTATTTTTTGCAACACATGTCCCCTACCTGGTGATATAAATCTTTATAGATTGACAGTCAAAAACTCCATTAAAAATTGACAGAAGCAGCTGAAACTCGAACTTGATCTGTAACTTCTCATAACAAAGCAATAAACCAAGTTTCAGTTATATATGGCGAAGGAGAATGAAAGTCTTGAAAGCTGATGTTTGTATTTCATAAGTCAAAAGGGGACATAACTCCATAAAAAATTGATGCAAACTCCGGAAACTCGAACTTGCTCTGTAATTTCTCATAACAAAGCAACGCACCAATTCTCAGTTGAATATCTTGAGACTGCGAGAAAAAGTGTGAAAAGCTAATATTTTTTGCATTTCATAAGTTGAAAGGGGGCATAACTCCATGAAAAATTGACGAAAATGTCTGAAAGAAACTCGAACTTGCTCTGAAACTCATTATACTTAAGCGAGGTACCGATTTTCGCTCAAATATCTTGAGTGTGGAAAGCTGATATGTCGTATTTATTACGTCAAAAGGGGGCATAACTCCATCAAATATTGACGCATACGCGTGAATCTCAAGACTTGGTCTGTAACTTCTCATAACAAAGCAATGTACCAATTCTCAGTTGAATACATTGAAGGACTGCGGGGAAAAAGTGCGGAAAACCAACTGCAACAGATGGAGAGACGGACAGACAGACAGTCAGACAGATGAGTGCAAACCTATAGTCTTCCCGGTTTTACCAGTAGGGGACTAATAATAGTAATATAGCTGCTCTGCAAAGACCACATCCCTACACCTGACCACACTCTCATACTCACCACAGGTTTTCTGATTTCCAGCATTTTTCCCACTCGCCTAACGGTTTCTTAAGTCGCTTCATTATCACTTGAGATATCGTCAGGAATGCAGTTTGAATAATCATGGCACCACTACCATTTTGGCACACTAAAGGCACTCTGAAGGACCAGTCTAATAAAGATACCTTGACATTGCTCGCTAATTCTATGTGCCAAAATTTGTGTGCTATCCCATTTCCATATTCTGCGGTAGTGCAAAATGTAAACATTGCCATGCAACCCAAAATCATACGACTACCTCACTTAGCAAATTTGATTGAAATCTGCCAACATTTACGTTCTGACCATCCTCTCCTACCTGCCCCCCATCCACCGCCACACCACCCTCAATACTGGGGCAGAGCCTAATGGAAACAGTGTCTCACATCCCTCAATTATCTGGGAAACTCATATATCGAATTCGGTTGGATTCCAGCAACTTTGGCTTTTTACACCCCCCCCCTCACCCCACCCTCAATCTAACCCTGGGCCTGGCGCCTACTGCAATGTCATTTTTTAATCCACAATCATATCAGTAACTCACATAACAAATTTGATTGAATTCTACAAGACGGTTTCGGAGGACATAGCCGGCCGGTCAGATAGACAGACAAACGCACAGCGGCGATTGCAATATTCCCGCCACTTTTCAAAATGACTAGGGATAATTACTCTTTGATTTGATCAAATTTAGCTGACTCGTCTACAACTCTGCAGATTTCCTAAGCATTTTAATAGTTACTGCTTCCCTTCATTCATAATTCTGTCATCAATGACTGCTGTAATTTCTATACTCAGGGATCTCAATCCAGGGGGAATTATCACTGCACAAAGGGCCCTTTGAAGCTCTGGTGAGATCTCATTAGTAGAATCACACTTATCATTTAGAAACCTCCATAATTAGGTCTCCACAACATACCCTCAAAGGGCCGCTCCTTATACATCCCAGTTTGCTCAAGGAAACACACTATCCATGCGCAAGCACATTTGTCCAATAAGAGGCCCAATGGCCTTGATGCTCAGCTGCCTGACACCTAAAGGTCTTGAGCCTTAACTCTAGTGTCTTCAACATATTTTGTCTAAACAGCTGAAAATAATACAAAATCTATTGGCTTTTTCAAATCATTAGCCAGTGAATTAGCCAATTTGGGGATTTTATTAGCCAAATCCCGACTTTTTTAGCCTGACCAATAACCTACATGGAGCAATCTAATACATTATGATCCTGCTTAGCTGCACCTGAAGGCTAATAACCGAATAAGAGATGACCGATGGGCCAGGTAAGAAATAGAATATTGGATAGAATTAGATAGGCCATCATGGTTCAGCAAGAACCAGGGACCTACCGTAGCCCAATGTCAAAAGTAGGTCACGATGAATAACTGTTGATATGTCACTCAACTCCACCCAACTATGCATTCACAAATAAAGCCTGGTTGCTGTATATAAACAAGAGAAATTTACTATATAGTTTATACTGCATAATGACTCAAGGGATGTAACTCTGAAGATATGGATACATCAACGAATTGCCTCCCTTATATTACATAATTTAACAAGGGTGATAACTCTGGAGTTTGAGATTGAATCGACTCCATTTTCGCAAGACAGATATTAAATTATATTAGCATTGGCCATTTAAGGGGGGGGGGAGTGCGTCATCGCTACAGCTTACCTGGGCTAAAAGATCTTGGGTAAATTTTGGAAGGGTTTAACCACCATACTGTATGTTACAGCTGGGCGGTATTGACATTTACATCACGGTATCAGTACAATAGAAAGATACTGCGATATCACGGCATACCGTCATCTTAGGGTGAGGTGGCATGCCACAAAATTAGAGCATTGTTTTCCGTTCCATTTCGCTTCCATTTTTAATCAAGTTACATTGGGTAAAATAAATAGTCTGCTTCATGATATAGAGTGAAATCAACATTATGACTATAGCGAATGTTTAGTTTCACTATTTTATTGGCTCACCATTTTGTGTTAATGTAGTATCATTCACGTGAATATTGGCTGTGTCGTCAGAGTATGTGCTCGACTCACTAACTATAATCTGCTTTTTCACATAGGAGTGTGCTATTTTCAATCTGGATTGTTCTGACTATTAATGTGTGCGACCAGCAAACGGTAAATTTTAATTTTGTACTCACTTAACTCTCTTGGAGTCGTATATTCGGTTACTTGCGACAACTGGCCTATGCATATATATGCATATAACATGACATTGAATTTAATTCGCTTCCAATGCTTCTGAGTACCTGATATGCAGACTCGTTACTCGCCATTTTTCACATGAACAACGTGTGTACAAGGCTATTTCTACGAAATTCCTACATAGAGACAGTTGGAAAATGAATTACAAAAATTCTAAAAATTAAATTTTTAGGTCTCCCTATTTAAACTGAATTTAAGCATCAAAGAAATATGTTAAAACCTGGAAAAATAAAACCTAGCGACTTTTCAACGCTACTTACTGGCAACAAAGTGTCACGTGATCAAAATGGCGCGGGAAAATACTACGTTTAAATAAATTTTCATTGATAAATGCAGTATAGTAGTTAATGGGTTTTTCCACGGTCTAGTTCATGAACAACCAGCCAGATATGTTATTACGATTAGATTATTGTGTTTGAATAGAACGCAGTTTGTATGTTATGTTGTTATTCTAGCGTGTTTGTTAGGCGACAAAATGCTTGGACTAATAATTACAAATAATACAAGCGGGAATAGGAACTATATTATAGCCTAATTACTACAGCCGGATGGATGGCCAGAGAATGAGATTAGAGGTTTTAAATATAGCAATCTTACCATGACACTTGCAAGTCGTACGTTCGACACACAATTCTGCCTGTCAATATTTTGTCATTAACATCTTGATGTTTGTTTTTACAAAACCTCCCTCATCTCAATGTGGCTAATAGTTAGGGATGCCTGTATTTTTTGGCACTATTAGCACCTATTTACCCTTGCACTATTTGGATTTTATGGTTTATTTCTCAAATATGGCTCATTAAACACACAACTACCATTATGGACAGTATGAGAGGGCATGAACAGTAATTGGAACTGTCAACGGTCACAGTATCGGTACACGGTATACCGCGGTCTTCATGGTACTACCTACCGTCAGACCACCCAACTCTAATGCATGCGCAAGTCAAAATACACAAAACAAATTTGTAGAAGCATGGGAGGAGGCTTTGGCTCTCCTGAACATGGATTATGTCAAAACCATGAGCCCACATCATCAGAGATATTGGCCACAACAAAGACGTTAAACAGATCAACCTGCCTGCACATGAGAAATCGCATGTCTCCTTTTCGCAATGTGGATTCAAGTACTTTTGTCTCTACCAGCTTCAACCCATCGACGCAATTAGCATTAAGCAGTTCAAATAAGAGGTATTCATCTCTCCCTCTTCCTTTCACTCCCAACCCCACCCACCCACATTGTTTCAAAACGCCACAACAATGACCGTTTCCCTCATTACCTCAAAATCAATAGGCCTCTTCAAGACTCAATACAATCATGGAGCAACGTGACATGCAGACCAGCGCTGGTCCAGAGACACAAATTCTGTAATGGTCTCATCACAACCATTCATGACCCGTGATATTAACCCTTTAATGGCTCAAAAGAAAAATATTTGTTTATTGAATACCCATTTGCAGCCCAAGAGAAGACTATTTTTTTTAATTTTACCACTGGAAGGACTGGCTCTGTTACAGAGCCAGTCATTCCAGTGGCACATTTTAAAAAAAATAGTCTTCTCTTGGACTGCAAATTGACATTCCTTGAGATGGCTGCAGAGGCTGGCTTTTCCATGAAAGGGTTAAAATCAATAGAATGGTAAAAATTTGTTCAGCGGAACTCAAGTTCTTATGTAGACATTTTCAAAGTTGGGTCAAGAAGAACGTGGCCTTTGAAATTTTACAGATATTACTGTAGGGGACAATAGAAACATTCTAACAATGTTTGGTATCAATCCATCAAAAAACAACAACAAAGTTTGCAACCATTGTTAACTCTGCACAGATGGACAGACAACATGACAGACAAATTCTATACTAATGTCTTGTATTTCAATATATACCTGAAATTCCCTGAGTACTGTCGAAATGCTTGTCTCGGTGCCGAGATTGGTTAAAATTTCCAGCTGAGAAAGAATTAGAAATGTGTTAAGATACCAGAAAATAACTAAATATTAAATTTCATCAAATGACCACGATCAGCCTTTTGAAGCCAAAAGATGGTGGTTCTTTGAGTGGTTGTTTTTTCAACTACCTGCTTTAAAGAATCACTTTATTTTGGCACCAAAAGGCATATCCTCTAACAGGTTACATTTGATGTTCAAACCAGCTAAAAACAACACATGAGAAATTGAAATTTTCTTGAACAAATTTGAGGGATAAAATGTTAAGACACATGGCCATGTTACAGAATTAAAAGAAATTTAATCAAATTAACCATTTAACCCTCGAATTTATTCAAGAAAACTTCAAATTTTCTCATAGAAAATGTCTATTTGCAGACCAAGAGAAGACTATTTTTATTTTTGAAAATTTACCACTGGAATGACTGGCTCGGTTATCGAGCCAGTTATTCCAGTTGTAAATATTCAAAAATAGTATTCTCTTGGTCTGCAAATGGACATTTCTCAAGACCACTGCAGAAGCTGTTTTTGGCTATTATGGTTAAAGGGTCAATAACACAGAACAGATTAACCCTTTCTGTTGTCTGTTTTGATGGCCTACGAAAATGGCTTATTGTTGTCCACTAAGACGTCAAAACGTGATAATAAGCGATAAAGTGGGAAGGGATTAGGCCTTGGGAACATTGATTTACCGTAGGACACCATAATTTCATCAAACTCACATAGGTTAGGGAAATCAATATGATTTCAGGCATATATATGTATTAACAAGTTTATGTGCATTTAACTGTGGGAAGCGAAACCTATCTGCTATTTTGGATTTCGCACTAACATTTGCAACTGAGCTCTGGTGCTTGGTCGACTATAGTTAAATAGTTAGCTAGCTTTTTCAAGTTTAGTTGATGTCTAGTTAGCTATAGTTAACTATGGCTCGTTAATCGAACTTGACCTATATTGTGTTACGTTACAAGACAAGGGAAGAATCCAGTCTTGGCTATGCCCTGCCCATCATTAGCTAAGATCCACCCACACATCGACCATGTTGGGATAGATCGAGCCTTGAACTCTCTGACCATCAATTTCCAGAAAACTATACAGATAAACTGTTCAATATTTTGAAACTAATTTGACTGGGCACTGTAGCTGCCTATGACAAATTAGTTTCAAAATATTCAACAGTATGTTTATTAAATGGTAAAGGCATTTCGTGACGAACTTATCTACGTCATTCATGACATCACTGATTATGACGTCTTCCTACACGTCATGGTAGTTGTTTATGATATCATATGATCGATGGAGAAACTGCAACGGTCCATTATGAGCATGACATCTTTCAGTTCACATAAACTTATATGATAAATAGTGATGCATTTTTATATTTGCTCCGCCCATTTCTAGCTAAGCTCCGCCCGCTATATAAGGATGCTTAACATAAAACTTCAGACGGTTACTGTCTGATTTTTGCCGCTTTTGTGACGGATCTACATCATTTTATTACGACTTCAGCAAATAAGTGAACATATTTTGATTATGACACTAGATACTTGAATGACAGATTGGCTCCCTCCAATAAGTATGACTACAAGCTCATACATACCAATGAACAGAGTTATCCACAGGCTATATATCTGTGTACAGGAATGTCTAAATTGGTGTAACCAATTTTTTGTTTCGTGCTGTGGTTACGCAAATATTTATGACACAACCCGTTTTCCGTTCCCGCAATTCCTTTCACATCGTACATAAATACATGAAAAATGGTTACGCAAAACTGAATAATTTACCTAAAACAAATTTGCTTGACCCAAAGATGGGATATGCACATTTTCAATTTGGCTAGGCTTGACTTACCTTAAGTAACTTAACATGAGTCGGGTCATTGGATCTAATATAGAAGCTCTTCAGAAACGGCTCAAACATACCCTAGACAAAGAGATAAACAAGTATACAGTCAATGGAGGGACGCAGTTTTAGCATTATCCACACCTATCTCTAGCGAAGCTCCATCCATGATTTGCCTATGTTGGGATCAATCGATCTCTGCACTCCTTGAATTTCAATTTCCCAAAAAACTATACGGATAACCTGTTGCAGAGTTTGAAACTAATTTGACTGGGTGCTGTTGTTGCCTATGGCAGCAACAGCGCCCAGTCAAATTAGTTTCAAAATATTCAACAGAATGTTTATTAAATAGTAAAGACTTACAATTTGTACAACTTGACAGACTATTAAGCATTTGTGATGGACTAAATCATGTCATTCATGACGTAATTGATTATGACATCAGCCTACATGTGATGTAGTTGATTATAACATCATATGATTGATAGATAAACTGGAGTCTATAATTATAACTACAGTACAGCTCAGAAATAAACTTACATCTTTCTCAAACAAAATAAAACATACTGTTGAACATAGCACAACAGCAATGTCTTCCAATCCCATATGTTCAAAATACCCAACAGAATATTCCTTAAATAACTAACGTGTCTCTGTTTTGCCTTGGAAACATAACCTTATTTCTGAGCTGTACTGTACTTACAATGACTTAATGTCTCCATAATCCGTTAACATGTTAAAATGGACACGGCGGCTCAAGAAAATAAACAAGAATTCCGTTGAATTAAATGTCTCATCTATCTCCTGTTTGTCACAGTGGCATTGACCTTTGACATTGTGACCTCCGTGTTAGCACAATACTTCCTAACATTATAGGTAACCATGTATTCAAGTTTAGTTCCAATAGGACTAACCAATCCTGAAATATAAAAGATTGGCTGAATAGAAATATTTACAGTTGAAAAAAGCAGAGGTCATATAGTAATGTTAGAATGACCTTGACCTTTGACCTGGTGACCTTCATGACTGACCTGGTGACCTCCATGACACCATCCTGTATCCTCTTGGCATAAGCAACCATGTAGCCAAGTTGAGATATAAATCTTTAGAGATTGACAGTCAAAAACTCCATTAAAAATTTACAGAAGCAGCCGAAACTCGAACTTGGTCTGTAGCAACAAAGCAATAAACCAAGTTTCACTTATATATGGCGAAGTCGAAAGGGGACATAACTCCATTAAAAATTGATGCAAACGCCTGAAACTCAAACTTGCTCTGTAATCTCTCATAACAAAGCAATGTACCAATTTTGAGTTGAATATCTCGAAGGGCTGCGGAAAAAATTGTGGAAAACTAATATTTTTGGTCAAAAGGGAGGAAAAATTGATGAAAAGGTTAGAAACTAAAACCTGCTCTATAATAGCCTATAATAAAGCAACCTACCAATTCTCATTTGAATCCCTTGGAGTGCGAAAAAAGTGCGAAAAACAGATAGTTTTAGTATTTTGTAAGTCGAAAGGGGACGTAACTCCATCAAAATTGACGCAAACTCCTGAAACTCGAACTTGGTCTGCAATTTTTCATAAAGCAACGTACCAATTCTCAGTTGAATATCTTGAGACTGCGGAAAAAGGGCAGAAAACCAATTGCGACAGACAGACAGGCGGAGTGCAAACCTACATGTATGGTCTCACCTCACCCCCCCCCCAAGCCCCCCACCCTGGTTTTACCAGTAGGGGACTAACAACAAAGTTTTGTAGAGGTCAGAATGACCTTGACCTTCGACGTTGTGACTTCAGTATCAGCAGACTGCTTCCTAACATTATACATGTTATAGGTGACAATGTATCCAAGTTTAGTTCCAATAGGATTAAACAATCCTGAAAGATAAGCCCAGAAGTTTTGCTAAACACAAAAACTTAACATTGAAAAAAACCCAGTTTTGTATCAAGGTCACAGTGACCTTGACCTTTGACCTTACGACCTCAGTATCATCATGCTGCTTCCTAACAGTATAAACAACCACATAGCCAAGTTTAGTTGCAATAGAATTAATTGATCCTGAAATATAAGTCGAGAGCTGAGAAGTTTTGCTACTAAACGCAACAAGAATGCTGAAGCGTACAATGTCTCGCCTGTAAAGGCATGGATAGTGTGGATTGCCAAAGCAAACTTGGATTGGTTAGTAATACACATATTCAGTAAGGCACCAACAAACTAGTGTAATGAATCAAACATGGACAATTTTACCAAACTGTTGATAGTCTGATCTTGAAACTAGTAATGATGCAGATAGTACCCCTGCATAGTATCTAACTCAGTGGTCCATAAAAAACTATCCAGAAAATAACATGAAAAAGTCCATAACTGTGAAAAAAGTAGTACAGGACCGGGTCTGGCCCTCTGCCACTGCCCTCAGATTGACTCAAGAACAAAATAATTTGTTGTACTGTAGTCTACTAACTACAAGCTTCAAGATGATATGTGACATGACCACATTTGATCAAATTTATTTTCTTCCCACCATTTCCATATGTGTAATCATACCGAAAGTTTCAAGTTTATATGTGAAATGGTCTAGGAGGAGTTGCGTTACACTCGATTGGTGTCCACTTTTGACCCCGACACCCGACCCTCAGTTTGACCCAAGATCAAAATAATTCCTTGTACTGTAGTCTACTCATCATTGTCTTGAAAATGATATGCGACATGACATGCTTTGGAAAAATCTTACTTTTTAGCCCACATTTCCCACCCCCAATTCCAAGTCTTTTGCACATCCCTGGCCATATGTGCAATCATCCCCAAAGTTTCAAGTTTCTATTTGAAATGGTCTAGGAGGAGTTGCATTACAATAGATTGGTGCCCACTTTTGACACACCCCCCCACCCCCACACCCCTAACCTCAGTTTGTGACCCAAGATCAAAATAATTCCTTGTACTGTAGTCTACTCATCATTGGCTTGAAAATGATATGCAACATGACAATCTTTGGAAAAATTAAATTTTTTACCCCAAATTCCCCACCCCCAAGCCCCTCCTGCCACTGGTGTCATGCAAAATTCTAAGTGCCATGCCTATCCCTGTCCATATGTGCAAGTATCCCTAAAGTTTCAAGTTTCTATCTGAAATTGTCTAGGAGTTGCATTACAATCGATAATTACTGGCCAAAACTGCACTTGCAAAACACATTAAAAAAGCCCAAGTCCAAAACCGTGAAAAAAATAGTTGCCCCCAAATTAAATCTATTGTTATGTAGATCACATCCCTGTTTAGTATAGATCACGTCTGTAAAGTTTCAATGAGATCGGCTGAGCCAGTGTTGAAAAATAAGTTGATTACAAAACCTTAACCAAAACTGCACTTGCAAAATACATGAAAAATGTCCAAGTCCAAAACCGTGAAAAAATAGTTAAAATGCCTCAAAATTAAATGTGTTGTTATGTAGATCACATCCCTGTATAGTATAGATCACTTCTGCAAAGTTTCTTTGAGATTGGATGAGCCAGTGTTGAGACATAAGTTGATTAAAAAACCTTAACCAAAACTGCACAAATGATGGATGATGATGCTGCCGCCGCTGCCGCCGGAATTCGTGATCCCTATGTCTCGCTTTCTGCTTCGCAGGCGAGACAAAAATATTGATGGAGTATGCTTCCCTATATTTTAGAGAACATGTCTGTAAAGTTTCAGCAAGATCTGTTGGGTCAATGCTGAGAAATAATAATCTCTAAAAACCTTAACCATAAAAAACCTGTACATTTTCTATGTCGAAAACCATGGAAAATTCAGCAAAATGTTTTCAAAATTTTGTTAAAATAATGATGTAATGAGATTCCCTACATTATAGATAAGATGTCTGTAAAGTTTCAGGAAGATCTGATGGGACAATGATGATAAATATTGATATTTAAAAACCTTAACCATAAGTACAGATATGGTGACGCCGACGACACCGACGACGACACCGCCGCCGCCGCCGACGGAATCATAAAAGCATCCGCTTTTGTTTCTATGAGAATTCTTAATACTTACCAGATGTACTATTAGGATAATGCCTATTATCTAGTCTAGCTCAAAATAAACAATTAAAAAATGGTCCTGCCCATACTGTGTCCGGGAATTACCATAGCCCAGGTACCGAGTCCATTCCCAATCACAATCAGGTTCGTCTTATATTTGCCTTGAAAAACAGCGAAAGCAGGTCAGCCTCACCTCAGCGGGGTGGCTGATGGAGGGCCATATGAAATCTGGTAAGTATTAAGAATTCTCGTAGAAAGAAAAGCCGATGCTTTTTTGATTCTACTTCGAATAATACTTACCAGATGTACTATTATGGTAAACTCCAGATTTCGACAGCCAAGAAATACAGGTGGGAGGAGGTGAGGCTCGAACCAGCACTCATCTACCATCCGACAGAGAAGGTTGTGAAGAGACTAGAACCCTGGCATACGCTTGGGCTCCGCTATCTGACTCATAGAGTGCTAAACTTCCATGGTCTAGACCGTGCTCCCCCCTCTCATTTGTCCGCACAAATTCCAGAGGGCTGTCAAAACGGGGAGCAACACCCACCAGACCCGTGTCAGCCCCAAGTCTCAGCTAGGGCAGTCCAGTAGAGTGCAAAGAAGCTACTACAACTTCTAATTTTGAAAAAAACTATCAGTGTATCGATTAGATTTTCAAATTGGAATGAGCTTAATGTCTGTTTAAAAGAATAAGATGTTCTTGGCCAGTCTATTTACTTAGATAGTCTGGTATTTCGACTATAAGTAAACTTAAAATTAGTCACTTAATTAAGGCAAACACTCACCATTTTTGAGTGCTTGGTCTTTCTTGTTCATCACAGGAGCTCGGCCCAATCCACGGTCATTCTCGGGTCATGTGCATGGCCATTGTTCAGTGCAAGTGGAAGAAAACTTGTGATGTGTGCGAAATAGTGGTCGGATGTGGCTTTAGTTCAGATTCAATAAATTGGCGACGGCTACCAGATTAAGCGTGCTGGAGATGTCGCGAAGGTAGAAATCAGTGAATGACGACTCGGCATGCCATTGTGCTACAGACATCACCTCCTCTAATGAGAAACCCTTATAAAGGGCTGATGATGCTGCTAGTGCTTAGCGATTTTGTGCGACATCTGAATAGCATCGACTATCCAACGAGAAATGGTATCTTTCGAGGCGCGCAAATGAGGAGCTTTGAGACATAACCACAGAGATTTCGGGTCATCTCTCCACTCCTCAGTACGTTTCTTATACATTTTCAGACATCTGACAGGACACCGAGCAGAAGAGTTTGGGTCATGTCTAGTTAAACCTGGAAAATTGATCGGATGTCCTGGATATTTAAGTGACTGATTCTTTGCCAGGAAACAAAGACGTGGAAGTAGTCTTAAACCTTCACCTGTGACGACAAAACGGTCTTGTTCGGCAGAAAGTGCATGTATTTCGCTTCTCCTTCTCGCCGACGCTGCCGCAACCAATAAAACTGATTTAATAGTTAACAGTTTAATATCTATAGATCTAATCGGTTCAAAGGGAGCATGCCCTAAAACCTGTAGAACAAGAGATAGATTCCATGCTGGGATAGGAATTGGCTGTCTAGGTCGCAGATTGCTCATTCCTTTAATAACCTCATTTAAAGTGTCATTCTCCACTCCTTCAATGGCCAGACTGGGAATGACTGAAGCTAATGCAGACTTATATGCTGCTAGGGTTGAAGGTACAAGTTTGTCAACTTCGTATAAATGACAGATAAAATCTGCTACGTGTTGAACAGATGCAGAAAAGGGATCGATATCTCTTCCCTTACACCACTCTGCAAATTTGTTGATTCTATAATTATATGTTTTAGTGGTTGACCCTCTTCTGGCTGAAGCAACAAACTTCGCTGCTTGCTCAGAAAAGCAACCCTTAATTGCACGCTGCTGGAAAACATCCATGCAGTCAATTTGAACATTTCCGGTCTGTCGTGGAGATACAGACCCTTCTGAGAGATTAGATCTCTTCTGTCTGGAAAAGGGATTGGATTGCAGACCAGAAGGTCCAGCAGATCCGTAAACCATGATCGGCCTGGCCAATAAGGAGCGATCAGTAGTACTAGCGGGTTCGGGATCGGTGACACTTATGTGACCATCTTTGCGTTCTGTTTTATCGCAAACAGGTCCACATTTGGCTTGCCCCAATGTTTGAATAGAACCTCCGCTACCGATTGGTTGAGCTGCCACTCCGTCGGACGACAAACCGTCCTTCGACTGAGAGCATCTGCTAAGATGTTCAGTCTTCCTGGAATGTGTGTGGCCAGAAGAATAACATTCCTCTCTTGGCACCACAGCAGAAGGTTCCAAATCATCATACACAACTCCGGTGATTTCGTCCCGCCTTGGCGGTTCAAATAAGACACCACTGTTGAGTTGTCTGTCCTTACTAGGACAATCTTGTCTCAGATTAAGCTCTCAAATTTTTGAAGTGCTAATGCCACTGCTAATAATTCGAGAACATTGATATGTTTCTGCGCATTGGTCCGATCACATTCCCCTGACACTGACTGATCGTCCAATACTGCTCCCCAACCCGTCGTCGATGCATCTGTGAAGATGGACATCTGTGGTTGAGGAGGTTGTAGAGGAACACCTCGCAGGAGATTCTGTTCTGATAACCACCACTGACGGTGGAATATCAATGGTTCTTTTACTGGAATTCTCAGAGATAACGGATCCGTTCTCTGAGACCAGAATGACATTAGATACATCTGAATCGGCCTGCGCCTTAGTGCCGCATAAGGAACCACTTTCTCCAGAGACACTAGTAAACCCAGTACCCTGAGAAATTGGCGCGCCGTCAGAAAGGCTCCTAGAGAAACTGACTCCAGTACTGCGATCAAACTCTTGACTCTGCTCTCCGCCGGAAAATCTAAGCCGTCCCTGAGGTTGAAAAATATTCCCAGATAAACAAACTCCTGGGATGGAGTCAATTCTGATTTCTCTAGATTCACAATCCATCCTAGGTCCTTTAGTAAGGCTAGGACCACCTGAAGATTGTTGCGCAGAGTGACTGGATTTCCCACCTTCAGCAGCCAGTCGTCTATGTAAGTATGAACAGCTATGTTTCTTCTGCGAAGATAAGAAGTCATGGCGAGAACCACTTTGGTGAAGACCCTCGGTGCCGTGGTCAGGCCGGATGGAAGTGCATTGAATTCCCAAACATTGTCTTGGAATGCAAAGCGAAGGTATTTCTGAAAAGGAATTGACATTGGAATATGAAAATATGGATCCTTCAGATCTATCGACACTGCCCACATGCCTTTTCTCAGCCCTGTCATCACTGCTGCTACAGTCTCCATCTGAAACTTTGGAGAAAGAATAAATTTGTTCAACGGTTTCTTCTTCTTGCGTTCATCTTTCTCATGACAGTAATCTCAGACTGTTTTCTTTCCTTATTTGGTGCATGAAAGCTGAAGTGGTCATCAAACTGTCTCTGTCTCCTCTGATCTTCTCTTCAAAAGATACTTCAATAGGCCAGAAGCTTCTCCTAGCCTGTTCATATCGCTGGCAGTGCTGCAAGAGATGTTCTGCTGTTTCTTCTCACTGCTGTGCCTGGATTTCTGCAGTGTAATTGCTACAGTGCTTCCCTGTTAGCAAGCATGAGTCTGTTATATCTCCACATGGAAACCTAATGTGAGCACCTGCCCCTCCATTCTTGACAGCCTGGATAGCTGATCCATCTGTATAAACATATATCCATTCTTCCTCAGGGTAGTTTTCTGCAATATGACTCAATGCAAGAACTTTGTTTGTCACCTCTGCTTGATCTCCTTTGCTTTCAATCCCTGGAATCGAGGACCAGATTTAAATTGTGTTTTCTATTTCAGAAGCTTTCTACGGTTCCCTCTCAGAGATAGCAGTTATGTTTCTACATCTGGGGAAGATGTCCGACTCTCTGTTTCTTTCAATTTTCTTTGATGTTAATAAGAAATTATTCCTTTTGAGCCTTCCTCTAGACATTTGGTGAGTCAGCATATGCATGGGATGGTGAGGCATCAATTTGAATTTCTCGTATTGAATCTCGGCCTTGATTTCTCGTCTCTGCTGGAGTGGCTGGATATTGGTAAGTTCTTCCATCGCTGCTATTGGAGTGGTCTTCATAGACCCTGTTATGACATGAAGAGCCTGATTTTGTACCTTATCCAATGTCTGAAGGGTGCTTGTAGCAGCTGTCATCCATGATGATGAGCTGTATTCGATGATTGGCCTAACTGATCCAGAGTAAACCTGTTTCAAAATTTTCATGTTAGCTCCCCATTTTGTTCCAGAGAGCTTCTGCATAACTGCCAGTCTTCGCTTGGCTCTACATGTACCTTCAGCTTTTCTGATTTGCGCCTTCCAGGTTAGTCTTTTGTCAAATATCAGACCAAGATAAGTTACTTCATCCTCAAAGTGCAGAACTGAGTCACCAAATTTCAGACTTGTCTTGTGTTCCTTTTTAGTGGATAGTGTGAATAGAGTTGCGACTGTCTTCTCTTTGTTGATCTGGACAAACCATCTTGTAACCCAAGAATTGAGGTGATCAATTGCGAGTTGCATGCAGTAATTGGCTGTTGACACATACTCCTCGCTGCTCCACATCACAAGATCGTCAGCATACAATGCAGCTCTGACTCCCATTGGAAGGTTCTTCACCAGGTCATTGATGAATATTGTGAAGAGGGTGGGAGAGACTACACCACCCTGAGGTACACCATGTCGTAGCAGAACTTTCTTGCTGCTCGTCCCATTCAGCTGTACTGATGCCTTTCGTTTGTGGAGATACTGGCATATCCAGCTGTACATTTTTCCAGAAATATCACTGGTCCTGAGCTTTTGGAGGAGTCCATGCTTCCATACTTTATCAAATCCCTTCTGCAGATCAACCCACACAGTGATGGTATGCTTTTTCTGTTGGAACGCCTCCTCAATAGACTGTGTCAGATACGTTGTTTGATCCTCAGTAGATCTACACTTTCTGAAGCCATTTTGTTCATCCGCTAAGAGATTGTTGCTTTCAAGATGTCGAAGAAGTCTCTGGTTGAGGATTCTTTCCATGGCTTTGACAGTGCAACTAGTCAGACTGATAGGTCGATAACTTGCCGCTTTGGATTTATTCTTGCCTTTTTTCAGTACAGGGATCATGTTGGCCTCTCTGCAAGACTGGGGAACTTCTCCTGTGTACCAACTGTTGTTGAAAATCTCCAAAAGCTTGTACTTTCCAATAGTACCCAGATTCCTCAACATCTCATTGGTTATTCCATCTGGTTCAGGAGACTTCCTGTGTTTCAGAACTTTCAAGCTTTTCTCCAACTCGCTGATCGTCAGAAGCTCATCCATTCCCGCGGCATGTATATTGTGTGTCTCCGTTCCACTTTGCAGACTTCATTGCAGCTTTTTTACAACTCACTGGCACATCTAGATTGCTTACTTTCTGAAATATACAGCAGCCTCCTCTGTTTTAATTTCACAATCCTCTTCAAGAGTTATGTTCGGTACTCTGGTGTTTTCATCGTTAAGCTGCTTCACAAGCCTCCAGAGTTTGTTTGTATCTTTTTCAAGATTTAAGCTTGACGTTTTATCTCTCCACGATTCTCTGGTGGCTCTGATTTTGGCTTTCAGATATTTTGCCTTGGATTGTTGGAGTTTCACATGGTTGGCTTCTTTTGGGACATTCTGTGCAATTTCCCTTGCGTTGGACATTTCTTCGTGTAACTTTTGCAGAGACGTATTCCAGTAAGGTCTGTAATTTTTCCTGGATCCCCTAGGAATGCATTTGCCAGCATCAGAGAGTAAAGCAGAGTTAAGCTCTTTAACAACTTAATTGATATTTTGGTTTTTGACATCAATGTCTTTTACCAATCTGTCACTCTCTTTCTGATATCTGTCCCAGTCTGCTTTCTTATAGTTCCATCGAGGAGTCTGATTTCGGTCAATCTCAACATCCATGTTAATGGTAATGAAAACAGGGAGGTGATCACTGCCTCCAAGCTGTTCCCAAACAATACGCAAAGATTCTTGATGTAGATTTTCTATCGAAAATGCTAGATCAGGAGAACTTGAGGTATGCCATCGTCTTGAGTAGAATGTAGGGGGGTCATCTGCCTTATTCAAGAGAATCAGCTTCTGGTCATCCATCCAATTTTCAATGTCCTCACCCCTCCTATCAGTAGAATGATAGCCCCATAACTGAGAATGACTGTTGAGGTCACCAGCAACGATAGTTGAATCTGGATGAACTGGGATTTTCCTGAGATTCAATGGTTGATTATTAGGCCAGTAATAGTTGACAACGGTGATAGGATGTTTCTCTGGAATTATCTTGATTGTGAGAATCTCAGGTCCGCCCATGTCTCTCTGAACTTCAATGGCGTTTAGGTTATCCCGGACCAGAGTTATGACTCCTCCTTTATGTCTTCCATCCCTGTCAGATCTGAAGCACTGAAATCCTCTTATACAGAATCTTCTGTTGGCATTTAGATGAGTTTCTTGGATACACGCGACATCTACGCCTTTCTCCTTGAGAATTTGGCCAAGCTCCATTTTCTTGTTAGAAACTCCTTCAGCATTCCATTACATGATAGTCAGCGGTTTGCTTACTTGTACTTTAGGGTGGACAACCTTCTTCCTTTTTCTCCAAGGTCTACGAACTTTACCACCAGTAGCTTGGGTGGACCCCTTCGAGGCTGGGGGGCCCGGTGCTGCACATGTCTGGCGGGAACTCACACAGCGAGCACCATGACGGATATTCATAATATTAACTGTCATGAAAGATGAGTTGTTTAGTGCTATGGTTGGCCACTCGCTCCAAATACCTGGCTTGGTACCCAGATAAAGTGTTACACCCCTGCGCCTGACCCAAGATCAGAGATCTTAAATCTACTTTTAGGCCTAGCACTTGTAACAGGTGGTTCAACGGTTTGAGATTGAGAATTGGTCTCCAACCTCTGGTACGTTTCGGAACAAGGAACATCATCAAATAGAAGCCTAGGGAGGACTGATGGCGGACTAGATGAATCACGTTCTTCCACTGTAGATCTTCGATTTCTGAGCAAATGGCATCTAGATGATCGGATTCCCTTGGAACGGGAGTCCACACTGGAGTCGATGTTAACGGAACTAACGATTGACGGATGAGCCAGTCCGGTTCGTAGCCGTTTCTTAACCACTGACAGACTAAACAATCTCGCACGACCCATTCCCATTGGCTTGAGAACAGTTGAAGTCTGCTTCCGACGGTAGGAATCTGCACACAGCTGGCGGTCGATATTGCACGATAAGACGCTAAATCGCTTGGGTGAATATTCTCGACTCCCTTCGTTCCTGACGTCACCGGAACTGATCCTGCTGGAAACCCGTCAGGACCGACCTCCACGGCCACCCCGCAGTTTCTTGGAGTATGACGGTCCAGGACCGCCGCCAAGACTATTCTCATGATAACCGCCATGACGCGAACCGCCACCCTTCCGGTCCTCCTCATACGGCCTCTTATTAGAGGACTTCTATGAGGATGAACACCCAGGTCCCTGCGATCTGGATGCCCGATGGGCATCACAGCCAGAATGATGGAAGGGCGATCTCTGGCACTGCCTCTGTTGCTCCCGCCGATGCTGCTTGTAGGACTGCTGCAGCCGTGTCCTCTTAGTCGACTTCCACAACTTGCCGACTACTTCCTGCTCTGCGACCATTGATGCGACCTTGGATAAGGCTTGCCGTGCCGAGCCACCGAACAAGCCTGGACCAATGAAAGGCGCAGAAGATAACGCAGCCCTCATCTCAGGTCCTGGTTCTACACAATCGAGAACCATTCTCCTGCGCTCCGCCAATGGTCTGGTGATCACCCTGGCCAGGCAATCCTGGGACAAGCGCATGGTGTCCCGGACAACTCGATGAGCAGCCTCTGGCACTTCCCCACCTTCCGACACGCAGGTCAGCATACCCTGCAGGACGGTACATCCGTGCGAGAGTGCAGCCATGGCTGCCCTCCCATGGCTGCCCTCGCCGCATCCTCAATGAGCGCTAACTCATTAAAAGGATCCTTATTGGCCTGGGAAACCAAGGGACGAGAATGACCCTTCGATTTGCCAGCCAACGACCTAGTCAACGTCTCTCGCTCCCCGATAGAAAGCCGTGGAACCCGGGCATATTGATGGTAGGCCTGCTCAGGAAAACGGACCCTACTCCTTATCCCCTTCGGAGCCTCGGGCAACGAATAGTCTGGTTGAACTAGACGATACGCCGCAACTTCCAACATGTCAGAAGTCTGCGTGTCCAAGGGGAGCATCGGCATGGCCGAAGAGCCACTTGACAGAGCGCTAGCCGCTCGCTCTGACATCCGTTCCATCGCCGGATCGCGCTGAGATCCCTGATCCGATGCCAACCCGAGATGGCCGGACATCCCGTCAAGGACCTGCACCCATTCAGCTCCGGTGCAAAATGAGGACCTGTCCATCAATGGACTACCGTTCTCATCTTCCTTCTCACCCTTGGATGAGTAGGTCACCGACGACCCATGCCGAGAACTATGGCCCGCACTTCTTCCAACATGAAGCGCGTCAATAGCCCGACTACTAGTGGCACCAGTGTCCAGCGAATCGCCGGACATGGATTCACCGCAGTCCATCGGCTCCAGCACCGGATCCGAGACTACAGCCGCTTTCACTACAGTAGATGACAGAACTCCCGAGAGAGAGGAGTCGCACCTAACGCCGCCAGGATGCCACTAGGAACCGCAAAACACGGCTCCAACGACAGCGCGGGTTGAACGAAATCCGGGTGAAAAATGCCCGACGGAACGTCGACATCACCATCCGCCTGGCAAATCCGTACAAAACCCGAGGGAGATCCCTGGGATGTACCTGGTTGCGCCGTTAATGAAATATCCGGCATGCCAGAATCTTCCATAAGCAGAAGATCTTCCTCCTCCACCGTCGGCTCTTGAGCCAAGGTGGGAGAAGGGACAGGTGCTCGTCCCTCCGCAGAACTAGCCGGACCACTTGGCCACCCATACGCCAAATGCTGAGTCCATCCGCTCATTCAGACGCTCTTCAAGACCCTTTACTGATGCCTGATCCAGCTTGGCCGCCTTGTCCCTCGCGATTCTCTCCAAACGCGCACGTCGATCATGATCGAACTCTGCCACCAACTCTGACGACCACTTCGCGCACACATCACAAGGACTTCCCACTTTGCACTTCGCGCAAGCCACACAGCGATGACCACTGAACTTGCGCTTGATAGGATTAACCAGTTAACGAGTACCGGAGCGACTCCAACAATGGCTACCATTTTAGAATAATGTGCCAATTTAAGAAATTTTCAATCAGTCATTACGGCACGAATGTATAAATTCTAGATTGATACAACCTGCCCCTGTGATGACTTTCCTTCTTTTCCTTCCATGATGCCAGCAACGAATTAGCGAGAGCACGCGTAAATCCGAAAATTTCAGCAAATTTTAAACTAGAAAAAACATGCGACTTTCCAAGTCAGCAAAATAAGCGAATCTGACTGTGACTGGGAATTGGCTCAGTACCTGGGGCTATGGTAATTCCCGGACACAGTATGGGCAGGACCATGAAAGTGCGAAGTTTTTAATTGTTTATTTTGAGCTAGACTAGATAATAGGCATTATCATAATAGTACATCTGGTAAGTATTATTCGAAGTGGAAATAGTGATCCCAGTGTTTAACATTGTTGACGCTTGTCATCGCCATCGGAAAAGTGACACATATGTCTCGCTTTCTGCTTCGCAGACGAGACAAAAATTGTGCAACGTGAATTTCCTTTAATTTACCAGCCAGCTAATTTTGAAAATTTACTACAAGAATGCCTGGCTTTCTTATCGATTCAGACAGTTCAATGGTAAATTTTCAAAAATTATCTTCCTTTGGCCTACAAACATATATTTCTCAAGACCATACCAGAAATGGATTGATTGACACCAGAAATTGATTGATTGATTGATTGATTGATTGATTGGTTGCTGGTGGGTGGATGGATGGGTGGGTGGGTGGGTGAGTGGGTGGATGGACTAATCTATTATGCATGTTTATAACCGATGTCTTTGCTATCTTACCTTCCGTTTAATAGACATTGTGGCGATGTTACTCAATACTACGTACTGCACCTCTCTGTAAATAAGCAAGTAACAGTGGAAGAATTATTATATGACTTACACTGATCAAAATTCCTTAAAATTTGAAGAGAATAGATGTTCCAGTAAACTATAAAAACCTCAATGCTAGTTTTGATGCAGAAACAGGAATTCCGCGAAATAAAATGCATCATCCGTCCTCATTGCTAATAAGCATCAATGTTCAATGTGACCATGCCCTTTAATCTTGTGACCTCAATGTCATGACACGGATTCTGAACAGCAGAGCCAATCATGTATCCAAGATTGGTTCCAATAGAGTTAACAAATCATGATATAGGCCAAGGTTTTTATAAATGCAAGAACGTAACATTGTTTTGTACCAAGGTCTTTGCCTCGACGTTGAACTTTGTGACATCCACATCACATGCCGAGCTTTAACAGCAATTCAATAGCCAATCATGTATCTAAATTTATTTCCAAAAGAGTCAACCATTCCTGAATATAGACACTGGGAGTTCGCAAAAAACAACATTGAAAAAAGGTTTTGTAGCAAGTTCACTTTACCACGGTCAAAGTGACCTTAACTTTTTACGTTGTGACCTCAATGTCATCATGTGGATTCCTAACAGCATACCCATCCATGAGGCTTAACCAATCCTGAAATGTCAGCTGAATTAAGTCTAAAATATTCAGCATAGCATTTTTACATTATATTCAAAATTTGTACTAACTTACATATTTCTGTTTTTGTATTGAAAACATGTTAACTTATTTATGAGCTGTACTGTACGTCAGTCTTTGTTTACCGTTTTGAGTTTCAATAAAGTCATTTTATATAGAGGGTGGAATATACTCACAACTCGGGTTCAATGTAAATCAATAAATAAAGAAAAGATCTTAACTCACTTGTGGCCACGAAGAAGACGAACTAATGCTTTAGCCACAACTCCAACCTCAGATTTCGGAGCGCAGTGGTGGTATAGCTGGCCGACTGCAACAACAGCCTGAAACACACCATTTAACCCCTTTAACACTCATATACCAGCCAAAAACGCCTTTTGCAGTGGTCTTCAGAAATGTCCATTTGCAGACCAAGAGAAGACTATTTTTGAAAATTTAACACTGGAATGACTGGCTCGAGCCAGTCATTCTTGTGATAAATTTTCGAAAATAGTCTTCTCTTGGTTTGCAAATAGACATTTTATGAGAAAATTGAAATTTTAGTGAACAAATTCGAAGGTTAAAGGGCTAATCAGTTTAAGCCCGACATTAATCAAATCAACTAAATCCACCAAGTGCCTCATGAAATATCAGCATCATCGTCATATCCTCAAATTTGTCATGAAAATTTCAATTTTCTTATTAAAAACGTCCATTTGCTGACCGAGAGAAATTATTTTTGAAACTTTATCACTGGAATGACTGGCTTGATTATCGAGTCAGTCATTCCAGTGATAAATCTTCAACAAGAGGTAACAGAACATACCAATATCTAGCATTTTTAAGTTACCACAGGATCCGGCTGTCACAGGACCCGGTCTGCCCCGGACTAAATATTCTGCGAAAACAACCCATGTACATATATAGAATTAGATTGCCCATTTGACTCCTGCCCACTGCCCTCAAATTTACTCAAGAACAAAATAATTTGTTGTACTGTAGTGCACTAACTACAAGCTTCAAAATGATATGTGACATCACCACATTTGATAACAACAAATTCCTGCCCACCACTTACCTCACCTCTGGCCCTGGGGGGTGATATCAAAATTCCAATGTGTCATGCACATCCCTGGCCATATATGTAATCATACCGAAGGTTTCAAGTTTCTAATGGGAAATGGTCTAAGAGTTTGGTGCCCACTTTTGACCCCGGCCCCCTACCCGCAGTTTGACCCAAGATCAAAATAATTCTTTGTAGTGTAGTCTACTCATCATTGAGTTGAAAATGATATGTGACATGACCACCTTTGGAAAAATTTAATTTTTTTCCCACACCCCCACCCCCCCTCCCCAGGGCCATACCCCTGCGGTCATACCAAAATTCCAAGTGTTATGCACATCCCTGTCAATATGTGCAATCATCCCCAAAGTTTCAAGTTTCTATCTGAAATGGTCTAAGAGTTGCATTACAATCGATAATTACTGGCCAATTTTGACCTTTTGACCCCTGGGCCCAGCCCCACGGAGGAGGGGGTATGGGGTGTCAGAACAAAATTCCAAAAGTGTCATGCATATCCTTGCCCATATGTATAACAATTCCCAAGGTTTCAAGTTTCAAAACCAAGTCTTTGCTGATTAAATTGTCATTTGAATAAACCTTAACCACAGCATCATACATATAAATTGGATGCAAATCAGCCATAAAATTATCAAAGTTCAAATGCCGAAAAATTATGGAAAGATATTGAAAATCAATTTATTTTTATGTGGACAAGTCCTAAGCATGGTATAGAATCAATCTGTGAAGTTTTATTTCAAATCGCATAACCCCTTGCGGGTGTAAATGTTGTTTTAAAAAAACTTAATGCAGCAAAAACCTATACCTGGCTATATAACCTGCATACACATCAGCCTTAAAACAATCAAAGTTCAAACTGTGAAAAAATCCGGAAAATATGTTAATGTCGATTTTCTTTTGATGTGGACTAGTCCTAAGCATTGCATAGAACAAATCTGTGAAGTTTTATTCAAATCGCCCAACCTCCTGTGGGTGTAAATGTCATTCGAAAAAACCTTAACACAGCCAAGAACCATAAACAGGCTATAATCTGCATGCAAATCAGCACTAAAATAGTCCAAGTTCAAACGCCGAAAAAATCTGGGAAAAATTTGAAAGTCCATTTCTTTTGGATGTAGACTGGTCCTAAGCATCATATAGAACAAATCTGTGGGGTTTTTTAAATCGGATAACCCCTTGTGGATGAAAATGTCGTTTTAAAAAATCTTGACACAGCCAAGAAAGATAACTCTTGACACATAAAATATTCTATGTTCAAAACATGATATAATTATGGAAAAATTATAAAATAAATATAGTTTTGATGCAGACTAGTCCTAACCATCCCACAGAACACATCTGTGTAATTTTTTTTCAAATCAATTAACCACAAATGTGATTTTAAAATGATTAACCTGTCCGGATGCCAATGGCGACGCTGATGTCGACACCGACATTTTTCCCCCTCTCCCAAAATCTTTTTTCAACTTCGTGAAAATGCGAGATAAAAATAGTTTCCTCTTGATCTGCAAATGACCGTTTCACAAGACAACTGCAGAAGCCGTTTTTGTCCAGTTTGAGTGTTAAAGGGTTAATTTTGGGACTATTTTTATGTTACCTATTCTTCATACCGAACATGCCAAAGATTATGCACTTTATATCATCTCATTTTAGGCTAAACAAGCATTCTCAAAGTATTTCTTTACGAAATCATGTTCCATACCTGGTGAGCTCTATTTTCTTGCTGCAACCTTTCAACAATTTTCAGCTAAGACACACTGAAGCAAAGGTTTGGAAAACTGACATTTTTGGTATAAATTTCATAAATCAAAAGGGCCATATAGCGTAGTTAACTTGAAATGAAGATTCTTGGAACGCAGAGTTCAAAGTGTTAAAATCTATTCAAACATGCGTGCAAGGCCGGCGGAGCTTAGTTAGAAATGGGCGGAGCTTAGCTAGAAATGGACGGCGCTTAGCTAGAAATGGGTGGAGCTTAGCCAGAAATGGACGGCGCTTAGCTAGAAATGTGCGGATCTCAGCTAGAAATGGGTGGAGCCTAGCTAGAAATCGATGAAGCTTAGCTAGAAATGGGTGGAGCTTGGCTAGACTATCGATGGAGCTTAGCTAGAAATGGACTGAGTTTAGCTAGAAATGGGTGGAGGTTAGTTAAAATGGGACGGAGCTTAGCTAGCACTGGGCAGAGCTTAGCTAGAAATCAACCCAACAATTGCTACTATCCTACCGGGTTTACTGATTGAGAAATCATACTAGTCAGGATGTCATTTTACATGCACGACATACCGCAGCATTACGACTATTCAACAACGGCTTGCTTTGTCGCAGCAAGAGGCGATGATCTGGATCCATGATGTAAGATTTCTTCTCTTCATTCTCTTGATCATCATCATCTTTAGCTTCGTTTTCTTTGTCAGAATCATCGTAGAATGGTTTATCAGCATCCTCTACAACATCCTGAAAGTACACAAGGCAATATAAGACATTTTCAACATTGTTTTAACTGTCTCGCTGCTGCAAGCCATCAGACAATAATTTCAACGAGCAAAAACTCTTAACTTACCGAACATTTTGAAAAACGATTTGACTGAAAGTTGTTGGTGGCTTATATTCAAATATATGCAAATATTCAGCTGTCAGATGGTTACAGTAACAGAATCGCCTGGATCCAAAATGTTGAGAACCTTTACAGACATGGGTCAAGATTCACGAGTGATAGTTAACTATAGTTAAATAGACCCCAATCAAACTTGAAATGGTTAATTAACTAGTTAACTATCATCGATGGACCTCCTCATCTATATCTAAATGGTTAATGTGAAGTTTGAATAATATTCAAAAGTGTGGGTATCCTTCGCTTTATATGTTTTTACAAATTAATCTAGATTTGATGAAATTGCAACCTCGTAGTTTATGACAATGTTTTCAAGTCAAAATTTCTTTCTGACTCTTTCGTAGGCCCTTAGTGGAAAAAAATACCCATGTTCATAGCCAACTAAAATTATGAAATTATGTTACTATGGAAGGTGCTGGCCGAGACTGGTACCATACGCTAAATGCTGTACAATGCTAATCAAAGGTGGAATCAAGAACCGACTAATTATAGTTAACTATTCAGCATTCGTTTTGCAGAACTAATACTCATGATCAAGATCAATTAATAGACTACATAACAATCTTTAACGAATCAAATTTGACATGGCTTGATACATTTTATTTTCCATGGTAACATTGACATGTATGTATTTTTTGCCACATAGTATAATTTGTATATGTTTTTTGCGCATTGTGACTCATATCATTTTGATCTACTGGATGAGCAGATCGAGCGGAACAGAAGCGGATATTCGGTGCACAGGTGCTCAGGACATCTCTCGTCTCTGTGAGATGGGTCTTTCGTCGGGGTGAATATTTATAGAGCAAAAAAAATTGATGTATATTAGCGTTATTGTACATAGATAGTCATATTTATGTACTAAGCAATTTATTTATGGGAACAAAATATTGTACATATAAACCTTTGTGAATGGTAATGAATTCAATAGAGCGTGAATGTTTACAGATAGCTTGTAGGTTCCATCAAATTTTTGTATCAGAGCTATATACTCTGAATTAACCGTTTTGTCCATGCAAATTATTGAACCAGAATTCAGCTCAGAAATAACTTCATACGTTTCCCAAACAAAAATGTTTTAGTTTTTTCTTCTTTCTACGCTGTATTGTCTCATTAACACCTGGATTCAGTAACAGTGGAGCTATCGACAGCTGGTCGTGAGTCTATTCAAAAGTTAGAATCAAAGACAAGATATACGAAAAATCTTGTATGATACAAAGGAAATATACGGTTATATATTCTGAAAAAAATTTGACTGGAAACCAATGCAGCCTGGTTTCCAGGCAAATTAATTTCAAAATATTTAACAGCCTACCTGCTTGATGGGCTTCAAAATGAATATGCTAGACATGGCAGGGTTATCATGTTATTAAGAGACAACTTGTTTTTGGCTAGCATTTTAGTGACCAGAGAATCTACATATATGTTAACGGGAAATGGCTCATTTGTCCACAGTCACTGGGTATATGATGTCTCATCAGCAGATCACTGCATTTGTCCACAGTCACTGGGTATATGTCTCATCAGCAGATCACTGCATTTGTCCACAGTCACTGGGTATATGTCTCATCAGCAGATCACTGCATTTGTCCACAGTCACTGGGTATATGTCTCATCAGCAGATCACTGCGTTTGTCCACAGTCACTGGGTATATGTCTCATCAGCAGATCACTGCATTTGTCCACAGTCACTGGGTATATGTCTCATCAGCAGATCACTGCGTTTGTCCACAGTCACTGGGTATATGCCTCATCAGCAGATCACTGCATTTGTCCACAGTCACTGGGTATATGCCTCATCAGCAGATCACTGCGTTTGTCCACAGTCACTGGGTATATGTCTCATCAGCAGATCACTGCATTTGTCCAGTCACTGGGTATATGTCTCATCAGCAGATCACTGCATTTGTCCACAGTCACTGGGTATATGCCTCATCAGCAGATCACTGCGTTTGTCCACAGTCACTGGGTATATGTCTCATCAGCAGATCACTGCATTTGTCCACAGTCACTGGGTATATGTCTCATCAGCAGATCACTGCATTTGTCCACAGTCACTGGGTATATGCCTCATCAGCAGATCACTGCATTTGTCCACAGTCACTGGGTATATGCCTCATCAGCAGATCACTGCATTTGTCCAGTCACTGGGTATATGTCTCATCAGCAGATCACTGCATTTGTCCACAGTCACTGGGTATATGTCTCATCAGCAGATCACTGCATTATAGACATCCTAACATATCATGGTTAAATAGAAATTGTCATGAAAGCAGGCCGAAAAAGAAACTAGCTTTATGTAGGACAAAAAACAATTCATCGCTAAACTTAGAAAAAACCCAGTTTGGCACTAAAACCGAACCTGGTCTATACGGCAATTAAACTGCATATCTAACTTCCTCAATATCTGTATGTGACATTGATCGTCTTCATAATTACCTCTCTGTTTGGATTGATGAACTGGCTACGACAGTATCGTGTTAGCATGTTAATGATGACAACCTGTCCCCATTCCTCCACATCCACAAGCAGATTACACAGCTTACGATAATTCTTGTGTATCAAGTCAATCCTCTCAGGGCACACCTCTTCAAACGCCTGAATAGCACTGCCAATCACCAACTGTGAGAAGATGAATGCATGGCTCAATAAAGAATTTAACGGTAAGCTCCAACTGCGTTTTGCCCATGTTGGGATGAATCGATCTCTGCACTCTTTGAATCTCAATTTCCAGAAAGCTATACTTGTAAGCTATTGAATATTTTGAAACTAATTTGACTTTGTCCTGCAACAGCACCCAGTCAGATTAGTTTCAAAATATTCGACAGAATGTTTATTAAATAGTAGACATACAATTCATACAACGTGTCAGGCGATTAAGCATTTAAGACTGACTAAATCAAGTAACTCATGATGTAATTGATCATGACATCATCCTACAGGTCACATATTTGATTATGACATCATAAGATTGACTGAGAAACTGGATTCCTCTATTATGGGTACATGGTATATATAACAAACTTACTGTAGTCTTATCAGCAAGAAGCTTCTCGATAACCTCAATCAACTGATCTTTCTGCTCTGGATCGAGACTGAAACACACAGACCCATGAAATAAAACATAAATAACCAAGAACAAGAAGAGTTCTAACCCTCGCTTTACCAGTCTTTTCTTTTCTCTGAATTTCTTTACTGATTAAAATTAAAGACAGGATTTTCGAGATTACAACATTCTTTTATATGTATTAAACCTTTAACACTTAAATTTGTTCAAGAAAATTTTTATTTTCTCATAGAAACTGTCCATTTGCAGACCAAGAGAAGACTATTTTTGAAAATTTGCCACTGGAATGACTGGCTTGGTTATCGAGCCAGTCATTCCAGTGGTAAATTTTCAAAAATAGTCTTTTCTTGGTCTGCAAATGGACATTTCTCAAGACAACTGCAGAGGCCGTTTTTAGCTGTTATGAGTGTTAAAGGGCTAAGATAGACCTATGGGTACCATATTCATCCTATTAGAAGCCTAGGCTTCTATTAAAATAGTGATAAAGAAATTTCACCAGCAGAATGTCTGAGAATGCAGGAAATGTCAATTTCCCTTTCTCCGAGATCTAACAATACTCACCATTCTGTTACTTCTGATATACAGCTGGCTCTGACAGCGGCTCTAGGACTATAGACTTAGAAAGCTTTACCGACTCCTGGGAACCGGGTACTCGGCTCCCAACTGCCGAGTACCCGTTTACCATAGAGCTCATATTGTTTGCATAGCCACCAAACAAGAGAAAACTATGGCTTGCCTCCGTGGGGCTGGGAGGCTGGGTCCGTAACAGAATGGTGAGTATTGTTAGATCTCGGAGAAAGGGAAATTGACATTTCCTGCATTCTCCTTCGATCAATACTCACCATTCTGTTACTTCTGATATACACCAGATTTGATCAGTAACCTGGTGGGAAGGGGCAAGCCATACATGCTAATTTTGCCCCTTGGAGAAAGATTTTAGACTTCAAACTTGACTAACGGAGACCTAAAAGGACCGTCAAGTTTACGGAACCGAATCACATTCGCGTCACAGCTCCCCCCCCTTTTTCCTCCTAAGAAAAGGGAGAGAACTAACGAACATGTATCTCACCTGAAAACACCAATATGCCAAGAGGGTTAACTACTCCCTGCATATCGCTTGTATTAGCCTGGGAATGAGCATGAATATATACGATGAATGAACATGATACATATACATAATACAAAAAACTCTCACTTGTTGAATTACCTTATGATAACAGGACTTCAGACGTACCGCCTACAACCATTCACCGGTTCGGCCATCAGTGACACAATCTGGTTGACATCCTCTCGCCTGACCATGCCTGCTTTAGGTTCTTTTCTTACCGAAGTGAGAAAAAGGGTGAAAAGCAGTGTGGTCACTAACTATCGTTTCAAAACAGCTAAAGCGAGTGGATTGGCTGAGTCTGACACATCCCTCATATAGTAATCCGTGAATGAGGACTCACAGTGCCATTGTGCAACGGCCATGATGTCCTATAACGGAACACCATTGTAAAGGGCGGTCGAGGCGGCTATTCCTCTGACATTGTCTGCCCTTACGCCTTGCACCTGGTGCCCAGTCGCCATCTCGTGAGTAGTCTGAATGCATTCGACCACCCAACGAGAGATAGTATCCATGGATGCGGCGCCATAAGACTTTTTATGGCAGATCCACAGATGTCTATCGTTCGACCGTAACGAGTCAGTCCGTTTCTTGTACTTAGTCAAAGCACGGACCGGGCACCAGACACTGGCATCACGATCAAACCTAGTTAACTTCGGTATAATGATCGGTTTGCCGGGATATCTCAAAGATTGGTTCTTTGACATAACCTCTGCTCTTGGCAGAAGACGCAGACCTTCTCCAGAAACAATAAATCGGTTCCTCTCTGCCGAAAGCGCATGGATCTCACTGCGCCTTCTAGCTGAGGAAGCTGCCAATAGAAAAACCGCCTTTAGAGTCAAATGCTTTAGACTAGCCGAACGCAACGGTTCGAAAGGGTGCTTGGCCAGTACATTAAGCACTAAAGATAGACTCCAGGCTGGAATGACTACCGGTTGTCTCGGTCGGAGATTGCTCATTCCCTCAACATCACATTTAACTGGGCCACCTCTGGACTATCCCTGTTGGCTAGACAAGGGATAAATGATGCCAAAGCTGACTTGTATCCAGCAACTGTGACGGGAGCTAGTCCTCAAAAGAACAGCTCACAGAGAAAGTCTGCTATTTGCTGATAGTGGATTGAAAGGTATCAATACCCTTTTCTTCACACCAGTCTGCAAATCTGTTAACCTTGTTGTTATATGACTTGAAGGTTGACCTACTTCTCGCAGCCGCGATGAAATCAGCAGCCTGTTGAGAAAAGCCTTCCGACGTGGAACGTTGTTTGATAACATCCACGCAGTCATTGAACATCTCGGGACGCTCGTGTAGGAAGCGTCCCTTGGCCTGGGAGATTATGTTCGGAATCTCGGGCAACTGCACAGGATTTTCCACCAGCAGATCTAGAAGATCCGTGAACCACGCCCTGCTCGGCCAATACGGCGCTATTAGCAGGACCAGACACGGTTCCTCCCTGACCTTCACCAAAACCTTCGGTAGAAGAATGGTTGGTGGGTACGCGTAAGCGTGCATCCCTCTCCAGCTTATCGCCAGAGCGTCTGTATCGACGGCATTTGGATCTGTAATCGGCGAGACATATGTCATGATTTGAGCATTTTCCTTTGTGGCGAACAAGTCCACGTTGGGTTTGCCCCAATGCTCGAAGATCCGTCGCAGAACTGGAGGGTTGAGGGACCATTCTGTTGGCAGGATTCTCTGTCTGCGAGACAAAGCATCCGCCAGAATGTTCAATCGGCCAGGAATACGAGCTGCTTTCAAAACAACCGAGTAATTCCTGCACCATTGAATCAAGTGCCACACCCTGATACACAGAGTGGGCGACCTGGTCCCGCCTTGGCGATTTATATATGATACTACTGTCGAATTGACCGACCGTATCAATATCACCTTGCCCCTGATCATCGGAAGGAACTCTTCCAACGCCAGTTCCACTGCCATCATTTCCAACAGATTGATATGCAGCTGACTCTCCGGGAGAGTCCATGTGCCCGAGACCTGGTTCTCCCAGGCAGGCACCCCACCCTTCCAGCGATGCATCCGTGTAAACGGACAGCTGGGGGTGGGGTAGGTGCAGCGAAACCCCTATTAGGAGATTCTGACGCTGTTTCCACCATAGCAGATGCGATATTATCGGCTCCAAAACTGGCACCAGTTTTGACAGGGGTTCTGTTCTCTGTTTTCACAGAGACATCAGATACAACTGGATAGGTCTTCGCATTAGAGCAGCGTACGGGATAACCTGCTCCATGGAGACCATCATGCCCAGCATCTGAAGGAACCGCCTCGCCTGAATGTGGTTTCCCACTCGAAAACTCCTGAGGATGGCTAACAGAGACACCACTCTGGGCTCTGCCGGGTAAACCCTGCCCTCCTCGAGGTCGAATCGCATCCCCAAATAAACGAAATGTTGAGTGGGCGTCAACTCGGATTTCTCCTCGTTGACTATCCAGCCTAGATCTGAAAGTAACTTCAGAGTCAGAGCAGTATCCACGTTCAACCTGGCTGCCGAGTCTGCCTTGAGCAGCCAGTCGTCTATGTAGGTGTGTAGCGCCACGTTCTCTTTTCTGAGAAACGCTGTCACCGCAAGGACCACTCTTGTGAAAACCCTCGGAGCTGTCGACAGGCCAAACGGGAGAACTGTAAACTCCCATACTTGATTCTGAAACGCAAATCTCAGAAACCTGTGCCAACTCCGATTCATCGGAATGTGGAAATATGCATCTTTCAGATCGATCGATACACACCACATTCCTTTCCTCAATCCCGCCATTACCGACCTCGGTGTTTCCATCTGGAACCGAGGCGTATGGATAAACCAATTTAATGGCCTGAGATTGAGTATGGGTCTCCATCCCCCTGTGCTCTTGGGGACAAGGAACATGTTTGAATAGAAGCCTGGAGTGTTCCGGTTTGCTGGTTTTATTGCTCCCTTCAGAAGCAAACCCGACACTTCCTTTTGAACGGCTTCTAACTTGTCTGGCTCCCTTGGTACGGGCGTCCAGACAGGTGCCAAAGACAGATTTTGTGGCGGAAAGTCCCACCACTCCGGCATGTAACCCTGGGATAACCATCCCAGGACCAGACTGTCTGACGTCACACCTCGCCAAGCCTCGACGAAACGCATGAGCCTTCCACCCACCATAGACGCCTCGACGTCTAACGGGGTTGTCCGGCTCGCAGTCCGCCCCCCCCCCCCCCTCTTTCTTAACGAGAGAGAGTGAGAACCATTTCGTTCTAGGCACGACGGGTATAACTGGCACCGCTGTTCCTGTCGCACAGGCGCGGTCCAGGCGGATATGAAGGGAGCTTGCGTACCCTCAGGTATGCTTCGGCCCCTGCTGTCCGCCCTTTGAGGCCTTACCCTTACCCTTCCCCTTGCCCTTCCCGCCTCTAGGGCGGTCAGGAGCAACATTGGGGAGGGTAGGCGCCTCTACAACCTTCCTGGGTTTCTTCGCCGGCGGTGGCTCCGAAAACCCAGCCGAAACAGAAGTCGCAATAGGCCTGGCTTTCGCCTTGCTCTTATGTTTCTTCTGTTTCTTTGAAGGCTGTCCCGTTAACGGTTTACCCACAGCCCCTAGTGCGTGCGCTTGCCGCACTAGTTCTAGCTGTAGGTTTACCGCTAACCGATTCTGCGCGATACTGGCGGTATCCTCTAAGATGGCCCACGCTTGGCCACCGAAGATGCTAGGCCCTGTCAGGGGTGTCCCAAGGAGACGCTCCCTGACTGCCGTAGCCGGACGCATATGGTCAATGACCATTTGCCTCCTGGATTTCGTCACACGCGCTTGCACCCTTGCCAATGCGTCCATCGACAGCACCAGGCCGTCATTGACACATGAAAGCGCCACAGGTGGCACAGGGTGGCCTGCCCCGCTTCAGCCCACACCGACTGAAGGAGATGATAAGAGTGGTTGACAGCGCTCATCGCTGCCCTCACACCCTCATCGCATAGGGACAGGACTTCTTCCTGGTGTACCTGAGACTTGTCCACAAGTGCCGGACCGGGGTGACCCGCCACGGCACTCTGGACGCCCAGTACCCATCGGTCATCCTCCGTGACCGACGGGACTACACCATACCTGTCGTATTCCCCCCGCGGAATACGACATCTTGCCCGCACCTCCCTGGAGGCCGCAGGGAGCTGACCCTTGGTCATCAGTTGTTTGCTATAAATAGCATCCAACCATTCTATGAACCGTGGATCCAGTCACACTGACTGGATCCGGGCCGCGGGCAAAATCCCCGTCCTGATCGACGCAACCGACGGACGGGGCGCATCTTCATCGGCCGTGGCCGAAACCACAGACGGGTCAACCCTGGCTAGCCACGCCAGAGCATCTGACCAATCTACCTCCGATGAAGACACCCCCGCAAACACGTCACCCGTTGACGTGCTCACGGGTCTGCCAGCCACGGCCTCCCAGCAAGGAGCCACGGCTGACACGCCAGGCACTCCGGTACCACACGGTTCCGCCGCCACCCCATGAAACACTCCGGTCCATGGGGTAGGTCCACACGGAAAACCGTACGGACCCGTAGCAGTCGCGGAACCATAGCCGGACACGGGCGCCCACGGCACCCCACGTCCGACTGCCGGACCAGGCGAGATAGGTGAGTACCACGCCCGGCCCGGCACACCCGTTCCCGTGACGGCTGGTGCCAAACCAACCGCACGGAACCGGTGCACGGTAACGGATTTGCCTCAACCACAGGCGGAGCCGCTGACTTGGCTTGCGCCAAACCAGACAAATGGAGGCCGGTTCCGTCTAGGACGGAATCAACCTCCATATTCTCCACCTGCGGCTTCACGGGCCGCAGCAACCTCTCCTCCTCGGCCTCCTCGTCTTCAGACTCCGAAGAGTCGTCACTAGACGAGTCAACCGTGGAACCGTCCTGGCGGACGGCTCCCACACCTGACGGACCGGCCACCGCTACTGGACCACCCGGAGGTGGCCGCAGAGAAACAGAAACCCGTCTGGCCGAAGCCAGACGGGACTGCCAGGGGGCCGTCGAGACGGCCCCCTCGGTAACCAGTCCAGAATCCTGTCCGAGGACAGGATCCGTACCAGGCATGGGGAGAAACTGCCCCCCAACCTTTGGTAGCAGGGACGACACCAGCGTGGTCAGAACGCTATGCAGAAAAACCCTGCAGAGCCGGACCAAACCACGCCGGCGGTGCCATCTCCGCCACCTCCAGCTGGGGATGTGGAGCACCCGCACCGGCCGAACCGGGCGCTCCACGATTTACTCTCGGACCGCCTGACCCCGCATCAGACCCAGCCAAGTCCTTCTGGGCAAGGAACTTAACCATCGTTTCGACGGACCACACTGCACAAACATTACACCTATGATCTATATTACACAGGGCACACTTAAAACAGACATGGTCCTTGAACATTACACGGACAAACTTATCGCAGTCGTCACATGATGGCGGGCTGGCTTGGCCTATAAAATAAGCACAAACCTACAATAAACAAGCGGAACGAGACCCGGATGGAAGGCAGACAATTAATTTTCAAATAATTTGACTCATAAATTAACCGTAACCTCCCCGCACCCCACCCCGCCACAACAACGATCGCATTGATTATGACGACAAGTACGCGGCGGGCACAACACACCCATAATAGATCCTCCAGGATGTGTAACGGCTCCAGGAATCATATCGCATAGCATTCAGGGTATATTTACTAATCAATATAAATTATACTCCTAACGAACGCAGCACGATATGTGAAGAAAACAACAAAATGTATAACAAAACTGCTGTCTCACACGGTAAAACCGCAGACCACACATCTACTCAAGAATTTTGAAACCACCGATCATTGCAAACCGATCGTGATCGCACGTAAACTTGATCATTCTAAAGTTTCCGGTACCATTTTTAGTACGCAGCACCCAGAATAAGATGCGCGAATTAATGAAAAATTTTTCTTCACATAAACATCCGAGCGACCGGGTGTGACGTCACCCGCTCGGATTCTACGGAGAACGACGTCAGCCGATATTCGTGTTAGAAATACCGTAGCAAACACCTATTTTCATATCTGCCGATCGCCTGTTGGGGTTTTAAAGAAGGCGATCGTCTGGCATATATCGTTGTTAGCACACGTCCCAGATTCTATAGGGTCAGAAATTGGAACATGCGACACAACGAAATTTAGAGACCTAAGTCTTTTAACTATGGATAATAAAGAACAATACAACCTGGATGTCTTGGGCGGTATTCTCCATAGTCCTTAGTTAATCCTTTCAGAACACACAAACTATCACTGATTAAAGACTTAGGTTATTTTAAAACACTAAAATCCTTAATGCAAAAAGCATGTATTGCTCTTGTCGCTATGCAAACAAGAATGAGCTCTATGGTAAACGGGTACTCGGCAGTTGGGAGCCGAGTACCCGGTTCCCAGGAGTCGGTAAAGCTTTCTAAGTCTATAGTCCTAGAGCCGCTGTCAGAGCCAGCTGTATATCAGAAGTAACAGAATGGTGAGTATTGATCGAAGGAGAAAGGGGGTATGATTCTATTAGGGAGTTTTCCCAAAAAAATGTTTAGTCAACCCCCAAACCGGCTTCCAATAAGCTGATGTTAGACGTCTACATGTTTTTCCAAGATTTCATGAAATTACATCGGAAAACCAGCATATGCGTGTAACAGACTAATTATAGGTACCGAGTCACAAGACCTCACGCGATCATCTATTTAGAAAAGAATTCTGAGATATATTGTTTGATTAGAGGGTCATTCCATACCAAACCACCTAGAGGTCCCCAGTTCCAGAGGTGGAGGACTCTAAAGTTAGGCGTTTATCCATTCAAAAACAATTTTTATCAGATTTCAGTGAACCAACTCTTTATCACAAACACTAAATGTAAGTTGTTTTGAAGTATGTACATATAGGTGTTGCTGTAGAAGAAAGCTTATGTGAATCAGGTACAATATTAAAATGTGGCAGGTGTCCACATAACAGATGAGAACAAAAAATCCGAAAATTTGGCCTTCATATTAGGGATGGTTTACCCATGTGGGCAATTACCTATCATCAGGAGCTTTGAATATGATTAACATACATATATTAGCTGTATATGTACCAAGTTATAACTTTGTGGCTCAATTCCTTCAGCCCTCAATAATTTCAGGTTTTAACCCCATTTTCAGGGTTCGCGACACGGTTACCGAACAAGCATTAGTTGTTTATCTTGACTCTTAGGTGAAATTTATTCAATAAATAAAGGATTTAAAGGTTAGGAGCCAGCTGCTCATAAAATAGTTTAATTTATAAATATATATGTATTGCATGTATATTTTGCATAGCTATATATTGTCTCATATTCTGAGTTCATGAATTTTGTAGTTGCTTTGAACAGTGAATGAAAGTGTATGTGATCATTTACAGAAATAATACTGGATTTTGCAACTCTCAGCACATATAGTACCAGCACCTGTGCACAGTGTAATATCTTGCAGTATTGCATCATGACTATTTAGGGAGCGGATGTGTTGCATAATTTCTTTATTTAAACATTGAACTTGGTTAAGCCAGTGATATCTGCCATTCAGAGATTATTATTTGTTGTGAAACCATCAAAATGGCGTCAACTAGTTTATCACTCTATATAATAGGAATGTGCTTGAATGAAGACTGTCACAAATTGACATACTGTAGAAAAACAGGACTTATTCCTCTGTCTGAGTTCAAACAAGAAGATAGACAATTACTACAATGGAGATGCGGAATATATTTTACTGACCAGGATGAAGTTTGCCTTCACCATGAAAAAATATTTGTCTCGCTATGAAAACTTACAGAAGTATTTACCCATTTACTTTCCATAAGAAGCGCATTACAAGTAAGTTTAGTATCTTATAAGCCTTTTCTATAATGGACACTTGTAAGTTTTTGGAGCGCTCGTATAGTTTGCCCACACATTCTGCTATAACCCACAAATTTGTTGTCAAAAAGTATATTTTTTTTTTAAATACCACTGAAATGACTAACTTGGTTACCTAGCCAGTCATTCTAGTGGTAAATTTGCAAAAAAATAATATGCTGTTTGGTCTGCAAATTATATCATATTTATTATCCGACTACCTGTTTTTACTTATCAATCTGATGGTCCATAAGCCATGCATAGCATGTCCAGCGTGTGCGTGCGTGCGTGCGCGCATGCACGCGTGTGTGTGTCAGCTTTCGTTCCCATGCAATAACTCAAGATCAATTTGGCCAATTTTATCCAAACTTGGACGGAAGCTTACTCTTCGGGTCCCTAAGAACCCTTTTGATTTTGGTGTTAAAGGTCAAGGTCAGACTGACCAATTAAGAAAATTCTGTTGTGTTAAGTTTCCTTCCTACGGGTGATGGGGGCATGGATTTGAGCAATCTCTGATTGTCGTTCTTGTTTATTTTTCAAAATAACATTTTTGTTTCTAAATGTTTGGATAATTGCCATAACCCTATCACCATTAGAGACTAATGTGATTTGCCTGGAAATCATTGCTACTTAGCATTCTTAGGCCAGCGGCATGATATACTCAATTTCAAAATTTTCAAATCATTTTCAAAAGTAGTCAAACAACTTCAAATATATTAAGGGTGATTTCATTGAGTGGTCAATTTTATCTGATTTTAAACCAGTCTTTTTACTTTATATCTTACAGAGTCATTGAGAGCTGTTGACGAAAAAACCGCATCGCAGCTTAATTTGAAACCTGGTCAAAAACTTTGTCCTGAGTGTTATAAAAGAGATTCGGCTAGAGTCAACATGATACAGAAATATCTGAGATGTCTGATACAGATTATCAACCAGGAGAGATATCAGTTGCCTTCCTCAACAAAACTGATGAGTCTTTCTTTGGACTGTACATCCATTAAAACCTCTGTTAGTAAACGCGACAAGTCCTCTGGCAAAAGGAAGGTAAAACAACTTAACACAGCAGTCAAAAATAAGTGTGTCCATGCACTCGACCTAACAATGAGTGACTGAATCCACAGATGACAGTGACCCTGAAACTTGTACAGACCTTGAGAGACTGGTTGCTCTTCTGAAAGACAAACTCAAAATTGCCAACAGACAAGAAAAAATCAAATTATTGACCATTACACCAGAAAGTTGGACAATACAGAAACCAATGCAGGAGTTTTATGTAACAGAGTATACCGTGAAAAGAGCTAGACAATTGAAAAAGGAGAAGGTCATTTTAGCTGATCCAGATACAAAGAAATGGCGGACCCTTTCTCATGCAGTAATTGAAAGCATTGTGGACTTTTATCAGTCTGATGAGTATTCTCGCATGTGTCCTGACAAAAAGGAGTATGTAACAATTAGAGTATAGAACAACAAAGACCTTAAGCAAAAACAGTTACTACTAGTTAATCTCAAAGAACTTTACCTTGAGTACACCAAGAAAATTCCAGATGTTAAGGTTGGATTCTCTAAATTTTGTGAACTTAGACCCAAATGGTGTATTCCAGTTACTGCATCTGGTATGCATTCTGTCTGTGTTTGTGAGCACCACTAGAATGTCAAACTTATAACAGCTGCCATTCCTGGAAACAATGACTACAAGGATATTTTCAGAAAAATAGTGTGTAGTACAAAAAACCGCAACTGTATGCTCCATCTTTGTGAATCCTCTCCGGGTAAAGATGCCATTCATGATTACTTGTCAGATTTGTTTAACTCGCATGACTTTGACTCTGATGATGATGATGTTGTATATAAAGTGGGTTCACACAGAGAACTATTAAGCTTGTAAGTTTAACAGTATCACTTCAGGAATTCATACAGATAGCCAGTGACGCATTTGATGGTCTTCATTAACACCACTTCATAGCCAAAGCACAATCCAGCTTCATTAGCAAGCTGAAGGAAGATCTCGCTCCAAGTGAGGCCGTTGTCTTGTTGGACTTCGCTGAAATCTACAGCTTCATTGTTCAAGACGCGGTGCAGGGCCACCACTGGGAAAACTCTCAAGCTACACTTCACCCATTTGTGGTATATTACAGATCTGAGGGAGAATTAAAATGTTTGAATATTTGTATTATTTCAGATTGCTGTTGACACTGTTACTGTGCATTCATTTATCTCAACCATGATACCTCATATTAAAACAATCCTACCATCCGTTAAGAAGATCATCATATATTTCAGTGATGGAGCAGCTGGTCAGTATAAAAATTTCAAGAACTAGCAATCTATGTCACCACCAAAATGACCACGGACTTGATACAGAATGGCATTTCTTTGCAACTAGCCATGGGAAAAGCCCCTATGATGGCATTGGGGGAACTGTGAAACGCCTAGTCACTCAAAGCCAGCTTGCAGGCAACAGTAAAGGATCACATTTTGACTGCAACTCAAATGTATAACTGGGCTTCAGAACACATTCCTGGGGTTAAACTTTTCTTTGTTTCTGATAACGATGTTGCAGATAATGCAGCCAGGTTTGAATTAACTTCACTATTTGATTCAGTAAAAACTCTTTCAGGCACCCGGTTGCATCATTGCTTTATTCCTGTATCCGAAGTCGAATTGAAGATGAAACGGATCTCAGCTGAGTGATTTTACTATGGACACCCATGGTGAGAAACAGCCATCATCACTTCATAGTATCCTGCCCGATTCTCAACATCATGATCAGTTGCAACCTGGAAAATATGTAGCATGTATGTATGACAAGGAATGGTATGTTGGAAGTATTGTTGAGCGGTCTGATGAACAGAGTGATGTACTTGTTGACTGTATGAAACGCTCCAGTAAAGGATTTCTCTCCTGGCCTTCAGTTTCACGAAAGGATCAATGCTGGGTGCCATTTCAACATATCATTTGCTTGATTGGTGCTCCGGAAATACAAGGACACAGTGCTCGACATCATAAACTTTCACCGCAGGATTACATGCAGATTCAACAGAAATTACCAGCATTTTTGTAATATTTGCATTCACGACCATGTGAGTTTTTCTAAGCATTTAATTATATTCTTAGTAAGTTACATTGCATGTGGTGTGTAGATGTGAATGCCTGTGATTGAGGCATTGATAATTGATAGTGCAATGTATAATCAATGTATTTTTGGTTTGAAAGTGTTGATACGTTAATTAACACTTCATTTTGGTTGGTTCGATTTCTGGAAAATAGGATAGATATCGAACTTTATTTAAGGTTGAAGGAATTGAGGCACAAAGTTATAACTTGGTACATATACAGCTAATACATGTATGTTAATCATATTCAAAGCTCCTGATGATAGGTAATTGCCCACATGGGTAAACCATCCCTAATATGAAGGCCAAATTTTCGGATTTTTTGTTCTCATCTGTTATGTGGACTTTCATAAACACTTTAATATTGTACCTGATTCACATAAGCTTTCTTCTACAGCAACACCTATATGTACATACCTCAAAACAACTTACATTTAGTGTTTGTGATAGAGTCAGGTAGTACTGGTTCACTGAAATCTGATAAAAATTGTTTTTGAATGGATAAACGCCCAACTTTAGAGTCCTCCACCTCTGGAACTGGCAGAGATATCCAGGAAATGCGTTCAGTTCCAGACTCCTCATGCATCAATTAGGCGGCACAGCAAATTTCAGCTTAATATCTTCAATATTAAGAAAGTTATCAGCGTTTAAAGATCCTTCCAAACCACTCACTGGATTCACGAGTGCAAAAAAAAAAGTGCCACACCCCCTAAAATCAATCAACCATAACTTCAAAACTAATTGGAATTTTGCAATGAAATTTTGCATGCAGGCACCATTTCCATATATGTGCAGCTGGTAAACATGTTAACGTCTTTCCAAAGCAAAAACATGTTAGTATAATTTTGAGCGCAATGTAAGAAATATTCCAGAGTACATTTTACTTTGTTTTGGAAATAACAACTTATTTTTTAGCGGTATTGTGAATGCAATTCACCTTTCCAGAGTACCCACCAATCATATGACGTCATAATGAACTGCGTGATGTGGACAATGACATCATAATGAATGACATCATGAATGACGTCGATAAGTACATCACGAACGCATATTTGAAGACGGTCCATACGTTGTTGTACAAATTGTTTCCTTTTACTATTTAATAAATATTCTGTTGAATATTTTGAAACTAATTTGACTGGGTGCTGTTGCTGTCATAGGCAGCAACAGCACCCAGTCAAATTAGTTACAAAATATTCAACAGCTTCCCCGTATAGTTTTCAGGAAATTGATAGCTAGGGCATTTGGGGATCGATCAATCCCAACACGGCGAGGTGTGGGTGGAGCTTAGCTAGTGATGGGCGGGGCATAGCTAAAAATGGAAAGATCCATACTCACTGTTCCATACAGGGTTAGGGAAATAAATTAACCAAATTCTCCTCCTTCACTTCCTCTAAATTTTTTCTAATTCCAACTTTTGCGAATTATTTTCCTGGACTAAGACCAAAGATGAGGAATCATATGCTAACAACTAACAACTTTGTTTGTCTTCAAATTTGAGCCAAATCGGATCAGCAGTTTCCGAGATAGCCGTAGATCCGGAATTTGATCTGATCTGAATAACAGCTGACAGAGACATACAAACAGACAGACATAAACGGACAGACATATAGACAGGATGCACACGCATGCACACCTAAGAAAGACTAGGCTTACAGTATTATAAAATGCAACATGTCAATTTGTTTACCACTTGCTTTTCATTTGTAAATGCAGAGTAAAATACATATAATATGCAATGTGAACTGAGTAAACATTTACCTTAGCATTTAAAAGCAGATGCATGCCAATGTTTTTGCGTTAGAAACATTACAAACATTTGCATAAATTGCACTGAAATGCAAAAACCTGTATTTGAACTCAAGCTTGGTAAAGTACATATCCCAAATAACTTAAGATGTTTCCAAAACAAAATAAAACGTACTGTTCGATATTTTGAACATATATGTAATGGACCTTTCCGGTTTTAGCCATGCCCCGCCCATCTCTAGCTAAGCTCCACCCACACCTCGCTCGTGTTGGGATTGATCGATATCTGAACACCCTAACTATCAATTTCCAAAAAAACTACACAGGTAAGCTGTTGAAATTTTGAAACTAATTTGACTGGGTGCTGTTGCTGCCTAAGGCAGCAACAGTGCCCTGTCAAATTAGTTTCAAAATATTCAACAGCATGTTTATTAAATAGCAAAGAATTACAAAGACATACAATTCATACGTGTCGGACTATTTGAGATTTGATGACGGTTTATATGGAACCCTTTGTGATGTAATCATTGTGATGTCATCATACATGCGCTGAGCATGTACATACATGTACATGCGCGAGGTCAGGTGATGGATGGATACTCCGGAAAGGTGAATTGGATTGGAAGACATTGGAGCAATTATGTTCAAAATATTCAACAGAACATGTCTTACATTGTGCTCAAAATTGTACATTGTACTAACCAATGTTTCTGTTTTTGTTGCGAAAAAATTTAACTTATATACTTATATGGTAGGATGTATATATATATATATATATCAATCTGTTTGTGAGTTTACCTGTACAGCTTAGGAATTGCATGAGCAGCAGTTTTGCGTACATACGGCGACATATCCATCACACCTTCCTTAATCGCCAGCATCATGATGGGCGCGATGACGTGCACACGTATACTGGTGAGAACACGAAGAGCACTCGCACGTATTAACTGATTGGGATCCTAGGAAGGAAAACACGCAAATACAGGTCAAGGTCGACTCGCTAACTTTTGTCAGTTTCAAGGTTTACTGAACATGCGTAGTCGCTATGCCAAGCCGAATGCTGAATAGTTAACTATAGTTCGTTGGTACCCGGTTCCCCATTGAATTACTATTGCAGGAAATTTGGAGCCTGGTACCAGTCTCCATTAACCCTTTCTGTCGTCTGTTTTGACGACATGAAAATGGGTTATTTTTGTCCGCTAAGATGTCAAAAAGCCTCCATATGACATAAAATGGGAATGAATAGGGGCTTGGGAACATTGACATACAATGGGAAAGCATAGTTTCATCTAATCTAAGTTGTTTAATGAAATATTTACACTTTTATATACATTTCATAGCAAGCGATCGGTGTCCATTATTTTGAAATTTACGCCAATATCACACTAACCATCTGAACCGACCTCGGGTGCTCGGTTGACTATAGTTGACTAGCTAGTTAACTATTTGAAGTTTGACTCTGAATCTAGTTAGCTATAGCTAACTACATGTATGGTTAGGAATCGAACTTGACCAAGGTCACCCCACCTTAAAGGAAATCTCACCTTATCTTCTACTACATGTACATGTAACTATTCAGGTGATAGAATTTTCCACCAATAATCCATACCTGGCATTTTAACTTTTTATCATGCCGACAACGAAAGATATTCAGGCTTTAGTAGCTAAATGTTGATACATTTCTGCAGCCTATGATGGCTGTCATGATCTACTTTTCGACCAATCAGAAAAAAACTAGCGTGTCTGCCTCATTATACCCTCAGTCATAGAAGTTTCATCTATAGTTTGGCAATGTGGTCTAAAAGCAATCATACAGTAAGTTGTTGAATATTTTGAAACTAATTTGACTGGAAATTAGTTTCAAAATATTCAACGAAATGAGTATTACATAATAAAGAATGTAATGCATTGGCACTTACATGACATCACACACTATCGCTTGAGGAGACACAATGGTGGCGATCACTGTTCAACATTCGTGCGATATTATAAAGCAAATAATTGTGATACAGATAAGGGAATGTGACAGGATGTGAATGACATGGAATCTATAAAACAAAATCTATCGGTGCAATACAACATTTGATATGAGATTAGCCTCCCTTTAACTCGCTACATTTTAACCCTTTCAATGACAAGTTCCTGAAAAAGTATATTCTTTACAACTTAGAGCATATACACATATTCTGCTAAATATTTTGAAATTAATATGACTGGAAGCCGTTTAATGCTTTTCCAGTCATATTAATTTCAAACTATTCAACTGTTTTCCTGTTTGTTTGCCATGAGAATGAGATACAGGGACTATTAAGGAGTGGTTTTCCATTTCAGCATTTCAGCCATTGTACGTTTCACAAACTTGCTGATTCTGTTTCACTTACATCTTTCAAACTGACATCACCTAAGCTGCATGTACACTTAATAGTCAATAAAACAGTCAAACTTGTGTCATGCATTGCGTTATTATTATGCCCAGACAGTACAAAGTCAGGGTGGCGAAGATATGTGGTAAAAAATTTATGATTTTACGAGAGATTGTCTAATGGTCTGGAGGAAATAAACGAAATCTAGGATTTCTTTTTTCACGAGAGAGTTGATACTTACCTCCCTAATACTTTTGATATTGCTAAATATCGGCTTTCACTCAATAAAACACTCAGATTAAAAACAGTTAGGTGCCCCTACTGGGCAGGGAGTCAGAGGTAGTCCGGCGGATGCTCGCCCCACCACCGCGCATGCGCCGACTACTACTTCCTCTGGCTCATTTATTGGCTAACACATGCAACTACCAAGAGCCTGAAGACCGAGCCTCTGTGGGGCGGAGAGGCCGGGTCAGTATCTAGGGAGGTAAGTATCAACTCTCTCGTGAAAAAAGAAATCCTAGATTTCGTTTATTTCACATCAAGAGTATACTTACCTCCCTAATACTTTTGATATTGCCAGAATTCGAAAGTGAATCTGGCGGGAGGGAGGCGAGGTCAAAAGACCAGCTCTTCCCTCTACGCTTTCAAGCGTTTAAGGCCCTTATGACGTCTGAAACTGTGTGAAAACACAGTCAGGATTTGATAAACCATCGGATAACACAACCGATGCCTGAGAGATGACCGATTTGTCATATGCGCTCCCCCCCCACCCTTGGGAGGAAGATTAAATGACCTCAATGTCCTACACGCTCTCTTCGTACTAGTGCTAAGTACTATAGGACAGAGACGAAAAGGCTCCATTTTCGTATACTCTCTCTAAAGAACCACAACCCACATAAACCATCACCATATTAATAACACTGGGTAACGTGACAATACAAAACAATGAACAACACATGAACAAGACTGACCTTGTTGTACTAGGAAGCTGTCATCATGAATCCAGTAGAGAAGGATGATACAGTCCCAACAAGTGGTTGTCACCGTCGCTGAATGGCGAAGTATATAAGCAATGCGGAAGCACTCTTCACAAACATAAAGCGGTTATTGTTTCAAAATCGACAAGGCGAGAGGGTTAGAGGTGTCACGGAGGTAATGGTCTGTAAAACTTGACTCACAGTGCCACTGAGCCACTGACATAATATCATCCACAGGGACCCCACTAAACAGGGCAGTGGATGCCACGACACCGCGGACACTGTGAGCCTTGGCCACGTCAACCTGTCGCCCGGTGGCGGATTTGTGACAAAATTGAATACATTCCACAATCCACCTAGAAATGGTGTCCTTAGACGCCCTACCATGGGGTTCAATATATGACAACCATAACGCTGACTGGTCGGTACGCCACTCCGAAGTACGCTGTTTGTACCGGAGCAGCGCCCGTACGGGGCACCATACTTTAGAATTAGGATCATATCTAGTTAAAGATGGCAAAAAAATAGGCTGACCTGGATATTTCAATGACTGATTTTTAGACAAGAAATTAATCCTAGGTAGAAGCTTAAGGTAACCACAAAACGGTCAACCTCGGCTGATAAGGCGTGAATTTCACTCCTACGCCTCGCCGAGGCCGCAGCAATTAAAAATACAGTTTTAAGAGTTAACATTTTCATAGAAATGGAACTAAGTGGTTCAAAAGGCTTATCACCTAGTACCTGGAGCACCAGTGATAAACTCCAAGACGGAATCAGTGGAGGATTCCTTGGTCTTAGATTGCCCATGCCTTTAATTAATACATTTAATGTACTTACTTCATCACTCCCCCTATTAGCCAAGCAAGGAATAACAGTCATTAAAGCTGACTTATAACCAGCAATAGAGTTAGGCTTGAGGCTATAGGCATCATATAGGTGACAGAGGAAATCAGCCACTACCTGAATAGATGATTGCATTGGATCAATACATCTTTTTTAGCACCATTCTGCAAATCTGTTGATTTTATAATTATATGCTCTGGAGGTTGACCCCCTCCTGGCTTTGGCCATAAACATGGCCGCTTGCTCATAAAAGCCCTCCTTAATTCTAGATTCCTTGACAACATCCACGCAGTCAATCGGAACATTGACGGATTGTCGTGAAGGGCCTTGCCCTGGAAGATAAGGTTGTCCATCAGAGGCAGCGGAACCGGATTGCAGACCAGAAGGTCCAGCAGATCCGTATACCACGATCGGCTTGGCCAATCCGGGGCGATCAGAAGCACTTGGCACTCCTGCTGCCTGATTTTCTGAAGCACCTTTGGAATCAGGATTGCTGGGGGGAATGCGTATGCATACATTCCCTCCCAGCTGATAGCTAACGCATCTGTTGCGAAAGCGCTTGGGTCTGGAATCGGAGAGACGTACGTCGTCATCTTCGCATTCTTCTTCATTGCGAACAAATCTATGTTGGGTTTCCCCCAATGGTCGAACAGACGATCCGCCACACATTGATTTAGTTGCCATTCCGTGGGTAAAACACTCATCCTTCGGCTCAATGAGTCTGCTAGCAGATTTAACCTCCCCGGAATATGAACTGCTTTCAAGGTGATCCCATGATCCAGGCACCAACAAAGCAGTTTCCATGTCATCATACAGAGACGGGGCGACTTCGTTCCGCCCTGGCGGTTTATGTAAGTCACTACTGTCGAGTTGTCTGAACGAATCAGAACAATCTTGCCCTGAACATTCTTTAAGAAATGTTCCAGGCCCAGGACTACTGCTCTTAGCTCTAGTAGATTGATATGTTCCTTGGACTGATCCAGATCCCAAAGCCCTGATACTGTGGACTCTTCCAGACAAGCTCCCCACCCCTCCATCGATGCATCTGTATACACAGTCACCTGAGGGTGGGGAGGGGTTAGCAAAACCCCCGGCAAGAGATTCTCTGTATTCAACCACCATTGCAGGTGGTGAATCAGAGGCGCCAACACTGACACGTTCGAGTCCAGCGAACCTGAACTCTGGGTCCACTGTGTCATGAGAAACAACTGGATCGGGCGCCTGCGCAAGGCGGCCTGCGGAATGACTGGTTCCAAAGAAACCATCAAGCCCAGCATTCTCAAGTAAACCCGTGCCAGGACATGACGACTGTCGCACACCGACTGTATTACCGAGATGAGTATTTGAACCCTCTCCTGAGTGGGGTACACATACCCCGTCTCCAGATCGAAGAACATGCCCAGGTAAACAAACTTCTGGGATGGAGTTAGCTCTGATTTCGGGAAATTGATCATCCAGCCCAAGTCCGAGAGAGTTTTCAAAACAATCTCCAGATTGGCTGACAACGATTCCCGGGTGTGTGCTTTCAACAGCCAGTCGTCTATGTACGTGTGGACTGCTATGCTTCTCCTGCGGAGGTATGCAGTGATCGCGAGAACCACACGGGTGAAGACCCGAGGAGCCGTGGAAATCCCGAAGGGTAACACCCTGAATTCCCACCGCCGGCCCTGAAATGCAAATCTCAGGAATCGACGGAAACTCCTCTCTATGGGAATGTGGAAATAAGCATCCTTCAAATCTATTGACGCTGTCCACATTCCTCGCTCTAACCCCGCCAACACCGAGCGCACAGTCTCCATCTTGAAACTGGGCGTCTCTATGAACTTGTTCAATGGCTTGAGGTTGAGAATCGGCCTCCACCCTCCGGTGTTTTTCGTTACTAAGAACAGGGTTGAATAGAAGCCCGGGCACCTCTGTGCCGGCTGAATGGCTTCTTTTAGTATGAGGGAATTTATTTCCTCCTCTATACACAACCTCTGATCCGGATCCCGTGGAATAGGAGTCCAGATCGGCGCGAGAGACAGTCGCGATGGCGGGCCTGTCACCCAGTCGGGACGATACCCGACTGAAAGCCATCGCAAGACTAAACGGTCCTGAGTCAACCGCTTCCACTCTGGCAAGTGGCCGGCCAAACGGCCGCCCACCGGTCCACCTAGGGATAGAGGTGGACATAAGGAGTGCCAGAGTGGCACTGTTCTCTCGGCGTGAAACACCGGAGTGGTTCCCACCGCGGTAACCAGGCCATCAGGCCCGATTGCCGCGACCAGATCCCCGCGCGCCCCGCCCAGCGCCGCGCGCACCACGGTGCGCGGGCGGCTGTCTGGCTGGGTGCGGCTGGGGAACCTGCGCCCCCCTCGCTGCTGGCCGAATCGCCCGTGGCCTAGGCCTACATTGCGACGGTGGCTGGCCTCTGACCTGGCCAGCACCACCTCGAGCCTGCAGAGGACGATACGCAGGGGGTGCCGCGCGAACACGCTCCCGCCGGAGCACCTCAAATTGTTCACGCAGCGCCCTCTGGTTGTTAACCAGAGTGACCGTCTCCTGGAGGTGCCTGCATCCCTCACCTCCAAAGAGACCAGGACCTGTCATAGGCGTCCGCAGCAGCCTATTATACAGGTCCTGGGACGGGCACAGATTGTCAAGAGCAAACGTGCGCCTCGCCCGGACACTTCTGGTCACCGCCCGCGTCAAACAGTCCAAAGCCAGGTTGATACCATCCTGGATGGCTCTCTGGACTGTTACCGGGCTTGGCTGGCGTGATGCGGAGGCCGCTACCACCCCCTGTAGCAGCTGGGAGACGTGGGACAGAGCGGCAATCGACGCCCTCCCACTCTCCTCCGCATCACGCAGCGCGGCATTCGCCGAACGCAACGCGTTCGAGCACAAGACTCCCGTGTCAGAACGGGAGTCCGGCCGCGCATCTTCGCCTAAAGCGTATTCCAGGGGCACGATGCGGCAACGCTTCGCCACCTCGCGAGGGGCCTTCGCGAGACGTCCATTAACCTTAATGGACGCCTCCGCCGCTTCGAACATGTCCACGACATGCTCAGCCAGCGGCAGAGATGGCATAGCGGTAGCCGCCGGCCTACCAGCTAACCACGGCCTATGGTCACGCTGGCTAGCCGGCAGCTCCACGGGTAGATCGGGCCGAACACTTACCAGCCACTGGCAAGCGTCCGACCAATCCTCCTCCGTGGCTAACTGCGAGCGCTCTACTAGACGAGGGCCTTCGTCTTCCTCCAGAGCACTCGCAGTTGACGTCGACGGCGGATAAGCTGATACCCCTGGCAAGCCTGGAAAAGCATGCGGGCCCGAGAGAGCAGGCATGCTAAACTCCGCGGCTTGACCAGGAGCAGGCGCCGTGGCAGAGCGTGGGGTAAACACCGCCCTACCGCGGGCCTGACCAGCACCAGCGACACCATCGGCAAGCCGAGGTATGCGGTATCCGTGGTCAACACCACCGCCCAGGGACACCTTCTGGACCGTGAAATCTACTCCTGCGAGAGTAGAACCACGGAACACGTCGCCTGTATTCCCCGCGAGGGGTGCACAGACGTCGTATTCCATGGCCACGTCCTCAGAAGGCGACCCTAGCAGGAGATCCTCTTCCTCCTGGCCAGAAAGATTAGACTCCGGGTCAGCAAAGAGAGCTAACCCGGACTGGCCAGGAAAGGTGCCATAGGAGGCTTTGACACCTTCGGCGCGCGGATACCCGGGGTCTGATGAGCAGACCGCGGGTCCCAGCAACAACCGTTGTCCACGGCCCCTCGGCGCGGCGCCATGCCTGCTGCCAGGGTCTTGGACTGCCCCCAACAAAGGGGCCACCTCTGAATCCACAAACGGACCGGACCTAAAGAGACCGGATTCAGAGGCGGGGATCACCTGCTCGTAAGCAGATGCCGAGGACAACAAAGGAGCTGGCCCAGGGAGCATGCCGCGAAGCAACTCTGGGACCAAATCCTTTATTGTCCTCTGCATCTCTTGCAACATTTCGGACCTGAAGGCCTCCATATCCACCGCGGATGAGGCCTTCTTCTTACCCTTCTTACTACCCTCCTTCTTCTTCTTCCTCTCTTCCTCCATCACCTTCTCCCTTGCCTGCAATGAGAGAAAATCAGACATTAGATCTCCCCCCCACTGCTTACATACGTCGCACTTCAGCAACGGTCCACAGGGACTGCAGCTGAAGCACAAGTGCGGAACGAATCTGTTCTTCAGAAACCTCCCGCAGGACGGGCAACCAGGTCTCTGAAACAGGACAAAGGACAGGGACAATGAGCAAGATAGTTAAGGTTAGCGAACTCAAAACCAACTAAAAAGAGAGGGACAGGATCCTCAAGATCGCAAATCAAGAAGAACCAGCCTTGGACAAAACGTTAAATGTTAATAAAGGCCAAGGCCGATTATGACGTCATCACTCCCGTGACCAAAATAATCGATCCGCAACAAGCACTAAGTGCAAGAACGAATTGTATAAGTAACCGGAACATTCCCGTTGAATTGGCATTTCGAGTACACAACAATCAGATATACAGAGATAACTCCTTCCAATTCTAGCATTGGCAAAAAAGGAAATTATCTCCCCTTTTGTTTATCAATAATTAGATACCTGACACTTGTACAGACAAACCATCCAACGTGATGTACCGGAGAACTCCACCATAGTACGCCTCTACATTCTCTCCACCGAAGGGGAAGGAATTGGATCAAGAGGGCAAAGTGAGAAGACCTTTATACCAAGTCTCCAACTCACTGAACATAGATCTTTTGGTTAGATAACCTAACAGTATTAGTAGGAAATGGAACCGTGGTGGAGACAAAACATATCCTCTTGTGCCGAGAAGTCCATCAAAGCTTCTACGTGATACCTGTGGACAAAAACACAAAGAGAAATGAGACTTATGAAGCACCATGTTGTAAAAAACCAACACAAACAGGCGCTAATCACGGTAAGCGCGAGTCCCGGAAACACATTAAACCGGGACAAAACACGCTAGCATATCAAAGAAATCACCTGATAAAGAGATCCAGCTCCTTCCAAAGGTGAGTCCTCTCTTTCCGACATGCCTCCAACGTACAAGAATCGTCAAATTTGAGTAAAAAACAAGGTAACGCGCAGAAAATGTAAAGTAACACAAAACCGCATGTAACCCTTAGCCAATAAATGAGCAAAGAGGAAGTAGTAGTCGGCGCATGCGCGGTGGTGGGGCGAGCATCCGCCGGACTACCTCTGACTCCCTGCCCAGTAGGGGCACCTAACTGTTTTTAATCTGAGTGTTTTATTGAGTGAAAGCCGATATTTAGCAATATCAAAAGTATTAGGGAGGTAAGTATACTCTTGATGTGAAAATACTTTAACCCTTTAATGACGAAATTAGTTCAAGAAAATCCAAATATTTCCTTGTTGAATGTCCATTTGCGGGCCAAGAGAAGACTATTTTTGGAAATTGACCACTGGAATGGCTGGCTCGGTTACCAAGCTAGCCATTCCAGTGGTAAATTTCAAAAATAGTCTTCTCTTGGCCTGCAAATGGACATTCCCCAAGACCACTACAGGCCAGTTTTGGCCGGCTTCGTCGTGAAAGGGTTAATCTGGTAATTTCTGCCTGAATATCATATGTAAAACCAATCATCGATCACAAAAATAGTACCAATTTCCAACACTAGTACAATGGCATGCAGACTCAACAGACACTACCATTAGGGTCAGGCCAACAATAGCATCTTTCAAGCTGAACAGAATGTTGCCAGATTTTGTTGGTATTGCTCTCAGAAATGTACGTGGTACTATTTTTGTGATCGATGATTGGTTTTACATACTAACTAATGATCAATTAATTATCGATTATAACATTTTCTCATTTTTACCCACTCTGAAATTTTGAATGCAATAATTATTGCATGTTCATGGATATTTAATCTTAATAATTTAAGAAATTATCTGTTGAATATTTTGAAACTAATTTGATTGGAAGCTGTTGCTGCCTTAGAAAGCAACAACTTCCAGTCAAATAAGTTTCAAAATACTCAACAGGTTATTGGTATGGTGGTTTTGACATTAGCATACTATCAGTGTTCTGAGGTTTAATGCCTTTGACTATGGACTCGTATGGAGTAATACTATGTTATATAGTTGTAAAAATGAAATTAAAATGGTATTGCCAAAAAAAAAGAAACATCTGCAATTTTAATATTGTAAATTTATAAGCAGTCAAAATCGATTTCTGAAATCATGATCGATCTGTTGGTTGGACATGTAAACAAATAAATCATCAATGAAGTCGATTAATTGGAACAACACTACATTGCACTGTTTGTGGACTCCTTTTATAGGCTATGACCACACTGAGTGTAGTACCCAGATGTACCCGGTTTTGGTCGAAGAATTCTATTGTTCCAGTTGGTTTGTACCTGGTGATCCATTAAGATGTACCTGGATTTATGAGAAAAATATTAATTGTGTACCCGGGAAGGTGTTAAGTTGTATCCAGATTTCGAAACTATGTTTGGTTTCCTGTAGCCAATCTGGCAACATATTCACTCAACATTAGCTTTCACAGGAAAGAAAGGTAAACCTTATTGGATCCCCCAGTTACATACTATGGATATAGCATAGGCATCAACCATGCTAACTGACAACCACCACCAGCAGACGAAAGCGATCAAAGAAGAATGAATACCCGCACATTGAGGTAATCAGTGGTGCATTCAGGAGCGTGAATACTTTCAGTTCGCCGAACAGTTTGTTCGGTCACGTGGTAGATATGGTTGAACCTACTGTACATGTACCACATGACCGAACAAATGTTCGGCAAACTGAAAATATTCACACTCCTGAACGCACAGCTGCTCAAGCGACTAACTGTCGTCATGTGCCACAAAATGGTTCATTAACCCATTTATGGCCAAAGAATTAGCAGGCCATGAAATTATTTTTGAAATTTTATCACTGGAATGCCTAGCTCGTTTATCGAGTACCCACCACCACGACCACTAACCATGCTTTGCGGCAAATCAAATTACATTTAGCTTTCATACTTTACTTTTGGATTTTTAGCAATCAACACAGAAACTAAAATTCATAATTTTCTGGCCATGCCAAATATCATGATGGAGACAGTTTCTGTACGATCCAAGGTTAGGGCTGTAATGAACATTCATTGGTTTGGAAAATCGCAAACTAATGGATTACGAGCCATGGTTCGGTTGCATGGAATTCATGTGGTTCGTGAACCATACATAAGCTAACCCTTTCACCGATGAATTCCCATATCTAATTTTAGGAAAACCATACAGGAAAGCTGCTGAATATTTTACAATTAATTTAATTAGAAGCTGTTGCTACCTACGGCAGCAACAACTTCTAGTTAAATTAATTTCAAAATATTCAACAAAGTAAGTTTTATATCATAAAGAATTTACTTTTTCAGGGAGGTGATGGTGAAAGGGCTAACAGGCACGCAATCTCTGAATGGCCTGAAGTGTGATATACGAATATGACCATGAACGGAACTTAGCTCTCTATGAATCGTAGATTATTTTCTAACATCTGTTGCCAGAACTTGTCATTTGTCTTTTTCTACCATTTAGCCAGTAACGCCACCTGCCTTTAAATGTTATTTTCTGTTAGGAGTAATTTCTTGCATACAATAGCACATTAAAAAGGTTCGTGATTCAGACATCTGTATCATAAACACGTTCGGTTCGTGAAAATCCTCACAAACCTCAGCCTATCCAAGGTACATGAAACCCCCTTTAAGTGCACGACCGCTGCAAGCCACCAGACAATAATTTCAATGGGCAATAACTCTGGACCTGCTGAATATTTTTAGTATCTCCTCACCTTGAGTGCTCTCTGGAATGTACTGATGGAGAGTAACGCTACATCTTGTTGCTCTTCAGCGTACCTTGTCAGGTAAACATACACCAGCTTCTTCACCTGGCAACATTAACATAATATAAGTAATCAGAGAGTACAGACCCTCGCTGCTACACATCTGTTTTTGTTGCACTATATTTAACCATGTAAAGGTCATACCGGCCAAAACCGGCCTCTGTTATGGTCTTGGCGAATGTCCATTTACAGACCAATTTTTGAAAATTTACCACTGGAATGACTGCCTCGATAACCAAGCTAGTCATTCCAGTGATAAATTTTCAAAAATTGTATTCTCTTGGCCTGTAAATGTACATTTGATTCGCAGATATTTACATTTTCTTGACCGAATTTGACCATTAAAGGGGTTTTCAGCTTTTCCTGATTTTTTAAAGATTGTTTGGACGTTTTTGGATCACAGACAAAGTTGTGGAATCTTAGTGTATGGTTACACGCCTTCATGTTCCAAAATTTCAACCAAATCAGACAAGATGTTTTTTACGTACATGTGTATCCACAGATCCAGAATTTGATGCAATCTGGATCCGAGTTCATTTATCTGGTTCATAAGCATTTGGAAATCCACCTCCATGGCAAATTGCTTCGGTGTTAAAATTTGAGCCAAATCAGAAGTAGTTTTTTAGATCCACTTCAGGATGGACAGACAGAAACACACACACAGAATGGAAAGAAACAAAACAACGACTAGACAAAAAGCAAACCAAAAATGGAACAGTTCTACCAGGTTCATTCCATTTTTATATGCCCGCGCAAAGCGGGGTTATATTATGTGATGGCGCGCGCCGTCCGTCCGTCCATCTGATTCTTGTCCGGAGCAGATCTCAGTTTTGAACCTACACTTACAAATTTTTTTCAGCAGATATATTACCTATAGACGAAGTGTCATGATTTCGATTCGGCAAAATCCTCCCATATTCGCTAGAGTTATCTCCCTTGAAAGCTTAAAATTCATCAAAATTTTCTTGTCCAGGACAGATCTCGAAGAGTTTTGAACCTAGTCACAATTTTTTTTCAGCAGATATATTACCTATAGACGACGTGTCGTGATTTCCTTTCGACAAAATCCTCGCATATTCGTGAGAGTTATCTCCCTTGAAAGATTAAAATTCATCAAAATTTTCTTGTCCGGGCTAGATCTTGAAGACTTTTGAACCTATACATTTACAAAAAAAATTTCCGACAGATGTGTTAGGTATAGACGAAGTGTCATGATTTCCCCCTTCTGACTGAAAGAGGGATTGGATTGCAGACCAGAAGGCTCAGCAGATCCATTAACCATGATCAGCCAGGCTAATGAGAAGTGATCAGTAGTACTTGGCATGTAGCCTCTCTTATCTTTGCAAGAACTTTTGGGATGAGAATTGTTGGAAGATACGCGTAAGCGTACATTCCTTTCCAACTTATCGCCAGTGTTCTACTGCCAAGGCTAGCGAGTCCGGGATCAGTGACATGTATGTGACCATTTTTGCATTTCCTTTCATCACAAATAGATCCACATTGGCTTGCCCCAATGTTTGAATAGAACCTCCACTACCGATTGGTTGAGCTGCCATTCCATCTGATGACAAACCGTCCTTCGACTGAGGGCATCTGCTAGGATGTTCAATCTTCCAGGAATGTGTGCTGCCCGAAGAATAATATTCCTCTCTTGGCACCACAGCAGAAGGTTCCAAATCATCATGTACAACTCTGGTGACCTCGCCCCAACTTGGCGGTTCAAATAGGACACCACTGTGGAATTCTCCATCCCTATCAGGACAATCTTGCCTTGAACTAAGCTCTCGAATTTTCGAACTGCAAATGCCACCACTAATAATTCGAGAACATTTATGTGTTTCTGCGCATTGGTCCGATCCCATTTCCCCGACACTGACAGATCGTCCAATACTGCTCCCCACCCTATCGCCAATGCATCCGTGAAAATTGGCATCTGCGGTTGAGGAGGCTGTAAGGGAACACCTCACAGGAGATTCTGTTCTGACAACCACCATTGAAGGTGGAATACCAATGGTTCTTTTACTGGAATCCTCAGAGTTAACGGATCTGTTCTCTGAGATCAGAATGACATTAAATATATCTGAATCGGCCTGCGCCTGAGTGCCGCATAAGGCACCACCTTCTCCAGAGATACTAGCAAACCCAGTATTCTGACAAACTGACGCACCATCAGATAGGCTCCTAGAGAAATTGACTTCAAAACTGCTAGCAAACTCTTGACTCTGCACTCCGCCAGAAAAGCCACGCCGTTCCTGAGATTGAAAAGAATTCCCAGATAAACAAACTCCTGGGATGGAGTCAATTCTGATTTCTCTAGATTCACAATCCATCCTAGGTCTTTTAGTAAGGCCAGAACTACCTTCAGATTGTTGAGCAGAATGACTGGATTCCCCGCCTTCAGAAGCCAGTCGTCTATGTAAGTTTGAACAGCTATGTTTCTCCTGCGAAGATAAGAAGTCATGGCAAGAACCACTTTGGTGAAGACTCTTGGAGCTGTGGTCAGACCGAACGGTAAAGCATTGAACTCCCAGACATTGTCTTGGAATGCAAAGCGTAGGTATTTCTGAAAAGAAATTGACATTGGAATATGAAAATAAGCATCCTTCAGATATATCCATACTGCCCACATGCCCTTTCTCAGCCCTGTTATCACTGCTGCTACATCTCCATCTGAAACTTTGGTGAAAGAATGAATTTGCTCAGCAGCTTGAAGTTGAGAATGGGTCTCCAACCTCCGGTGCATTTCGGAATGAAGAAAATCATCGAATAGAAGCCTAGGGAGGACTGATGGCGGACTAAATGAATCGCATTCGTCCGCAGATCTTCGATTTCTGAGCGAATGACCTCTAGCCGATCGGTTTGCCTTGGAATGGGAGTCCAAACAGGAGTCGAAGTTAACGGAACTAACGATTGACGGATGAACCAGTCCAGTTCGTAGGCTTTTCTTAGCCAATGACAGACAAAACTCTTGCACAACCTGTTCCCATTGGCTTTGCACAGGCACCTCAATGCACAATGATGTCCCGCGAACTTTACACCGGGAGCATAAAGTATCTGGAGGGGCTTTGCTCTGCCCATTGACCCTCTGTGAACACAGACTAACAATTAAAATTCTGAACATGAAAATGAGCACACGCACAAGTTCTTGATTGCAATCATTGATTACGTAAAAACATTAACTTTCTCTTAAATTAACATTAACCAAGATTTAGGCAGGAAACTATTTGAAAATCTTTAGTCAAAATTTTATAAACACAACTTGGAGATTAACTAACATTAAAATAACCAAGAAATTAAGACCGATCACTACATACACCCTCGACAATGAAGCGAGAGCTAAATAACCGACTTAAACTGAGTGCATAGATATGCCAAACTAAAACAAAATGTTTATCATAAGCGCCGCCATCTTGGCTAAGGGAGCATCCATCTTGGAAGGAATCGAGAAATCAACCGAGTACCCGGATAAGATTAAAATGGTAACGGGTAATGGAGAGACTCCAACAATGGCTACCATTTTAAAACAGTGTGCCAATTTAAGGAAAATGGCACGAATGTATAAATTCTAGATTGATACAACCTGCGCCTGCGACGATTTTCCTTTTCCTCCCATGAAGACACCGATGAAAGGTTCAACAAAGCACTTGAAACGCAAATTAAAGCTTAAATTTGAGCACCGAAAAAATGTGACTGAGAAGTCGAGCAAAATAGACGAATCTGACTGTTCTGGGAAATTGACTCGGTACCTGGAGGCTATGGTAATTCCCAGACACAGTATGGGCAGGACCATGGACAGTTATAATTGTTTATTTTGAGCTAGAATAGATAAGACATTATCATAATAGTACATCCGGTAAGTATTATTCGAAGTAGAAGCTAGACGCACGCAAGGGTTACTGCGAGCATGGAGTGCTTCTTTGTATTCTTGTTCATAAAACATTTTAAAACAACTGGTACTACTGGAGGGAATCTTCTCCAAACTTGAGTGGAAACTTGAAACTAGGGTTCTGAAGAATTATGCCAATTTTACGGTCAACGGCTAAAACATACCAGCAACATCTTTCCAAAACTGACATATGCTTGACACATTTTTCAATAGCACTGGTCTCTTTTTTACCTCATGGCAGCCTGATTGAAATATGAACGACGCAGGTATTGGACAAATTTGCCTGTGTTTTTCTTTTCATTTCTATCCGAGAACACTAACTTAGTTTTGAGTTGTACAGTTGAACGTAATTAACACTTTATTGGTTAACCCTTTAACCATCAAACCCGCCAAAAACTATTTCTGTAGTCTTGGATAATGTCCATTTGCAGAACAAGAGAAGACTAATTATGAAAATTTACCACTGGAATGACTGGCTCGGTTATCGAGCCAGTCATTCCAGTGGTAAATTTTCAAAAATAGTCTTCTCTTGGTCTGCAAATGGACATGTTCTATGAGAAAATTGAAATTTTCTTGAACAAATTTGAGTGTTAAATGGTTAAATTTCGTCAAGAAAATTCAATTTTCACAAAAAACATGTCCATTTGCATAAAAAAGAGACCATTAACTTTTTGAAATTATAGAGCCAGACATTCAAATGGTAAATTTTCAAATATGTCCTCTTGACCTGCAAATAGACATTTCCCAAGACCAAATGGTTAGTTTGGGTCAGCTTGGCCATTAATCACATGTTAATTAAATGCTTAACCCTCCCCTCATTCCCCTTGACAACATCCAATAACAATACACATGTACCTCAAGATTCTTGGAAACGACATTCTTCACAACAGCAGGAAACAGGTCTGAAGCATCTTTGCCTTTCGCCACCATCTTTGAATGGAACATTTAAAGTACAATTCAATTATATATATACATATACATATATATATATATATATATATATATATATATATATATATATATATTTATACTAAGTTATTTATTTATTTTGAAAATGATTTGAATAAGTTATCTCAATCTGTGATATTTTTCAGCCTAAATGCTTTCAAAATAATATTCATGTGTAATTTTCCTGGTTTCTGGGATGGCCGTGTAATTTGTCAAATGTCAAGCATTGTCAAGAAAGTCTAAACGTTTATAAAATGAATGTCCAAGCGACAACTGCAATGGAGGAATCCAGTTTTAGATATGCTCTGCTCATCGCTAGCTAAGCTCCACTCACGCTTTGACTGCGTTGGGATCACTTGACCCCTGCACTCTCTGAATCTCAACTTCCAGAAAACTATACAGGTAAGTTGTTGAATATTTTGAAACTAATTTGACTGGGTGCTGTTGCTGCCTATGGTAGCAACCGCTCCCATTCAAATTAGCTTCAAAATATTCAACAGCATGTTTATTAAATAGTAAAGCCATACAATTCGTACAACCTGACTGATTATTAAGCGTTTAAGATGGACTAACTCCATTCATTCAGTCATGACGTAACTGATTATGTCAGCTTACACATCATGTAGTTCATTATGGCGTCATATGATTGCCTGAGAAACTGGATTCCTCAATTGATGGCAGGCTTGGTAACCGAAGCAGTCATTCCAGCAGTAAGATTTCAAAAGTAGCCTTATACTAAACAATCTATATCTAACATGATAACCGGTTAGGTAACTATTTTCGCCTGCAAATGGACATTTTGCAAGAACACTGGAGAAACTGTTTTGGGTGGATTAATCAATACAAAGGTAAAGCTTTCATCGTCTAACAGCTTCTGCAATAGTCTGGAGAAATGAACATTTGCAGGCGAAAATAAGATGATTCTTGAAAATTTACTACTGGAATTTTTAGCCCGCTTCTTCAGCCAGGCATTCGAGTGATAAAATTTACAAAATAGTCTACTTTTGGTCAGCAAATTCCTCAAGACCACAGCTAGGGGCCAGTTTTGACGGGCTTGAGAATTACAATGTAATGTGTTAATTACATGCAGGGCACGATTTTAACACTAACCCGTTAACCCGAGGATAGGAGAATGTCATATAGGTTAGTAAAACTACACCTGCGCTAACCCATCTGAGTTAGTAATGCTCTCAAAAGAGGAAATACGAAAAACACTTATAATGTCATTATGTTTAGTACCCACCAAAAATTGACAACTGAACAGATTTTCTGCTAGCATCAATGCTTTATTGAATATTTTGAAATTAATTTGTCCGGCAAGTCATTGCTGCCTTAGGCAACAATGGCTTTCCGGACAAATTAATTTTAACTTATTCAACAGCTTCTCTGTATGGTTGCCTTGGAATTGAGTTTTATAGGGAGGGATTCATCGGTGAATGGATTAAAGAAGTGATCAGCCTTGAGCTTACAATCATTGGGTTAGTCAAATTTGCTGCGGGATAGTAAAATCAATAATGCACTATTCCGTCTGGGTTAGTACAAAAAATCCTTAAAATCTACCCCTGACATGTACAATTGTCTTGATTGTTTAACCTCTGATATTAAAATTTAAAAATTTTTAATTAAACTAGAACACATTTACTGAAGTAACTGTAAATCTGCGTTGACTGGGCATTATAAGCCCTCTTCTCATATGATCATTGAACATGTCTGATGCTGATCTGATCAAAAGTCTAAGTGTTGTTGCACTTCAAAAATCCATAGTTGAAATTAACATAGTTTTACACAGGGTATGGAAAAGCTGATTTCTTGAAAACCGATAGCCTTGATCCTACAGTATAAAACAATGTGTCCTGATTTGCTGTAGTGGAATTTTAACCAAAATCAAGGAAAGGCCATTAAATGTCAAATAAAGGAGACATTAATGAATTAAAGGTAAAGGGAGGCAATTTATGCAAAAAACTGACCAATTTTTGTTTTTGGCATGAATTAACTCCCTTTACCTGTTGAAGTTGATTGAGTCAGTGCAATATGATGAATTTCGATTCTCATGATGGTTTGAAAGGTCCACGGTCACGGTCAATCAGGGGTCAGTAACCAATTTTAGGTTTTGGCATGAATTACCCCCCTTTACCTGTTGGAGTTGATTGAGGCAATTACATCTGGTGAATTTCGATTGTTTCTGACTGCCTGGGCCAAAGAAAATTCATTAATTTCTCCTTTATTTGATATTTGATGGCATTTTCCTTGATTTTGGGTCGGATGTGCGACTACAGATTCTGGAAGGATGTTATGTTTCAACATGATCTGCAGAAACCTTAAGGGGAGTCGCCATCAGACTATCACTCTCATACATTTTCTTTGAGGCATTTTGGGCACGGATAAGTCATTTCGGAAATTATTCACCGGATCCAAAAGAAAAATAAAAACATCCCAGGCCCTAAGGTGTACTGAAAGTGTCTCAAGTTTGGAGGCTAGAAATCACAAATAGTACTCAATGGACCAGGAAAACATGTGGGTGTCAGATGTGGGTTAACAGATGCTAGAGGTCTGTTAACACATGGAATTTTCGGGAACCAAACACCAGATCCAATTTCTGTAGATGACCTATACATGCCTGGTGCATACTAGAAATGTACTAAGTTTAGATATGATATTTATAAAACTGGGTCATTTATCATCAAATCAATTTCCAATACATTCCCTATTGACATATTTGTCTACGATACAAAAAATCTCACTATCTCATGACCCGTTCGGGATATCGGAATTCTGTAAATGGTGTCTGAAAGGCAATTCCGGCCCGGATCAGGCGATCTAAATCCTGAAACAATTCGACCATGATTCCGTCATCTATCAGCAAATCATGGAAATATTGGTTAGTGTGCAGATTTGCAATAATAGAAATGTTAATATGTCCACTAACGATTTTATTTTAGTAAGCAATAGTAGCCTCTGGTATCTAGGGATGTCAAAAATGTCAACCCTCTGACAGAGACAGAAGTAAGAATTCTCATGATGTCAAATAATTGTTTTTATTCAGCATTTTCTCAAAAACTGGTCACTGAACCGAAAAGATTATTTTGGCCAACTTGTTGGGAACAGAAATGCAGCATTCTGAAAGGCTAACATGTTCGTTAGCGATTTTATTTTATTAATCCATGGTAGTATGATGTATCTACGTATATGCCAAATATCAAGCATCTGACCAACCTAGAAATATGAATTATCTTGATGCCCAAAAATTGGGCTTATGCCAGATTTTCTCAAAAACGGGTCACCGTACCCAAAAAGATATTTTGGGTCACCATGTGGGTCAAAACATGCTAGACGTTTTTCCAGTTTCAAGATGACAGAGGCAAAACTCTAGGAGCAGTCAGTATCCAAATATTGCTCTCACGCATTTCCTATGGGGGCATGGAAATGCAGAGCTCTGAATGGTTAACATGTTCGCTAACGATTTTATTTCACTAATCAAGAGTAGTATAATACATCTACGCATATGCCAAATTTCAACCATCTGACCGCCCTAGAAATATGAAGTATCTTGATTCCAAAAATTTTGGCTTATGCCAGATTTTCTCCAAACCTGGTCACCATACCCAAAAAATATATTGGATGGAGATGCAGAGCAAGACATGTTAGAAGTCTGTGAGGTTTCAAGATGATTGAGGGAAAACTCTAGGAGTAGTCGCTGTCCGAATATTGCTCCCATACATTTCCCATGGGTCTTTTTGCCCGCAGAAATGCGGATATCTCGGAAACCCTACACCCAATCGAGAAGAAAACTAATAGCCCACTAGATCCAAAGGGGTAGTACAAGTTGACAAAGTTTGGAGTTGATTAGATTAAAACTGTAGGAGGAGATAGGTTGCGAAAATCCTTGAGAATAATAATAATAATAATAATAATAATAATAATAATCCTGAGAAAAAACAACAATCTGCGATAGATCGCAGATTAATTAAATGATGAATCAGTGGTTATTTTTCAACAAATTTGGTGGAACATGGTTTGTCGTAGACAGAAACATCATCCACCAAAATTGTTGAAAAATATACACCAGTTTCCTCTATTCACACAGTAAAAGATAAAATATTGGTCTCGGAGTGATAAGGGTTACGGGTTAGCTGAGCACATAATGTATGCTAATGCCATCCTTGATTGTTTAAGGGTCATTCCATATAAGGACCACAATTTTTGAAATCCGTCAAGTCATAGTTTCAGATTTCCTTCAAACTTTGTCAGAGTAAGCATATGTATGTATTAACAGGAAATTCCAAGTATTATAGTGAAAGGTCAAATACTTTTTGAAAACTGGCCTATCCAATACCCCCTGCCTAAAATTGACAAAAATTTGTAACAAAATTTCTATGTTTGAGGCTTCATATCTCACCGACTACAGTGCTCACAATACTAGGTCTTTTTATTTTAACAGTCTTGTCACCATAGTTCGAGAAAATCACAAGCATTTTGTGCTGACCTGTTTTAGGCATGTATTAGGCGGCGTCAAAAATGCCAAAAAATGTGATTTTTCATATTTTAATCCAAATTTGGTGATGCCGTAAAATGTATTTGTATTTGGTTTACACAAATAATTTCTATCCTGTTAACTAGAGCTACTGCTACTTTAGTGATATTTATTACCTAATGGCAAGATATGCTCCGCAAAAATTTTGTGGGAGCCATACCCCCACCCCTGTTCGCCAAAATGGGGTGACTTCATAACATCTTTTTTCAAAATAACCCCTTTCAATTTTTTTAATATTTTGGTGAATGTTATATATATGGTCAATGGTTACAGGGCCAAAAGGTTCACTCTTACATTTGTTTCCTTTTAGAGCTATGGCAAATACAAAATCTGATATTTTTTCAAAAACGTGTATGATATTCGATTTTGGGTGGTTAATAATTTTAAAAGTATACACTCTAGAAGTATGCAACAAGAGATGTAGCGCGTTTCCCTGCCTTATTAAAAGAAACAACCAGCATTTCCCTTTTACAAAATAGATAAACATGGATTTTAGAGATGTCAAAACCTTACTTTGTTAAAATTTGACATTTTTGTGGGTAAACTACAAGTCATTATTCAACAACATTTTCAATGGGAATAACATATTGCCTGGAGAATATTTAAAAAACAATTTGACTATAAGTTGTTGCTGACTTAGCCATCAATAATTTTCAGTCAAATCATTTTCAAAATATACACCAGGTACAGAGTTTGTCCTGTAAGCTGGTCGAGCTGCAACAGCTCATCACTCAGTCTTGAGTTATCCAGTGTTAATAAAGACTGAGAGATTTCATATCTAGAGAAAATAACTCAACCTTCAGAGCTTTGTATATAATTAGGTCAATTGCTGTAATAGACATAGGTAGTGAGGTGATATTGATTAGTCACATGGTCTCAGTTTTTCTCAGAGATCTGCATGCAAGTATTGCTATCAACAAGAGTTCAGTCAAGCATTTTAAGTGATCAAGATTAGGCAGCATGACCAGTGAAAGTGTTTAATAATTACTGCTTTGAAACATTGACATTGTTGCTGATACACAAATGTTTAGATATTTACTTTAGAAATTTAATAATTCACTATACATTTTAATGATAAATTAGGCCTTTTAATTTGAAAAGTGTAAACTTTGACTAGGACACGTTGCACAATGGCTGAATTACCAGAGACATTTTGTTCAGTTGGACGTCTCACTAATGATAAATGTCATAAGTTTACGGATAAATGCTCTGTAAATGATGTTGTACAATTGACGGCTACAGATAAAACACTTGTTGCAATGAGAAGCGGCCAGAGTGAGGATAGTTTAGAAACAGTGTGCTGTTGCCACAAGAAACACTATCTGCATATATTCCCGATGATGAAGCAGAACACTTCATGTTGTGATCCCCTAAAATTCACAAAAAGCTTATTAAAAAGGGACTAGTTAATATAGATCAAGAAATTGTGGCATTAATACAGTCGAAAACTAGAGAGAGAAAACAACCTGGCCAAAAGATTTGCCATCATTGTTCACAGAAAATTAATAACCTGACAGATTGTAGTGACAGTGAACCGGAATCAATGGCCATAGCAGATACTTTGTACAGTAATGCTGAATGCCTCAACTCTAGTTTCTCAGCAGTTGGAGTTTCTCCCCTAAAGAGTGTCCATTCAGAAAGGAAAGTATTATATGGTAAACGAAAAATCAAACAAATGGCAGAAGCAACAACAAGTCACGTGGCATCCCACCTAGGTTTTCCACCTAATAAATTAGTTGCTGACACTTCACAAACTGAATGTACATGTGATTCTAAGTTAGATGTGGACTACTTGGTATCGAACATGAATGAAAAACTGTCTGTGTCATCATGAAATCAAAAGATACAAGTATTGACTATTACACCTAAATCATGGTCGATAGATAAAACTGTTCAGGTTTTTCAGGCATGTGGTGTTACGCGCTATATGGTGAAACAAGCCAGACAACTTGCGCAGAATGATGGAATACTCGCTGATCGTGAAACCTTTAAAAGAAATAAGCTTGATCAGCATACACTAGATAGTGTTATTAACTACTACCAAGATGATACTGTATCTAGACTATTACCCGAGAAAAATGATTTTGTTACTATAAGAATTTGTGGTACCAAAGAACATAAGCAAAAACGGCTAATCCTGACAAATTTGAAGGAAGTACATGCTAATTTCAAAACAGAAACTGGACTTAAAATTGGTTTCTCTAAATTTGTTGAGTTAAGACCCAAATGGTGTGTAACTGTTTCTTCTAGCGGCAGCCACAATGTTTGTGTATGCGAAAAACACCAAAATGTAATGTTTATGGTGGATGTTATCTCTGAAGACTATCATAACCTAATTGACAAATCTGTATGTGACAGTAGTTCTAGAAACTGCAACGATGTGAAAAGTGTCCAGGAACTGCATTTCTCAAAACTTACTTAGAGCAAGACCTTTACGAGCACATGGATGAGGATGACATCATTAAATTCAATGAATGGGTATCCACAGACCGAATTGAAATCATGCGCCGAGAAGTATCAGTTGAAGATTTTATTTCTATATTATGTCAATGGATCCAAGAATTAACACCACATTCCTTCATAGCGAAATCTCAAAGTGAATTCTTGAAAGCGTGCAAACATGATTTAGATGACACTACTGCCATTGTTGTTCTCGACTTTGCTGAAAATTACAGCATTATTGTGCAAGATTGTGTACAGGGATTTTATTGGAACAATTCTCAAGTCACGATACATCCTTTGGCATTTTATGTTAAGGCTTATGGAAAGTTGAATGAAGAAAATGTATGCTTCATCTCTGAGCGTCTGAAACACGAAACAAATACTGTGTACTGTTTTCAGGAGATTTTTACAAGATATTTGAAGGAAAAGTATCCCAATATTCATATAATTAAATACTTTAGTGATGGGTGTGCAGGACAATACAAGAACTTCAAAAACTTTATTAATGTCTGCCATCATTATTCAGATTTTGATATTAAGGCAGAATGGCATTTCTTTGCTACCAGCCATGGTAAAGGTGTTTGCGACGGTATCGGTGGCACAGTGAAGCGCTTAGCCGCAAGGGCTAGTCTGCAAACCGCGCTTATACGAAATGCTAGTGAATTGTATGAATTCAGCCAACAGAACATAAGCAAGATCAAGTTCTTCTTAGTTAGTAAAGATGAGATCCAGAGCCATCATACAATGTTGGAAGAGCGGTATCTCCTTGCCAAAACAGTGCAAGGAACCAGGTCATTCCATTCGTTTGTTCCAAATGACACTAACTCTATCACAGTAAAGCGAATTTCAACTGATGATGTTTCATACACTCGGTCATTTTCTAACACACAACCTGGTATGTCATCAGAGATTCAGAATTTAAATATCCCTATGGAACTGTCTTTGAGTGACTATGTTGGTGCATTGTATGACAACAATTGGTGGTTTGGCATAGTGTTAGAAATTAGTCTAGAAAATGAGGACTGTCTCATTTCGTTTATGAAGCCGCATGGACCAGCTCAATCCTTTAGTTGGCCAAGGCTCACAGACCAGTGCTGGGTTCCTTTTTGTGACATTCTAAGTAAGGTGTCAACACCATTGACAGCAACTGGCCGGCAGTACACTTTTCCACAAACTGATATCGACTTTATAAATGGACTATTTAAATAATTTGGAGGAGCGGTATATGCTGGATCATGTACCGTATCATCAATTATTGCTGAGGTATGTAGTATTATGTACTATCTCTTAACACTTTTATATTATATCATGTGTATTAACCAATGCCTGTCTCAGTTTATTAAATAATTCCATGAAATGGGTGACATTTAGGCATACTTTAGTATGAGAGATTACACATATTGGCCTGGTCGCAGTGTGTCAAAATTGTCTATAAATGGCCATAGAAGTCCATGTAGCTGTACTAATATGACCATAATATACCATTCAATGTCCACCTATGATGAAAAAGTATCTAAAATGCTAAAGTGGAGATATTTTAAACTTTTTAAAACAAATTAGATTGTGGCGAAAAATGTCAAATTTTAACACAGTCAGGTCTTTGGGTCTAGAAAATCGATGTTTATGTATTATATAACCAGGGAATGCTGATTGGTTCCTCTAATATAGCAGGAGAACTGGTTGTATCGCTTGTTTCATGCCTCTAGGCCCTATAATTTTAAAATTATTAACCCCAAAAATGGAATATCGTACAAGTTTTACAAAAATATCACATTTCTAATATGCCATAGCTCCAAAAGGGAACAAATGTAAGAGTGCAAGTTTTAACCATGTAACTATTGACCATATATCTACCATTCACCAAAATAAAATAAAAATTGAAAGGGGTTATTTTGACTTAATAGGCGATGAAGTTGGCCCTCTTTTGTGAACAGGGGTGGTGCATTGGGCCCCCCAAATTTTTTGATGAGCAAACCTTGCTGTTAGTCAGTAAATATTACTAAGCTAATATTAGCTCTAGTGAACTGGGTAGAAATCATTTAGTTACAGCAACTATAATATACATTTTACTGTATCACCAAATTTTGTTGAAACAGGAAAATTAGCTGTTTTTAACGTTTTTGGTGACCCATAAAACACACCCAAAACAAGTCAACACATATTGCTTGTTATTTTCCTCAAGTATGCTGACCAGAGCATTAGAATGAAAAGATCTAGTATTGTAAACAGTATATTGGATGAGATATGATGTCTCAAACATTGGATTTGTACTTGAAACTTTTGTCAATTTTAGCATAGGGGTCTTTGAGAGGGCATTTTTCAAAAAGTATTTCACATATCAGTTAAAAAATTGTCATGCTCAACTAAAACATCCATATGCTCACACTGAGAAAGTTTGAAGGAAATCCGTGACTATGAGTTGACGGGCATTGGTCCATCTTATACGGAATGACCCTTAAGGGTTAGCTGAGCACTCCGCATTTATTGAGATTATGATTGTGATGTCAGCTAAGCCATCCTTAAAATATTGTTTGGGGTAACGAAACTGGTTTTTTTAATTGGTTAGGCATGTTAGGTACATGTAGGTGGTTTTCATGATCAGATGAAGAAAATTTACAGTTCATTGGCATGATTGAGCCAAAAAAAAAAGAATTTTATGAAATGCAACCACCAAATTCTTTGGGTCAGTAGGGCTAATCAAAATGAAGAATTTTTAAAGGATGGCCCTATCCAGTGACGTAATGGACCTTTCCATTTTTAGCTATGCCCCGCCCATCACTAGCTAAGCTCCACGCACACCTCACCGTGTTGGGATTGATCGCTCCCCAAATGCCCTAGCTATCAATTTCCTGAAAACTATACGGGAAAACTGTTGAATATCTTGTACCTAATTTGACTGGGTGCTGTTGCTGCCTATGGCACCCAGTCAAATTAGTTTCAAAATATTCAACAGAATATTTATTAAATAGTAAAAGCAAACAATTTGTTTAACAACGCATAGACCGTCTTAAATATGCGTTTGTGACGTACTTATCGCCGTCATTCATAACGTCATTCATTATGATGTCATTGTACACACCATGCAGTTCATTATGATGTCATATGATGGGTGGGTACTCTGGAAAAGAGAATTGATTATAACATCAGATACTTGAGTGGCAGAACAGATCCCCCCACCTCCACCCCCGATCTGCATGTGATACAGTACATATAATATGTGCATTACAGACATTCAATATAGACCTACATATTACAGAGTACACACAATGTACCTACATATTACAGAGTACACACAATGTACCTACATATTACAGAGTACACACAATGTACCTACATATTACAGAGTACACACAATGTACCTACATATTACAGAGTACACACAATGTACCTACATATTACAGAGTACACACAATGTACCTACATATTACAGAGTACACACAATGTACCTACATATTACAGAGTACATACAATGTACCTACATATTACAAAGTTCACACACTGTACCTACATATTACAGAATACACACAATGTACCTACATATTACAGAGTACACACAATGTACCTACATATTACAGAATACACACAATGTACCTAAATATTACAGAATACACACAATGTACCTACATATTACAGAATACACACAATGCACCTACATATTACAGAATACACACAATGCACCTACATATTACAGAATACACACAATGCACCTACATATTACAGAATACACACAATGCACCTACATATTACAGAATACACACAATGCACCTACATATTACAGAATACACACAATGCACCTACATATTACAGAGTACACACAATGCACCTACATATTACAGAGTACACACAATGCACCTACATATTACAGAGTACAGACAATGTAGATTATGTTAATCATACTGTACCCCTATGATACGCTTCATCGCCTCCAGTTTCAGACTGTCTTTGTTAGTATCCAACATCACCTTCAAATCATCATGCCTACAGAGGGGGGGGGGGGGGGAAACAAGAAAAAATATACATGTACGTACATGTAATATATGTCTATTTACATTTCTCCAGACCACTGCAGAAGCCGTTTTTGGCTGATATTAGTTACATGGTTGAGTTGGTATTCACAAGGATTCTGTAGTCTGTATAGCTTACAACAATACATATTTTCAACAGAATTAAATTTACAGAAATGGGGCAATCTGGAAATACAGTCATTATGAAAATCAATGCTTATACAAAACCTAATTTAAATGGCATATTTGCCCCTGGGAGCAACACAATATTTTTCTAATGTTCGATCCCTGCGAAATAAATGATGTGCATTGATACATCTAGCTGCTTTACAAATCCTCTATATCAGGGCATAATTTATCTGGTATCGCATCTCAATTTGATACACATATTTAGGCCACTGCTATACATTCTGCATCATGCATGGCTATATCTGCTAATATGTAAAATTTTATGCGATTGCAATTTAGCATTGATTTTCATAAGTTCTATCATCCCTGAAAAAGTACATTCTTTTCAATGTATAGCATATTCTGTTGAATATTTTGAAATTAATATGACTGGAAGCCATTGCTGCCTAACTTAACAAAGTAAATGGGTTTCGACATCAAGATAGCAATTAATTAACATGCATGGTTTTACAACCACCCGTCCCTAAGTGGCAAAAACAAATGTCTGCCATAAACAGTTTTTTGACAATATTCTCATAGGAAATGTCCATTTGCTAACCATGAGAAGACTGTTAAATATTATGATTGGAATGAGCGGCTCGATGGCTCAATTATCGAGCCAATCATTCCAGTGATATATGTCAAAAATAGTCTACAAATGGGCATTTTTCAAGACCATTGCAAAAGCCATTTTAGCTGATTAGTGTAAAAGGGTTAATTTCTTTGAATTTCTCTTTAACCATTTATCATTCAAATTTAATCAACACGGTTTAAATTGTTTCATGAAAGATTTTCAATGGGGCATTATCCATATTCACACCAGAATGTGTGAAAATAAAATTGTATACTTTTAGAGGCTTAGATTGTGTGACTAGATGTAATGAAATGGACGCAATCTTAACATATGATTATCATCATCATCAATTTCGACTCTTGAGGCCTGTGATAGCGTTTTGTAATAAATGGAAGCAATCTTAACATATGATCATCATCAATTTCGACTCTTGAGGCCTGTGAAGGCCCTTTATCGATCTTGACAGGTTATGCTCTTCGCAGTCGCAGGGAATTTTCTTCCTTCCGGTTATGGCATTTGTATGTATACCTTTGGTAAACTATATAGTCCAGTAAGGTGTTTTCAAGGGTCATGTGATTTCGAGGGTTCATACTTTTGACATTCTCACATGCGCGTCGCTTAGGTGACGTCAATGAACCATGTGTCTTTAAATAGTACAGTAGTTATACACGGCATCTGCACATTTTAAAAAGATGCACATAGAACAAGTGATTATTTTAATTTATATTTATACATTTTGAAGTCAGTGTAGTGAAAAACATGTCCTTCCACTATTACCTTTTTTACCCATAATAAAAATTCCGATAAATCACAAGGAAATTATGTAAACCAAACGAGTTTTCGCTTCAGACGACATCTGCCAGTTGCTTTCCTGAGTAGCTGTGCAGATACGTTGTCATAGCAATAATTTATTTCTGCCGACACGTGAAATTGACAAGGGGTGCTTATGTAGTTTTCAGATCTAGATCAATTTTTCTCTGCGTGCAATGCCGATTCAAACAAGCCCTAGTTACCGCATATGATATAAATTTCCACTATTTTTTTGGGTTTCAGGTAGGCAAAACACTTAGGAGGGTATTTTCAATCGGATGTAGTTTTCAATCAGGTTATTTTAGACACTTTTACTTAACAGTAAAATTCTCTAAGAGAACTATTACGCTACATTTCTATAATTTTAATTGTTTATTCTTAGTGCCCCGCAAAAACATTTTCACTGTGCAATTGATTATTAGTAATATATCAAGTTCTTTAAGTAGAGCCGCAACCATTTTAGGTGACTAATTTGCTGTGTTAAATAATGTGTTTAAGAGGTAGCGTTTATATAAATGCTTCATTGAAGACAAAAAGTAAAGTACAAGGAAATTTACACATGGTTGCATCAACAGAATGAATCGAGCAACTATTTGATGCCTAATCTTTGACTTAATCACACAATTTTAGTTCTGTGAATGATTTTGTGTAAAATGAACCTTCAGTTAAAATCCTTAAATAATGGAGGCAGTTTTCAATCGCCTGATGAGAAATACCAAAATTCTAATTAGTCCATTAACATTATAATACTTGTCATAATTAAATAATATTAGCTTATAAATTCTAAATAAAATATTTGCTGCATTCTCGAATAATATGATCATACTTAGTCCGAACCAGGGACGTCTTAATTGGGGAAGTCGAGCCAGGGCGGTTAAATGCATACCAGAGCAAATATAACCATTTCGCACAATTAGATAAAGAAACTGCCAATATTTCAACCATCTTTGCTTATAACAGCTAATGCATTTTACCTCTATGGATATAACTTTCCCCAAATGGACTTCCCTGACTCAGACTAAGTATGATCATTGCTTTCACTCTATAAAGAGAAACTACATTTGTAGCTGTAGTGAATATGGTTGAATTATATTAAATTATTTTATCTAATTGTGCTCTAAAGTGCGCTCTTGTCATCTAAGAAATATCACCATTTCCCTGCATGGATGTAGGTATGAAAATGATCCCCCAACTCGACTTCCCCAATTCAGACTTCCATGATTCAGACCAAGTATGATCACCTTTCTCGCATTCTCCAAGATATCACTCCAGTTGTTTGATTGTTACCCGTGCTTAGCCACAGACCCACTATTTGCTTATCACTGCAGTAAGAAATGATTTGGATACTGCCAGAAAAACAAATGATTTAGTTAAACGTAAAAGTTTAATCTATAACACACCCACATATAATAATGAAATACTAAAACATGATTTATAATTGCAAAGTTAAAATAAATGGGAAAAACAAGCAATTGAAAACTACCTCCACCGATTGAAAAGTACCTCCATCGTGTTGCCTTATTTCAGTGATTATTAATTCTATATCAGTATGCAGAGGTGAAACCAGATAATTTAGTGTTTGACAACATTATGACCGTCCATTTGACATATAATTGTGCACTGAAAATATTCTTTCAATCTACAATGAAGGAGAAATACCACGATTCCTTAAAGATGTTGTGAGGACTAGATACCCGATCGCTCTGATTAACTTGATAATAATATAGATTCTCCTTTACTAAAAGAACAAAATGCTTTTTAAATTTTTGTAATTGCTCGAGCCAAAGCTGAGTTAAGCACATAGCAACCTCCTTGACAACCAAACATTTTTAGCTATCGCGCTAAACTTGTGACGTCACACCGGGAAGACACCAATTCTTATAGTCTAGAGAGCATAGCTAGGCGCTCTACTGCTGCACATATTAGGAACCTAAGCACCTGTTCTTTGACAATTCATTGTTCACACAGGAACACTACATTGTTAAAGGTGTACAAAGATTCAGTAATAGCAAAGCTGATGATATTTTTGTTGATTAAACTTAAAGGATAGTTCTCATCGTCACGGTTAGAGGTGACAGTAACATCGGATTTCGTGTATGTGAGGCTATATTTAATCAAACCCACACACACACTTCTTGGAATACAATTCTACAAATGCATATATATCTTACTCTTATCTTTCTGGATTGACCACAGGCCTTTGAATTTTCGTCCATCCATATCACTAGCACATATCCCCCTACAACATGATGTATATATACCTACTATATATAGTGTATATTATATATAGTAAGTATATATACATCATGTAGTAGGGGGATATGTGGTAGTGATATGGATGGACGAAAATTCAAAGGCCTGTGGATTGACTGCAGAGATTTTCCATTATAGATGTTAGGCACATGTATGTACACAAATGTACAACTTTTTAAATGACAGTAGGCCTACACAGCTCAGTGCATTTACTATCGCAATCTACCATTGTGCAGACTTATGAATAAATTTATGATTGCAAAATAGCAGTTACTATAGTTATGTGTTTAAAATTAACTAAAATGCTGGAAAAATATAAATCAAATCTAAACTAATCTACTTGCGCATAGTCATCCAGAGTAGGCCTACACAGTTTATTTACAATTTAGGCATCGATCAAGTTGCCCGATGAGGCTTTCACTGCCGTCCGCACGCATATAGTACAACTTAAATAACACATACTGTTGAATATTTTGAACATAATTGGGTTGGATTTCAACCCAAATTATGCTAAAAAATATTCAACAGCCAAGTTCTTGTATCGTGTTCATATGGTTCTAACTAACAAGCTTGTGATTTTGCGTTGGAAACATATAGTTATTTATGAGCTGCACTGTAAGTAAAGACGATACGCCAGCGATCTCTGAACATTCTGTCAGTTCAAATACATCGCCAAAAGCTTATAGATAAACAATTACATTGATTCTAATCATGAGAAATTTCACATAAGACACACACTTATTGTACATTTGTAATCTTCAGAAAAAGTTGTAGCTGCATTCTGGAGCTTATACATATCTTTTTAGATGTCATGCTTTACCGTTGTTATAGGCCTATTATTATGCGAATATGGCTATCCATGAAACCATTAAAAATGAGTAAATATCATGATAGAATTTTTAAAAAAAATCATGATTTCTTATTTCTTGAAGACGTAGCTTCAACCTGACATAATTTATGTTATGGTTGTGAAGCCTCTCGTGTTAAACGAACGTTTTAAAAATAGGTCACCTTTGTACTACAGACAGTGAAATATTGACACAGCTCACAGCGCCGTTCCCGGTGTGACATCACAGGGAGCGGGGATATGATTTAGATCGAGGCGTCATTTAATCTCGTTATTCGGGCTGCCTAACATATTTCTTTTCACTCCAAGTGATGCTATTGTGTTTATATAGTGTAGTAGACCATAAAATTAATTGAAACTCGTTATCGACGATAAGTAAAGTCCTCACAAGACCTTTAAGCGATTGAAAAATACCTCCTCTTCCCTATGTTAATTTTCAATACTACATTGACCAATTAGCAATATGCAAAAGGAAATGGAAAGATTTTAAAGGAAAAGGTGCTATATGACAATATGCATAAAAAGTGAATGCTATTCATAAAAAAAACATCTTCCAGTGAACATTAAACTGGTGAAGCCAAGGGAGGTAACTCACTTTTTGTAATCATTCATGAAAAAGCCGCTGCTTGCAGGATCTGTTGCCAAATCCGCCTCGCCACTTCCAGTTGAAGATGGTGGCCGATCATTTGTTAGAGAATTTTGAAAGCCGTTGCCTGACATTTTCTGAAATATTATTTCCTGATGTGTTCTGTCAGATTCGAATGAAATTTCTATCTTGATTCCATATGTTACAGCTGGAAATAAACATCCAATTGTTAAACCACCCCGCGCTTGACCGTATATTAACTTACAAAACAATCGCACTACTGGCTATTGGAAATTTACAGCTACAACGAATACGGAAGATGACGCATATGCAGGCTTCCCCACAAGGACCTATTATTATTGTAAAAGTAGGACACTTTTGGCAGAAAACGTAGGAATTTTAAATGTAAACTTATTAAACAAAAAATGTAAATATGAACTTGGTTAATAACGGGAATGGGTTTAGTAAGGCATATGTTATACTTAATTCAGGGTTCAGACAGGCAATGAGAGTAAAAAATTCTGTGGCTTTTCCAGAAAAAAACGCAAATATTTCGAGACCAAACTTGATATATATATATATATATATATATATATATATATATATATATATATATATATATATATATACGCTGTTTATGAGATATGTTTGAAATGAATTTCGGATAATTTTCCGATGGCCGGCAAAAATGGCCAACAAAATGTCTTGTTTTTCATAAAATGGTTCCACCCAGGAGGTATCGTTGAAATCAGGTCATTTGTTAAGGAGGTGTAGAGTTTATAAAGTTCTTAAATATATTTTCGAAAATTTTTCGGAAAATCCCAGATGCGGCAGTAAAGCTCGACCAAGCAAAATTCTGAAAAAATCTTCTCGAGTATACAACAATAAGGTCCTTCTAGACCAATTTGTTTACAATCCGCCAAGAGATTTTAAAGTGTTCCAGAAGAACCGACCAATCAAAGTTCTGATGAGGTGTTCTAGAGTCTATCATCTTTTTCTTCTTCTTCTTGCGTTCACATTTGACTACATTTGAATGTCGCACATCTGGATGAAGCTGGCTGTGTTAGCCAGGTTGTCTGTATCCCCGTACAGCGTGTCATTGAGGGATGTTGTCGATGGCCAGTAGCTGTGCCTATCATGATAGCGCCCTTCTATTTAAATCTGGTTAATATCTGCCAAACATTTTAGTAGGAAATCCGTTTTAAAGCAAACGTTGACGGAAGGACGGCGGACATGACAGCGCCAAATTAAAAATTGTAACGATCTTTTCATTGTGATGGAGCCAGGATACAACGCTGGTACAGAACAGATCTGTAAAGTTTTTATTAAGATCGGATAAGCGGTTGATGAATTAACTGTCCATTGAAAACCTTTCACATTCTTCTAATTTGTGGTGCAAAATCAAATGTCCAAATCACGTATAATATAGACAGATAGATACATATTTGCTTTTTTTTAATATGGAAAAGCTTTGAAAATCAGTTTCCTTATAACAGGGATTGGATAAAATGAGTGTATAGAAGAAATCTGTACAACTTTATTGAGGTCTGATGAGCCCTTTATGAATTAAATATCAATTGAAACACGTTCAAGCAACTGAAGTCCAAATCACATATTGGAAAAGGTTTGGAAATAAATTCCATTATAACGGAGACGGCTTGTAATGATGATATAGATTAAATCTGCAAAGATTTCTTAAACTCGAATAAGAATTAAATCATTTCAATATCAATTGAAAATTGTTTAACATTCTTTTAATTCTTGTTGCAAAGCAAACTAAGTCCAAACCACATAAAACTATGGAAAAGATTTGAAAAACAATTTCATTATGATGGGGCGGGTGTGGGTGTGGGGTGTGGATGCAATGGTGGTGTATAACAAATCTGTGTTATTGAGATCGGATAAGGCATGAAATGTCTATTGAAAAACTTCCACATTTTTCCAATTCTTGGTGCAAAATAAACAAAGTCCAAATCACATAAACTTATGGAAAAATTACAAATACAATTCTCTATGATGGAGACTGGATACAGTGGTGATAAGCGACATTGAAGTTATTCTTACTGAGGCCTGTCGGTAGCCAAATTAGTTTAAAAATATTCAGCAGCTTTTCTGTATAGATATGCCGGAATTGAAATACGGAACCTTTGAGGATTCAAGTGTTAATTAGAATTTGTGAAACCCCGTTATTGTGGGCAAAAAATATCAGAATCATTACTTGTTGTATGCTGAAGATTTTCGGGAAAGCTAAAATCATAGAATCAAATAAAACAAATCATTATCTCGCAGTCAGCTTAGTCTCAAAATAATCCTCGCATTATTTATTAGCAGTCTACACATTTTAAAAGACAACTTCTAATCTTATCGGATCCGTCATATCCAAATCGAATAAATTAAGTTCAAACTCAGAGCGTGATGTTCATTTCTACTTATGCAAACTTTAAAAAGGTGCGTATTCACACCAAAATGCGTGAAAATAACTTTGTTAAATTGTAGACTTTTAGAGGCTTAAACCGTGTGCCTAGATAGATATAATGAAACGAAATAAATTTTAGCATATGATGATTTAATTCCGTACAAATTATTATAATTTTTAGCTGTGAATTTGAAAAAGGGACTCGTGCATCTAATTCAATTTTCACAACTTAAAAACTTATGTTAATTTATGCGTGATTAAATCATCATTTTTAAAGATTTATTTCGTTTCTTTACATCTAAGTCCACAATTTATGCCTCCAAAAGTCTATGATTTTAATAATTTTATTTTCAAGTATTCTGCTGTGAATATGCATCTTTAATTAGCGACAAAGGTTTAAAAATTAACAGTTGATACACAAAGAATGAATGAAAAATCATTAAAACGTCTTACCCGATTTCTGTGATATAATCTGCTTGAAGAATTAAAGTAGACTCGAATACAACCGCTAATATTAAACAAATAATTAACAAGCGAACATTTATCATATTAGATGAAATACGACATGATTAGAAGTGATTCATTATGACGTCATTATAACACGGTTGCTCTCTTAAAATGATGACGATAACATGACGTCATATAGTTACTACACAGAAAATGACGCGGTAAACCATTCGTTTCTCGCGAGATCTCCTACGCTAACGGGAGCGAAATTGTTCGGCATAGCACGAAGCTACGGCTTTATGTTTAAATTGGAGTTACACGTGAGGTCATTATTCCTATTGCAGAAACTTTACTAAACTCAGGATTAGTGTGCACACCTTACAAATTGTGGTAGATAGGCAACAAAACACCAGCAATCTCAGCTCATCTACGATTCTGAAAGCTCCGCAACCAGAACCTAATCGAAGCCGAAACACACTTTATAATGTTATGTCCACATTACGATCGGGAGAGACAATCGCTCTTTAAAAAGCTTAATGAGTTTACTAATGAAGCCAGGGCCCGGGAATTTGGATGTGGGGTTGGCGCCACCTGTTAGACGAGCTTATATGGTTGAGCCACAATCAACCCGCCCTGGAGAGATGCCGTTGAAGACGCTGGTGGCGCTGCTCGCTTGCTGCTGTGTTCCTGGTGACGACTCGCCTGATGATGCAATGACGCAGACGTTGGTGGCGGTGTGCGTGTCGCTGGAAACACGAAAACCGGACACTGGGGGACGAGGGTCGTGACTGGCGTGGCTTTGCTTTTGGTGTAGATGCTGTCGCTCTGCTTTGCTTTCCTTTGTCCAGCGCTTGATCAATATTTTATCATGAATATGAAAGGGTTTTTAGCAACTCGACGATGTGACTAGTATACCTTGTTAATTCCCACATAGCGCCAATTCATTCAACTTATTATTTCTAACAGCAACGGGTTATAATTTTAAGTTTAAAATCGGGATCTTTCGTTTACAAACACTAGATTTTAATTTCAATTTTTCCCGTGTGTTGTTTATTTAATCACATGTCATTAGTTTAAGTTAGTTACGTTTATTTGATAGTGATATCTTTCAGTTTCATCTCTTAATATTTTTTAGTTCAAAATTTTCTTCCTGATTTCCGTTTTGAGATATTTTACAGACTGACCTCCACCCCAGCCCACCTCCGAGAAAGAAGTAATTCCCCCCTCCCACCCCTCCTTTACAAGACATGCAACATTGACACCCACCAACAACAGTTCATTAGGCAGCAACAGGCAAGATCCAAAGCAGCATCTGAATTTTTTTTAATTTTTTTTTACGGTTTTGACTTATTTATAGCAATCCTTCGGGGAAGCAACGCAACCCTTCGGTGACGCACGTCTCACAGTGAGTCTTGGTTCAAATACACCTAGGTGTGAGCGGCCATTAAACCAAGCCACTAACTAACTAACTAACTAACTAACTAGCTAATGTTCTCTCGCTTGAGAAGAGAAGCCAATTTTAATTTTTAATGTCATATAATAAAAGAGATAGTGAGCTAGTCAAAATAGTTATTGAGTACCGTACATCAATGTTTGCCTAACTGCTCACGTTTTTACTTTAAATCCTTCTATGCAATGACAAAGTTTGACAGATCGTCATCCAGTACATGAGACAGGTTCATATAATGATAGTATAATTGCGTCCCATATTTTAAACAACTTCCATATCAAACTCATTGGGAAACTAACCAACTTCTTGAGTCCCGGTCATCCCATGCAACACGCCAAACTGTATCTTCTGCAAAAAGAAATGGACCAAACGCGCACATTCAACTGATCACACACAGGGTTCCACTATCACATCAACATGAAAACATTTTGCCACACAACAAATGTGCTTTATTTAATCATATGTAATACATGTTCAAAACAATACAAACAACACGTGAATTTCAGATACGTATTCAAGAACATATACGGGATATTAAACATAAGAAAGACACACCAGTCGCAGAACATTTTAATCTTCCTAATCACAACATCAGTTCAGTCGACTACAGATTCATTGAAGTGCTCCATCACGATCCTGATGCACCGGAATCGACATCTTTCTGCAAAGAGCGTACTTGAAAAATTCTGGATCCATCAGTACAGATGCACTACATGAGTCCAATCTGGATTAATCACACAGATTGCTAACAAATTCCACCTGAAAGTAGTAAAATAAACATATTAGTCGCTAAAGACAGGGTATATCGAGGCATGCATTCATGATTCTGATATCATCTTACGCGTCACGTAGTTGATTAGGACGTCATATGACATCATATGATCGATGGATAAACTGGAAAGGTTCATTCTCTCATACTATAATAATTATTTATATTTTATCATACATATATAAATATGCTGATTAGCCCAAACAAACAAAAAAGCTAAAAAATATCTATCTATCTATCTATCTATCTATCTATGCTATCTATGCTATCAGACTTATGTATGGATGTGGGAAGGTGTGCGTCTGTGTGTGCGAGCGAGCATGAGTGTGCGCAAGCGAGCGTATGTGCACAATGTGAGAGTGAGCGTGCGCGGCTATGTGAGCATGCGTGGGTTTATGTGTGTGATAGGACCTTAAACATAACTTTGAATTTAGTAACATATACAATCATTTGTTTGTTCGATTATATACAATTATGTGTGTGTACGCTCATATTATTACACACATATATAGCATATCATTACTGTACACGTATTGATAAATAAATTGAAATTGAAATATATCTATCTATCTATCTATCTATCTATCTATCCATCTATATTTTTCTATTGATGTTTATATCAATCAATCAATCATATTCCATTTCTGTGAGAAGGCTAAACGCCTCTAATGACAGATTCCTAATTTCCTATTTCAATTCCGATTTCAATTTCAATTACCGACAAAAGCCCACACAGGCCTCATACGTCGTAATGATGATGATGATGAATTTGGTAATAAAACATGGGATTTATATTGCCAGATAGATAATTATAGTATAGGGATTGGTTATCCCATAGTTTATCCAATTTTGTTTCAAATGATATCATGGCTGTTGCTTCTATAACATGGGTCGGAAGGCTGTTCCATAAGTCCACGATTCTGTGTTTAAAGGAGTATTTTTGTATGTTTAAACGTGATCTGGATTTGCATAGTTTTAGTCTGTGTCCCCCTGGTTCTTGAGTCTGGTCGAAATTCAAAAAGGTTGCACACTCCTGGATCATATTTTTTTGTTATAATTTTGTAAGCTTCAATAATGTCTCCTCTTACTCTACGGTATGCAAGAGTTGGTATATTAAGGACCCTAAGCCTAGTCTCATACTTTAGCTTTGATAATCCTGAGACACTTTTTGTTGCCCTTCGTTGAACATTTTCTAACAGCTCTATATGTTTCTTGAGATAGGGGCTCCAAACCTGATTAGCAAATTCCAGATGTATACAGGGTTCTAAAAATATTTTTGTCAAGGATATAAATGTGCGCCTTATTACACCCATAATGGAGTTAGCTTTATTAACTTTATTTATTATATGCTTCTCCAAACATAGTTTATCATCAATAATAACTCCTATATCCTTTTCATCCTCGGTTGGATTAATAGGGGTACCCTTCTTTACCGAGAATATAGCTATGATTTTGTAAATTGGTTTTGCCAATTCGCATAGATTTACACTTATCAGCATTAAATTGGAGTAACCATTTACTGGTCCATTTGTTTAACAAGTGTATATCTTGTTGCATTTCGTTAGTATCATCATTGGATGTTATGCCATGAAGAAGTTGTGTGTCATCCGCATACAGGTATACTTTGCTATTGTTATCTGTTTCACTAGGTAAGTCATTTATATATAAAACAAACAACAGTCGTCCTAAAACTGATCCCTGTGGTATCCCGCTAAATACTGATTTCCATTATGTGGGTTCATCACTAATAATTACTCTCTGGCTACGCTGTGACAAGAACCTTTCTATCCATTTAATAATATGTGGGTTGATGTTATATAGATTCTGTTTATGTACAAGTCTACGATGGAGAACCTTGTCAAATGCCTTTAAAATATCAAAATATGCAACGTCCACCACACCACCATCACTATCCAATATTTGTAACCATTTATCCACTACCGTCAATAACTGCAGTGTGGTGGACCTACCTGGAATGAGACCAAATTGACATTTACTAAATAAGCTATTCGTTTTCATGTGCTGCATGATACTGTCTCCAATTAAACCTTCAAGACTTAGTGGCCTATAATTGCTTGTGACTTTTTGGTCTCCCTTTTTATATGCCTGCGCAAAGCGGAGTCGTATTATGTGATGGAGCTCGCCGTCCGTCCATCCGTGCATCCGTGTGTCCGTGCGTCTGATTCTTGTCCGGAGCAGATCTCGAAGACCCCCCCCTCTCAGAGAATTATCAAAGACTAACTGTTCACATTTAGCATTCCTCAAACAAGTATGCCTGCGGGCATATGTTGAGTTTCACTAAAACTCTTGTTAAATATAGGTGTAATATTGGCTTGTTTCCATGGTGTTGGTAATCTACTGGAGTTCAATGAGTTTTGAATTAATATTTTGAGTGGGTGGGCCAAAGTATTACTAAGTTCTTTTAGGATACGCGGTTGGATGCCATCAGGACCTGGTAACTTTGATATTTTTAATTTATCTAAACTCTTTTTGATATCATCTTGTTTTATTTGTAAGATATTTTGTTGTGGGATAGATAGTCTGTCAAGCTCTGCTAGCATATCATCAGGTTCGCAGTCGAATACAGATGAAAAGAAATTTGCTAGGGCATCTACTTTTTCACGGTTAGAAGTAGTAACGTTTTTCTTATTGTTATCATATATAAGTCTGATATAAACTGTCTAGTTTTAGTCTTAGTTTGAACATATGTCCAGAATTTCTTTGGGTTTATTTTAATTTTTTCTGTAATTTTTCGCTCATGTAACTTAACAATCTTTCTAGTTTCCTGACGGACTTGATTTCGTACTTTATTGTATTTAATCCTCACAGTATCATTTCTTGCTAGCTTATATTCTGCCCATAGCCTACACTTGCGGCGAATCTTGGACAAAATTTTCTGACTAAATGGGAGTTTGTGTTTGTTGAAGTTTGTAAAATCTGCCTTAATACATGTTTGTGGTACACATTCCTGAATAGCCGAGTTTAATTCTGATGTAATAATTTGCCACTGATCGTCTACTTCCTTATCCTTCAACATCTCATCCAAATCCATATTAAGCATTTGTTTCATTTTCTCATAATCGACATTCTCATACAAATATCTTGTTTTTGGTTTTAGCAAGCCTGCCACTTCGACAGTAAACTTAAAGGTTATTAGTGCATGATCACTTTTTCCAAGGGGTGCGCCAATGTCAATTTGATCTACCATCCCCTCTTCATTTGTAAATAGTAGATCAATGCAAGATGATCTATCTGCGCCCCCCCCCCACCCTCCCTCTTGTTGGTTCTGTAATATGGTGGTACAAGAAGTAATCTCTTACAGTCTCAATAAATTCATATTCTGTATTTCCTGGCCCATTTGATGTTGAGTTATTGACCCAATTGATGCATGGAAAGTTGAAGTCTCCAACCATAATGCAATTGGAGTATGGCTTGTTGACTAGGTCTCCTAAAAGTATTTGTAGATTTTTGTTATTTTCTAATGTTGAATTTGGGCTGCGATAAATGCATGTGAACAACAGGTTATTTCCAACACCCAAATCAATTCCAATGTTGATAAATTCAGAAAATTCAAAGTCAGTGTCCATGAGTTTGTATGGCAATGATGATTTGATATAAATGATCATTCCTCTTCCTTCTGTCCCTTTAGATATGTTCAGAGGGAAAGTATCAAAGCCGTTAATGTTATATTCAGCTAATACTCTTTCATATCGGAAATGCTTGCGTTTGATTTCTGAAATAGCTAATATTGCTGGTTTGCTGTCCATAAGCTCTAGTCGTAACTTATGCTCATTTATTCTATCTGCATTCAAAGTATTAGCATTTGTAAATATAATTTTGAAATCTTTTTCTAAAACATTAGTAATATACGGTTTGCGACGGTGCTTATTCAGTGATTTGTTACTTTTGTTTGTTTTTGTTTTGTTGGCTATTGACCTTTATTGATTTGTTGTGTTTTTATGTTTATCATTACAATTTCCATCAGCATCCATATCAGTGGCTGGATTTGTAGTGTTGCATAAATCTGGAAGGATCTTAAAATGATTGAATAATTTTAATTGGTTCTTTTGACATTCACTATTGTTTGTTTGTGTTCTAGATTAATTAAAATACACACTCTCTGTTGTGTTGGTTTGTGTTGCATTTATGGGATTAATGTTTAGTATGGTTGAACAAACACGCTCGTTCTTGGGGCTGTGGGTAATAAATTATTAGGTTGTGACGGTTTGCTTTGAGCTACGGTTGAATCAAATATGCTTCCTACGCAACTCATAATGTTATTTGACAATAACCTCATACCATCGTAGTTTTGATGTATGTGGCCACGGAAAGGTTCTTGCATAATGCTTCCATCTGGATGGCAGAAGAGATCATTATGATCTATGAAATTTACAGAATGCCATGTAGCAAGGGAGTGCAACATTTGATTGAACTGCATGGTTTTCCTATTGGCATATATGCTGGTTGCTCGTGGCAAGAGGACTGATAGGCTAATGGTGATGCCAGGTGATAGTGCCTTGATGTGGTCAATTAAAATCATAATCATATATCATATCAGTGGTGGATTGCCTACGTATATCAGTACTAGCGACATGTATGACTACAGCATCAAAGTGATTTGGGCTAAGGAAGTCAGTTACTCGGTTTGCAATGTCATCTATACATGCTCCACTGTAAGATCGAACTGTTGTGTTGATACAGTCATTTGACATGTATTTTCCGCTGAGTTTCCTCAGCGTCGAACTTCCAATTACAAGGATATTTTTGTAGTTGCTTGTTCCTGTTGGTTTGTTTGTCTATTAGGCCTACATGTATCCCCCGAGTTAGGCCTATCAAGACAAGTTTGATTTGAGAGACCTTATCTGTAGGACCTGATTCCAGGCTTTATAATAGCTCGGTTTGGGCGCATTAGATTCCCTAATCTTAGTTGGTACAGGTACATGGATGGGCATCTTAGATGCAGGCACAAGCAGGTCATCACCTATGGGTACACTTTCACAGCTGGGTTTTTTAAGGTATAGCTAATGTGGTGAACTCGTCCACTGTCCTGTTGGCAGAAATGTTGCCAATGTGAGCAGTCTAATTTTTCAGAATGAGACCATCTGCTTGGAGGGATGACTGATTCTTTTTCATTTGTTGTATTTCATCCAAAATTCCGTTTAGTATTTCAACATTATTAAATGTTGACTGTTTTTCTTTATTGCATGTGGTTACACCAATATCCTGTAATTTAGGAGTTAAAACCTGTGATTCAGGGATCACATCATCAATCAGTGAGAAACATTGGATGCAGAGGATACATTCAGAGAATCCTTATGGGTGTCATAATGCACGAGTCTACCACTCCATAGGCTTGCCTTTGGTGGACTTCCTGTTGTAATTTCTGACAATGATGACTAAATATGAAAATAAATAATTTTGAATCTTGAATCTTGATGTTCTTGTCCGTTTTATCTCCATAGCTTGATAGTCCTAATTGTAAAGGACGGCCCAATTTATAATTGGGTTTTCTTATCATTTAGGACTGTGATACCCATAATTGGTATGAAAAGTCACATGATCAAGGACGCCTAAAATATCGATTTACTGTTTAGATAAATGAATAATTAATTTAATAATTAAATTTCTAGTATTCAATTTCCGACATTAAATGATTAATATTCTCAGATTGTAGTATTTTACTAAACAAGGGCTGACGTCACCAAACGTGATGTCATCGCGCACGCGCCAATGACGGAAGTCGCGGAAGTGCCACTGTCAGTTAATGCTCATGTTTTATTTGACAGCCATTTTCCGCAACATAGAAGTCATCTTTCATAATTAGTTGACATTTGCTACATTTTTACTGGTGAAGAAAGTATTTATATGTATCGAAATAAGAGTTAAGGCTCATAGAAAATGGAAAGTAACCCGTTCGCCGATCCAGAGGCAGCAAATCCATTTGCTGTAAGTATGAGACGTGCTTAAAATCAGAAACCAACCACTTGGCAGGCTTCTGACGTTCTGTCTTGACACACACACACTGCAGACACTCACTCGTTATCAATGGGTCTAGTGGTAATTACAAGCATACTCTTTTTTGCTTCGGGAAGGCAAGTAACCCTACTATTAGAAATTTGTAACAAAAATTATTTACATTTAGGCTTGCTTTAATATAATACTCAAGATTGATTTCAATGCAAATGCGGTGCAGAGTTCAACGGTTGTGTGGGTAAACGAATGTGGCCAGGCAGCCACCGGTTTCACGCCTTTCCCCCAGCAGTCGTGGTCGAGTCAATTGTAGGCCGTCTACACCCTGGAGTCCTATTAGGACCCTTGATAAGGGTTCTCGGGTCTCCGATGCCATCACACAGGTAATTTCTCCCCCCCCCCCCCACCCCACGAACGTTTGCTGGCAGGAACAACCAGCCAGCCGGCTCCTTGGAGACGTGCCGGTCCGGTCAGGCACTCCAGACCCGGCTAGGGGCCTGTAGATGACGCAGTCAGTTAGCGGGACCTCCAGTGATTTACCAGTGATTGCAGTCAAATATTTCAGTGTAGAAGTGACTACAATTTTTGGGAGTTAGATGACCGTAAGTCTATATAAAACCCTGTGACTTGAAGAATGAGTCTAGGTTGTTTTTGAATGTGTTTAATGTTGGAGCGTTAATTGCTTCTGTTGGTAGAGAATTCCATACATTAACAACTCTATTTGTGAAGAAATACTTGCGTAGATCAAGTCGACAGGGTTGTTTTTAAAGTTTAAGTGCATGTCCCCTAGTGTGTGTAGATGCCATTGTGAAGAATTCATTTGGCTTAATATGGTCCTGGTTAGAAAAAATTGTGTAGACTTCTATCATGTCAGCTTGGATTCTCCTGGTTTTCAATGGTGTAAGATTTAGTTTCTGGAGACATGTTTCATAAGGTATACTTATTAAACCTGGGATCATACGTGTCATCCTGTGTTGTACCCGCTCCAGTAAGTCTGTCTTTTTGTAGTTGTGGGCACCAAAAGGGGATACAGTATTCTCCTTCGATCAATACTCACCATTCTGTTACTTCTGATATACAGCTGGCCTTGACAGCGGCTCTAGGATTATAGACTTAGAAAGCTTTACCGACTCCTGGGAATCGGGTACTCGGCTCCCAACTGCCGAGTACCCATTTACCATAGAGCTCATTCTTGTTTGCATAGCAACAAGTGCAATACATGCTTTCTGCATTGAGGATTTTAGTGGGGTTTTTTGTGTCTTTAATCTGTAGTGATAATTTGTGTGTTCTTGAAAAGGATTAACTAAAGGATACTATGGAGAATACCGCCGAGGATAACCAGGTTGTATCATTCTATATTATCCATAGTTAAAAGACTTAGGTCTCTAAATTTCGCTGTGTCGCATGTTCCAATTTCTGACCCCATAGAATCTGGGACGTGTGCTAACAATGATATATGCCAGACGATCGCCTTCTTTAACCCCCAACAGGCGATCGGCAGATATGAAAATAGGTGTTATGCTACAGTATTTCTAACACGAATATCGGCTGACGTCGTTCTCCGTAGGATCCGAGCGGGTGACGTCACACCCGGTCGCTCGGATGTTTATGTGAAGAAGAAATTTTTTCATTAATTCGCGCATCTTGTTCTGGGTGCTGCGTACTAAAAAATGGTACCGGAAACTTTAGAATGATCAAGTTTACGTGCGATCACGATCGGTTTGCAAGGATCGGTGGTTTCAAAATTCTTGAGTAGATGCGCGGTCTGCGGTTTTACCGTGTGATACAGCAGTTTGTTATACATTTTGTTGTTTTCTTCACATATCGTGCTGCTTTCGTTAGGAGTATAATTTATATTGATTAGTAAATATACTCCAAATGCTATGCGATATGATTCCTGGAGCCGTTACACATCCTGGAGGATGGGTGTGTTTAATGCCCGCCTCGTTCTTGTCGTCATAATCAATGCGATCTTTGTTGTAACGTGGCGGGGTGGGGTGCGGGAGGGTTACAGTTAATTTATGAGTCAAATTATTTGAAAATTAATTGTCTGCCTTCCATCCGGGTCTCGTTCCGCTTGTTTATTGTAGGTTTGTGCTTATTTTATAGGCCAAGCCAGCCCCGCCATCATGTGACGAATGCCATAAGTCTGTCCGTGTCGTGTTCAAGGACCATGTCTGTTTTAGGTGTTCCCTTTGTAATATTGATCATAGGTGTAATGTTTGTGCAGTGTGGTCCGTTGAGATGATGGTTAAGTTCCTTGCCCAGAAGGACTTGGCTAGGTCTGACGCGGGTTCAGGCGGTCCGAGAATAAATCGTGGAGCGCCCGGTTCGGCCGGTGGGGGTGCTCCACGTCCCCAGCTGGAGGTGGCGGAGATGGCACCGCCGGCGTGGTTTGGTCCGGCTATGCAGGGTTTTCTGCATAGCGTTCTGCCCACGCTGGTGTCGTCCCTGCTACCAAAGGTTGGGGGCAGTTTCTCCCCATGCCTGGTACGGATCCTGTCCTCAGACATGATTCTGGACTGGTTACCGAGGGGGCCGTCTCGTACGGCCCCCTGGCAGTCCCGTCAGACGGGTTCTGTTTCTCTGCGGCCACCTCCAGGTGGTGCAGTAGTGGTGGCCGGTCCATCAGGTGTGGGAGCCGTCCGCCAGGACGGTTCCACGGTTGACTCGTCTAGTGACGACTCTTCGGCGTCTGAAGACGAGGAGGAGAGGTTGCTGCGGCCCGTGAAGCCGCAGGTGGAGAATATTGAGGTTGATTCCGTCCTGGACGGAACCGGCCTCCATTTGTCTGGTTTGGCGCAAGCCAGGGCAGCGGCTCCGCCTGTGGCTGAGGCCAATCTGGTTCCGTGCGGCTTGGTTTGGCACCAGCCGTCACGGGAACGGGTGTGCCGGGCCGGGCGTGGTACTCACCTATCTCGCCTGGTCCGGCAGTCGGACGTGGGGTGCCGTTGGCGCCCGTGTCCGGCTATGGTTCCGCGACTGCTACGGGTCCGTACGGTTTTCCGTGCGGACCTACCCCATGGACCGGAGTGTTTCATGGGGTGGCGGCGGAACCGTGTGGTACCGGAGTGCCTGGCGTGTCAGCCGTGTCAGGTACACCAAGAAGAAGTCCTGTCCCTATGCGATGAGGGTGTGAGGGTAGCTATGAGCGCTGTCAACCACTCGTATCGTCTCCTTCAGTCAGTGTGGGCTGAAGCGGGGCAGGCCACCCTGTGCCACCTGTGGCGCTTTCGTGTGTCAATGACGGCCTGGTGCTGTCTATGGACACATTGGCAAGGGTGCAAGCGCGAGTGCCGAAATCCAGGAGGCAAATGGTCATTGACCATATGCGTCCGGCTACGGCAGTCAGGGAGCGTCTTCTTGGGACACCCCTGACGGCCTAGCATCTTCGGTGGCCAAGCGCGGGCCGGGCCATCTTAGAGGATACCGCCAGTATCGCGCAGAATCGGTTAGCGGTAAACCTGCAGCTAGAGCTAGTACGGCAAGCGCACGCACTAGGGGCTGTGGGGAAACCGCTAACGGGACAACCTTCAAAGAAGCATAAGGGCAAGGCGAAAGCTAGGCCTGTTGCGACCTCTGCTTCAGCTGGGTTTTCGGAGCCGCCGCCGGCGAAGAAGTCCAGGAAGGTTGTAGAGTCGCCTACCCTCCCCAATGTTGCTCCTGACCGCCCTAGAGGCGGGAAGGGTAAGGGTAAGGCCTCAAAGGGCGGACAGAAGGGGCCGAAGCGTACCTGAGGGTACGAAAGCTCCCTTCATATCCGCCTGCACCGCGCGTGTGCGACAGGAACAGCGGTGCCAGTTATACCCGTCGTGCCTAGAATGAAATGGTTCTCTCTCTCTCTCTCTCTCGTTAAGAAAGAGGGGGGAGCGGACTGCGAGCCGGACAACTCCGTTAGACGTCGAGGCGTCTATGGTGGGTGGAAGGCTCATGCGTTTCGTCGAGGCCTGGCGAGGTGTGACGTCAGACAGTCTGGTCCTGGGATGGTTATCCCAGGGTTACATGCCGGAGTGGTGGGACTTTCCACCACAAAATCTGTCTTTGGCACCTGTCTGGACACCCGTACCAAGGGAGCCAGAAAAGTTAGAAGCCGTTCAAAAGGAAGTGTCGGGTTTGCTTCTGAAGGGAGCAATAAAACCAGCAAACCGAAACACTCCAGGTTTCTATTCAAACATGTTCCTTGTCCCCCAAGAGCACAGGGGGATGGAGACCCATACTCATTCTCAGGCCATTAAATTGATTTATCCATACGCCTCGGTTCCAGATGGAAACGCCGAGGTCGGTAATGGCGGGATTGAGGAAAGGAATGTGGTGTGTATCGATCGATCTGAAAGATGCATATTACCACATTCCTATGAATCGGAGTTGGCACAGGTTTCTGAGATTTGCGTTTCAGAATCAAGTTTGGCCTGTCGACAGCTCCGAGGGTTTTCACAAGAGTGGTCCTTGCGGTGACGGCGTTTCTCAGAAAAGAGAACGTGGCGCTACACACTTACATAGACGACTCGCTGCTCAAGGCAGACTCGGCAGCCAGGTTGAACGTGGATACTGCTCTGACTCTGAAGTTACTTTCAGATCTAGGCTGGATAGTCAACGAGGAGAAATCCGAGTTGACGCCCACTCAACATTTCGTTTATTTGGGGATGCGATTCGACCTCGAGGAGGGCAGGGTTTACCCGTCAGAGCCCAGAGTGGTGTCTCTGTTAGCCATCCTCAAGAGTTTTCGAGTGGGAAACCACATTCAGGCGAGGCGGTTTCTTCAGATGCTGGGCATGATGGTCTCCATGGAGCAAGTGATTCCGTTCGCTGCTCTAATGCGAAGACCTATCCAGTTGTATCTGATGTCTCTGTGGAAACAGAGAACAGAACCCCTGTCAAAACTGGTGCCAGTTTTGGAGCCGATAATATCGCATCTTCTATGGTGGAAACAGCGTCAGAATCTCCTATTAGGGGTTTCGCTGTCAAGGCCAGCTGTATATCAGAAGTAACAGAATGGTGAGTATTGTTAGATCTCGGAGAAAGGGAAATTGACATTTCCTTCAGTCTAAGTGAGGTCTTACTAGGGATTTGTAAAGCTGGAGAATAACAGGTCGGGATTTATATTTTATTGTACGATGATATATCAGGCCTAGGGCTTGATTTGCTTTTCTTGATGCTACTTGACATTGTCATTTATTGCTGAATCGTTATTCCCAAATCTTTTTCTTGAATGCTTTTTGCTAGTGTGTTGCTTCCCATTTTATAGCTATAGCACATGTTATTGTGTCCTAAATGTAAAACACTGCATTTGTCCAAGTTATAGAGCATCTGCCATTCTTGAGACCAGCTAAAAATTCTGTGGAGATCTGCTTGGAGTTTAAGTGTACTTTCTTTGTTCAGAATTTCTTTACCTAATTTAGTATCATCAGCAAGTGTACCAATTTGGCTTGTATTGTTTTCGTCTATGTCGTTTATATAGATCAGAAATAAAATTGGCCCAAAGACCGATCCCAGTGAGCAATGTGTCGCCCTCTTCCTGGTTGTTGCTATGCACAAGCAAGAGTTCGAAGTCAGAAGCGGCCATCTCAGCTGGTATTGTTCCTACTTCAGTTGGGGTGGAGGAGGCGTCCATGGAGGTGTGCGGTAGTTCATGTGGAGGTGTTCTTTCTGTGGGGTGGCGGTTCTTTTGTGCGTGCAGTGGAAGAGTCCTTTCGGAGGTGGTGACGGGTGCTCTTACATGTACTGTGAGAGTTCTTCGAGGGGTGATGGCGGGCGTTCTTATACATGTGCGGTGGAAGTGTGTTCCCAGGCCAGCAGTTCCTTGTCGCAAGGGTACAGTCGGGTTATCCGCATGGTATGGGAGATGCATGCAAGTGGAGTGTGCGCAGAGAGGCGGAAAGGGCCGTGGTGGCTTTTGGTCTTTTCTACATGCATTCGAGGTAAGCTCTTTAGACAATCCTCTCTTGGGCGCTCGTGTGAAAGGATGAGGGAAGATAGAAGTTGCGAGGACAGTCTTATTCTAGATCTTGTCTATTGGCTCCATGCGCGGTATTCTCCGTCGGCCGAAAAGTGGGCAAATGATATGTAAATCTGAGAGGGTTGTCTGATGCATCAGGGTGATTCAATCCTCCCAATCTAATATTAATAGCAAATTTGGGCGATTGCTGGCTCATATTCTATCTAACTGACAGGTCGTACAGTCTTTTGACTTTTGGCATCCAATTTGATCAAATCTGCATACACAATAACTACTCGTCATGCTTGTCTACCAACAAAACCATATTGATTGATTTTGATAAATATGATTATACTTTCCCAGGATCCCGCAGTGCAACAGGCAACCACCAATGCTGCCCATAGAGGACTTGATGATTACAATCCGTTTGCAGAATCTAACCAGACCAGAACAACACCTGCGGTAAGGCGTGTGATATTGTTTAACTCTTTCACCGACAAATCCCAGAAAAAGTAAATTCTTTACAATATAAATTAAGATATTCTGTTGAATATTGTGAAATTAATTTAACTGGGAGGGGAGCCATTGCCTAAGGCAGCAGTGGCTTCCAGTCAAATAAATTTAGAAATATTCAACAATTTTCCGGCATAGTAGTGTTGAAAATAAAATATGGGGAATTGATCAGTGAAAGGGTTAACAATGAATGGGTCCATTTCTAGCTATGCACATTTCTCACTCAGCTATAGTAATTTTGTACATGCACATTTGAATTGGACTTAAACACTGACCCATGAATTCCCTGAATCTCAATATCAAGGTGCATATGCGGGTATAAAGCTGTTGAATATTTTGAAATTGATTTTACGGGGACCTGTCAATGCCTGTTGCTATATTCAACAGAATGTTTATTAAAGTATAAATATACCAAAGACAAGCAATGGTTACAAGTGTCAGTCGTCATGTCCAAACACCGAGACTTTTCACACAGGAGCCTGGGTGTTGACATATTATTGTCTCACGCTTGGAAGGTTGAACACTAACAAGTAACTACACAGATATGACAGACACCAAGCTGAAAGTACATGTAAAAATGTGCATTTTGCAGAGTTAGAGACTACTATAGACTCGCCCCTGTATGGAGATAACTTTTCTCCAGTACTGGGTGCATGCTAGCCCTCTGTGGCCCTTTCAGCTATGGGAGCACGCCACGGGACAAACAACATTGGGCCTCCCACTGGCGATGATATGGATGGAGTACATAGATGTCATAAACGAGGCAAAGAAATGTCTAGATGATCTTCCTATAGCTACACAACAGCTATCAGGAATGAGAGTCCTTCCATGAACGAAACCAAACAAGTTTATCCTTGTACATGACATACATTTATCAGCAACAGACATGGCAGATGAAGCCAGCGACAAACGCCTCTCATTGTATGTCAGGCATGTCTGTTGAATATTTTGAAATTAATTTAACTGCAAGAGCAGCATTGGCTTCCAGTCAAATTAATTTTAAAATATTCAATTGTTTTCTTGTATGCCATGTATGGTAACGTTGAAAATGAGATAAGGGGGAGTCACTTAATCAGTGAAAAGGTAATATGTGAATAGGTCACTATCCATCAGGACTAAATGACCTATAAATTATGTTTGTCCTCGTTATTATCTACGTACTACATATTGCTATTATTATCTATTACGCTGTGCTTGATAAATTCAATGATTAGCTTAACCATTACCACTCTGATGTCAATATTCTATCTTTTAGTGTGTCAATATCAAAGGAGCTGGTGTTCATTTTTAAACAATTTTGGTGGGAGATAGACAGCACCATCTCCCACCAAATTTGTTGAAAAATTAATACCAGTTAATCTTTTAATTTAATTTGAAAATTTTAACACCAGAGTGGTAAGAGCAGCATTGGCTGTGCCAAGATTTCTAAAGGATTGAAAATTTTGCTTATTAAATGTTCACCAGCTGTCAAAGAGAAGACTATTTTTAGCTGCAGATAGCAGCTCAATAGATGGTAATGTCTCTTAGTCAGTCAGTCAGTCAGCTTATTCGGACCTGTAGTTTCAAGAGTTTTATGTATACAGTAATCAAACCTGGCATTCTGTTTTGTTGACCATGGAGTCCTAAAGATCATTTATGATAAATTTGGGGTCAAATGTTCATGACCATGGTGACCATTTTGAAAATAAATTTGTCAATAGCTCTGGTTCCATTGGAAATATTTTGACCAGACGTGGACGGAAGATTGTGTGTCTGGTCCCGAAGAAGTGTGATAAATTTGTGGTCAAATGTCCAGGCCACAGTGACTAAGGGTAAAAAAATCATTAGCTCAACTGGCCTGAAAGGCCAAGTGAGCTTATGCCATGGCAATTGTCTATCGGTCGTCAGTCAACATTTCTTCAAACGACTTCTCAATAACCACTAGGCCAATTTCCATTAACTTTGTCAGGAAACATCCATAGTGCATAGCGATTCAAATTTGTTCAAACGAAGCGGATCTGCAAATTTGGCCGGCACGGCGCAAGAGCTGAACCAAGTTTGTTCAAGGGAACTTGATTGGCCAAATAGTTTGGTAGGGACAGTGGTTTTCCGTTTCAGAATTCCCCATTTTCCGTTAATTTCAAATTGCGGATTCCGTTTCATTTGCGTTTTGTAAACGATATCATCTAAGCTTCATGTACATTTAATGAAGTCAATAAACGTTCTTGATCTTGTCTTAAATTCTGTTTGAATATCATGTTTTCGTTTCAATTTACCAAGATTTTGCAAAAAAAATACCTTTTTCCGTTTATTTCCGTTTCAAAATCCTTTTTCCATTTCAAATTACATATTTCCGTGAATTACAATTTTTTCCCCTTATTGCGGAAAACCACTGCCCCTAGTTTGGTGGCCATCTTGGATGACCTAGTTTTCATGAAAACCAGATATGATTAGGTACTATGGGCCATTGACATTTATTCAAGGGAAGTTGATACAGCAAAATACATGGCCACCATGGGCCAATCAAAATATAGTGTGTTTGGTGGCCATATTGTATTTTTTATTTGATAGATTTTGGAGCCGAAATTGGTTTTGTACAGGTTTTTGGGTATGCTGATTTCAACATTGCTATTTCTGAAACTCTCGAATAAATGGTTTGGCGGCATGTAGTAAAATTGTCATCTAATACAGGTGGCCTTAGGCTTGCACAATTATGCAATATATTTATGTCGCGATCATTTAAGACAAAATAATCGCTAATATTCGATTAATTGCAGCTGTGATGGTAGTTTTGGGAATTGGTACTATTTTTGTGATCGATGATTGGTTTTATATACTAACCGATGATCAGTTAATGATTGATCATAACAGGTTCTCATTTTTTACTCATTTTGATTGCAGTAATTATAGCATGTTCAAGGATAATTGTACCCATTTCAAACCAAGTCGCAGGTATGACAGATTCTTAATAATTTAAGAAATAATCTGGAATATTTTGAAACTAATTTGACTGGAAGCTGTTGCTGCCTTAGGTAGCAACAGCTTCCAGTCAAATAAGTTTCAAATTATTCAACATGTTATTGGTATGTTTGCTTTGAAATTAACATACTATTTCAGTGCTGAAAGAATTAATGTCTTATACTATATAGTTGTAACAATTAGATTTAAATTATTTTCCAAAAAGTAATCGTTTTCTATCTTGACCGTTTAAAATATATACATGTAAATAAAGTCGATTTATAAACAACCAGAATCGATTTCTGAAATCATGATCAATCGGTTGGTTGAACAAGCAAACCAATCAATCATCGATTAATCGGAACAACACTATGTGATGGTGAGTGGGGGAGGCATAAAGATGTCAAAACCGCTAGTATTGGAAATATCTGCAAAAGCTACAAACTTGACTTCAAATGAGAATCTCTAACACAATCATGACAATGCTTAAAAAATGAAAATTGGTGTCACTGATCAGATCGCTAAAATCACTCTGGTCTAATTGCCAGATAGTAATAGGTGTTCAGAAATCACAATTAATATGCTATTATAAACATTTGAGTGCAATCTCTGAACACAATATCAATACAATCTGGCAACACCAAAAAGACCAAGTTAGGTGTGGCACAGTGGTTTCTAAAATGGTGCGGTGGTTTCTCCAAGTGTAGCGCAGTGGTTTTTTAAAGCTACATATTTCTCTAACTGGCTTGCCGACATTTTGGTGAAATACACACCTGCCCAAATTGCGCGAACGACCATTTCATTCGCGCATCGGTTGCGCAACTGACAATTAGCGTAACCCATTTTCCGTTCACCCCGGAAATAGAGGACAATTCCAATTATTTCCTAGTATTATAGCATTGTAACTTTATAACAGCGATTCCTATATCAAAACACAGTTCTAAAATGGTCTCCATTATGTCTCCAGATCTATAATATGTTCACAAACGGGTACCCATCATGATATCACTCGTTACTAATAAATAGTAATTTAAAAGGTTCTGACTCCAAACCATACCGGTTCGCGAGTGTCAGTCAACTCTATCGAGTACTTGACCTAAATGTTGAATTAACATACTAGAGGGGGGGGGGGGTGTCTGACAATTGCTAATTACCTAGGCCCCATTGTCTGCGCACAAAAAATGGTGAAATTTACAATGCATTTAGACGATTTACCACACAATTTCTCTCATTTCTGGCTGTAAAACTATGTTATATGACAACTAAGTCTAAGCGACGGAACTAGAATATTTTGAGGTGGCTCCCTATTTTATATTTTCATTACAATTAATTTTACGGCTTTGAAAGCGATCGAAACGAGGATAGTTTGTTGAATTTCAGATACGTCTATCTAATGGAGAGCCTGTTAAGGCTGTCGTGTCATCGGCTAATGTAGACTGCAGACTGGTTCCCAACTGTCAATTTTGGGATTATTTGAAAGTCGCGGTCAAGCTAACAAATCAAGATCGTCGTTGTGTATTTGACAAATTAATGTAGCTAGTAACTACACAACATAAAAAGAGAAAGCACATTAAAATACATTAAAACATATTTCATCCAAAACAAAAATGTGTTGCGCAAACTAAATGGCATAAATGCTGAACATATTTTGCGTAGCCCATTTGTGGGTTACGCAAATTTTCAATTTGTAATGGCCTGAAATATAGGGCTTAGGCTTTTGCCATTATTGCCTTGAGTGATCGCGATCGATTATTAAAAAATAATCATGATTACTCGATTAATCAGCTTTCCAGTAATACGTTTTCTAAGATAATCTTTACTTGCACATGAACATGCATTCACTAAGCAAAATGCCATTTTTCATGACCGATCGCATTAAAACGTAATTGAAAGTTAGGTTTCGAACGATTTTATGCAATAGAAAATATTCACGGTTATTCGATTATTTAATTTTTAATCATATAAATTCACGTTCTCCTTCCACCAATACTTACCATTCTATTACTTCTGATAACAAGCTATCCTGATAGCTGGCTCTAAGAATCTAGACTTAGTAAGCTTTACCGGCTCCAGGGAAAAGTGATTTTCTGTGTTGTGATAGCTTAGTTGTTTGCTCTCAAAGGATTATTGGATTACCATGGAAGGAGCCGTTGAAATCCAGGTTGTATATTTCCATGTTATTCCATAGTTGTAAAAGACTAAAATTTTGTCTATGTCGCATGTTCCAGTTTCTGACCCCGAATCTGGGACGTGTGTTAGCAACAAAATATGCCAGATTGATCATCTTCCTTCACCCCAGGCGATCAGCAGATATGAAATAAGGTGTTGGCTATACGGTTTTTGAACATGAAAATCGGGTGACATCGTTCTCCGTATTATCCGAGCAGGTGACGTCACACCAGAGTTATCTCAGATTTTTATGTGAAGAAAATATTGCATTAATTCGCGCATCTGATTCTGGGTGCTGCGTACTTTATTGGTACTAGAAAAACTGGAATTTTCAAGGTTTACGTTTTATCACGATCTGTTTGCAATGATCGGTGGTTTCAAAATTCTTGATTAAGATGTGTGGTCTGCGGTTTTACCGTGTCTTACAGCAGTTTGTTTCATTTTGTTGTTTCTTCACATATCGTTTTGGCCTTCGTTAGGAGTATAATTCATATTAATTAGTAAATATACCCCGAATGCTATGCGATATGGTTCCTGGGTCTGTTTATATATCCGTCAGGATCAGTATATGGGTGTATCATGTCCGCTTCATTCTTGTCGTCATAGTCAATGCGATCTTTGCTGTAACGTTGCGGGGTGGGGTGCTGGAGGGTTACAATTCATTTATAGTCAATATATTTGAGAATTATTTGTCTGCCTTCCGTTCCTGTTTCGTTCCGCTTGCTTATTGTAGTTTTGTGCTTATTTATAGGCCAAGCCAGCCCCGCCATCATATGACGAGTGCCACAAGTTTGTAACGGTCGTGTTCAAGGACCATGTCTGCTTTAAATGTGCCAAATGTAATCTTGATAATAGGTGTGACGTTTGTGCAGTGTGGCCGACCGATATGATGGTCAAGTTCCTTTCCCAGAAGGACTTGGCAGGGTCTGAGGCGGTCTAAAAGTAAATCGTGGAGCGTCCGTTTCGGCCCCTGGGGGTGCTCCACGTCTGCAACCAGAGGTTGCGGAGATGGCACCTCCGATGTGGTTTCAACCTGCTATACAAGGCTTCTTGCATAGCGTCCTTCCTATGCTGGTGTCGTCCCTGCTACCGAAAGTTACAGGGCAGTCTTCCCGTGCTTGGTACGGACCCTGTCCTTGGACAGAGTTCTGGACTGGCCACTGAGGAAGCCGTCTTGTACAACTCCCTGGCAGTCCCGCCGGGCTCCGGCCGGATGGGTTCTGTTTCTCTGCGGCCACCTCCGGGTGGTCCATTAGCAGTGGCCGGTCCGTCAGGCATGGGAGCTGTCCACCAGGACGGCTCCAGTGTTTCCTCGTCTGGTGACGACTTCGGGTCTGAAGATGAGGAGGAGAGATTGCTGCGGCCTGAGATGCTGTGGGCGGAGAGCATGGAGGTCGATTCCGTCCTGGACGGAGCCACCCTCCGTCTGGCTTGGCGCAAGCCAGGACATTTGCTCCGCCCGTGGTTGAGGCCACTCCGGTACCGGGCACCGGTCCAGTGCTGGTTGGTTTGCCGCCAACCAACACAGTGACGGGTGTGACTGGCCAGGCGTGGTATGCACCTATTTTGCCTGGTCCAGCGGTCACACATGGGGTACCATTGGTGCCCGTGTATGGCCATGGTTCTTCAACCGCTACGGGTCCGCACGGTTTTCCATGCAGCCCTACTCCATGGACTGGTGTTTTCCATGGGGTGGCGGCGAAACCGTGCGGTACCGGAGCTCCTGGCGTATCAACGATGTCTCCTAGCCAGGAAGCCGTTGCTGGTAGGGCCGTGAGTACGTCAACGGGTGATGTGTTCACGAGAGAGTCTTCTTCGGAGACAGACTGGTCTGAGGCTCTGGCTTGGCTAGCCAGAGTGGACCTGTCTGTGGGTTCGACCACGGCTGAAAAGGATACACCCCGTCCATCGGTTGCATCAATTAGGATGGGGATCTTGCCTGCAGCCTGGATCCAAGGTTTATGGAGCTGTTAGATGCTATTTATAGCAAACAGCTCCTGACCAAGGGCCAGCTCCCTGCGGCCTCCGGGGAGGTGCGGGCGAGATGTCGTATTCTATGAGCGGAATACGACAAATATGGTGTGGTACCAGCGGTCACTGAGGATGATCGCTGGGTACTTGGGGTCCAGAGTGCTGGAGCGGGTGGCTTCGCTCCGGCGCTGGTGGACAAATCCCAGGTTCACCATGAGGAAGTCCTGGCCCTATGCGATGAGGGGGTGAGAGCAGCAATGAGTGCTGTAAATCACTCATCACCTTCTTCAGTCAGTGTGGGCTGAATGGGGGGGGGGTGGGGCAGGGCACCCTGTGGCGCTAGCGTGCGTAAGTGACGGCGTGGTGCTGTCCATGGACGCATTGGCAAGGGTGCAGGCGCGTGTGACAAAGTCTAGGAGGCAGATGGTCCTTGACCATATGCATCCAGCTACCACCATTAGGGAGCGTTTGCTTGGAACGCCCCTGACTGGCCCTAGCATCTTTGGTGGCCAAGCGCGGGCCATCTTAGAAGACACTGCCAATATCGCGCAGAATCGGTTGGCTGTTAATCTAGAGCTAGTGCGTCAGGCGCACGCACTATGGGCTGTGGCCAAGACGCTAAGCGGGCAACCTAAGAAACAGAAGAAGCATAAAAGCAAGGCGAAACCAAGCCTTGTGCTGCTTGTGCTTCTACTTGGTCTTCTCAGCCGCCAAGAAGGTTGTGGAGGCTCCTACCCACCCTGATGTTGCTCCTGATCGCCCGAGAGGTGGGAAGGGCAAAGGGAACGGTAAGGGTAAGTCCTCAAAGGGCGGAAAGAAGGGAACGGATCATACCTGAGGGTACGGAGGCTCCCTTCGTATCTGCCTAGACCACGCCTGTGCGACAGGAACTGCAGTGCCAGTTAGACCGGTCAAGCCAAGAACAAAGTGGTTTTCTCTCGTCAAGATAGGGGGGGGGGTGTGTGGAAGCGGAGCCAGACACCCTCAGTAGGCGGCAATGCATCTATAGTGGGTGGAAGGCTCATGCGTTTTGTCGAGGCTTGGCGAGGTGTGACGTTAGACAGTCTGGTCCTAGGATGGTTATCCCAGGGGTACCGGAGTGGTGTGATTTTCCACCACAAAATCTGTCTGTGGCACCAGTCTGGGCTCGCCCCATACCAAGGGAGCCAGGCAAGTTAGAAGCCAGTGTCAAGTTTGCTTCTGAAGGGAGCAATAAAACCAGCAAACCAGAACACTCCAGGCTTCTATTCAAACATGTTCCTTGTCCCCAAGAGCACAGCGGTGGAGACCCGTTCTCAATCTCAGGCCATTGAATTGGTTTATCCATGCGCCTCGGTTTCAGATGGAAACTCCGAGGTTGGTAATGGCAGGATTGAGGAAAGGAATGTGGTGTGTATCGATCGCTCTGAAAGATACATATTTCCACATTCCAATGAATGGGAGTTGTCACAGGTTTCTGAGATTTGCGTTTCAGAATCAAGTGGGGGAGTTTGTAGTCCTCCCATTCGGCCTGTCGACAGCTCCACAGGTTTTCACCAGAGTGGTCCTTGCAGTGACGCCGTTTCTCAGAGAGAACGTGGCGCTTCACGCCTACATAGACGATTGTCTTATCAAGGCAGACACGCCAGCCAAGTTAGAGGTGAATACTACTCTGACTCTGAAATTGCTTTCAGATCTAGGCTGGATAGTCAACTAGGAGAAATCTGAGTTGATACCCACGTAACAGTTCTTTTATTTAGGGATGCGATTTGATCTCGAGGAGGGCAGGGTTTACCCGTCAGAGCCCAGAGTGGTGTCTCTGTTAGCCATCCTCAAGAGTTTTCGATTGGAAACCACATTCAGGCGAGGTGGTTTCTTCAGATGCTGGGCATGATGGTCTCCATGGAGCAGGTAATCCCGTATGCTGCTCTGCTGCAAAGACCTATCCAGTTGTATGTGATGTCTTTGTGGAAACAGAGAACAGAACCCCTGTCAAAGCTGGTGCCAGTTTTGGAGCCAATAATGTCGCATCTTGTATGGTGGAAAAAGCGGCAGAATCTCCTAGTAGGAGTTTCACTGCACCTACCCCGCCCCCAGCTGTCCGTGTACCCGGATGCATCGCTGGAGGGGTGGGGGGCCTGCCTGGGAGAACACCAGGTCTCGGGCACATGGACTCTCCCGGAGAGTCAGCTGCATATCAATCTGTTGGAAATGATGGCAGTGGAACTGGCGTTGGAAGAGTTCCTTCCGATGATCAGGGGCAAGGTGATATTGATACAGTCGGACAACTCGACAATAGTATCATACATGAATTGCCAAGGCGGGACCAAGTCACCCACACTATGTATGAAGGTGTGGCACTTGATTCAATGGTGCAGGAATTACTCAGTTGTTTTGAAAGCAGCTCACAGGCGCTTGGACATTCTGGTGGATGCTTTGTCTCGCAGACAGAGGATTCTGCCGACAGAATGGTCTCTCAACCCTCCAGTTCTTCACAGGATCTTCGAGCATTGGGGCAAACCCAACGTGGATGTGTTCGCCACAAAGGAAAATGCTCAAATCATGACTTATGTCTCGCCGATTCCAGATCCAAATGCCATCGATACAGACGCTCTGGTGATAAGCTGGAGAGGGACACACACGCGTACCTGCCCACCATTCTTCTGCCGAAGATATTGGTGAAGATCAGAGAGGAACCGTGCCTGGTCCTGCTAATAGCGCCATATTGGCCCATCAGGTCGTGGTTCACGGATCTTCTGGATCTCCTGGTGGACAATCCAGTGCCGTTATCCGAGATTTCGAACATAATCTCCCAGGCCAGGTGACACTTTCTACACGAGCATCCCGAAATATTCAAATTGACTGCGTGGATGTTATCAAACCACATTCCACATCGGAACGTTTTTCTCGACAAGCTGCGAAATTCATCGCAGCTGTGAGGAGGTCAACCTTCAAGTCATATAACCACAAGGTTAACAAATTTGCAGACTGGTGTGAAGGAAAGGGTATTGATACCTTTCAATCCACTATTCAGAAAATAGAAGACTGTGAGCTGTTCTATTCAGGGCTGGCTCCTGTCACAATTGCTGGATACAAGTCAGCTTTGGCATCAGTTATCCATTGTCTAGCCAACAGGGATAGTTCAGAGGTTAAATGTGATGGTGAAGGGAATGAGCAATCTCCGACCGAGACAACCGATAGTCATTCCAGCCTGGAGTCTATCTTTAGTGCTTAATGTACTGGCCAAGCACCCTTTCGAACCATTGCGTTCGGCTAGTCTAAAGCATTTGACTCTAAAGGCGGTCTTTCTATTGGCAGCTTCCTCAGCGAGAAGGCGCAGTGAGATCCATGCGCTTTCAGCAGAAGGGCCGATTTATTGTCTTCGGGGAGGGTCTGCGTCTACTGCCAATCTGAGCAGAGTTTATGTCAAAGAATCAATCTTTGAAATATCCCGGCAAACCGATCATTATACCGAAACTAACTAGGTTTGATCGTGATGTTAGTGTCTGGTGCCCAGTCCGTGCTTTGACTAAGTACAAAAGACGGACAGACTCATTGCGGTCGAATGATAGGCATCTGTGGATCTGCCATAAGAAGCCATATGGCGCTGCATCCATGGATTCTATCTCTCGTTGGGTGGTGGAATGCATTCAAACTACGATACCCACAAGATTGCGACTGTCACCAGGTGCAATGCGCAAGGTCACACGTGTTTAGAGGAATAGCCACCTCGACTACCCTTTACAATGGTGGTCCGTTAGAGGACATCATGGCTGTTGCACAATGGCACTGTGAGTCCTCTTTCACGGATTACTATATGAGGGATGTGTCAGACTCCGCCAATCCACTCGCTTTAGCTGTTTTGAAACGATAGGTAAACGGCCTCACTGCTCTTCTCCGTTTTGGTATTTGAAAATGCAAAAGTTATGGGCAGACATGGTCAAGCGAGGAGATTACAACCAAGAGTGTGTCACGGATGGTCGAACAAGTGATTGGTTGAAGACTCCACATCTGGAATCCAATAATCATAAGGTAATTCAAGATTGAGAGTTTTTTGTATTATGTTTATATATTATGATCATTCATCTTATATATTCATGCTCATTCCCAGGCTAATATATGCTAAGAGCAGTTAACCCTCTTGGCATATTCGTGTTTCAGGCGAGATACATGTTCGTGAGTTCTCTCCATTTTCTTAGGAGAAAAGGGGGGGCGGGAGGGGAGGGGCGGTGATGCGAATGTGATTCGGTCCCCTTAACTTGATAGTCAAGTTTTACGTCTAAGATCTTTCTCCAAGGGGTAAAAGAGGCATTTGATGGCTTGCCCCTTCCCACAAGGTTACTGACTAAATCTGGTGCTATCAGAAGTAATAGAATGGTATCTAACAATACTTACCATTCTATTACAGACCCTGCCTCACAGCCCCACGGAGGCAAGCCATAGGTATTCTCTTGTTTGGTAGCTATGCAAACAATATGAGCCTCACTGGCAGGCGGGTACCCGGTTCCAGGAGCTGGTAAAGCTTACTAAGTCTAGATTCTTAGAGCCAGCTATCAAGATAGCTTGTTATCAGAATTAATAGAATGGTAAGTATTGTTAGATATCGGAGAAAGGGAATTGAAATTTCCTTCAATTTAAAACAATCGCGATTTTTGATTTAATCACATGATCGCGCAAGCCTAATAGGGCTCTTTCGATTGGGCTAGTGTTGTCAACACTAATGTCAGGTTGAATTCGTTTACGCAAGTTTTGCCGACTAATAACAGTCATTATAATGCCGGTTCTGGGCCGTCTGATATTGCCACAGTAAAGGCCCATAACCTGCGTTATCAGTGTCATTGCCATGGCATGACAATGGTGTCGTAGTTGAATCTATGTGACTTCACAACAAGAGTGTTGCAGAACTCGCACAAATGAATTTTCGCTAAATCGTATTTGTTTGCGTGAGTTCTCCAACAGGCAACACTCTTGTTGAGACGTCACATAGATTTAATTATGATGGCATTATCATGATTGTTATTAAACTCATACAAACGAATTCAAAAGTGCCCATAGATGCTATTAATAATGAAAATAATTATAACAAATCTGCATTGTGCGATATTTTATGATTATAAAACGTGTTTAGTATGAAAAACATTGATGTTCTGGCCAAATTATTCTTGCCCCATGGTGAAATGGCACTAGGTTGAATGCGCCGAAAACTTTGTTTGAAAAAAAAAAGGAATGTCAGATTTAAACATTTTAATGTTGTTTCATCAAAAGAAGTCACAAAACAAGTACTATAGATGTATATATAGATGGCAGTATTTAGCCCCATTTTATGCGCCCGCGTAGACGGGGTTGTATTATGTGATGGAGTTTGCCATCCGTCCGTCTGATTTCTTGGCCGGACCAGATCTTAGAGTTTTAAACATACACTAGCAAATTTTTTCAGCAAATATGTTAGGGATAGACGAAGTGCAATGAATTCGTTTCGGCAAAATCGGCCCATATTTGCCCGAGTTATCGCCCCTCAAAAGCTAAATAGATTTTTGTCCAAGCCATATCTTGAAGAGTTTGAACCTACACTCACAATTTTTTTTTTTCAAGCAGATGTGTTAGGGATGGACGAAGTGTCGAGCTATCGTTTTGGCAAAATCTTCCTATATTCGCCAGAGTTAACTCCCTTGAAAAGCTAACATTCATAAAAAAAATTTCTTTTCCGGAGCAGATCTCGAAGAATTTTGAACCTACACTCACAATCTTTTTTCAGCGAATGTGTGTAGAGCAAGGCGAAGTGTCATGATTTTGTTTCGGAAAAATCCGCCCATATTTTCCAAAGTTATCTCCCTTGAAAAGCTCAAATTTGTCAAGATTTTCTTGTCCAAGCCATAGCTTGAAGAGTTTTGAACACTACTACACTCACAATTTCTTTCCCACCATGTGTGTTAGGAATAGCCGAAGTGTCAAGAATTCGTTTCGACACAATCCGCCCATATTCGTCAGAGTTATCTTCCTTGAAATGCTCAAATTCGTCAAAATTTTCTTGTCCAGTCCAGCTCTCGAAGAGTTTTGAACCTACACTCAGAATTTCTGATAGATGAAGTGTCATAATTTTGTTTTGGCAAATCCACCCATATTTGCCAGAGTTATCTCCCTTGAAAGATTAAAATTCATCAAAATTGTCTTATTGTAATTGTAATGATCAATGCAGCTGTGAAGACTCAGGATGTCTTTGCCATGAATTCCAAATGTGTGTACTTAATAGAAGTCTCCTCCCCCTCCGCTTTCTCAGAGACTTATCAAAGACAAACTGTTCACATTTAGCATTCCTCAAACAAGTATGCCTGCGGGCGTATATTGTGAGTTTCACTAAAACTCTTATTCACATTCACCTGGGTTAATATCACCGGAAAATATAGGCCGACTAAATATGAAAAACAACTATCTTGGAGATAGAAAATCTTCGATTATTTAGTTTTGTGATTGGCCAAGATAATAATTTAAAAAATAATCACGATTAATCTAATAATTGTGCAAGCCTAGGTGGTCTTTATAGCAGGCTTGACTGCATAGTACTACAATCCATTTACCAGTAATCATTTGACTGAGTGACCAATCTCAGTTCGTAGTAGTTGTTAACGTTAAGTAGTGAGGTGAACTTTATTAACAAAATAATTTGACTGAAAGTCATTGCTACCTTAGAAAGCAACAACTTTCAGTCAAATAAATTCCAAAATAATCAACAAAGATGTCATACCACACAATACATACCTGTAATATTTAGCCAGCAGAGGGAATGGTGATAAGACCTGGTGGGGGGGGGGGGTTGGGTGGTCGGGTGTTGGCGATAATCATGACTAATAAATCAATTCACCTTTCCAGAGTATTCATCCATCATCTGACCTTGTATGACATCATAATCAGCTCAGCGCGTATGATGACATCACAATCATTATGTCACAACGGGTGCCATATAGACCGTCATCAAATCTCAGGAGTCCAACACGTATAAATTGTATGTCTTTGTAATTCTTTGCTACGTAATAAACATGCCTTAGGCAGCAACAGCACCCAGTCAAATTAGTTACAAAATATTCAACAGCTTCCCTGTATAGGTTTCAGGAAATTGATAGTTAAGGCCTTCAGGGATCGATCAATCCCAACACGACGAGGTGTGGATGGAGCTTAGCTAGTGATGGGCTTGCATAGCTAAAAATGTAAAGGTCCATTGATGGTGATGTGGTAAAAACCTGTCTTATTCACCTACTGAAGCGATGAATGGCAAGTCTACATTAATTATTTTACTGCTGAATTGCACGTCACATTTAACTCTTACTGGAGAATTGCAATACATGATTAACCCTTTTATTGCTGCATTGCAAGTTTCCATTAACCCTTTTACTGCTGAATTGCTTGTCTTAATTAACCCCCTTTACTGTTGAGTTGCAAGTCTCTGTTAACCCTTTTACTGCTGAATTGCAAGGCTCAATTAACAATTTTACTGCTGAATTACAAGTTTCAATTCACCCTTTTACTGCTGAATTGCAAAGCGCACTCCCAGTTGGAGGCCCTCTTGAATTTCTTCCTGCCAATAACTCCCATAGTAAAGCAATGGGTAATTGAAAATGTCTTCTCGAGAATCACTGAAGTGATTAACCATATCTCCTAGGACGCATACTTGTTTTTGTTGCAATACTGGCCAAAACCTTTGGGTAAGACTTATAATCTACGGTCTTTCTAGTTGATATCTCTATAGTATGTTCCAGGTGAGCGATCCAGGCACCTATTGTTTTGAAAATTAATTTGTCAATAACTCTGGTTCTACTGGGAATGTCTTGACCAGGCTTGTGTGTGTGGGGCTTCTAAGAAGTGTGATAAATTTGGGGTCAAAGGGTTAACTATCAAGGTCACTGACATAATTAGAATGTGTTCCAAATGTGAATGATTCATGTGTTGCTTGTTTACATATGTACATGTAGAGCGGTCAGCCGTAGCTGACCACAGACCGGTGTTAGACTGGTCGTGCGGAGAGCAGATCAATAAACTGCGTTGTCATGCGAAGTATATCATGTGACCTACTTTTCACACTTCACCCACAGCTACCAAGATTCTATTGACCTTGTTGAAAATTACCACTAGAGTGAATAACTGTAACCGAACCACTCACTCCGACTTGAAGTTTTCTAAAATATACGTCTCTTGGTCTCTTAACATACATTGAAGAGCCGAAGTCATTTTCAGAATGCTGGTCTCATGAATTCTCAATTTGCAGACCAAGAGGACTATTTTTGAAAATTTACCACTGGAATGACTGGCTCGATAACCGAGCCAGTTATCCCAATGTTAAATTTTCAGTCTTCTTAGTCTGCAAATTGACATTTTCTCTGAGAATTGTGATTTTCTGGACCAATTTTTAGGGTTAAAGGGTAAATTATTATTGTCCATCATATGTGTATCGTGCTTGCTAATTCACCCAATAGAGGAATCCAGTTTTAGCTATGCCCCGCCCATCTCAAGCTAAGCTCCACCCATGCGGTGCCCGTGTTGGGATCAATTGAATCAAATCTCTATTTCCAGAAAACTATGCATGTAAACTGTTTAATATTTTGGAACTAATTTGACTGGGTGTTGTTGCTGCCGCCTATGGCAGCAACAGTGCCCAATCAAATTAGTTTCAAAATATTCAACAGAATGTTTAAATAGTAAAGCCAATACCATTCATATAACCGGACATACTGTTAAGCGTTTAAGACAGACTAACTAGAGTCATTCATGACGTAATTGATTATGACATCAACCTACATGTCACATAGTTGATTATGATGTCATATGATTGACCATGTTGACTGAAAAACTGGATTCCTCAGTTGTGTATTATTAGACATTTCGTATCGTCCCATAATGTACCATTACGGCCCTAGTACATTAGTCATGATATAATACATACTTACTACATGTAATATCCATTTTTCTTAACTAATAGGCACAGCAACCAACAGTTCCCCCACCACAGCCTAACCCTCAACCAGCAATAATGACACCTTCCGATGCACCGCCGCCGTACTCTGAGAGCGCTCAACAGAAGATGATCAATACAAATGACCTACAGCTAAGACAAGAGGTAAAAAACGTACTGCAAACTGATGGACATCTGAGAGTGTTTCTGTGATGGGGGTGGTGGCTTGTTGAGAGACATTTTATATTTGTTTCTCTGCATGCATATTTTATCGGGTTTGAGATTTCGAATCAATTTTGCCATTTTGAGAGGCTTCCTCACTAACCTGAGTGCAATATTATGATATGAAATTTCAACCATTTAATTGTCATGGTTGGTCAAGAAAATTTAGATTCTTTCCTTAGTGAATGATTATCTATTTACAAACCAAGATAATCCTGTTTTTTGAAAATTTGCTGCTGAAATGACTGTCTCAGTGATCGAGCCAGTCATTCCATTAGTGTAAAGTTTTCAAAAGTCGTAATGTCCTGTATTGCTTGTAAAGGGACATTCCTCAATGTCACTGTAAGAACCGACTTGACCATTAAAGGGTTAATTCACCCTATCTAAACTTGGAGAGTCATCACACAGAAATTAATTTTTAAGATGGTGGATAGTAGCCGTATTGGATCATCATTCATAATTTTCATCAGTTCCTTCCCTATGCCTAGTCCAGTCAGCAGGTGTCGATTTTAACACTAACCTGTTAACCCGAGGATAGAATTTCATACGGGTTAGTAAAACTACACCTGCGTTAACCCGTCTGGTTTAGTAATCCTCTCAAAAAAGGAAATACGAAAAAACATGTCATTATGTTCAGTACCCACCAAAAATTGACAAAAGAACAGATTTTCTGATAGCTTCAATGCTTTAGTGAATATTTTGAAATTAATTTGTCCGGAAAGTCGTTGCTGCCTTAGGCAGCAACAGCTTTCTGGACAAATAGATTTCAAAATACTCAACAGCTTCTCTGTATAGTTGACTTGGAAATGTGTTTTATATGGATTCATCGGTGAATGGATTAAAGAAGTGATCAGCTTTGAGCTAACAATCATTGGGTTAGTGAAATTTGCTGCGGGATAGTAAAATCAATGATGCATTATTCCATCTGGGTTACTAGAAAAATCCTTAAAATCTACCCCTGAGTCGGTGCGATGTGTAGCCCCCAGTGGGTGCAAATTTGGATCTTTAAACACTCTTCTCCCCCCCCCTCCCCCACACATTGCAACGTCACTAACCACACTACTGTGGCTGATCAATTAAAATTTTGGTCAAAATCAGTACATGTAAATTGTCATAAAAAAACTCATAATGTTTAATTTATTTTAATCATAGACAAGATAGACCATGATCAGAAATACTTAAATTTAGGGCACCAATGGACCTTTCCATTTTTAGCTATTCCCTGCCCATCATTAGCTAAGCTCCGCCCACACCTCGCCATGTTGGGATTGATCGATCCCCAAATGCCCTAGCTATCAATTTCCTGAAAACTATACAGGGAAACTGTTGAATATTTTTAAATTAATTTGACTGGGTGCTGTTGCTGCCTCAGCAGCAACAGCGCCCAGTCAAATTAGTTGCAATATATTTATTAAATAGTAAAAGCAAACAATTTGACAACAACGTATAGACCGTCTTCAAATATGCGTTTGTGATGTACTTATCGGCGTCATTCATGATGGCATGGTGCACATCACGCAGTTCATTATGACGTCATGTGATGGGTGGGTACTCAGGAAAGGTAAATTACAGTTGGCTAACCAAAGAACTACGCAAAGCTCTGTTATTATGAATATGATTGGTTTGAAATTCAATTCACCTTTCCAGAGTACCCACCCATCATATGATATCATAATGAACTGCGTGATGTGCAGAATGACACCATAATGAATGACGTCGATAAGTACGTCACGAACGCATATTTGAAGACGGTCTATGCATTGTTGTGCAAATTGTTTGCTTTTACTATTTAATAAATATTCTGTTGAATATTTTGAAACTAATTTGACTGGGCGATGTTGCTGCCATAGGCAGCAACAGCGCCCAGTCATAATTAGTTACAAAATATTCAACAGCTTCCCTGTATAGTTTTCAGGAAATTGATAGCTAGTGCATTCTGGGATTGATCAATCCCAACACGGCGAGGTGTGGCTGGAGCTTAGCTAGTGATGGGCGGGGCATAGTTAAAAACTGGAAATGTCCATTACATGTCTGCCTCTACAGTCTAACCGTTTAACACAAACGTTTTTTCAAGAACATATCATTTTTTCATAGAAAACATCCATTTGCAGATCAAGAGAAGATAATTTTTTAAAGTTATCGAGCCAGTCATTCCAGTGATAAATTTTAAAAAATAGTTTTGGTCTGCAAATGGATATTTCTTAAAACCACTGCAGAAGCCATTTTTGACCGACTTGAGGATGTCAATATTCTATCTTTTACGGAATCAATAGCAAAGAAATTGGTGCACATTTTTCAACAATTTTGATGGAAGATATTGCTGTCTACGTTGAAAAATGTCCATCAGTTCATCTTTTAATTCAATTTGAAAATTTAAAGTTTTGACACCAGAGTGGTAATGGTTAAGAAAGCTGTCTAAACAGCGGACAGCCATTGTTCACTTTCTTGATGATATACATGTATTTCTGTAATATTTGTAAATCAGGGCATAATTTATATCGTATCGCATCTCAATTTGCTACACATATTTAAGCAGTTGCTATACATTCTGCAACATGCATAGCTGTATGTGCTATGCAAAATTTGTACGCAATTGTAATTTATCATTGATTTTCAAAATTCTATCATTAACCCGTTTTAACAACAAATCCTTGAAAAAGTACATTTCTTTACAATGTATACCATTGAATATTTTGAAATTAATATGACTGGAAGCCATTGCTGCCTAAGGCTGAAAAAGTAAATTTCTTTACAATGTATATCATAGGCAGGAATGGCGTCCGGTCATATTAATTTCAAAATAGTCAACAGCTTTCCTATTTGTTTGCTCTGGGATTGAGATACAGGGAATTTATCGGTGAAAGAGTTGATCAGATTGCTATACATTTTTGCTGAAAGCTAATACACAATTTATAGTTTGCATAGCAATACAAGCTATGCAAATATCAAATTCTAAATTATGTCCTTTAAATGTACTATGGTTTGCTTTGATTTGTAGGAATTAGAAAGAAAAGCAGCAGAATTACAGCGTAAAGAGGATGAAATGAAACGCATGTCCGGAGGAGGACGTAAGATTTTCCAATACCTTTGTATTTAACCCTTTCATAACTACGCCAGCCTTGGTTGTGCTCTGAGAAATAAATGTCCATAAATTGCGTGCCAAGAGAAGACTATTTTTGAGGATTTACCACAGGAATGCGTGGCTCGGTAATTCCAGTGGTAAAATTTCAAACAAAACAATCTTTTTTGGCCTGCAAATGGACATTTAATAAGCAAATATTTTGATAATCGTAACAAAAATTAGCCATTAAATGGTTAATATACATACAAACATCTTTACAATAGAAGGATCCATTTCTAGCTATGCCCCGCCCACTTCTAGCTAACCTCCACCCACTTCATGCACATGTTCAAATAGTGTTGTTCCGATTAATCGATTTGATCGATGATTGATTGTGTAGCTCACGGGGTTACACGCTGGTCCGTCATGTTGCTCCACTCCATTGCACCGCATGTACAGGATGCGAGGGAGGGCTGGTTAGCTACGGTTCTCGGGGTAACGGATCCCGTATCGCGACTCCGAAAAGTACAGAGACCGGCTTCTAGAGCCGGTGGAATGATACTGTTCCAGTGGGGCTGTGCGGCCATTGCCGCCGTGATTGATCCTCACGGTTTCATCCCAACTATTTGTGTCACCGGTATGATGGTCCATAACTTAATTTAGGAGTCTGGACATGATAATTAATCAAAGATATAAATACTATGCAAACAATGGTACTCGTTTGCTAGTAGATGTTGGTGTCTTGTTTACGTGGGCTCGTCAGAGGTACCTCACTGATCCATGTATATCCGTGAGGTATCCCTGCAAGGGAGCGTCCTAACGAGGCTACTTACTTAGTTTAATATAAACCATTATACCCCTAAGAAAAACATTGTTGTTGCGAGAGGAAAGTGACTCACGCGGGCCTCCGTCACAGGAAAATGCCTTCAACGTCGAAGCGGAGGAAGAGAACTGGCAAAAAGGGCCACTCTTGTTCAAACAAAAGCTAAGTGTAGTGTGTGTCAACCTAGTGAAATTATAATTAATGTGATGCACGCTGAATTACGTGAAGATGGGGGCGGATGATTTCCTAAGAATTCAAAGGCCGTCATCCTATGTAGGTCCAAAATACTATATTGGTAATCACCGCTTTATTTATGCGGGCCTTCTGCTAAATTCTAACCTACCATTTAGTTGTTGGATTTGCTTCCAAACTTTGGCCGCAAGTGGCAGAGATTCCTACCTATCCTAACTGGTGAAGATGAAGATGCTCGGTTTTCCAAAGGTCACCGCAGAGACCATCTCACAAATGTTACAGAGTGACAGCTTCAGAATCATATAGCGATCTGGTTACATATCACACCGCAACCACATACAACATCACTAGGACGAGTTACCAGTTACACAAGCAATTTGGAAAGGGCACAAGTATTTTATGAGGGCATGGTGGGTTACAAGACTGCACCCCATCACAGTACAGAGTTAGATGGAGATCTGCATCCCATCCGTCACCCGTGTGTCGGGGAATTAACGTTTGTCTGTCGTTAGGGTTAAGTTTCAGAATGCCCAGAGATGTACTCCAGGCCAGTTTTACATAATATATATCTTTTCGCAAGTGCTTCCTACTTTGGCGGGGTTATCTAAGCTAACTGGTATCCGACGATACAGAGGGGGGGGTGTATGCGAAATCGACACTGGTCTTCACCGCTCTGAAACCCCAATGGTTTCCCAGAGTCGGATCATGCCAAAGTGTCGATGGGAGTTCCAGACAATTATTACGCCTTAGGGCTGGAGGAGCATGAAAGAGACAATCACTCAATATAATAAGAGGCCCTAAGGAATTTGGCCAATTTTACACAATCTAGCCGGTACGCAGTGTTACATATCCGTTACAGCTGGAAAAGAGGCGTACACAATATGTTTCTCATGGCGATATTGTCCATAACTACTTTAAACCTATCCTATCGAGCTAGAATAGCCAGGTTTAGTCGGTCACATGTCATATAATGTTGCTGTATAGTATAGCCTAGCATTCTACGGTCCTAGAGTTTTTAAATGAACAAAACAAAATAACTAGGATGGCTGCTTACCATATACATAACTAACTATTACAGTGTCATTAGTAAATTAGGTTATAGGTCTTATGGTGCTCGTTAGTTGTAAGCACAAAAAGAAGGATAATATTTACAGTAAAAAGACATAAACTATAAAATGCGGTCTCAGTACCTATAACGGAATGAATGAATAAATATAATAGTACAATAGCATAACTACTTGAGTACCTATTGGTCATCGGTACGGAAAGAGTTCATAGATCACTGTAGATGCTGCGTTACAGATGAGGAACGTGAGATGGCACGATTCTGAAGTTGCTGGGAAATCTCCGCAGGCGAACTGTTGATGCGGCTCACTCTCAAAGACGGTGGCCTAAAAGTTAATTAAACACACAACATGCTGCGTGGAAGTTTGAATACCACTTTTCAGCGTGGTCCGGAAGATCTGACGAGTTATCCACCAAGAATCACCACTTGTTCTACATGCTGTAGATATTACATCTGGGCCGCGAGGCCCATCCGCGGGAAAGCTCCTCTGTAATGTTGGTGGAGAGGAAGTCTCTTCTATTTATTTAGTTGCCCCCGAATGGCCGTCTGAAGGCCTACATAAACTGCGATGTGGATGTTCGATTGCTGACCAGAGTAGAACTGAAATCCGAGAGGCACTGCTGCGGCTAATAGGGAGCCACAGTCAGTAACCAGTTGCCCATGTCTAGCACTGCTCTGGCTACACAACCTACCACTTGCTCTCTCTCGCCGAAGTGTGGTCTCGATTCTTGAATTTTCGTACCTTTTATACTACTCGTGACGTCAGAGGCAGGACGCCCAGCCAATCAGCGGGCGATCTGTAGCCAATCAGCGTGCAGCTAGAAGGGGTGACGATGCTATCACGTGATAGGCACATTCCCCATTCATTTAATACACACACACTGACGATGCTATCACCTGATAGGCACATTCCCCATTCATTTAATACACACACACTGACGATGCTATCACCTGATAGGCACATTCCCCATTCATTTAATACACACACACTGACGATGCTATCACCTGATAGGCACATTCCCCATTCATTTAATACACACACACTGACGATGCTATCACCTGATAGGCACATTCCCCATTCATTTAATACACACACACTGACGATGCTATCACCTGATAGGCACATTCCCCATTCATTTAATACACACACACTGACGATGCTATCACCTGATAGGCACATTCCCCATTCATTTAATACACACACACTGACGATGCTATCACCTGATAGGCACATTCCCCATTCATTTAATACACACACACTGACGATGCTATCACCTGATAGGCACATTCCCCATTCATTTAATACACACACACTGACGATGCTATCACCTGATAGGCACATTCCCCATTCATTTAATACACACACACTGACGATGCTATCACCTGATAGGCACATTCCCCATTCATTTAATACACACACACACGATTATGACGTCCCAGTAATAATTTGAAAATAATTTCAATGAGCCATTTAAGGATAACTTGGCCATTTCTGGTCCGATTTTAAAAAGGTAAACAGTTTTGAAATCCTGGTCTTATGTCTGCACCAACTCGGTACACCGTAAGTATGCTTTCGCTGCAAATGCTGACACGTGTTGTCAGGGAAACTGATGCGCGCTACGCGATCTCACGGACTTAGCCGTTTTATAGAACACCTCTCATACGGCTCTACTATACTATCCTACCCAGGGGGCCGTGCTTGGAACGTACCCGGAGTGGTCGTTCCGCACCTAGCCGAGCTGGGGCGGTTCGTACCCGTCCCACCGATCCGCGCTACAATTGTTTTGCATGTTCAACCAACTGATCGATCATGATTTCAGAAGTCGATTTTGATTATTTATAAATTGACTTTATTAATATATTTTAACTGGTCAAGCTAGAAAACGAATACTTTTTGGAAAAGCATTTAAATTAAATTGTTAAAACTATATAGTATTACTCCTCAGTCTAACACATTAATTCTTTCAGCACTGAAATAGTATGTTAATTTCAAAGCAACCATATCAATAACATGTTGAATATTTTGAAACTTATTTGACTGAAAGCTGTTGTTTAAGCAACAGCTTAAAAGTCAAATTAGTTTCAAAATATTCAACAGATTATTTCTTAAATTATTAAGAATCTGTCATACCTGCGACTTGATTTGAAAGAGGTAATTATCCTTGAACATGCTATAATTACTGCATTCAAAATGGGTAAAAAATGAGAACCTGTTATGATCAATCATTAACTGATCATCGGTCAGCATATAAAACCAATCATCGATCACAAAAATAGTACCAATTCCCAACACTATGTTCAAATTGATAATTTAACACTGAGCCACGAATTTCCAGAGACTCCATTCCATTTCAAGATGCATATAAACTGTTGAATAATTTGAAACTAATCTGACTGAGGGATAGGCAACAAGAGCTCCCAGTCAAATTAGTTTGAAAATATTCAACAAAATGTTTGTTAATAGGTAACTCAATAGGTACTCTAATTCACTAAAGACATGTATTCAATTCAGATGGTTACTATCTGCCCAATAGTATCACTATCATATTTTCCTCAATTAGGAAATCCAGTTTTAGCCATGCCCCAGTCCCACCTATCTCTAGCTAAGCTCAACCCATGCTTTACCTGGGTTGGGATCAATTGATCCCTGCACACTGCAAATATCAATTTCCAGTAAACTATACAGGTATGCTGTTGAATATTTTGAAACAAATTTGACTGGGTGCTGTTGCTGCCTATCAGAATGTTTGTTGAATAGTAAAGACATACAATTTATACAACTATGCTTAGTCCATCATCAATGGATAATTTTTTTAGCTATGCCCCACCCATCTCTAGCTAATCTCCGCCCCCCCACCTAGCTTGTGTTGGGATCGATCGATAACTGAACTCCCTGACTACTAATTTTCAGAAAACTGTACACGTAAGCTATTGAATATTTTGGAACTAATTTAACTGGGCGCTGTTGCTGCCATACCAATCAAATTAGTTTCAAAATATTCAACAGCATGTTTATTAAATTGTAAAGACATACAATTTGTACAACCTATCAGACTATTAGGAGTTAAAGACGGGCGAAATATAATCATTTATGATGTAATGATTATGACATCATCCTACACACCGTTTACATGTAGCTGATTATAACATCAGATGATACATGTAGATGGATACCCTGCAAAGGTGAATTAAGAGTTTGTGACGAACTTAGCTACGCTATTCATGACGTCATAATGAACTGCGTGATGTGTACAATGACATCATAATGAATGACGTCGATAAGTACGTCACGAATGCATATTTGAAGATGGCCTATGCTTTGTTGTACAAATTATGGCAGCAACAGCACCCAGTCAAATTAGTTACAAAATATTCAACAGCTTCCCTATATATTTTTCAGGAAATTGATAGCTAGGGCATTTGGGAATCGATCAGTTCCAACACGGCGAGGTGTGGGTGGAGCTTAGCTAGTGATGGGCGGGGCATAGCTAAAAATGGAAAGGTCCATTGATTATGACGTCAGCCTACGTGCGAGATAGTTGATTGTGAGGTCATATGATTGACTGAGAAAGGGGATTCATGCATCTCCTGAATTATCTGAGTTTTTGCATCCTCGAGTCAATTGAATTTGATATTTTTATTTGCAGTCCGTCAGAATAACTGGCCACCTGTTCCATCATTTTGTCCAGTTGGGCCATGCTTTTATCAAGACTTCAGTGTCGACATTCCATTAGAGTTTCAGAGAACAGTCAAGTTCATCTACTATTTATGGATGTGTAAGTTTATTCATCTGTTTCTTGTTGCCCTGCTACAGTGTTCATTCCAGGACGCGCCATTGCGCCATAGTCCCCTGAATTCCAGCCAGGCCGCAAAGGAAATAACCTAGTGGATAAAACGAGTGCATAAAATATGTGCACGAAAAATTGGATACATAGCTGTCAAACGCGGAAGATTTTTTAACTTCGTCGGAAAACTTCAAAGCCATACATGTGCGATAACGTGCCCGTACAATGTTATGTAGCAGTCAATTCCAATAATTTGATTGGACCAATTGGGAAGTGATGTAGCCACATAAATTATATTGAAAAAATAAGTGGCCAATTAGCGAAAGTCGATCTCTGATACGGACATAGATTCCAAACGTGTCACTTTGTTGAACTTTTTTGCAAAAAAAAAATCAGAGCCTATTACCGAAAATCAGCCTGCCACTGAGGCTGCATGGCTTGATCCCAGCATTGCTAACGGACATGATACTGATGTTGCAGTACTGATTAAAAACTCGGCTGACGAAAACGCAATAGTTTCAGTTAATGATACAGATCGGACAGCAGTGGCTACTGCGAAAGACCGGATCTTTCAGGAAAAGTGGACACAATTGTTTTCGTGGTCAAAATATGATAAAGAAATTGTGTGTCCCTTATATTTTGCCAATGTCCCCACATTTTTGATGGCATGGGTCATTTGTCCCCACATATTGTTACCCTAGAATGAACACTGATGGTAATTCTTAGCACATGTACACTAAGTGAAAGCCATCCTTCATGTGGCACATTTAGATTTTGTTTAAAACCCTTTAGCAGTTAACACTCGTATCAGCCAAAAACGGCTTCTGTAGTGGTCATGAGAAATGTCTATTTTCAGACCAACAGAAAACTATTCCAGTGGTAATTTTTCAAAAATGGTCTCCTGGTCTGCAAATTGACATTTTCTATAAGAAGATTGAAATTTTCTTGAACAAATTTGTTTGTTAAAGGGTTAACGCACAAGCTGATAAAAAATTGCTTTTGCAGTGATCTTGAGAACATGAGTCATGAGACGAGTATTTTTTAGAATTTCCCACTGGAATGACTTGCTCGATTGTCCTAAATAATCTCTTGGTCTGAAAATTGACATTTTCAATGAGAAAATATAAATTTACCTGATGAATTGTCTGGGTTAAATGGTTAGTCCATGCTTACCACTGACCATATTTTTGCCTCATGTATTGTCCAGATATTGCTCTATACATGTAGGTAGTTTTTATATGCCTGTGCGAAGTGTGTTCGTATTATCTGATGACGTCCACCATCTGTCTGTCCGTCCATCTGTACATTTCATGTCCGGGCCATATCTCAGAAAGTTTTTAACCTACGCTTTAAGTTTTTTCAGTGAAAAGATTGGGGAAATCTCTCATTAATCCTTATTGCCCAGAGGTATCTGTCTGCCTTGAAAGCCACCCGTCCATCTGGTTTGTGTCGGGCTATATTTGGAAAAGTATTTAACCCGCATCTCTGAACGTTTTAACCTATGCTCCTAATTTTAGTTCTATCAAAATAGATTAGGGATGGACAACATGTCATGATTTTATTTTGACAAATTATGACTATATTTGCCAGAATTGTCTCCCTCGAAAGACTGAAATTCGTTAAAACTTTCCTCTGTGCCATAACTCAGAAAGTTTTTAATTTGCGGTCATAATTTTATTCAGCGAATAGATCATGGATAGCTGGAGTATCATGATTTCGTTTCATCAAAATCTGTCAATATTCCCCAGATTTATCTGACTTTGAAAGTAGAAAATTTGTGTATCATCCGAGATATATCTCAGAGAAATTTGTGTTCAAGTAAAAGTATAATTCAACAACTGCTGTATATTGAGTTTCAATAAAACTCTTGTTTTTGCTTGGTTCAGTCTTACAAAATTAGTTCACTGTCCGAGTAATGGGCTTTATTACCCAAGGGTTTGACACCAGAGTGGTAAGGGTTTAAACAGGTGCATGGCAGTACAGCTCAGAGATAGCTTAACATGTTTCCAAAATAAAATAAAACCTACTGTAGAATAGAACATAATTTGATTTGTAAGGCAGCAACGGCTTCAAATCAAATTAAAATTACAGTATGTCCAAAATATTCAACAGAATATTTCTTACATTGTGTTCAAAATTGTACTAACTAACTGTTTGTTTTGGAATCATGTTAGTTTATTTATGATTTATCATCTGGTCATATGATATATAACATTATTACTCATGCCGCCGATGGCCGGTGTGCGTATTGCAGTCGGTGCCATGTTTGTGTCTCTGTCTGTTTGTCGGAGGCACATCTTGGAATCCTATGAAGTAGAATCACCAAATTTGGCAAATACATTGATCTTATGAGTGGATCCCAATACACATTTTTAGCCATAAATCTGCAAGTAATGTTGCACATCCATGTATATTATAGGTGGCTACAAGGTCTATGAGGTTCAAAACAAAGCATCAAATATCTATGTCATGGGGTCACGAAGCGCATTGCTAAGACAGAGCACAAAGGGCGTGAGTCGGCATCTCCCTTGAGTACATTCTAGTTATAATCATGATAATTGTTGTTGTTTATTTGTTTCAGTTTATTCATTAACATTGTTCCTGAATATTATGGGCAGCATAGCATACTTTAGTCAGGTTACAGATTCGGGAGCCACGTTTGGTCTATCCATTCTCTGGTTTGTTCTCTTCACACCATGTTCATTCCTCTGTTGGTACAGACCTGCCTACAAAGCTTTCAGGTACAGTAAACTTGACTCTGATGCAGTCAGATTCTGTAGGTATTGAACGGATCCATTCCTAACTATACCCCCCCCCCCCACACATTTCTAGCTAAGCTCCGCCCACTTTTATGCATATTGGATTCAATTCATACTGAGCTATCCAGGTAAGCTCTTGAATATTTTGAAACTAATTTGACTGGGTGCTGTTGCTACCGCAACAGCTCTCAATCAATTTAATTTCAAAATATTCAACGTATTTTTTTTAAAATTGTAAATTTATCAGACAAGCAATTCGTAGACTTGACAGACTCCGAATTTCATAACGCAGACCTCAAAGTCCTTATGGTTATGACATCAGCTAATTAATGATGTCATTGATTAGCTCACCATGGCGGCTGTCCTCTGTCCATCATAAGTCCATCAAATTACTTCTCCATAATCTTGATTAATGATTTGACTGATTTCAACCAAATTTGAGTGGAAGAATCCTATGATGGTACCATCCAGAATTTTGATTGATCAATTGTTTGGGTGAAAATGTAAGATTTTATGAACAAATTTACCGCAAGTTGTCAAAATGCCGCTCCTTAGTTGCTTAGCATAATTCAACCAAATTTGGCTAGACGGATTTTGTGCTGGTAGGCTCTAGAACATATATTCAGAATTTTGATTGATCAATTTTTTGGGTGAAAATCTTAGATTTTATGAAAAATATACTAGGAATTTTTCAAACGCTACTGCTCCTTAGTTGCTTGACATAGTTCATCCTAATTTGGCTAGAGACACCCTATCATGGACTTTCGTGGTAAAGATTCAGAACTTCTATACAGAATTTTGATTGGTAAATTTTTGGGGTGAAAATCTTAGATTTTATGAAAGATTTACTGTAAATGGTAAAGACGCTATAGTTCATTAACCGCTTGGCATATCTTAACTTAATTTGACAGGAAGGACCCTATGGGGATAGGCTTCAGAACTTGTATACACAATTTTGTTGGCAGCCATCTTTAATTTTCCATAACATGGAAAAGCGTTTAAAATGCTCAATAACTGCGTGGGAGATTTTAACCAGACTTGGCTGGAAATGCGGTCGGCTTAAGAACATTTGTACAGAATTTTTGTGCCATTTTTTAGGTGAAAATCTTAGATTGTAATAAAAATTTGCCATAAATTGTCAAAACACTTACTCATTAACGGCTTGGTGTATTTCTACTTAATTGGGTGGACAGTACCCTATTGGACTAGGCTTCAGATCTTGTATACAGAATTTTGATTGGTCAAATCTTTCGGCAGACATCTTGTATTTTCCAGACATGTTTCAGCAGCGTTTAAATCGCTACTACACTTAATCAACATCTAGATTTCAACCAAACTTTGGTGTAATGGTCCTACATGTATGATGATCTAGGCTTTAAAAAATCAAATGAGAATTTTGATTGGTCAATTTCTTTTGCGGTCACCTTGAATTTTCCCGAAATTATCTGTCATGTCTTTATAAATGCAAAGACTTCAAATGCTAATGGTCCAGGTGAGCGTCACAGGCCTCTTCTTATAAAGTGAGTTATTTGGGTGGCAGAGCGGATCCTTATATGTCTCAGAAAATGTGTTGCCTACTGAGATTACAGACTAACAAAGCTCATTTCTTTCTCTTTCTCAAATTTGCTACATGTATACGCAATACAACTTAACACAAATTTAACATTTCCTTGGAGCAGAAGCAAAACAAAGATAAAACATTAAGTTTCTGGGTTTTTTGTCCGTTTCCGTCCAATAACTCTAGACTGAACAGATTTGAACCAAATTCAGAATTTAGATTTTTGTATTAAGACAGAGCTCGGGTTTCTGTTTTGTTAGTTTCCATCAATAATTCCCAGAGCTATCACCTTTGAAAAATACAAACTTCCTTTAAAATTTAACGTCATTCCCTTAAAACAAACACTGTAATGTAAGCACTTATAGCAGGTATAGGAGCAGGCAAGTGAATCCTTAGGTTCCTTACATGCCATTTCAACAAATGCGGGAATCGAGGATATTTGTGTTGCTTGCAATGTCTTGTTTATGTAATTTTGCGTGTTCAAATTTGTCAATTCAGTACAAACTTCATCAATGTGGTAATTGCATCTATGCAAATGAATATGAATCATACATGAAGTTAATTAATTAAATATCATTGCTCTCCTACTCTCTCTCTCTTTTTCAGAAGTGACAGTTCATTTAATTTCTTCTTGTACTTCTTCGTACATTTCTTTCAATTCTGTTGCTCGATTGTTCAAGCATTGGGCTTCAATGGCTTCACAGTGTAAGTACTTGTTATTTTGCACTGAGTAAATATTAACCGTTTCACTGACAAATCCCTGAAAAAGTAAATTCTTTGCAATATAAAACTTATTATGTTGAATATTTTGAAATTAATTTGACGAAGTCAAATTAATTTCGAAATATTCAGCATTTTTCCTCTATGGTTGCCTTAAAGTTGAGATATGGTGAAAACATCAGTGAAAGGGTTAATCTGATGATTGATCGAGCGTATCTAAATGTTACAGTACAGATCACATATAGCAAAACATTTTTCCAAACTGCAATGAAACGTAAACTTGAATATTTTGAACATAATTTGATTGGAACCTTCAATTACTTTCAATCCAATTATTATGCTTATATTATATAGTATGTTTTGTCCCATCCATATGTTCGTTTATCCTTGCGTCCCGAAAATCTTGTCTCTGCAATTTCTCATACAGTTTGAGAGAGAATTGTTTGAAACTTGACAGGATGATTGTACACCATCCACCGATGTGCCTAATGTTAAAAAAGATTTTCATCGGTCCACCCCATATGTCTGTCCGTCCGTCCATGCATCACGAAAATCTTCACTGCAGTTTCTCAGACAGGTTGAGAGAATTATTTGAAACTTGACAGGATGATTGTACACCATCCACAGATGTGCCTAATGTTTAAAAAAAACCATGTATCCATTCCGGCCATCCATAGGTCCGTCTGTACATACATCCCGAAATCTGATGTACTCATCTTGGTGGTGGGCTGTATGTCAGCCTGAAGCCCAAAATATTCAACAGAACATTGCTTATGTCATGTTCAAAATTGTACTAAAATGTTTCTATTCTTGTTTTTAGCTCACCTGGCCTGAAAGGCCAAGTGAGCTTATGCCGTGGCGACCGTCCGTCGTCCATCAACTTTTCCTTTAAACGACTTCTTCTCGAGAACCACTGGGCCAATTTCAATTATATTTGGCAGAAAGCATCCTTAGGGCATCGGGATCCAAGTTTGTTCAAATGAACCCGATCGGCCGGTGGCCATTTTGGATTTAGGCAGATTTTAGGACACATCTTTAAAAATCTTCTCCGAAACCGCTTAGGGGATTGATGCAAATCTCATGAAATATGATCTAGGGCAAGAGCTGAACCAAGTTTGTTCAAGGGAACTTTATTGGTCAAATGGTTCGGCGGCCATCTTGGTTAACATAGTTGTAGCGAAAATGACGTCTTCTCCAGAACCAGTGAAGGGATCGGGCCGAAATATGGCAGATATGATTAGGATCTAAGGGCCATTAGAGTTTGTTCAAGAGAAGTTGATCTGTCAAAAACCATGGCCGCCGTGGGCCAATAAAAATATAGAGTGTTTGGTGGCCATATTGGATTTTAAGGATGAAATTGGTTTTGCGGTATTTTGGTCACAAATTTACAATTTTCGAAACTGTCGGATAAACGGTTTGGCGGCCATCTTGGATCATTTTCCCGCCAAAAGTGCCCATACTAAAGCAATGGGAAATTTAAAATGTTTTCTTCTCGAGAACTACTGGTCCGATTTTAATTATATTTGGCAGGAAGCATCCTTAGGGCATCGGGATCCAAGTTTGTTCAAATGAACCCGATCGGCCAATTTGGCCAGCGGCCATTTTGGATTTAGGCCAATTTTAGGAAGTGTCTTTAAAAATCTCCGAAACCGCTTAGGGGGTTGATGCAAATCTCATGAAATATGATCTAGGGCAAGAGCTGAACAAAGTTTGTTCAAGGGAACTTGATTGGTCAAATGGTTCGGCGGCCATCTTGGTTGACCTAGTTGTAGCGCAAATGGCTTCTCCCGGAACTGCTGAAGGGATCGGGCCGAAATTTGGCAGATATGATTAGGGCCTAAGCTTTGTTCAAGAGAAATTGATCCGTCAAAAAACATGGCCGCCGTGGGCCAATCAAAATATAGCGTGTTTGGTGACCATATTGGATTTTTTTATCTGATGGATTTTGAGGCCAAAAATGGTTTTGTATGTGTTTTCCGGTATTCTGATCACAAATTTACAATTTTTGAAACTGTCAGATAAACGGTTAGGCGGCCATCTTGGATCATTTTCCGGCCAAAAGCTCCCATACTAAAGCAATGGGACATTTAAAATGTTTTCTTGTCGAGAACTACTGGTCCGATTTCGATTATATTTCTCAGGAAGCATCCTTAAGGCATAGAGATTCAAGTTTGTTCAAACGAAGCCGATCGTCCAATTGGGCCGGCAGCCATCTTGGATTTTGGACGATCTTTAGAAACGTCAAAATCTTCTCCGAAACCGTTTGGGGGGATTGATGCAAACCTCATAAAATATGATTTAGGGCAAGTGCTGAGCCAAGTTTGTTCAAGGGAACTTGTTTGGTCAAATGGTTCTGAGGCCATCTTGGTTGACCTAGTTATAGTGAAAATTACTTCTCCAGAACCGCAGAAGGGATCGGGCCGAAATTTGGCAGATATGATTATGGCCTAAGGACCATTAAAGTTTGTTCAAGAGAAATTGATCCATCAAAAAAACATGGTCGCTGTGGGCCAATCAAAATATAGCATGTTTGGCGGTCATATTGGATTTTTTTATTTGATGGATTTTGTGGCCCAAATTGGTTTTGTATGTGTTTTGGGGTATTCTGAGCTCAGATTTGAAATTTTCGAAACTGTCGGATAAATGGTTTGGTGGCCATCTTGGATCATTTTCCCGCCAAAAGCTCCCATACTAAAGCAATGGGAAATTTAAAATGTTTTCTTCTGGAGAACTACCTGGCCGATTTCAATTATATTTAGCAGGAAGCATCCTTAGGGTGTAGAGATTCAAGTTTGTTCAAACGAAGCCGATCAGCGAATTGGGCCGGTGGCCATTTTGGATTTTGGCCAATTTTTAGAAACGTCTATAAAAATCTCCGAAGCCGCTTATGGGATTGATGCATACCTGATGAAATATGATTTAGGGCAAGTGCTGAACCAAGTTTGTTCAAGGGAACTTGATTGGTCAACTGATTTGGCGGTTGTCTTGGTTGACCTAGTTGTAGCGAAAACAACTTCTCCAGAACCGCTGAAGGGATCAGGCCGAAATTTGGCAGATATGATTAGGGACTAAGGGCCATTAAAGTTTGTTCAAGGGAAGTTGATCCGTCAAAAAACCTGGATACCATGGGCCAATCAAAATATAGCATGTTTGGTGTCCATATTTGATTTTTTTATTTGATAGATTTTGAGGCCGAAATTGGTTTTATGTGTTTTTGGGTATTCTAATCTCAAATTTGCAATTTTCGAAACTGTTGAATAAATGGTTCGGTGACCATCTTGTTCATAAAGCGCATTCTTGTTGAAATGCCTATGGTCCAGGTGAGTGATACAGGCCCCTTGGGCCTCTTGTATTTAATAGCAGTACTGTCACCTGGTTTCTGGGACTAAAGTTAGTCGTCGTCATGGCTTTTGGTTTGCTTTGCCTTTTAATGGTAAAGATGGGCCAAACCGGCTTATGCAGTCGTATTCTTTAATGTGCATTTGCAGGCCAAGAGAAGACTGTTTTTGTAACTGGGCCAGTCATTCCAGTGATAAATTTTCTAAAATAACCATATCTTGGCTTGCAAATGAACATTAAATGAGCAACTATTCCCATTTTCTTTGCCAAATTTGACTAAAATCTTACCGCTCTTGATGTCAAAATTTTCAAATTTCAAATTAAATTAAAAGATGAATTTGTGTTCATTTTTTCAACATATTTGGTGGAAAATGTTGCTGTGATCTACCAAAATTGTTGAAGAACGTACAACAGTTTCTTTGCTATTGACACAGTAAAAGATAGAATATTGCCATCAGAGTAGTCGGGTTTATTTGAACACCACTTATTTTTGCGGGTGGGTGGGTGTGCGCTACCTCCAGAGGGCCTGTGATACAGGAGCTACTCAGTGTCACGTTTGACTCACTAACCATAGTTAGCTATAGCTAGATCTAAGTCGAATGTGACATAGTTAACTAGCTATAGTCGACTGAGCACCTGAGCTCGGTTCCAAATTTTTGGAAGGAAATTGTCATAAAATCCAAAATGGCGGATAGGTTTCACTTTCCGTGGTAAAATGCATATAAACATGTTAATATTTCCCTAACCTATGTAAGTTTGATGATATTATGGTGCCCTACGGTAAATCAATGTTCACAAGGGCCATTCCCTTCCTGCTTTATATGATATGGATGCTTTTTGACATCTTAGTGTAGGGACAGTGGTTTTCCATTTCAGAATTGGCCATTTTCCGTTTCACCAAATTGCAGATTCTGTTTCATTTCCATTTTGTTAACTATATCATCTAAGCTTCATGTACATTTAATGAAGTCAATTAAACTGCCAAATTTGTGTCGTGCATTGTGTTATTAGTATGTTCAGAAAGTCTGAAGTCAAAGTGGAGAATATATCGGTATCTAATAATTTACAATTTTAGATGAGACTGTTCCACTTTCTTTAGGAAATTTATTGCAAAACCACTGTCCTTATTAGTGATCAAAAGTACTGGTAACTCATTTTCATAGGCCATCAAACCGGGCGACAGAAATGGTTAATCAACACTGGTACCCAGTTCCAAATTTTCTGCAATAGTAAATCAATGGGGAATCGTGTACCAACGACCCTATAGTGAACTATTTAGCATCTGACTAGGCATAGCAACTGCTCATGTTCAATAAACCAGCAAACTGGCTACGCCGATGGTTAGCCAGTCGAACTTGAGGCAAGATGTCTGTAAATGGATTCTTCAGAGAGATGAATTAAAACATGATAAAATGGACACGATTCATCACTCTCAATTAATACATTAATGGGTAACTCAAATTTATTCAAGAAAATCTAAATATTTGTTTATTGAATGTCCATTTGCATGCCAAGAGAAGACTATTTTTTGAAAATTTACCACTGGAATGAGTGACTCCGTTATCATTCCAGTGACAAATGTTCAAAAATAGTCTTCTCTGATCTTGCAAATGGACATTCCTCAAGACCACTGCAGAGGCGGGTTTTCCTCAAGACCACTGCAGAGGCGGGTTTTCCTCAAGACCACTGCAGAGGCGGGTTTTCCTCAAGACCACTGCAGAGGCGGGTTTTCCTCAAGACCACTGCAGAGGCGGGTTTTCCTCAAGACCACTGCAGAGGCGGGTTTTCCTCAAGACCACTGCAGAGGCGGGTTTTCCTCAAGACCACTGCAGAGGCGGGTTGACCATTAACCCTTTAGCCCAAAACGGCTTCTACCAGTGGTCTTGAGAAATGTCAATTTGCAGACCAAGGGAGTAACTTTTTTTTTTAATTTACCACTGGAATGACTGGCTCGATAGCCAAGCCAGTCATTCCAGTGCTAAACTAAAAATAATCTTCTCTTGAGATGCAAATTGACATCTTCTTTGAAACAATTTATACATATATGGTCTTGGACAAATTCAAGGGTTAATACCTATTTTAACCCTTTGAACACTTAAGCCACAGTATTTATTTTGATGATGCATTTCAGGACGGCTATTGAATATTTTGAAACCAATTGGACTGGATTGATTACCCTTTTAATGGTTAAGCCTGCCAAAACCGTCCTCTTCAATTTGGTCTTGCGAAATGTCAATTTTTTACATTTTCCGAATGGAATGACAGTTTAAAAATATTTTTTTAATTAGTCTGGCTCGATCAAGTTGGATCTTAATCTGAATGCCAGTGCTCAGTTTGGCACTTCTTTTTATACTTGTTGTTGACCAGTTACACTTGTCCTACTCGTTTAAGCGGATACAAAAATATGGTTACATGTAATCGTTTCTAACCATAGTTTTTAGTTTACTTTCAAAATATTCAACACCTTTCCTATATAATTGGTTTATCACTATTCTCTGTTTCAGCGGTATTATTAACGGCCTCAAAACTATTGGGGCAAATGTAGCCGTTGGGCTCATTATGATATGTATCGGCATTTTCTTTGCCGCTATATCAATTCTGAGTTTTGCTACGCTTGTTAAGGTAATCAAGGACGACGCCGAAGGGGGTCTAATCTTTTGTTGGTTTGATTTTCGCATGGTTGTTGTTAAACTTTACGCAATTTGCTTGTTTTTCATCGTGAGATGTTTGATGTACATACATGTATACACTTGTACATAGTCTCCATAGACATGCCTTAATCTTTTAATTACCAAACCAACAAAAACGTTTTCCGCAGTCGTCTTGAGAAATGTCCATTTACAGGCCAAGAGAAGGTAATCGTTAAAGATTCACATAACTGATCTAGTTATTCTTGTGAATTTTCAAATATACTCTTCTTGTCTTGCAACTGGCCATAGACGGGGTAAAGATTTAGACTTTCTAGACCAATCAGTGCCATTAAATATTTAGTCCCTCGGCCTACGTGAAAGTAATCGTATGCCGCATAGAAATACAGCTTTGAAATAACTTGCTGTTGAATATTTTGAACATAAGTGGATTGGAATACATTGCTGTGTGAAGTAGCAATGTCTTCCAAACTAATTATGCTCAAAATATTCAACAGAACATTTCTTACATCGTGTTCAAAATTATATTAAGTAGCAGGCATGGGGTGCCAGGCACAAGCCCTTGCACTTAAAAAAGGGCTTAAGCACAAGCACAAGCCCTCTGTTTTCAAAGGGCTTAAGCACAAGCACAAAAGCCCTTTGCAAAGGGCTTAAGCACTTTTGAGGAAATTACATAGACAATTGATAATTCTGTTTGATATAAGGGTTGGTCAAACCGTTATAAATACATGTAGAGAATAAGCAAAATGATTATCACAGTTTATTAATTTTGAGAATAGTTCTGTTAAAAAGTCTCAGCACCCAACTCTGGTAGTATTATTAGAATAAAAAGCAATTAGCAACTAACATGTAACAGGAAAAGGGACAAACTACTTAAGATAGGTGTACATTCACGAGTTCCAAGTCTTATCCATTTAACCATTGAGATTTCTGTTTCTCATTTTCAAATCAAATATACAAATCCATCGAGTAGCTGTGTATGTTGAAATTAACTTGCCTGAAATATGTTGTTAAGATAGATCAACAGCTCCCAATGAAGTTAGATTCAATATGTTCAACAAAATATTCCATACATCATAACATATTTGTCATATCTGTTCTGTAGGGTTTAACCCTGCACTGGACTACTGGTAAAGCCTACCGAAATGGCCTCTGCCTTGGACTTGAGAAATGGCTATTTGTAGACAAATTTAAGGTTAATTGTTAAATTTTACTGGATCGATTCCAGTTGTAATTCTCAAAAATTGTCCTGGTCTGCATATATCAGAATTTTCTGACCATATTTTACCATTAAATGGTTAGTTATTTCCTTGAAAAATATCTTACTTTCAAGGCAGCCATACTGGGAGAGTTGCAGTATATTTCAAAAATAATTTGACATATAGCCATTGCTGATGACAGCAACATCTGTTGCACTAATAATTTCAAAATATTTAACAGAATATAATTTATATTGTAAAGAAGTTATTTTATCATGCCTTAACTAGTGGCAGAGATAGATCAAAAGACGGGAATTGTCAGGAGGGTGGGAGCCTACATTAAAAGACCATTCCTATTCAGTAGCATTATCTACATCTGTGTAATTAAAAGACAGACATTGGGATATATACACCTGTGCAAAAGTTAAGCACCAGCAAAAACAATAGAACGTAGAAACATGATGGTACAACTAGGCTGCCATACTTTTTGTCCCCGCGTTAGCTGACATAATTCCAAGTACGAAATGCACATGCATGCATGACTTCACGCCGCTTGATGTCCGTGCATGGTGGGAAACAGCACACGTGTTCAGTTATGTAAAAGTCCAGTTTGAGGTGTAGAACATTACATACAGATTTAGGCGACAAGATTAGGAATTTTGTGTTCATGACCGTGGTTTATTTGTACAGAGAGAATTAGCTCTTGATTGTGAACCGCTATGGCAAGACGAAGGTTAAGTGATCGTGTGAAATGGCAAATCATAGGCATGCATACCACTGGTATGTCATGCAGAGAGATTGGCAGACAGCTGAACATTAACCATACTGTAATCAGTCGTTTGATTGCAAAACATGGGCAAACTAACGAGGTGAAGGACAGGCCCAGATCTGGAAGACCGAAGAAGACTACTGGCCGTGATGATTGAGCCCTAGTACGCCTTGTTAGGAGATCTCCATTCACCAACAGCAGAGTGCTCAGCCAGCAATGGGAAACGCGCAATAGAGTGTCAATGTCTACCGTCAAAAGGAGACTGTATGCTGCTGGCATGAAAGCTAGGAGACCTGTCAGACGTCCTCTCCTCACTGCACACCACAAAGAGGAGCGTCTGAGGTGGTGCAACGAAAGAAGACACTGGAACATGAGATCCTGGAGACGGGTACACTGGTCCGATGAAAGTCGGTTCCTGCTTCATGCCACAGATGGTCGAACTCGTGTATGGAGGTCCAGACGCACGGCGTACGACCAACGTAACATCATGGAAGAAGTTCCATTTGGTGGAGGTTCCGTTATGATATGGGGGTGCATCTCATTTGATTGTAAGCTGGATCTGTTGACTGTACCTGGAACACTAAATGGACAAAGATATCAAGATTCCATACTGGATAGAGTTGTGGTCCCTCATTTTGTAAATCATGCACCTGGAACCCACCCTATATTCATGGATGACAACGCCCGACCACATCGTGCTAGAGCTGTGCATGAATACCTCCGCTAGAATGCCATCGAAACCCTACCATGGCCAGCAAGGAGCCCTGACATGAACCCTATTGAGCATATCTGGGACATTCTGGGAAACATGGTGAGAAGGAGGGATCCTCCTGTGCAGAACCTACAGGAATTAACAGACGCACTCCATCTTGAATGGCAACGAATACCACAATGGCGTATCAGTCGGTTGGTGACCAGCATGAGACGTCGTGTCCAGGCCGTCATCCAGGCACAAGGTGGATATACCCGGTATTAATAATGACGGTCTCAAACTCGTGCACAGATGTTAAACTTCGTTTTCAGACACCATTAATGACAATCTAGCCACGTGTGTCAACTGTAGGGCAATAGTTGTCAGTTGTGTCAACGTAACCATATTCAGGCCTCGTTTTCAAGTTCAAACAAAAACATACAGTGTTTCCCCACCATCATAATCAGCATTCCTCTAGTTGCATTATTACCTCTTGCACTAAGATGGATGGGTACATAAATGTTTATGCTATTGCTTTCCTCATAGCACATGAATATACCCTCGCATGTGCGTAAAAATAGGGTGGTGCTTAACTTTTGCACAGGTGTATATCTTGCTAGAGGAAGGGTAGCTGGGATGTCTGAAATTCATTGTTTTGTATTGACTAGATAAGCTGAGCAGCTAGAATGGTCAGTTAACACCACCAATCATTCAGTCTATATCATCCTGAATTTTCAGAATGTTGATTTCAATGTTGATAAATTTTGTCCCTGTTGAACATTTTGAAAGGAAATTGACTGAAACAGATGTAACTTGCTTTAAAGCTATTCAGAGATGTCTGTATTTGCCTCCCTTTTAACCAGCTTTTTTAGATATAACGTGTAACAACTATTTAAGTAAAGTGGACATAGAGTAAAATGGGTTAATGTTTTCCAGCTCTACAGGCATGATAGGCCAGATAAAACATTATATATGATAATAAGGAAAAATTAGTTACCTCTCCGGGATGTAGAAATTGTTTGAGTGTAGCATTCGTGACCATCTCGGTCACTTCTTCAGCACTAACTGACGGTCGCTGGCAATGTCACTCTGGTCAGATCTTGTGGAGTCACGTGACAGCATGGACTGGTAGACTGCTGGTATACGGTAGCCCTTGTCTCTGTTCATGGTTGTTTGATGCTTGTAGATTTCTATGGCCTCTTTAACCTTCTGTTTGAATAAGTTGGTCTCAATGTTGATGACCGAGGCACTGCTGGCGGGGATGACGTGGCCAGTGGATTCTGTATGTTCTGCCACAGCTGAGTTGGAATTAATTTTAAGACTGGTGCTGAGAGGCCTTTTGGTTTCGCCTATGTATGTCCCCTCACGTTGGTCACATTTGATCTTTTAGATGTCTCCAGAGCATTCATCTGTGGTGAGTTTATCTTTGGGTCTTGCTAGTTGTGATCTTAAGGTGTTGACGGGCTTGTGGTAGGTTTTGATGTGTTGTTCTCTGAAGAGTCTGCCAAGGTGTTCTGATAGGCCTTGGATGTACGGAAGTCCGACTAGTGGAAGTTTTTCGACATCTGGTGATTTATTACGAGGTGGGGGAGGTAGTTTTCTACATGCCGGAGAGGTAACTAATTTTTCTTTATTAGGAATCATCCTGGGATCGGGACCAACTTTTTCGGAACTATTATATATGATGTACAAATATCCTGCTGAGCATTTTGTTAATAATTTTATTAAGGCAGCAACAGCTTAATCTAGTCAAATTAGTTTCCAAATATTTAACAGGTTTTGTGGCCATTCTCTTAAAATAATGAATACATGTAATTAAGCCATTTCATTCTGAATTCACAAAAAAAAGTTTTAGGTAGGATTTGAAAGCTACAAAGTGTTAACTATAAGTATTGATTCAAGGTGAACATTTAAAAAGGGCTTGAAAGCACATGGTATTTTTAATGTGCTTAAGCCCAAAGCCCTTTTTGGATTAAGGGCTTAAGCACATTTGCAAGCCCTTTGAAAAAGGGCTTACACCCAATCAAGCCCTAAGCCCAAAGGGCTCCGCCCCATGCCTGTTAAGTAGCATGTTTTTGTTCTGGATACAAATTGACTTATTTATTCACTGCGCTGTAAACAATGTCATAACCCACCCAAAACCTGATTAACAGTCATCAGTTTTAGTAAGCATAACGCACTTCTAAATATAAATCATTGTATTGTCTGCATAACCGGGTCGATCGATCTCAGTTTTCGTTGAGCCGTGCTAAATGTTGTTTTGCTTTTACTCATGACAATTATTTTCTAGCATGGAATAGCATTGAGTGATTATTATTCAGTCCTAATTGCTGTCTATAATGGACTCTTACTTTTAGCACGATTGTGGTTCCTTAACTCTTTAATGGTCAAGCTGGCCAAAACCAGCCTCTTTTATGCTCTTGTCTATTGTCCATTTGCAGGCCAAGAAAATACTATTTTTGAAAATTTACCACTGGAATAACTGGCTCGATAATCGAGCCAGTTATTCCAGTGATAAATTTTCCAAAATTGTATTCTCTTGGCCTGTAAATGGACATTCAATAGACAGATATTTAAATTTTCTTGACCAAATTTGACCATTAATGTGTTACGACGTGTAGTCATAGGACCACGTGTCTTGAGGACTTGGCAGTACAACTCAGAAATCAGTTTAAATGTTTCCAAAATAAAGACAGAAACACATGTTAGGAGTTAATACAGTTTTGAAAATGATGTAAGAAATGGTCTGTTGAATATTTTAGACTTAAACCTTTAACCCTCATATCAGCCGAAAACGGCTTCTACAGTGGTCTTGAGAAATGTCCATTTGCAGAGCAAAAGATTATTTTTTTAATTTGCCACTAGAATGACTGGATCGATAACTTAGCCAGTCATTCCAGTATTAAAATTTTCAAAAATAGCCTTATCTTGGTCTGCAAATGGCCTTTTTCTATAAGAAAATTTTTTTTGAGCAAATTCGCGTTTTAAAGGGTTAATCTGATTCAAAGCTATTGCTGCCTAACGCAGTAGTCAACAAATCATTTCTTACATTGTGTTCAAAATTGTTCTGTTTGTAAACATGACATTGTATTTCTAAGTTGTACTGTATGGGGCTCCGCATGCAGATATATTGCCATATTGTTTGCAGTTGATGTTATGTTGATTGCTGTGTTTCATTTTCATTGCCATTTGTAGTGGTTTTATCAATGGTCTGTCTGTAGTGGGCGGTGACACTCCAGCGGCCGGAATTATTATGATCATTGTCGGCGCTTTCTTTGGCTTAGTCGCCATCGCAAGTTTTGTTGTTTTAGTCAAGGTAAAATGCACTTAGATATACATGTACACGTACACTGACCGTGCGCGTACTGATTTTACACGGTCTCGGGTGTATTGCTTTTACACAGCCTCGGGTGTACTGCTTTCACATGACCGCGATCGTACTGCTTTTACATGGCCTAGGGTGTAAATCGGGCATTAATTTTCATTACAAGTCGGCCAAACACGGTGTCTGCCCTGGTCTTTGAGACTTTCCCATTTGCAGATTAAAAGAAGAGTATTTAAAAAAGAAAGTTTTCTAACATATTCTGATTTTCGTCTCCAAATGAGTATTCTATTTTTAAAATGTTGAATTTACTTGACTGTTCGACTGCTGCAATTCACCAGACCATAATTTCAATGGATAATACATGTAACTCTGGACCTGCTAAATATTTTGAAAACAATTTGACTGAAAGTTGTTTGTGGCTTAGCCACCAACACCTTTCAGTCAATTTGTTTTCAAAATATTCAGCATATCCAGAGTTAAACCCCATGGAAATTGTAGTCTGCAGAAATGCAGCAGGAAGACAGGTAAACGCGCTGGAACTTTGTGGATTTGATGAGTGGAAGTGAAACATGCTTCAGTCAACTTTGTTTATAGAATATGACTTAACACTCAAACCAGCTTCTGCTGGTGTCTTGATAAATGTCTATCAACAGACCAAGCGAACACTATTCTTTAAAATTTACCACCAAACGACTGGCTCAATAACCAAGCCAGTCATTCCAGTACTGAATTTTCAAAAATAGTCTCCTTGGCACATTATCTTTGAGTAAAATTTAAATTTTCTTGAACAAATTTGAGCATTAAATGGTTATTATAATCATTCAATATCTTAGCCCCCATCAAAATATGATTGCAACTGGGTGATATAAAGTGCTTGAGTGCTTGTAATTCTTTACTATCTGGTGGTGGTGCTTAGGCTTATTGTTATTGAGAGATGGTAATTTAAATAATAATGGGCTTTCAAATTTAAAAGATTTGTAGTTTTTAACATGCCCATCATATCAACGTTGACATAGATCTTCATTTAAGCGTTTACGCTATCTAATCCTTAGGCACTAGACATGCTAGAGATCTGTGTAGATATGATTTTATGGTCCGTCCACACCTGCATAAGTATAGTCGTACCCATTGTATCCACATAAAGATTTTAATCCCATAGTACAGTAGCACCCTGATGTGAATATTCTGTCTTTTATGGTGTGACAGCACCATCTTTCACCAAATTTGTTGAAAAATAAGCACCAGTTTGTCTTACTTTGATTTAAAGTGTACCTTTTGACATGAGAATGGTAAGTGTTGAATTGACCTTCACTCCATCCACAGACTCTTAGTCTAATGCTTAACCATTTAATGCTCAAGCCCGTAAAATCGGCTTCTGCCAGTGGCCTTGGGATTTATCCATTTGCAGTCTATTTTTTTTTAATTTACCACTGGAATGACTAACTTTGCCAGTCATTCCTCTGATTAATAATCGTGGTCTGCAAATGGACATTTTCTATAGAATTGAAATTTTGTTTGAAAAAATTTGATGGTTAACCTTTTAACCCTCAAATTTGTTTTAAAAAATTTCAATTTTCTCATAGAAAATGTCCATTTGCAGACCACGAGACAACTGTTTTTGAAAATTTACCACTGGTAAATTCTCAAAAATAGTCTCGTGGTCTGCAGATGGACATTTCTCAAGACCACTGCAGTTATTCTAGTCGTAAATTGCCCAAAATTGTGTCTTGGTCTGAAAATGTATATTTCAGGACGACTGCAGATGGAATTTTTTGGCTGATGAGTGTTAAAGAGTTAATCAGTAGTGACTTTGAATATGATTATCCAGCAACCGTGGCCCACCCCGTATACACGCCTTCATTAACCATTTAACTCTTACATTTTTTCAAGAAAATCTTAATCTTTTTTTGAAAATTTACCACTGAAATGACTGGCTCCGTTATCGAGCCAGTCATTCCAGTGGTAAATTTTCAAATATAGTCTTCTGTTGGTCGGCAAATGGACATTTCTCAAGACCACTGCAGAAGCCGTTTTTGGCTGATGTGAGTGTTAGAGGGATAAGCCACCTATGTAGAATGATAATGAGAGTAACTTCTATGGTATATTATTATGTTGCCATTATTCAGTGTATAGTGCTATTGCTGCCAACTGTTGATCATAACAAGCCATAGCTAGAGTGCTTTGTTGCTTTTTTGGCTGGATATTTTTTTTTTTTTGCCTCGATTGATGTGCATATCCTATCATGACTAACGTGCCCTGTAGGTGGGGATTAGAATACACCTTCCGTATCCTCTGCGTGTCGTAAGAGGCGACTAAAGGAGGTAAGGGTGAGGTAACCCTGACAGAAACCTTGAGTGCTGAAGACGGAGGTTCCAGGCCACACGGCGCACTCTAATAAACCATAGATCCACGCACTTAATGCTTATGATCATGTCGATAGTCACTTACAGGACTGGCGGTATGATCAGCGAACGAAAAGAAGAAAATCATGACTAATTACTAATAATAATAGTATATATTATTTATTAAGAAATATTTATGTCTAGCTATGTGGTACCTTCGCCTGATAAACTATTCGTAAAACCAGCCTCTGCGGTGTTCTTGAGGAATGTCCATTTGCAGGCTAAGCAGACTATTTTTGAAAATTTACCACTGAAGAGGCATAACACAGACAGTCATTCCAGTGGTAAATTTTCAAAAATTGTCTTGCCCTGAAAATGAACATTCAGTAAGCAAATATTTAGATTTTCTAGACAAAATTTGATAATTAAAAGGTTACCTATTGTTAGCTATTTGCCAGTCTAGTGGCCCATCTACATTGTATTGCCTGTTACTAAGCGACCACGTGTCTTTAGTGACCACTTGTCGGTGCTTTTAAGATGGTCTTTCCAGACAGGTTTGACTATAATATAGCATTAACGAAAACAAACACGAATCGCACCTCTCATATTGATTTCTTTGTTTTATCTGGACAATCTAACTTTATAATATCATCGCTATAGAAAATGTGCTGGTACAGAATCAGTAGAAGAAAGGCCTGTCTGTCTGTCCGTCCATCCATCACACTATCTCCCAAACCATTGGGTGGAATTAAATCAAATTTGGTATAATGTGGGTTATCCATATGATTCCGCTTAGCAAGACGATATTTAGATTTGGCTCCATCCACAGGGGCTGCGTGCCTGGGGTCAAACGGTCAAATCAGTTGAAACGCAACTCCTCTGAAATCGTTAGACGGCTCGTGCCTCTATTTCAATTTCGCAACTTAAAAAATGATTAAATTATACTTAATGAAATCATCATATGCTAAGATTTATTTCGTTTCATTACATATAGGCTCAGAGTTTAAGCTTCTAAAAGTAAACAATATAAACAATTTTATTTTCAGCAGTTTTGTTGTGAATATGCACCTTTAATTATTAGAGTTGTTTTAACATTATTTTTGTTTTTGTTTGACATTCCTACTAGGTACATCGGATATATCGTAGTACAGGTGCGAGTTTCCAAAAGGCTCAAGCTGAATTCGCTTCCGGTGTAATGCACAATGAAACGGTACAAACGGCTGTCGCTGACGGGGCGGCTTCGGCTGCGAAAGGTGCAGTCAGAGGTGCTGGCCAGGGCTATGGCAGCGGCGGTAGATACTAAATAATTATTGTATGTCATTGTTAAAGAATTGGCTGATTGAAAGGAAATGAATGCTTTGACACCGGACTCTAGTATGGTGTTTGCAGATCTTGGTGTTGAACTATTTTACGCATTCTAGTATTATGGTTACTGGACCAATCTGAAAAGACGATTACGTTGTTAAACCCATTTACCGTGAAGTAACTTTCAGTCTTCATGTGAGATAAATATGAAGTGATTATTTTCAAGGAAAGGATAACTTTTCAGTTGAATTGTTTTCAAAATAGTCTGTAAGAATTTTGCTTAGATGTATATATCAGGTGTCAAATCTTGCATACAAGACTGAATGTGACGGGTTAACCCTTTAGCACTCAAATTTGTTCAAGAAAATTTCAATTTTCTCTTAGAAAATATCCATGTGTCAACCAAGAGAAAACCTTTTGAAAATTTACCACTGGAATGACTGGCTCGTTTATCGAGCCAGTCATTCCAGTTGTAAATTTGCAGAAATAGTCTTCCCTTGGTCTGCAAATGTACATTTCTCAAGATGACTGCGGAAGCTGTTTTTGGATGTTATGAGTGTTAAAGGGTTAATTAATAGTTTAACCCTTAGAACCCTAAAGACTGAATTTGAAAAAGCATTTACAATTTCAAAAATATTCTGTTGGATTTCTTTAGACTAATTTGATCTATGGCAGCAATAGCTTCCTGTCAAATTATTTTTTAAATGAACAGCTTTCTTGTATAGTTAGCTTGAAATTGAGATTCTCGGATTTCAGGGCTCAGTGTTAAAAGTTGAGTTCTCAAAAATAGACTTACCAGGTGTCGAAGTAAGACCTTTTTTACACACACATTGCCGCTAAAAATAGGCTCATGCAGGTAAATTTGTAATCATGCATGTGCATTTCTGGCTGCTATGCTATTATATCAGTTTAGATGCATGTCGATATTTTGCTGGCAAAATCTCAATGTTAGATGCACCATGTGCATGTATAACAAATTATGTGCATGTAGAATAATTTTCTTATGTCTACCCCTGATTGCTCTGATATATCATATAGGAAGATTTCAATTTACAGGCCAATAGATGAATACTTTAGCGAACAGCGCCCCGACAAATTAGTTTCGAAATATTCAGCCGAATGTTTATTAAATAGTAAAAACATACAATTCGTACAACTTGAGACTATTAAGCATTTATGGCGGCCTAAATTGTGTTATTCATGGCATAATGGATTATGATGTCAGCCTACATGTATGTGACGTTTAGGATGTCGTATGATTGATTGATAAAGTGAATTCCTCCATTAGACCAGAATGGAGGGATGTGATCTATCATTCGAGTATATGATATCATAATTAATTACATCAAATGTGATGTAATAATCAATTGTCAAATATGATGCCATAATTAATTGCGTCACATGTCACACAATCGTAACAACTTTTTAATTTAATAAACATGGTGCTGAATATTTTGAAACTAAAGCGACTGGGAGTTGTTGTTGCCAGAAGCAGAAACAGTCCCGAGTCAAATTAGTTTTGAAATATTCAACAGCGTACCGGTATAATTACCTTGAAAATGGGATTCTGGAAGTTCAAGGTTGAAAGTATTTTATATACGATCCCAACACATGCAGAACATGGGCGGGTCTTAGCTAGAAATTAATCCCTATTATTTAAAGATTAGTGATTTAATCTAGCTTGGCAATATCCACTTTAACCCTTTAATAGTCATACCAGCCTCTATCATGGTCATGTGGAATGTCCATTTACAGGCCAAGAAAATACAATTTTTGAAAATTTACCACTGAAATGACTGGCTCGATAACCGAGCCAGTCATTCCAGTGATAAATTTTGAAAAAGTGGACTTTCACTAGGCACATTTTAAAGATTTTCTTGACCGAATTTGACCATTAAAGAGTTAAATAACAAATATTTTATTCACTTAAGCGGTAACCGTACATGTATCTTAGACTCATTAACATGAAATGGCATTTTAAATATAATACTGCATAGTTATTTTTAGAAGGAAATACATTTTTAGGTGCTTATCTTTCAACATGCTAGTAAATATTTAACCCGATTTATCTCAAAGAATCTTAGAACAAAGCATAGTATAGCAGCTCATTTAAATAAATTAACATGGTTCCCAGAACTGTTCTGTTTGTGAACATAATTCACCTTTCCAGAGTATCCATTTATCTTCTGATGTCATATGACATCATAACCAGCTACATTGTAAGCGACTTATAGGATGATGTCATAATCATTGTCATAAATGATTCTGTTTGACCCGTCTTTAATTCTTAATAGTCAGGCACATTGTACGACTTGTATGTTTCTACTATTTAATAAACATGCTGTTGAATATTTTGAAACTAATTTGACTGAAAGCTGTTGGGGCCTATGGCAGCAACAGTGCCCAGTCAAATTAGTTCCAAAATATGCAATAGATTACCTGTATAGTTTTCTGGAAATTGATAGTCGGGGAGTTCAGAGATCGATCGATCCCAACATGAGCGTGGTGTGGGTGGAGCTTAGATAGAGGTGGGCAGGGCATAGCTAAAAATGGAAAGGTGCAGGAGAGTGGAAGACATGGCTGCATAAGGATATCCGATTATGGCAGGAATGTTTTCCTCTCCAATTATGTTCAAAATATTCAATAGAACATTTACTATCTGAAGTAAAGTTAGGTCGTAGGCTCCAGAACTTCCATTCGGAATTTTGATTCATCAATGTTTTGGGTGAAAAACTTAGATTTATGAAAAATGTACCGGAAATTGTCAAATTGCTTTTTCTCCTTACCATTCTGAGCGATGTCAACCAAATTTGCCTGAAAGAACCCAATGGTCGTAGGCTCCAGAACTTGCATTCAGAATTTTGATTCATCAGTTTTTTTATGAAAAATGTACCAGAAATTGTCAAATTTTTACCCCCTTAGCTTTTTGACATATTTCAATCAAATGTCACTAGATGCATTCTATGGTGGTAAACTCTAGAAATAACGCGCCAGTCATTCCAGTGGTAAGTTTTCAAAAATAGTCTTCTTTTGGTCTGCAAATGGACATTTTTTTTATAGAAAAATTAACATTTTCTTGAACAAATTTGAGTATTAAAAGTGTTAACACTTAGAGCCAAAAGGAAGCTTACATGTACTTGTGGTTTTTTCTGGAAATTGATAGTCAGGCAGTTCAGGTATCGATCGATCCCAACATGGGCGAAGCGTGGTTGGAGCTAAATAGGTTGGGGGGGAGGGGATGTTGGGTGGTCATGGCATAGCTAAAATTGGAAAGGTCCATTGTCTTGGTAATTCTGTCACTGAAGTTGAACTCTTTAATGGTCAAGCTGGCTAAAGCCGGCCTTTGCAGTGGTCTTGAGGACTGCCCATTTACAGGCCAAGAGAAGACTATTTTAGAAAATTTACCGCTGGAATACCTCCAGCGGTAGATTTTAAAAAATAACCATCTCTTGGCCTGCAAAGACATTTACATGTAATAAGCAGATATTTAGATTTTCTTGACAAAATTTGACCATTAAAGGGTTAAAGGGCTCGATGGTTAATTCTAGTTTGTGGACAACATATTTGCTCAATATTATGTGGTAGGTATTATCTTGCCAGTTATTTTGAAAACAATGAGACTGACTATTTTGTGTAATTCAGTTTCTCAGATTTCTCAGATAGTTGAGAGTTAATGTAAATATATCTCAAACTCTATGACGAAGTTTCCTTAATTGAGCACATTTATACGCTAACTGCCGGTAACTGGAATCTGATTGGCTAAATATATGCGCTGACTGTCATCTGATTGACTAAATGCCATGCTAACTATAATCTGATTGGATAAACGCTTTGCTAACTGGAATCTGATTGGATAAATGCTATGAAAACAGTCATTTCATTGGCTAAATGGTAGGTTAACTGAAATCTGATTGGCTAAATGCTATGCTAGCTGGAATCTGATTGGATAAATACTATCTCAACTGGCGTCTGATTGGATAAATTGCTATTCTAACTGAAATCTCATTGGCTAAATGCTATGCTAACTGGAATCTGAATGGCTAAATGCTATGCTAACTGAAAACTGACGGGATAAATGCTATGCTAACTGGAATCTGATTGGATTGTGATTGGATAAATTACTATATCGTAAGTTGCGTGACTGGAATTTGGTTGGCTAAATGCTATGCTAACTGAAATCTGATTAGGTAAATGCTATGCTAACTGGACTCTGATTGGATGCATGCTATGCTAACTGTCATTTGATTGGCTAAATGGGATGTTTACTGAAATCTGATTGGCTAAATGCTATGTTAACTGGAATTTGATTGACTAAATGCTATGCTGACTGGAATCTGATGGGATAAATGCTATACTTAATGGAATCTGATTTGATAAATGCTATGCTAGCTGTAATCTGATTGGATAAAATGTTATACTAATTGAAATCTGATTGGATATTCTTAGAATAATGTTAGAAGATATTTCTCAATACTTTAACCCTTTAATGGTCAAACCAACCTCTACAGTGCTCTTGAAGAATGCCCAATTGCAGGACAAGACTATTTTTGAAAATTTACCATGGGAATGCCTGGCTCGAAAAATGAGCCGGTCATTCCAGTGGTAAAGTTTCAAAAATACTGTTCTCTTGGCCTGCAAATGAACATTCAATAAGCAAATATTATGATTTTGTTGACATTTGACCATTAACAGGTTAAATCTAAGCAGTTAATCTCAATGTTGACAAATGTATGTAAATACGTGTATGTGTAAATATTACTATTGCTAAACCTGCTAGAGCGACCACCTGTCATTGCGACCCACAAAAAGATGGTTCTTTATCCCTTTAACCCTTACCACTCTGGTGTCAAAACTTTAAAGTGTTCATTTTTCAACAAATTTGGTGGGAGATGGTGCAGTCGTAGACAGCAACATCGTCCACTAAAATTGTTGAAAAATGTACACCAGTTTCTGTGATATTGACACAGTAAAAGATGGAATATTGACGTCGGAGTGATAAGGGTTAACACTGAAGACGGCTAAACAGGTTTCTGCGGTGGCCAATGTCCATTGGCAGACCAAAAGAAAACTATATTTTTAAAGTTTACTACTGAAATAAGTAGCTCGATAATGGAGCCAGTCATTTCCAGGGTAAATTTTGAAAAACTGGTTTGCAAATGGAAATTTTCTATGAGAAAATTTAAGTTTTGTAACAACAAATTTGATTGTTAAATGGTTAATGGTCAAATTTGGTCTTGATAATTGAATTATTTACATATATGTTGACCATTAAAGGGTTAAGCCACCCCAATTCTTTGACACCAAAGGGTTAGTGGTCGCTTGTTCAGGTTTTATTATACTCATTAAAACACTAGTTCAAATTAACCCATAAATATACAGAATTTAATTTATCATTTAACTAATATGTAATGCTTATGCTAATAACATAAATCATCCATATTTTGTGATGATAATAATAATAAGACGTTTGGTGTAATTTATTCTTGCTATTGTTAGATATATATCATTAACATTATCAGTAATTATTATTAATTATAAATCATACTAATATAAATCGCCCTTTATCAATTTGTATATAATATTGTATAACTATTTTTCACTACCAGTTAATGGATTAAATTTAAATTACCTTTATTTGAACATTCATTTGTTAACCATTCGAGATCATCATGTTATTAGTTTTGTTTTTTATTATTTGTTACTGCTTATGTTATTTGGCTCTGCTTTATAATAATAATAATAATAATAATAATAATAATAATAATAATAATAACAATAACAGGAAGATGCAATTGATGGTACTCGATCGCAAATCCGGGCCTTTCGCCAACTGACTCTGCACCCACACATCTTAGGGATTGTATTCTGCTGCAATCTTATAATACAGGTCTGACCATAATTAAAGAAGTAATTTATTTTGCCCACATTTTGAAACGGCAAGGATATTGAAATCACTTCCGTCCATCTATCCGTCAATCTTTCTCCTGAAACCGGTTGTCGGAATTCAACCTCATGTGTAATCTGACTTATCCATATGATTGCTGATTGCGAGACAACGTTTATTTTGGCACAACTGTAAAGTCTTTACCCATTGAGCCACATACGTGACAAAATCTTCAAGGATGATAACTCGGAGCTTTGAGACTGGGTTAAAATAATTTGTGCAAATAATAGCCACATTGCCCACATATAATGTTATTTTGACAAGATTTGTTATAAATCACTCAAAAGATGGCAAAAAGGGTTCACTAAATAACTGCATTGATTTCTACAACAAAATTCAACTCTGAACTATATTATCCAGAAACTAGGTCAGACTAACATAGTTCTTACATGGATGGAAACTTATTCCCGAGTTACCCACTCACCAAGTCAGCCGTCAATAGCTCTAAATATGACAAAACGATTGGTAATTGCTATAGCTGAGCTATGACTGACTACGCTAAAAGTTAGTCTCCTTTTAGCTTGCAAATGGCCGTGCCTCAAGAGGACTATAGATGTTGTTTTTGGCCGGCTTGCTTGTAAAAGGCTTAATTGTTAATGGCGCAAAAAGTCTGTTGATTATTTTGAGACTAATTTGACTTGGAGCTGGAACGTTCTTTTCATTTGAATTATTTTCGGAATATTCGACAGCTTACATGTATTGTTACCATGGAATTCAGGCACTGCTTTCGTGAATGGGTCAATGAGTGGATTATGGTCATCAATACAATGGCATAGCAGTTGTTTACTACCCAGTGTAAAGGTAAAATAGTTTTGCAAATTAAAAATAAACAGCTGCAACTGCATAGAATTGAAAATGAAACCTGCTGAATATTTGGAGAACTATTTGACTGAACTGTCTGACTAGAATCAACAGCCTGACTATAATCAAGTTTTACTATAGAAATTGGTGAATGTAGGGATTAGTCGTGTTTATTGTATTAGCTCTATTTTACATGTCGGTTTTAGAAATAGCAATATAATATTTAATATGTACACCATTCCTGTGAATGCTAATTAATTAATATTCAAATCTCAGCATTTAACACACATTAAAGGTGCATATTCACACCAGAATGATTGAAAATAAAATTGTTAAAAGTTTAAATTATATTAATTTATATGGAATGGAATCATCATATGTTAAGATTTATTTTGTTTCATTACATATAGGCTCGCAGTTTAAGCCTCTAAAAGTGTATAATTTAAACAATTTTATTTTCAGATATTTTTCTGTGAATATGCACATTTAATTACATGCTTGCCTAGTCACAACATCCTGCAGTTTAACACTAACTCTTGAATTAATTAATTTGGTACAGAAAATTTAATTTACAGACCAAAATTAATTTCTTAGAAATTAGGCCAGTAACTTCTTCCAGTGGCCACCTTGTTTTATTTGGTTTTGCCAGTAGCCAATAATTCCAGGTGAGCGATTCGGGGGCCGCTTGTTTAAAATTTATCACCGGGATGACTGGCTTGGTTATTGAACCAATTATTCCAGTGCTGAATTTTCAAACGTACTCTTCTCTTGGTCTGCAAGTGGCCATTTTTCAAGACCACTGCAGAAGCTGTTTTGGGTGCCTTGAGGGTTAAAGGATTTATTAGTCACTTTGTCCAATACCCCCCCCCCCCACCCTCTCACTGTATAATATGCACTGCCTAAGCTGGACCAATCAAACCATTCTTTGAATGACCATGTTAACCCGTTACTCACTAAAATTGTCAGGACAATAACAAATTTAGCTTAACCCTTAATTAACACTCTGTCAAAATTTTTAATTTTCAAATTAAATTTAAAGATGAACTGGTGTACTTTTTTCAACAAATTTGGTGAACGATGGTGCTGTCGTAGACAGCAACATCATCCACCAAAATTGTTGAAAATTGTAGACCAGGTTCTTCGCTATTGATACAGTAAAAGATAGAATATTGACAGAGTGGTAAGGGTTAATGAATGTCCATTTGCAGGCCAACAGAAAGCGATTTATCACCGGAATTACTGGCTCGGTTATCAAGCCAGGCATTTCAGTGGTAAATTTTGAAAACTAGCCTTCTCTTGCTCTGCAAATGAATATTTGTCAAGATCGCTACAGAGGTCAATTTAAAGGGCTAAATGACGATTTAACATGTACATTTATAACAAGACAATAAATCCTGATGCTTGTATTAACTAATTTATAAATATAACGAACAGATTTCTGTGTATTTAACATATACCTGTCTTAGCATTGAAAACATGGTCTGATATGTCTAATATTATTGTGTACAGTTAAGTTTGTCTATAGCGGGCATTGTAGCGAACATCAATATGCTCTCAGGAACCACCATTGTTTACGAGGCTCAGCCTTTTAACCCTTAGGGATCTGAAAAGACAGAGATTAACTTAGGCTTATGCGATTACGTGATTAAATCGGAAATTGTGATTATTCTTTAAATCGTGAATTTATATGATTACAAATTAAATAATCAAATAAGCGTTAATAATTTCTATTGCATAAAATATTTCAAAACATATCTATTAATTATTCTTCACGAAAATTGACATTTTACTCCGCCAAGAGAAGACTATTTTTGAAAATGCATCACTGGAATGACTGTCAGTCATTCCAGTAATGCATTTTTAAGAATGGTCTTCTCTTGGCCTGCAAATGGACATTTCTAGACACCAATGGAGCGTTTGAGATTTATATGCTTTTGTTGTTATGTCGGTTTAATTTGGACCCCGGCTGATTAATCTAGTAATCACGATTATTCTTATATAATCGATCATGATTGCTCAAAGTCATAATCGCACACGCCTAGATTAACTTCGTTTAATGGTCAAGCTGACCAAAACTGCCTTCTGCAGTTGTTTTCAGCAATGTCCGTTTGGTTGATTTGCAGACCACGAGAAAAATTTTTAAGATTTTATTTTGGTTATGCTGTGTTCCCAAAGGCAGGTGGTCATTGTAGACAGGCTTGTCAGTGCATATATATATATATATATATATATATATATATATATTATACACCCACACATTTGGTGTGTGTATTAATATATTAAATGTACATTTATATACATATATATATTAAAATAAAAACTATTTATTTGATTTGCCTTAATATTGGTATATTTGTATATTGTGTAAATATAACCTCACGTCGTTAATGGTGTTAATAGTAAATCATATATACTAGAATTTTGTTCACAGTTGTTTAATTCAGTGGCATTTTTTATTCTAACCCATTGAAAAGGCTATCTAGCCTTTGGGGCTAACACATGACAACTCTGTTAGGTGGTGATCAAGAGTTCAATTCTTAACCATTTAACCGTGTACGCCTTAGCAACCAGAAATGGCAAATTGTTTTTTAAGATAAGGAATACTCTGTTGAATATTTTGAAACTAATTTGAGTATGTTGCAGTTGAATTAGTTTTAAAATATGTGACAGCTTTCTTGTGTGTATCAAAATTGAGACACTGGGATATCAATGGTTTAATGGTCAATCTGGCCTGCAGTAATCCTGGGAGATGTCTATATTTATAGGTTAGATTATTTTTGAAAACTTCCTATTGGAGCATCTGCTATGTCGAATTAAGTACAGAGTATTCTAATGACATAAGTGTACAGTACAGCTCATAAACCTTTAAAAGGTCTTCTCTTGGCCTGCAAATGGACACTGACTAGGCAAATATTTAGACTTTCTTCACCAACTGACCATTATCGTCCTTTGACCATCAACTTTAAGCGTTTGACTGCTGAGTTTTTGCAGATGGCATTCCAAGGGTTATATCTGTGGACATGCTAAATATTTTGTAAACCAATTTGGCTGAAAGTTGTTGGTGGCTAAGCCACCAACAACTTTCAGGCAAATTTTTGTACAAAATATTTGATTAGTCAGGAGTTTTTTGTTCATTGAAATTATTGTTTGGTGGTTTGTAGCAGCGATACAGTTAAAGTAGCAGCATCATCATCATTTGTCCTGGAAGCCAGGTAGTCTGCATAGATAGGTTTGACGGTAGATTATAAATCAACGTTAGCACAGGTTCACATTCACACCAAAATGCGTGAAAATAAAATTACTAAAATTATATACTCTTGGAAGCTTAACCCTTTAATGGTCAAATTTCGTCAAGAAAATTTCAATACCGAATGTCCATTTACAGGCCAAGAGAATAAAACTTTTGAAAATTTATCACTTGAATGAGTGGCTCGGTTATTGAGCCAGTCATTCTAGTTGTAAATTGTAAAAAATTTTATTCTCGTGGCCTGTAAATGGACATTCCACAAGACCATAACAGAGACCGGTTTTGGTCGGTATGACCATTAAAGTGTGCCGAGATGTAATGAAGTGAAACATACAATGATTTCATTCTGTATAAATTATAAAATTCTAGTTGTGAAGTAGAATTAAGGTCTCGTGCCTCAAATTAAATTTCATTATATTAATTTATACGGAATTAAATCCTCATATGTTAAGATTTAGTTTGTTTCATTACATCACGGTACACAATTTAAGCCTTTAAATGTATATAATTTAAACAAATTTGTTTTCAAGCAATTTGGTGTGAATAGGCACCCTTAGTAATATTTACTAATTAATAGTATGAGTCTGTGTACATAGCAGTAAATATGTATATGAAATTCAAAGATTATATTTAAATAATCCATCGGCGTGATTGATGCCTTGTATTGTGAACGTAAATGTGCTGTGGTAGCAGTAGTCTGAATCGAGGAATAATAATAAAGAAACATCGCAGCTGTCGAGAGCCGAGTTTCGGACACAATTATAATATAGGGTAATTTTGTGATATTACAGAATTGTAATTAACGAATGAAGGGATCTGATCTGTCACTCAATTATCTGACGTCAATAAATTACATCACTAATCACTAGTTAGCTGACACCACAGGTATAATTACGTATTATAGCTCAATCGTGAAATTCGAAGTTTGCGTTATGTGTACGAATTGTATGTCTCATGGATTTACAGTTTAATAAACATTCTGTTGAATATTTTGAAACTAATTTGACTGGAAGCTGATGCTCTTGCTGGCCAGCAACAGCTTTCAGTCTAATTAGTTTCAAAATATTCAATACCTTGCCTATATATTTACATTGAAATAGATCTAGACCAATTGCATCTAAAATTGGTAGGAGGGCAATACTTAATTGTAATGTGGACTTCGCTTAGATGTGATTAATAAACTCCACAAATGATCTTGATTGTAAATGTCATTCAGTAATAGAGGGATCCATTTCTAGCTATGCCATACCGATTTCTAGCTAGGCTCTGCCCATTTTCTTAAGCGTTTTATCGATTTAAAATATGAATTCCAAGAATTTGAATTTCAAGGTAAGTGTACAGGTAAGCTGTTGAATATTTTGAAACGAATTTGACTGGATGATGTTGCTGCCGTTGGCAGCAACAGCACCCAGTCAAATTAGTTTCGAAATATTCAACAGAATGTTTATTAAATTGGAAAGTCATCAAAGACATACAATTCGTACGCTTGTGTAGCAGACTTCTTGACATTCGTAACTGAGCTATCTCATTTTAACAGTGACTTCGTCAAACATGTGACGTATTTGATTACGAAGTCAGATATTCGAGTAATAGATCGGACTGAATTCATGCACTGTGGTAGCAAATGTTCTCGTTCTCAAAACCTATCCATACCTAATGACAAGAACCTATGTATTGTGCACATGAACAAAGCGTTGGGTGTCTGTATATGTTAGATATTATTATTATCACTGGGTTGTACAATTATACCCACATCGAGAAATAAAGGGAGTAAATGTCAGGATGTAACGGGTGATTATTGTTTGGTCTTTATCCCCCTCCCCCCCCCCCAAAAGCCGGATTATAGAGGATCTCAAAGGAGTTAAAATTTAACCCTTTCACTGACAAATGCTTGAAAAAGTAACTCTTTTAGGAGATAAAACTTAATCTGTTGAATATTTTGAAATTAATTTATCTTGAAGCCTTTAACTTGCTGATGCGGCAACGACTTCCAGTCAAATTAATTTCCAAATATTAGTTTTTCTGTATGGCTGCTTTGAAAATGAGATCCAGGGAATTCATCGCTGAAAGGGTTAATATCACTTGTCAATGGAGTTGAAAATTATCACATTGCACGAAGTTAATAAGCGATATTAAATGGGACCAAGTTTAAGATTCTTATTATATGAAAGAAATTTTGACATTTTCCAATAATGTCTATTTCCCAGTTTAGATCATCCAGTAGCGTACGATTGTCAAGGGCGGTTAATCATACCCTGACTAGCACATTGGCCGTCTTATGCCGAAAAATATAGTACTTGTAATTTAATGTTTATTAAATTGAAAATTCATCAAAGACACTATCTGTACGCTTTCATTACAGTTTGATTTTTTGGAGACTGGGCTACGGCATTCTGCTTGTGAAGTCAGTTAACATGTGACATATTTGATTATGACATCAGATACTTGAGTAACAGATCCCAAGATCGCGAGAAGGCTAGGGTCCCGTTTCGACCGTAATGATGAAGGGGCCCCTGAGGTCAGGGATGTGGCATTTGGCCACATGAGTCTTACACAGTCCACAAAATCAAAGATACTTTTCATTGGATTGGGAGACTGCTGCCTAAGGCAGCAATTGTCTGTCAATCCAATTATGTTCAAAATATTCAACAGAACATTTTTATTCCAACGCAACTCCTACAGTTTAGCTCCGATTCTTTTGAAACTACCGTTTGATGGGTTTTGAAAAACTTTGACGCGGGTTTAAGTGCCTGACGCTTACTAGGTTGTAGTAGAGTCTGGATGCTTGTCTAAGTGGTGGAATCAGTTTATATACACCCCAGGTCTGGGTAATTTTGCTACCGCCGGTTAACTATTGTGGATGCGGCTAACTGGTTAGCCACATTGACCCCAGTTAGCCACTATTGCCCGTAGTTTCCCACAAATACCCGCATGTTTCTAGGTTGGAAGATGCGGGTAATGGCTGTTAGCCGCAGTTGTATATCAATTGACCACATTAGGCGCAACATTTTGCGGTATCAGTCAGAAATGATTGATTGATGCGGGATGCTTGATGAAGTTGTATCCGGGGGGGGGGGGGTTTGGATAAAGCCTCCCGGACCTAACCAGGGAGGTTGGGAAGGCATGAAGATTTGTCTCCCTTTATGTTATGACGTGAGATATGGAGCGAGCATAGTTTTGCTAAGAACCTGGTGTGTATAGTACTGTTCAGCATTGGTGGGAGCGATTGGTCCCACCTCCAGGGATCCAGACTCGTGGCGTTTCGTGTCCATGTTAGGACTACTCATCAGAGGGCTTAAGTTACAGATAAAGTTGTGCCAGGTGTGTTGTGGGTTTTACACAGGATGCACAGTTGGATGAAAGATTCTCTTTATAAGTTTATGCACAGAAAATATTTAAAAATAACTCAGGTTTTAGCTTACCTTTAAAAATCAGTTTGAGTTTCCCTGTTTGTTACTTCACGTGCACCTAGTGGTAGGGTGAAATAACTCATTCCTGTTGCGACCGTGTTAGTGCCTGGGAAAGACTCAAGGGTGTGGTAGGTGAGTGGGAAACTGGTGGTGTCCATAGTCCAGCTGCAGGTGTGGCTGTGCGTAGAATTGGTCCCTCGACCACGCTGTCAGGTGACGAGAAGCCTAGGTAGTCCGGGGTTTCGCAGTTGTATTGGTTTGAGGCTGTGGTGTGCGTCAATGAAGTTCTGTATTTCGGTGTTCAGATCTAGGAAAGAGCAATTGATGAGGGTTTCATTGTGCAGACATGCACAGAAGACCATCTTAGACTACGAATCCAGACGCTATCCAGTTGATAAACTCATTGAGAATTACAACAAAGCACTGAGACAAAATTGAGATAATCTACAACCAGCAGAAAAAAAATCTAAAAAAACAAACCGCATTCCTTTCATAACACCCAATCTTTGGCTTCAGGAAAAATCGCACCCTCAAAGACCAACTTGTCAGAGCGGAATTCAGCTATCCAAACCAGAGTCTTTCAGGGCAGCACAATGGCCAACAGAATTGACCTCTGCTCGAGAGCAAACTGAGTTTTGCAAAAAACAAGATAAAAGCCACACTTCAAAGCTCTCGCACACATCTGAAATAGATGTAACGTCAAAACCCACTGCACAACCCGCAATGTCGTCTACCTACTCACCTGCTCACTATGCAAAAAACATTATGTAGGCGAGACTAAACGCGAATTCCAGATCAGGATAAAGGAACACTACAGAGATGTAAAAAAACACAAGGACAGCCCTGTAGCAAACCACTTTAATCTTGCTGGACACTATGCCACCTGCATCCAGTACAGAATCAGCGAAGTTCTTTGACACGATCCTGAAAACTTTGATGCAACAAATCCACACAAGGACCGTGAATCTTATTGGATCCACCAACTACATACAATGGATCCCATCGGCATCATTCACACAGATTGGTTACCCCAAACACCAATTCTTGTGGTCCAGAATATATGTTCTGATGGCTCTTGTTCATATCGTGTTCAAAATTGTTTTCTTTACTATAGGTGTGGCATCTATGCATGTGACTTGAAGTTATGCAGGGGCCCCAAAATTAAGACAAAAACTAATTTTTGTGTCACTTTTTTGGGGGGGGCCCCTGTGCAAAAGCATGTCACGGCATGTTAGATCATGCATGCCAAGAACAGACCCCACCTATTGGTCTTTGGAAATATATTTCATATTCAATTGGATCTTGATTGCATATATATGTCGAACTACTTTTACATTTGTGTACTAACAATACTGAAAGCCAACTGATTATTCGGAGATGAATTTGACAAAGTTGTTGCTGCTTTAGTCAGCAATGACTTTCAATCGAATTGCTGTTAATATTTTTTTGCATGTGTTGCAGGCAAGACAAAGATGTGCCCACCTATTGGTCTTTGGAAATATATTTCATATTCAATTGGATCTTGATTGCATATATATGTCGAACTACTTTTACATTTGTGTACTAACAATACTGAAAGCCAACTGATTATTCGGAGATGAATTTGACAAAGTTGTTGCTGCTTTAGTCAGCAATGACTTTCAATCGAATTGCTGTTAATATTTTTTGGATGTGTTGCAGGCAAGACAAAGATGTGGCGAGAATTACTAGAGGGAACATGTACATAAAAATGGCTTCTACAGTATGTATGTATGATTACTGCATTCTGTGGCTGTAGTGGTATAAACATCCTACTGTTGCAATCAGTCCTTCCATTTAGACCACTTGTCTTGTCCTCGGCCAAAGTCTTTAGCTTCCTCAGGTCCATTCTTCATCTAGGTACCGAGTCCAGCTTTCTTGAGATCACCTCGCAGCATGCTTAGCAGATTTATGCAATGGCATCCACTCCTGGCTTTATATTTGCTGGCTCTCAGTAGGGAGAATTCCAAAGCTCATTGTGCGGATGTGTTTTCTGGCATCCTTAGAACATGGCCAAACATGGGCCATCTTTGCTGGGCGACTTTTCGAAACAGGGGCAATGTATTGCACATTTAGCATAGTGCGTCGTTGGAAAGTATGCTGTTTGGCCATCTGTGTCCTGTGATGGTGTGGAGATGTTTGCGGTTGCAGGCATCAAGTTTGTCTAGAGCTGCTTTTGAAGTTGCTGGTGTTAGTTTGGTTTTATTGGCTGCTTACACCTAGATGTATTTGAGCCATGTCTATCTTTGAGGTGCTTCCCCGACGGGTTGCGTAGCTCCTCCGAAGGGTTGCAAAATGAAAGGTAAAACTGAAATAATAAAAAAATTAAGATGTTGCTAGGTGTGTGTGTGTGCAATGCCTAATGAGCTGTTGTTGGCAGGTGTAAGTGTTGCTACTTGTATGCCGTGTAAAAAAGGGTTGAGAGAGTGGATGGGGATGGAGGGCAGTCTGTAACCAAATGATTAAACAAGAGGCCCAAGGAAAAAACGACCAATCAAAATTCTGTAGACAAGTTCTGAAGCTTACCGCCCTAGGCTTGTTCCAACCAGTCTGGTTGAAATTGCTCAAGCAGTTAATGAGGAGTAGCGTTTTAAATGATTTCCTGCCATTTATTTGGAAAATGAAAGATGGCCGCTGAAGAAATGGACCAATAAAAATTATGTATACATGTTCTGAAGCTAGGGTTCTTCCATCCAAGTTTGATTGAAATCGGCCAAGTGGTTATCGAGGAGTAGGCTTTTAAGCGATTTCCAGAAATTTTCAGAAAATCCAAGATGGCTCGCGAACTATCCTCTCAGCTAAGTCCGGTTGAAATTTCCCAAGCAGTTAATGAGGAGTAGTGTTTTAAACAATTTAACACCATTTTTCAGAAATTTCAAGATGGCCACCGAAAAAATTGATGAATCAAAATTCTGTATACAAGTTCTGAAGCCTACCCGATAGGATTTTTCTAACCAAATTAGGTTGAAATCTGTTAACAGGTTAATCAGTAGCGTTTTTAAGCAAAAGTTGACGGACAGACGGATGGCGGACTGGAAAACAGTCGCCATGGCATAAGATCACTTGGCCATTATGGCCAACTGAGCTAAAAAATATTAAGAGATGAAACCAAAAGCTAAATAACTTACAGGGAAATAAATAAGGATAATGTCATGTGGTTAACTAAACAGGAAATGGGGAAAATCAAATTGAAAGACTAGTGTTTGTAAACGAAAAATCTTGGACTAGAACTTAAATTCATACCATGTTGCTATTTGAAATAATAAGTTGAATGTGACTGTTGATGTTTCTGGATTATTGGGCCTAGTCATTGTTCATCATCAGTCAAGGCGCATGCGATGAAGAAGAGTGATCTCTCTCATACACATGTGGAGTGTTTATCCAGGTGAGCATCTGCATCCACATCTACATCCACTGCAATTTCGGCATCCCATGTGAGGCCAGGCCAAACACGACTCCATATCATCCCTATCATCAGGATTGCACATCTCATCTCCATCCCAGATCATAGCCAGCACATCTCCAGTTAACAGGAAACACATCAACGACCATGCAAATAGTTCACGTAGCGACTCAACATGACCAACAGCTTCCTTTCAGGGCCGCCTTTAGCAAACATGCGCATCAATGTGAGCAGTACTGTAGAGCAGTGAGCCTAGGATTTTACGATTCCTCCATGGTTCACCGCCACGAAGTGGATCGTCATTTTCTTTAGTTTCATTCTTTGTCGATAGGTATATATGGGTGATCTCTGTTTTGAATTTGGGTTCTTGTGGAATATACCCACACAGATTTCAATGTAACAGCAAGGTAACAGGTGAAAAGCACAGAGGATAGACAATCTCCCTGTAGGAAGGCAATTGATGTCTCAGACTCTGCAGACATAACTGACTTGACTCAGAAGAACGTACAGTAAGGATGTATAATTTCATCAAACTTTTATTAATTGGTGAAATATCTCCATGTTTATGTGCAATTAATAATGTCAAGTCAAGACACTATCCACAATATTGAAACACACGTAAATTTCACACTAAACATTTGTAACTGAGCTCAGGACGCAGGTTGATGATAGCTAATTAGCTAATGTAGGGATTCATTTCTAGCTATGCCATGCCCATTTCTAACTAAGTTCCACCCAATTATTAAACGCGTTGCAATCGATTTAATACTTTGAAAACTGAATTCCGGGAATCTAAATTTCAAGGTAACTTTACATATAAGCTATTGAATATTTTGAAACAGCTCCCAGTCATATAAGTTTCAAAATATTAAATAGAAAATTTGTTAAATCGTAAATCCATCAGAGACATAAAATTTGTACATGTGACACTTTTTTAGCTTCCTGAGGGATAGCTTTATGCGATTATGATTGTGGCATCGGCAATGGGTGATGTAATGGATGAAACCACCTTTAGCTATGCCCCACCCATCCCCAGCTAAGATCCGCCAACGCTTTGCCCATATTGGGATCAATCTAACCTTAAACTCCCGGAATCTTAATTTCCATAAAACTATACAGGTAAGCTGTTGAATATTTTGAAAATAATTTGACATGGTGCTGTTGCTGCCTATAGCAGCAACAGCGCTCAATCAAATTAGTTTTTAAAATATTCAACATAATGGCTGTTAAGTATGTACAGTAGTAATTTGTATACATGACAGAATAATTAAGAGTTCCCGATGGACTTGGGTACGTAACTCATGTGACATATTTTCAATTGTGGCGTCAGCCTACCTGTGACGTAAGTAATTATGACATCATATATTTAACTTGATTGACAAATTGGATTTGTCTATTGATTATGACGTCAGATACTTGAGTGTCCGATCGGATCCTTCTATTGAAACTGGTAATATGTGTTTTCTAACTCGGGTGCCACAGAATTTGAATAGATGATCTCTCTAGATGTTTGTTCCTGTTAAAACTTTAATAGTCGTGATTTATCAAGAAGCTTGAAATCTGCTTTTGCTTTGAGATGTCCATTCGCAAGCCAAGATGACTATTTTTGAAAATTTACCACTGGAGTTACTGGCTCGTTTATAGAGCCAGTCATTACAGTCATTTTGAAAAAACACAAAAAAATCGCCTGCTTTTGGCCTACAAATGGGCATTTTCCAGAACATGGCAAATGTCTGTTTTGGCAGGTTTGACTATTAAATGGTTAATCTATCAAATATATGCGAGCAAAGCTGGACACAAATAGTCTCATAACCGCCTCTGTTTCCGTGGTCGGCCAGTATTCGAAGGTGTTGGTGTATTGTCTGTGATTGAGGCAATATTCAAACCACCCATCTGAAGACCTTTAATTGAAGCCTGAAAACGGATGAATATAAACAAAATTAATCAGAAACAGCACTGGATCCAATGATCTAAGTTAATTAATAACACTCTGACACATGAGTTAATTCACCTTTCCAGAGTACCCACCCATCATTCTGTTGAATATTTTGAAACTAATTTGACTGGGCACTGTTGCTGCCTATGGCAGCAACAGCACCCAGTCTAATTAGTTACAAAATATTCAACAGCTTCCCTGTATAGTTTTCACGAAATTGATAGCTAGGGCATTCGGGGATCGATCAATCCAAACATGGCGAGGTGTGGGTGGAGGTTAGCTAGTGATGGGCGGGGCATAGCTAAAAATGGAAAGGTCCATTAGCCATGACTCAAGCTAGGGCTGCATGATTATCCGATATTATCGAAAATCATGATTCTTTTCAGCCATGATTTTTTACGATACGATTTTGAAAAAAACTTAAATATCGCGAAAATATTCTGCCTATTTGTAGCATGGGCTTCTATGATGGTAAGCTGTTCAATTTATTTCCAAACCAACATTTCTGAGAAAGGTGTGGGCTTATATTAGGAATATGTTAAGAAAAACTTCAAGTTCATACCCTAATATTGTTTTATAAGATGGATAATAATATGAAAATTGAACGCAATTTACCGGGACAATTTCTTGCCACCTTACTGTATGCCTCAAAACCATGATCGCGGGAGTGGAATTATTACCTGGGATGGTATAAATATTGCATATTTTTCAATAAGCATGGTTTATAAAATCAAAATTAATTCTAATTTTAACATTAAATGGCGTCGCGAAAATATATAAATCACGTGATATTGCTTGCTCTTCTATTTTTGGAGGCGAGAGGTGGTGTGTTCAACTATCCGAGATGTTTCTGAAGGCTAACTATTATTATTGTAAACGGGTACTCGGTAAATGCGGATCAGATCTAAACATTAGATGTCTATGGATCTAAAGTACATTCCTAAGATCACATGATTTGTATGTTTTCACAAAGACGACATGAAATGTCAAATTTTAGGATTAATTTTGATGTAATAAATGATAATTATAACAGAGTACGCAATATTTAGGTTGTCCAATATAATAATTTCACTTGTAATGATGGGCAAGGTATACCTTAAGCCAAAGTATAAAGTGGCAAGAATTTATCATGGGAAGTTGTCCTATTTTTGCGTTATTAACGATCGTTCTGTAAGCATCTTGGTGACTGGATTTCAAGTTTTTGTTGCAGTTTACCAATTAGAAGTCATAATTGGTTAAAACTGATATGAAAACTCATAGCGAAACTGATATGGATATATAAGCCAAACCGTGCAGTCCAAATCAACCCAAGAACAATTCGCCCTGTGAATTCATATATACCATAAAATAGGTTATACGATATATCAAAATATCGTGATTTTTTTCACCACGATATATATCGTGATACCTCCTAGGACAATATCGTGCAAGTCCAACTCAAGCCATCCAGCTATTCCAGTGAAAATTTTCAAAAATAGTTCTCTCTTGGCCGGCAAATTGAAATTCTCCAAATGACTGCCAAAGCTTGGTTGGCTTGACCATAAAAGAGTTCAACAATCACATTTTCAAAAGGATTTTTTTTAAATGTTTAATGGAGAAAGCAGCAAATCTTTTTTTTGATTTTGTCCTATCTACTTGTGCTGAAACAGTGATCCAGTCACATGACTTAAATATCATTATAAAGCGGTGATGCGAAAAAATGCTATTGACTACAGAATCAGTCGTTAACACTTAAATAATGGTCATGCAAAACTGGCCTCTGCAGTTATCTTGAGCAATGTCCATTTGTAAGGCAAAGAAAAGACCATTTTTGAAAATTTACCATAAGAGTGACTGGCTCAAAACCATGCCAGGCATTCTAATGATTAAATTTTCTAAAATTGTTCTCTGTCAATCTTTACCATGAAACAGTTAATTTCCAGCCATGTAATGATGTGAATCACAAATTAGATACTAAAGTACAGCTCATATATAAGTTAACATGTTTCCAAAACAAAAACAGAAACATGTTAGTACAATTTTGAACACGATGTAAGAAATGTTCTGTTGACTATTTTGAACATAATTAGATTGTAAGACATTGTTGCCTAAGGCAGCAATGTCTTCCAAATCAAAATATGTTCAAAATATTCAACAGTATGTTTAATTTTGTTCTGGGAAACATGTTTTAAAAGTTGTTTTTTAGCTGTATTGTAGAAATCTCTATGCAGAATCTATGCTTACCAGACGCCCAGGACCGATGCCTTTAATGATCACTCGTACTGTGTTTATGCCTTTACTTAAGGATTTCTGGGAAAAAAATTAATTTCAATACACTATAAAATTATAAAATGAGCACAAACTCACCCATCACAAAATCCAAAAACAACAAAATTTATATAATGCATGGAATATTCTGTTAGATATTTTGGAAACTAATTTGACAGGGAGCTGTTGCTGTTGGTGAAGGCAGACAGACAGGCAAGCAGGCAGGCAGACAGAGACAGACAAGCATAGATTTTTCTTAGCGCACTCAAGTAAAGAGATTTCTGATACAAATTTAAAAGTGAACCAGGAATGTGCTCAACTTTACAATGAACTATGAAGCTTGACTTCAACCATGAAATAACATAGAAGGATTATCAATACACTTTTCAATGACCATGACCCAAAGTAATTGTCTCACCCCCTCTCATTAGCAAGCATCCAAGTGTGGGTGCATTATGATTAATACAACATGAAATATCAACTGCCAAGTTGATGTAAAAGCAAAATATTATTGTTAAGAAAATGCTTAAATTTTGTTATTATCACACTGACCTTGGCCTTTTGCTGCCAAGGTGTTTAGGTCATGCTACCGCATTATAAGGAAGGATGTGTCTGAATGTGGGACACGTATGCTTAACCAAACATAAGACGTAAACTGCTAAGTTGAGCCAAACTAAAAATGTTAATGTTGAAAAAGATGTTATTACCAATGTCACAATAACCTTGACCTTTTCCCTTTTGCTCCAACATCATTTTATGATGCCCTCCAATTACATGGAAGTATGTGTCCAAGGTTGGGTCTAGAATACTTAATCAAAGATGAGATATGAACTGCTAATTTGAGCTAATAGTCCAGGAAATCTAGACATGTACATGTATTTTTTACTCAACTTGGAACAAATTGCAACAATTTATTTTACCACAGTGCATTTCTATGAGGTCACCACCATAGTAAAGGTCCTAAGAAATCCCTCATGGGGAACTATGCCCAATTTGCATAAATCCAATATGGCTGCCAAATATCAATATTTTGCCATATCTTTGCTCTCATACAACATATTTGGGTAACCTAAAATCCTAAAATATCGTTTCTGGACACCAGCTTGCCTGTGGAACATAGTAAAATAGGTTTGGATGTAAAATTCATTTGAATACACCCACGATGGTCAATAAATAGCAATATTTTGCCATAAATTCATGTAATCAGATGGTAGATTTTTTCTGTCCATCCATCCATCCTTCCTTCCATCCATCCATCTATCCACCCATCCATGGATCGATTAATGGATGGTTGAATGGATTGGTGGGCGAGTATTAACTATTAAGTAATCAAATAGATGACAGCGAGTACTAGTGATCTTCTCTGATGAGGCTAATGTGTGACTGCGAAATATCCTCCAAAAGGACGACCATGTTAATCATAACCATCAGTGAAATCTGGCAGCTCCGTGCTGGTACAACTTGTTCCACGGCACCTTCTACAGGCAGCAGTGCAGGACAGCCCATATTTTTGGCACATACACTTCATTGTGCTGCAGCCCATTTTACAGTTGCAGAAGATGATATCCAATTATAGTTCTGCTGGTGCAGCAGGCTTGTCGGTCTGTATTGGCAGGCATCTTCAATCAACCATGTGCCATCCCCACTTCTGGCTTCCTATCTCTACCTGTCCCTTTCCACTCCATCATCTGATAGTATATACGGAGACAGTGGTATTTTGCAGCAGCAGAGGTTGCTGGTAGAGTTTGCGGGTCCACGTGTGATGTGCTCTTGGAAGCTTTATCAACAAACAGCCTGTATCATAAGCTATTCAGTCCTTCCTCTTTTGCACCCCCATATAGAGATACCAGTGCTTTTCCAGTGCTTTTTCTCCAGCTGCCATGATGCCCTTTTTAGCCACTTGTCCTTTTTGACTAAACAACTTAGCTTGCTGACAGAACAGGACATCGCTCTTTATTTTCTTCAGCACCAAACCGTTTCCTAATACGAACAAGCGAGATGTTGTATCACAGACCAGAATTGCATGGATAGAGGACATTGTCACATACATCAGGACCAAGAATCGCTTTAGCTTGCTTTATGCATCATATCCTGTTCTTCTTCGAAGTTTTCTTCAACTCTGGTGCTAGAAACATCTCGTGTGTGTCTATTTCAGCATGATGCAGTAGGAGAACCAGCAAGGCTGTGTCATCCACGATAAGAACCGTGTCTTTGTTATTGGCAGATGATACAGCTGTTTGAACAATGAGCACATCAGCAGCATTTTTTGCATGATCTGTGCTGCACCCAGCCTGCTCTAGTTTGTCACTTCGAAAATGTATGAAGCGCTGTTTGTTTATTTTATTGTTAAGGAATTCCTCCTTTTTGCATTGGATGATCATCCCACCAGTGAAGTTCACTGTCACGCTTACCTGTTCTTCTCATATGAGTGACATCTTTGGTTGTGGGATCATCATTGTAGCCATGGAAGACAATCGCAGCAGAACCATATTTATGTGTCACATATCTAACATACAACTGACTCACACTGTCATATGTGGAACCTCCAGGCCATAGTAGGCGATGGAGTAGAACACCACCACTAAGGATATACCAAACATTTTCACTGGGTTCTCGTTGTTCCCCTTTCATGGCTTTCCACAGAGTATCAGCAAGTGTTGCTTTATTGGACTGTAGGGGAAGAGAGGATGATTCAAATAGTGCAGGTGGGTGACTAGAGTTCATATTTGAACAATGATGGTAGATCTTTCCAACAGTTATCCGTCTCTGAAATATCAATTGTGGATCGACCTTCACAGATTCTCCTTTGATCTTAGAAACAGATTTTGAACCAAATGTCACTGCTCTGTCTACTTTACGAAAGGTGAACTCTTCCACAGATTTCCCATCCATGGAGGCTAGAATCCTTTCTCCAATATCTCTTACTCTCTCAACATTGACTCCTTCATGGGCTGTCATGTTTAATGGCCCTTAGTCCATAATCATATCCCCAAAATTTCAGGCCGATCTGTTCAGCGGTTCTGCAGAACAAGTCGTTTTCACGAAAACTAGGTCATCCAAGATGGCCACCGAACCATTTGGCCAATCAAGTTCCTTCGAACAAATTTGGTTCAGCTCTTGCCCTATATGATATTTCTTGAGTTTTGAATCGATCCACTAAGCGGTTTCGGAGATTTTTAAAGCCATTTCCTAAAATCAGCCAAAATCCAAGATGGCCACCGGCCAAATTGGCCGATCGACTTTGTTTGAACAAACTTGGATCCCTATGCCCTAAGGATACTTCCTGCCAAATATAATTGAAATCGGCCCAGTGGTTCTTGAGAAGAAGTCGTTTAAAGAAAAGTTGATAGATGGATGGACGGACGGACCCCGGACAGATGGTCGCCATGGCATAAGCTCACTTGGCCATTCTGGCTAGGTGAGCTAACAACAACAATACATGCAGCTTGGCAAGTTATAGAATTCAGAGCATGCCAAAAATTCATTTTAGATCTATAAAATATACCATCTGATTACATGAATTTTTAGCAAAATATTTCTATTTATTGACAATCTTAGGTGTATTCAAATGAATTTTACATCCAAACCTATTTTACTATGGTCTACATGCAAGCGGGTGTCCAGAAACCCTATGCTAGAATTTTAATTACCCAAATGTTATCTGAGAGAAAAGATATGCCAAAAAAATATTGATATTTGGCAGCCATGTTGGATTTGTGCAAATTAGGCATATTTCCCCATGAGGGATTTCTTAGGATTTTTATATGGTGTTCTGGTGACCTCATAGAAATGTACTGTGGTAAAAAAATTGTGTTGCAATTTGTTCCAAGTAAAACCTTATTTTGCCTGGACTATAAATGCAAAAATGCTAATATTGAAAAAGCAGTTTTTATCACTGTCACAGTGACCGTGACCTTTTGACCCCAAGCTATTATTATACGGAAGCACGTGTCCAAGTTTGGGTCCAGATATGAATTGCTAAGCTAAGCCAAATGGAAAATGTAAATATTGAAAATACAGTTTTTACCCAGGTTAGTGATCTTGCTCTTGACCTTTTGATCCAATGTCATTGTGTGATGCTGTACCATTATAAAGAAGCATGTGCCCAAGGTTGGGTCAAATATGATTAACTAACAGCTGAGCTATAAATTGCTAAGTTGACCTAAACGGAACATGTTAATATTAAGAAAAAGAGTGTTCTTAACAAGGTCGGTGAACCCAACCTTTGACCTTTTGATCATTGTGTGATGCCGTGTCATTTCAAGGAAACATGTGTACACGTTCGGGTCCAGTATGCTTAACCAAACATGAGATATATACAGAAAAGTTGAGCTAAACGGAAAATGTTAACGTTGAAAAAGACAAGGTTTGGCCAAGGCCACAGTGACCTTGACCTTTTGACCAAGCCTCATTGTGTGAAGCTGTGTCATTATAAGGAGGCATGTGTTCACGTTTGGGTCAAGTATGATTAACCAAACATGAGATATAAAACAGAAAAGTTGAGTTAAACGCAAATTGGACACTGCCGACGAAGATGACGCCACCACCATCGGACAAGGTGCAGGGTTAGTAAAGTCGAGCTAAAAACCATTATACGAACTGTTACCCAGTAAAACCCAATGTACTTAACAGTGAATAGACAGTGTTAATGCGAGGAATGACATTGCATGCCCATGTAGTGTCAAAATGATCCAACAGTTTGACTAATATAGATTCCTGTTGTCATACACGATAAGGCAATTACTTCTAGGGAAACACACAGCCGGAACAGTTACTGTCTATTAAAGCAGTGATCCGCATATGACAAAGGCTTCCGGATAAACAGGATCAGTGGTGAACTTTTAGCCCTGTAACGTGTGTGGAGTCTAGTACTGTCTACATACCTCTCCAGCTGAGATGCCAGCAGCCTGTCCAGCAATATTCGTTCCTTTCTTTGCATTACGAAAACCTACTGTACCCTGCAAAGTAGGACATAGTGGACAATAGTGCCAGGCATAGTTTTTGTTGTTCTTAATAAAACATAAACAACTAATTAATACTGCATCGATGCGTTAATGGTAAAATCAGACAGAACCCGCCTCTACCGATGCAAAAGCAGCACAAAAATTATATACAATACAGCTCAGAATAAAGGTATCCATCAATGATCTGATGTCATATGATGTCATACTCAGCTTAGCAGCATGTAGGATGATGTCATAATCATTACGTCATAAATGATATTATTAGGCCCATCTTTAACTCTTAATAGCCTGACACGTTGTACGAACTGTACATCTCTACTATTTAATAAACATGCTGTTGAATATTTTAGCTTACCTGTAGTTTTCTGGAAATTGATAGTCTGGAAGTTCAGAGATCAATCGGTCCCAACACGAGTGAGGTGTGGGTGGAGCTAAGCTAGAGATGGCTGGGGCATAGCTAAAAATGGAGAAGTCCATTGGATTGGAAGTCAGCAATGTTAATGCGGCAATGTCTTCCAATCTAATTATGTTCAAAACATTCAACAGTATATTTCTTACTAAAACAGGTTTCTGCTTTTAGCTTTGGAAACCTGTTATTTTTTAGCAGTACTGTACAATAGGTCTGACAGCTTAACTATAGTAAACATGGTAAATGCAAAGGCAACTTAAAACATCAATTCATCTTTCCAGAGTATCCATCTACGATCTGATGTCATAATTAACTAAGTGACGTGTATGCTGACGTCATAATCATGACGACATGAATGGTTCCATATCGCCCGTCCACAACGCTTAATAGTCCGATGTATGAATTGTATGTCTTTGCTATTTAATAAACCTGCTGTTGAATATTTTGAAACTAATTTGACTGGGTGCTGTTGCTGCTTATGGCAGCAACAACAACCAGTAAGATTAGTTTCAAAATATTCAACAGCTTACATGTAGTTTTCTCGATCGATCCCAACACAAACGAGGTGTGGATGGAGTTAAGATTTTTCAAGACATTTCTCAAAATTGCCCGAAATCCAAGATGGTCGCCGGCCAAATGGGCCGATTGGGTTCGTTTGAACAAACTTGAATCTCTAACCTTAAGGATGCTTCATGCCATATATAATTGAAATCGGCCCAGTAGTTCTCGAGAAGATATTTTAAATTTCCCATTGCTTTAGTCTGGGAGCTTTTGGCAGGAAAATGATCCACGATGGCCACCAAACCGTTTATCCGACAGTTTCGAAAATTGCAAATTTGAGATCAGAATACCCAAAAACCTACATAAAACCAATTTCTGCCTCAAAATCCATCAAATAAAGAAATCCAATATGGCTGCCAAACATGCTATATTTTGATTGGCCCTCGGCGGCCATGTTTCTTGACGGATAAACTTCTCTTGAACAAACTTTACTGGCCCTTCGTTCCTAATCATATCTGCCAAATTTCAGCCTGATCTCTTCAGCGGTTCTAGAGAAGTTATTTTCACTAAAACTAGGTCAACCAAGATGGCTGCTGAACTATTTAACCAATTAAGTTCCCTTGAACAAAGTTGGTTGAGCTCTTGGTTTAGATCATATTTCATGAGGTTTCCTTCAATCCCTCAAGCGGTTTCGGAGAAGATTTTTAGACATTTCTAAAAATCTTTCAAAATCCAAGATGGCCGCCAACCTAATTGGCCGATTGGCCTCATTTGAACAAACTTAGATCCCTATGCCCTAAGGATGCTTCCTTCCAACTATAATTTAAATTGGCTCAGCGGTTCTTGAGAATAAGTCATTTAAAGGAAAAGTTGACGGACAGACGGGTCAGGTGAGCTAAAAATGGAAAGGGCCATTGCATGATACTTCTACAGCCATCGCCCAACTCACTTGTTCCAATAAAATTGCATCTGTTCTTCAAACAAGTAAACTAAAATCTACCTTAATATTGAATGACACAAATATCACAAATATAAAGTTCTATAATATACTTACACCTGAAGCAGTAATGACACCAAGACCTGAAAAAAAAAGAAGTGGAATAAGAGATCATTTTTGTGATAGTCCTCGCCCCACATAACCCACCACCCATCCATATCTCATTAACCCTTTAATGGTCAAGTCTTATCAAGATAATTAAAATCATTGCTGTTTGAATATCCATTTGCAAGCCAAGATAAGATAATTTTTGAAAATTTACCACTGGAATGACTGGCTCGATTATCGAGTCAGTCATTCCAGTGGTAAATTATCAAAAATTGTCTTATCTTGGCCTGTAAATGGACATTCTTCAAGACAACTGCAGATACAGTCCGGTTTTGGCCGCCGTAACCATTAAAGGGTTAATTTCAGTCTTGAATACGTACACATTGTACCTTATCATGCAGAATGTACAGTTGTATTTATTTTACTTTCAGGTAGAATTTGTTAGCAATCGGTGTGATTAATCCTGATTGGACTCATACAGTGCATCTGATGAATCCAGAATTTCTCCCGTTCCTTGCGGAGAGGTGGCTTCCGGTGTATCAGGATCGTGATGGAACACTTCAATGATCTGTAGTCGACTGAAGTGATGTTGTTATTAGGAAGATTAAAATGTTCTGTGACTGGTGTGTCTGGGTGTGTATATATATGCCTTAATACGTATCTGAAATTTACGTCTTGTTTCATCAATGTATTGTTTTGAACAATATGTTACCCGTGATTAAATAAACCACATCTGTTGTGTGGCAAAATGTTTTCGTTTTGATGTGGTAATTGAGCCGTGTTTGTGAACAGTTGAATGTGCGTTTTTGGTCTATTCTTTTGCAGAAGATAGTTTTGCTTGTTGCATGGGATAACTGGGTTTGTTATGCTTGTTCTCTGGGTGCCATATGTTTTGGTGTCTAGAAATTTAGATGATACTAGTGCGAAAGAAAGATTTCTCCTGTGGCCAAATAATGGTGGTGTGTGGACATGGAGCGGCATTTAGGGCTGAATGTACAGTTGGTTAGAAATGAAAATCAAGCGATATGCCTAGCATTTCGAGCATAATGTATAACGGCGAGACAACTCTTTCTTCAACATCAGTCGTGATAGTTATTTGTACTTTCAATCTGTCCGAGTTTACTCATCTTTCTAACGCAATGATTTATCATGGTTAATGGAGGGATCTGATTTGTCACTCAAGTATATGCTGTCTAAACAAAATCACGGATTTCTTCTTTCACGAGAGAGTTGATATTTACCTCCCTAATACTCTTTGATATTGCTAAATATCGGCTTTCACTCAATAAAACACTCAGATTAAAAAAGTAAGGTGCCCCTACTGGGCAGGTAGTCAGAAGTCAGTCAGGCGAATACCAGCCCCACCACGGCGCATGCGCCGACTAGTACTTCCTCTGACTAATTTATTGGCTGACACTATGCAACATTGCAAGAGCCTGAAGACTGAGCCTCAGTGGGGCGGAGAAGCCGGGTCCGTATTAGGGAGGTAAGTATCAACTCTCTCGTGAAAAAAGAAATCTGTGATTTCATTTATTTCACTTCCAGAGTATACTTACCTCCCTAATACTCTTTGATATTGCCAGAATTCGACAGGAAATTCGGCGGGAGGGAGGCTAGGTCAAAAGACCAGCTCTTCCCTATGCGCTTTTCTGCGTTTAAGGAACTTAAACTTCTGGAAATTGTGTGGAAACACAATCAAGAAAGATTTGAACATTGGCTAACACAACCGACGGTTGAGAGATGACCATATGTCATATGCGCTCAACCCCCCCCCCCAACCCCCTCTTCTTGGGAGGAAGACTGCATGACCTCAATGTCCCATACGCTCTCTACGTACAAGTGCCATGTACTATAGGACAAAGAACGAAAAGGCTTCATTTTCGTATACTCTCAATAATACATAAAACACGTACCATCACCATATTAATAACGAAGGGTCACGTGACAGCACAATTAACAATGAACACCACAAAAACAAGACTGACCTTGTGAAGAATGGCGGCTGTCATCATCTCCCCATTGGTGAAGAGTGATGCAGTCCAAATAAGTCGTTGATTCCATTGATTAAATGCGAAATATATTTAAAAAATGAGGAAGCCTCATCAAATATGTACACCTAAATTATTTTTTCAAAATCGATAAGGCGAGAGGATTCGAGGTGTCACGGAGGTAATGGTCTGTAAAACTTGACTCACAGTGCCACTGAGCTACCGACATAATGTCATCCACAGGGACCCCATTAAATAGGGCAGTAGAAGCCACTACGCCCCTGACACTGTGAGCCCTGGCCATGTCAACTTGTTTACCTGTGGCAGATTTATGACAAAATTGAATACATTCAACAATCCACCTGGAAATGGTGTCCTTAGACACCCTGCCATGGGGTTCAATATATGACAACCATAACGCTGATGGGTCCGTCCGCCATTCCTGAGTACGTTGTTTGTACTGGCTCAATGCTCGGACTGGACACCATGCTTTTGAATTAGGATCATATCTAGTTAAAGCTGGCAAAAAAATGGGTTGACCTGGATATTTCAAAGACTGATTTTTAGCCATGAAATTAATCCTAGGTAGAGGTTTAAGGCCTTCCCCTGTAACCACAAAACGGTATGCCTCGGCTGACAAGGCATGAATTTCACTTCTACGCCTAGCCCGCAGCAATTAAACATACAGTTTTAAGTGTCAACATTTTCAAAGAAATGGAACTAAGTGGTTCAAAAGGTTTATCACCTAGTACCTGAAGCACTAGCGATAAACTCCAAGACGGAATCACTGGGGGATTCCTTGGTCTTAGATTGCCCATACCTTTAATTAAAGTATTTAATGTACTTACTTCATCACTTCCCCTATTATCCAAGCAAGGGATAACTGTCATTAAAGCTGATTTATAACCAGCAATAGAGTTAGGCTTGAGGCTATAGGCATCATACAGGTGACAGAGGAAATCAGCTACTACCTGAATAGATGAATCCATTGGATTAATACATCTTTTTGAGCACCATTCTGCAAATCTATTGATTTTATAATTATATGCTCCGGAGGTTGACCCACTCCTGGCTTTTGCCATAAACATGGCTGCTTGCTCAGAAAAGCCCTCCTTAATTCTAGATTCCTTGACAACATCCACGCAGTCAATCTGAACATTGACGGATTGTTGTGAAGGGCTTTGCCCTGGAAGATAATATTGTCCATCAGAGGCAGAGGAACCGGATTGCAGACCAGAAGGTCCAGCAGATCCATATACCATGACCAGCTTGGCCAATTTGGGGCGATCAGAAGCACTTGGCACTCCTCCTGTCTGATTTTCTGAAGAATTTTTGGAATCAGGATTGCTGGAGGGAATGCGTATATGCATACATTCCCACCCAGCTGATAGCTAGCGCATCTGTTGCGATAGCGCTTGGATCTGGAATCGGAGAGATGTACGTCGTCATCTTCGCATTCTTCTTCGTTGTGAACAAATCTACATGTATGTTGGGTTTCCCCCAATGATTGAACAGACGGTCCGCCACACATTGATTCAGTTGCCATTCCGTAGGTAAAACACTCATCCTTCGGCTCAATGAGTCTGCTAACAGATTTAACCTTCCCGGAATATGAACTGCTTTCAAGGTAATCCTGTAATTCAGGCACCAGCAAAGCAGCTTCCATGTCATCATACAGACTGGGCAACTGTTGAGTTGTCTGATCGAATTAGAACACTCTTGCCCTGAACTTTCTGTAAGAAATGTTCCAGGCCCAGGACTACTGCTCGTAATTCCAGTAGATTTATATGTTCTATTGACTGTTCCAGATTCCAAAGCCCTGATATCGTGGATTCTTCCAGGCAAGCTCCCCACCCCTCCATCGATGCATCTGTATATATCGTTACCAGAGGGTGAGGAGGGGTTAGCATCACCCCCGCCAGGAGATTCTCTGTCTTCAACCACCATTGAAGGTGGTGAATTAGAGGCTCCAGCACTGACACATTTGAGTCCAGAGAACCTGTACTCTGAGTCCATTGCATCATGAGAAATAACTGGATCGGCTGCCTGCGTAAGGCCGCCTGAGGAATGATTGGTTCCAGAGAAACCATCAACCCTAGCATTCTCAGGTAAACTCGTGCCAGGACATGACGACTGTTGCACACTGACTGTATTACTGAGATGAGTATCTGAACTCTCTCCTGAGTAGGATAAACATATCCTATCTCCAGATCGAAGAACATTCCCAGGTAGACAAACCTCTGGGATGGAGTCAGCCCTGATTTTTGAAAATTGATTATCCAGCCTAAATCTGTGAGAGTTTTCAAAACTATCTCCAGATTTGCCGATAAAATTTCTTGGTTGTGTGCTTTTAACAGCCAGTCGTCTATGTACGTGTGGACTGCTATGCTTCTCCTGCGGAGGTATGCTGTTATCGCAAGAACCACCCTGGTGAAGACCCGAGGAGCCATAGAAATTCCGAACGGTAACACCCTGAATTCCCACTGTCTGCCCTGGAATGCAAATCTCAGGAAGCGACGGAAACTCCTCGCTATAGGAAATAAGCATCCTTCAAATCTATTGAAGCTGTCCACATCCCCTTCCCCAACCCTGCCAACACCGATTTCAGTGTCTCCATTTTGAAACTGGGTGTGTCTATGAACTTGTTCAATGGCTTGAGGTTGAGAATTGGTCTCCACCCTCCAGTGCTTTTTGCTACTAGGAACACGGTTGATCAGAAGCCCGGACAATCTTGTGCCGGTTGAATTGCTGCTTTTTGTATGAGAGAATTTATCTCTTCCTCTACACAACCGCTGATCTGGATCCCTTGGAATTTGAGTCCAGATTGGCACCAGAGACAGTCGCGATGGAGGGCCTGAAATCCAATCGGGATGATACCCGACTGAAAGCCATCGCAAGACTAAACGGTCCTCAGTTAACCGTTCCCACTCTTGCTTGAGGTGGGCCAATCGGCCCCCCACTGGACCACCTAGGGAGAGAGGTGGCCGTAAGGAGTGCAAGAGTGGCACTGTCTCCTTGGCCAGAAGCACCAGAGTGGTTCTCACCGTGATAACCGACCCATCAGGCATGATTACCACGACCAGCGCCACGCGCACAGAGGTGCGCGGGGTGGCTGCCTGGCTGGCTGTGCCGGAAGAGCCTGCGCCCCACTCGCTGCTGGCCGAATCGCGTGTGGTCGAGGCCGACGCTGCGTTGGTGGCTGGCCTCTGACCTGGCCACCACCACCTCAAGCCTGCAGGGGATGATACGCAGGGGGAGCTGCATGAACGCGCTCTCTGCGGAGCACCTCAAACTGCTCGCGCAAAGCCCTCTGGTTATTGACCAGAGTGACCGTCTCCTGGAGGTGCTTGCATCCCTCACCTCCAATGAGACCAGGACCTGCCATAGGCGTATGCAGCAGCCTATTATACACGTCCTGAGATGGGCACAAGTTGTCAAGAGAAAAAGTGCGCCTCGCCCGGACACTCCTGGTCACAGCCCGGGTTAAACAATCCAGAGCCAGGTTGATCCCATCCTGGATAGCTCTCTGGACCGTTACCGGGCTAGGCTGTGCGACGCGGATGCCGTTACTACCCCCTGTAACAGCTGGGAGACATGAGAAAGCGCCGCAATAGACGATCTCCCACTCTCCGCATCGCGCCACGCGGTATTGGCTGAACGCAAAGCGTTTGAGCACAGCGCTCCCGTGTCAGAATGGGAGCCTGGCTGCGTGTCCTCGCCTAATGCCACGCGGTTATCCACGCTCGGCTTAGACACCACGCCGTATTTCTGATACTCATCAGATACGACGCGGCAACGCCTCGCCACCTGCGCTCACAGCCGATCTACCTGCCAACCACGGGCGGTGATCCCGCTGGCTGACCGGCTGTTCCACAGGCAGGTCTGGCCTGATGCTTATAAGCCACTGACAAGCATCCGACCAGTCCTCCTCTGTGGCTACCTGCGAGAGCTCTACAAGACGAGGGCCTTCGTCTTCCTCCTGAGCGTTCACAGGCGTGCTTGAGGCTGGATAACCTGACACTCCTGGCAAGCCAGAGAAAGCATGCAGGCCCAAAAGAGCAGGCATGCTAAACTGGCTGGCTTGACCAGGAGCAGGCGCTGTGGTATTGGGGGGTGCTACACTTGCGGCAAGCCGAGGTATGCTGTACATCTGGCTGTCAGATCCGACCCGGGCCACCTTCTGCGCCGTGAACCCTACTCCTGCGTGAGTAGAATCATGGATAATGTTGCCTGTATTCCCCGCGAAGGGTGCACAGACGTCAATGTCCATGGTCACAGCATCAGAAGGAGAACCCAGCAGATAATCCTCTTCATCCTGGCCAGAAAGATTAGACTCCGGGTCAGCGAATAATGCTAACCCGGACTGGCCAGGAAAGGTACCATAGGAGGCACTGGTACCTGCGGCATGTGGAAAATCCTGGCCTGATAAGCAGGCACCAGGCTCCAGCGACAACCGTCCATGGACCACCGGCGAGGCAAGCCTGCTGCCAATGTCCTGGACCGCCCCCTCTAATGGGGCCACCTCTGAATCTTCGAAAACTGGTAGGACCCTAGAGAAACCAGATTCAGAGGCGGGGATTATCTGCTCCGAAGCAGATGAAGAGGACAACAAAAGATTTGGTCCAGGAAGCATGCCACGGAGCAACTCTGGAACCAAATCTTTGATTGTCCTCTTCATCTCTCCCAACATCTCAACACGGAAGGCCTCCATATCCACAGAGGACGAGGCCTTCCTCTTACCCTTCTTACCAGGTACCTCTCCTAGATCTTCTCTCCTCCTCAGCCACCTTCTCCTTAGCCTGTAATGACAAAAAATCGGTCATTAGCTCCCCCCCCCCCCCATCACTGTTTACATATATCGCATTTAAGCAGTGGTCCACAGGGATTGCACTGGAAACACAAGTGCGGGGTGAATCGGTCCTTCAAGAAATGACCACACGAGGGACAACCAGGTCTCTGAAACAGTCCAGAGGACGAAGACAATGAGTATTTTAGTTAATAGAATTAGTAACTCAAAACCAAAATAAAAGGAGAGGAAAACTACAAAGATAATAAACCAGCGTTGGGCAAAACTTTAAATGTTAATAAAGTGCAAGGCTGATTATGACGTCATAACTTCAAAAATAAGAAGATAAATCGATCCGAAACAAACATCCAGGTGTAAGGACGAATTGTTTTCATATCCAGAACATCCCAACTAGAAAGGATAGAGACATAGAGACTATACAAACATCAGATAAACAATGATAAAATGGCAGCAGATTTCATAAATATTTTCAAATAAAATTGAAGTGCCTAATATCATAACTAGAATACCTGAGTCTTTAGCATAGACAAACCATCCTCTCTGATGTTCTGGAAACTCCACCAACACTATGCCCTCTTAACTCCCTCCACCTTTAAGGGAAGGAAGTGGACCAAGAGGGCAAAGTGAGAAGACATTCTTCCGAGGCCTCCAACTCACTGGGCATAGATTTTTGGTTAGATAACCTAACAATGTTAGTAGGAAATGGAACCTTGGTGGAGAGAAAAACAAACCCTCTGACGATGTGCTGTCCTGTTCAATCATAGATAGATACCTGTGGACATAAACACACAGAGAGATTAGTATTTCATAGTGCTATTTAGAAATAAACCAGTTATTTTAGGCGCTTATCACAATAAACGTGAGTCCCGGAAACACATTACAACGGGACAAACTCGCTAAAATATACTAGAAGTCACCTGATGAATCAGTCCTGGGCCCTCCTCCGGAGACAACACGCCTTTCTGAAGCTCAGACATCATTCACAAGGACTTTACTACTTAGAATTCTAACACAACTTTTCAGAACAAGTTCAAAACTTTGGAGCAAAAAAATTGCATGGAACTCTTAGCTAATAAATTAGCAAAGAGAAAGTACTAGTCGGTGCATGTGCCGTGGTGGGGCTGGCATCCGCCTGACTGACTTCTTACTACCTGCCCAGTAGGGGCACCTTACTTTTTTAATCTGAGTGTTTTATTGAGTGAAAGCCGATATTTAGCAATATCAAAGAGTATTAGGGAGGTAAGTATACTCTTGAAGTGAAAATAATCAAATACATCACATGCTAGATAACATCAAAATCAAAATAACATATACAAAGTAGCTCTGTCACGAAAATCTGAAAGTCTATCACGAAGTGTAAGAACTGTATATTATTGATGAATTAACAATTTAATATACATTCTGTTAATTATTTTGAAACTAATTAGGCAGCAACAGCCCCCTGTCAAATTAGGTTTATAATATTCAACAGTTTGGATGGATAGCTACCTTGAAGTTTCGATTATGGGAACTCTATTTTAAAATTTCAAATCGATTCTACAATGCATAAAAAAATGGGCTGAGCTGAGGTAGAAATGGGTGGGGGTATATCTAGAAATGGATCCCTTTATTGTTAGAGTCAGTATATGAAAGACTGGTGTACATTTGGAAACAATATTTCTGTATGTTGTTGCTGGCATTAGCTACATACAATCATATGAAAGACAATGGCGTTTCAGGAGCCTATGATTTCAGTGGTCTGTGTTATTAATTTTCCAGTGGATATAGTGATCTATTTCTAGCTCTACACCCCACCCCCCATTTCTAGCTATAAAACTCCTCCCTAACTGAATCAATTTTAACACTTTGTCCTCTGCAGTCCCAGAATCTCGATTTCAAGGTAACTATACATGTACACTCAGATAAGCTGAATATTTTGAAAAAATGGCAGCAACAGCTCCCAGAATGTTTATTAACCCTTTAACACTCATATCAGCCGAAAACGGCTTCTACAGTGGTCTTGAGAAATGTCAGTTTGCAGACGCAGAAGACTATTTTTCAAAAGTTTACCACTATACTAGAGGTAAACTATAAAAAAAATAGTCTTCTTTGTCTGCAAATTGACACTTTCTTGGAAAAAATTGGAATTTTCTTGAACATTTTCAAGGCTTAAAAGGTGTTAAATTGGAAAACAGACACATTCGCGATGGACTTTTCACCTTTCATGACACATCTATGTCATTGTGATTGTGACATGAGATGACAAATGATGCATTTGATTATAACATCAGAATGATACTTGAGTGACAGATCGGATCCTTCCATTATGTTATCTGGCCTGTAGCATACAATATAGCTTAGAATGCAGGAAATGTCAATTTCCCTTTCTCCGAGATCTAACAATACTCACCATTCTGTTACTTCTGATATACAGCTGGCCTTGACAGCGGCTCTAGGATTATAGACTTAGAAAGCTTTACCGACTCCTGGGAACCGGGTACTCGGCTCCCAACAGCCGAGTACCCGCTTACCATAGAGCTCATATTGTTTGCATAGCCTCCAAACAAGAGAAAACTATGGCTTGCCTCCGTGGGGCTGGGAGGCTGGGTCCGTAACAGAATGGTGAGTATTGTTAGATCTCGGAGAAAGGGAAATTGACATTTCCTGCATTCTCCTTCGATCAATACTCACCATTCTGTTACTTCTGATATACACCAGATTTGATCAGTAACCTGGTGGGAAGGGGCAAGCCATAAATGCTAATTTTGCCCCTTGGACTTCAAACTTGACTAACGGAGACCTAAAAGGACCGTCAAGTTCACGGAACCGAATCACATTCGTGTCACGGCCCCCCCACCTTTTTCCTCCTAAGAAAAGGGAGAGAACTAATGAACATGTATCTCGCCTGAAAACACAAATATGCCAAGAGGGTTAACTACTCCCTGCATATTCCATGTATTAGCCTGGGAATGAGCATGAATATATAAGATGAATGAACATGATACATATACATAATACAAAAAACTCTCACTATTGAATTACCTTATGATAATTGGACTTCAGACGTACCGCCTCCAACCATTCACCGGTTCGGCCATCAGTGACACAATCTGGTTGACATCCTCTCGCCTGACCATGCCTGCTTTAGGTTCTTTTCTTACCAAAGTGAAAAAAGGGTGAAGAGCAGTGTGGTCACTAACTATCGTTTCAAAACAGCTAAGGCGAGTGGATTGGCTGAGTCTGACACATCCCTCATATAGTAATCCGTGAATGAGGACTCACAGTGCCATTGTGCAACGGCCATGATGTCCTCTAACGGAACACCATTGTAAAGGGCTGTCGAGGCGGCTATTCCTCTGACATCGTGTGCCCTTACACCTTGCACCTGGTGCCCAGTCGCCATCTCGTGAGTAGTCTGAATGCATTCGACCACCCAACGAGAGATAGTATCCATGGATGCGGCGCCATAAGGCTTCTTATGACAGATCCACAGATGTCTATCGTTCGACCGTAACGAGTCAGTCCGTTTCTTGTACTTAGTCAAAGCACGGACCGGGCCCCAGACACTGGCATCACGATCAAACCTAGTTAACCTCGGTATAATGATCGGTTTGCCGGGATATCTCAAAGATTGATTCTTTGACATAAACTCTGCTCTAGGCAGAAGACGCAGACCCTCTCCAGAAACAATAAATCGGTCCCTCTCTGCAGAAAGCGCATGGATCTCACTGCGCCTTCTAGCTGAGGAAGCTGCCAATAGAAAGACCGCCTTTAGAGTCAAATGCTTTAGACTAGCCGAACGCAACGGTTCGAAAGGGTGCTTGGCCAGTACATTAAGCACTAAAGATAGACTCCAGGCTGGAATGACTACCGGTTGTCTCGGTCGGAGATTGCTCATTCCCTTCAACATCACATTTAACTGGGCCACCTCTGGACTATCCCTGTTGGCTAGACAAGGGATAACTGATGCCAAAGCTGACTTGTATCCAGCAACTGTGACGGGAGCTAGTCCTGAAAAGAACAGCTCACAGAGAAAGTCTGCTATTTGCTGAATAGTGGATTGAAAGGTATCAATACCCTTTTCTTCACACCAGTCTGCAAATCTGTTAACCTTGTTTGTTATTATATGACTTGAAGGTTGACCTCCTTCTCGCAGCCGCGATGAAATCAGCAGCCTGTCGAGAAAAGCCTTCCGACGTGGAACGTTGTTTGATAACATCCACGCAGTCAATTTGAACATTTCGGGACGCTCGTGTAGGAAGCGTCCCTTGGCCTGGGAGATTATGTTCTGAATCTCGGGCAACTGCACAGGATTTTCCACCAGCAGATCTAGAAGATCAATGAACCACGCCCTGCTCGGCCAATACGGCGCTATTAGCAGGACCAGACACGGTTCCTCCCTGACATTCACCAATACCTTCGGTAAAAGAATGGTGGGTGGGTACGCGTAAGTGTGCATCCCTCTCCAGCTTATCGCCAGAGCGTCTGTATCGACGGCATTTGGATCTGGAATCGGCGAGACATACGTCATGATTTGGGCATTTTCCTTTGTGGCGAGCAAGTCCACGTTGGGTTTGCCCCAATGCTCGAAGATCCGTCGCAGAACTGGAGGGTTGAGGGACCATTCTGTTGGCAGAATTCTCTGTCTGCAAGACAAAGCATCCGCCAGAATGTTCAATCGGCCAGGAATGTGAGCTGCTTTCAAAACAACCGAGTAATTCCTGCACCATTTAATCAAGTGCCACACTCTGATACACAGAGTGGGCGACCTGGTCCCGCCTTGGCGATTTATATATGATACTACTGTCGAATTGTCCGACCGTATCAATATCACCTTGCCCCTGATCATCGGAAGGAACTCTTCCAACGCCAGTTCCACTGCCATCATTTCCAACAGATTGATATGCAGCTGACTCTCCGGGAGAGTCCATGTGCCCGAGACCTGGTGTTCTCCCAGGCAGGCACCCCACCCTTCCAGTGATGCATCCATGTAGACGGACAGCTGGGGTTGGGGTAGGTGCAGCGAAACCCCTAATAGGAGATTCTGACGCTGTTTCCACCATGGAAGATGCGATATTATCGGCTCCAAAACTGCCACCAGTTTTGACAGGGGTTCTGTTCTCTGTTTCCACAGAGACATCAGATACAACTGGATAGGTCTTCGCATTAGAGCAGCGAACGGAATCACTTGCTCCATGGAGACCATCATGCCCAGCATCTGAAGAAACCGCCTCGCCTGAATGTGGTTTCCCACTCGAAAACTCCTGAGGATGGGTAACAGAGACACCACTCTGGGCTCTGACGGGTAAACCCTGCCCTCCTCGAGGTCGAATCGCATCCCCAAATAAACGAAATGTTGAGTGGGTGTCAACTCGGATTTCTCCTTGTTGACTATCCAGCCTAGATCTGAAAGCAACTTCAGAGTCAGAGCAGTATCCACGTTCAACCTGGCTGCCGAGTCTGCCTTGAGCAGCCAGTCGTCTATGTAGGTGTGTAGCGCCACGTTCTCCTTTCTGAGAAACACTGTCACCGCAAGGACCACTCTTGTGAAAACCCTCGGAGCTGTCGACAGGCCAAACGGGAGAACTGTAAACTCCCATACTTGATTCTGAAACGCAAATCTCAGAAACCTGTGCCAACTCCGATTCATAGGAATGTGGAAATATGCATCTTCCAGATCGATCGATACACACCACATTCCTTTCCTCAATCCCGCCATTACCGACCTCTGCGTTTCCATCTGGAACCGAGGCGTATGGATAAACCAATTTAATGGCCTGAGATTGAGTATGGGTCTCCATCCCCCTGTGCTCTTGGGGACAAGGAACATGTTTGAATAGAAGCCTGGAGTGTTTCGGTTTGCTGGTTTTATTGCTCCCTTCAGAAGCAAACCCGACACTTCCTTTTGAACGGCTTCTAACTTGTCTGGCTCCCTTGGTACGGGTGTCCAGACAGGTGCCAAAGACAGATTTTGTGGTGGAAAGTCCCACCACTCCGGCATGTAACCCTGGGATAACCATCCCAGGACCAGACTGTCTGACGTCACACCTCGCCAGGCCTCGACGAAACGCATGAGCCTTCCACCCACCATAGACGCCTCAACGTCTAACGGAGTTGTCCGGCTCGCAGTCCGCTCCCCCCTCTTTCTTAACGAGAGAGAGAGAACCATTTCGTTCTAGGCACGACGGGTATAACTGGCACCGCTGTTCCTGTCGCACAGGCGCGGTCCAGGCGGATATGAAGGGAGCTTTCGTACCCTCAGGTACGCTTCAGCCCCTTCTGTCCGCCCTTTGAGGCCTTACCCTTACCCTTGCCCTTCCCGCCTCTAGGGCGGTCAGGAGCAACATTGGGGAGGGTAGGCGCCTCTACAACCTTCCTGGATTTCTTCGCCGCCGGCGGCTCCGAAAACCCAGCTGAAGCAGAAGTCGCAACAGGCCTAGCTTTCGCCTTGCCCTTATGCTTCTTCTGCTTCTTTGAAGATTGTCCCGTTAGCGGATACCCCACAGCCCCTAGTGCGTGCGCTTGCCGCACTAGCTCTAGCTGCAGGTTTACCGCTAACCGATTCTGCGCGATACTGGCGGTATCCTCTAAGATGGCCCGCGCTTGGCCACCGAAGATGCTAGGCCCTGTCAGGGGCGTCCCAAGAAGACGCTCCCTGACTGCCGTAGCCGGACGCATATGGTCAATGACCATTTGCCTCCTGGATTTCGTCACTCGCGCTTGCAACCTTGCCAATGCGTCCATAGACAGCACCAGGCCATCATTGACACACGAAAGCGCCACAGGTGGCACAGGGTGGCCTGCCCCCGCTTCAGCCCACACCGACTGAAGGAGACGATACGAGTGGTTGACAGCGCTCATAGCTGCCCTCACACCCTCATCGCATAGGGACAGGACTTCTTCTTGGTGTACCTGAGACTTGTCCACAAGTGCCGGACCGGGGCCACCCGCCACGGCACTCTGGATGCCCAGTACCCATCGGTCATCCTCAGTGACCGACGGGACTACACCATATCTGTCGTATTCACCCCGCGGAATACGACATCTTGCCCGCACCTCCCTGGAGGCCGCAGGGAGCTGACCCTTGGTCATAAGTTGTTTGCTATAAATAGCCTCCAACAAATCTGTGAACCGTGGATCCAGTCCCCACCGACTGGATCGGGGCCGCGGGCAAAATCACCGTCCTGATCGACGCAACCGACGGACGGGGCGCCTCTTCATCGGCCGTGGCCGAAACCACAGACGGGTCAACCCTGGCTAGCCACGCCAATCTACCTCTGATGAAGACACACCCGCAAACACATCACCCGTTCATGTGTTCACGGGCCTGCCAGCCACGGCCTCCCAGCAAGGAGCCACGGCTGACACGCCAGGCACTCCGCTACCACACGGTTCCGCCGCCACCCCATGAAACACTCCGGTCCATGGGGTAGGTCCGCACGGAAAACTGTACGGACCCGTAGCAGTCGCGGAACCATAGCCGGACACGGGCGCCAACGGCACCCCACGTCCGACTGCCGGACCAGGCGCGATAGGTGAGTACCACGCCCGGCCCGGCACACCCGTTCCCGTGACGGCTGGTGCCAAACCAAGCCGCACGGAACCGGTGCACGGTACCAGATTGGCCTCAGCCACAGGCGGAGCCGCTGCCCTGGCTTGCGCCAAACCAGACAAATGGAGGCCGGTTCCGTCCAGGACGGAATCAACCTCCATATTCTCCACCTGCGGCTTCACGGGCCGCAGCAACCTCTCCTCCTCGTCTTCAGACTCCGAAGAGTCGTCACTAGACGAGTCAACCGTGTAACCGTCCTGGCGGACAGCTCACACACCTGACGGACCGGCCACCGCTACTGGACCACCCGGAGGTGGCCGCAGAGAAACAGAACCCGTCTGGCCGGAGCAAGGCGGGACTGCCAGGGGGGCCGTACGAGACGGCCCCCTCGGTAACCAGTCCAGAATCCTGTCCGAGGACAGGATCCGTACCAGGCATGGGGAGAAACTGCCCCCCAACCTTTGGTAGCAGGGACGACACCAGCGTGGGCACCTCCAGCTGGGGACGTGGAGCACCCCCACCGGCCGAACCGGGCGCTCCACGATTTACTCTCGGACCGCCTGACCCCGCGTCAGACCCAGCCAAGTCCTTCTGGGCAAGGAACGTAACCATCATCTCAACGGACCACACTGCACAAACATTACACCTATGATCAATATTACAAAGGGAACACCTAAAACAGACATGGCCCTTGAACACGACACGGACAAACTTATGGCATTCGTCACATGATGGCGGGGCTGGCTTGGCCTATAAAATAAGCACAAACCTACAATAAACAAGCGGAACGAGACCCGGATGGAAGGCAGACAATTAATTTTCAAATAATTTGACTCATAAATTAACTGTAACCCTCCCGCACCCCACCCCGCCACGTTACAACAAAGATCGCATTGATTATGACGACAAGAACGAGGCGGGCATTAAACACACCCATAATAGATCCTCCAGGATGTGTAACGGCTCCAGGAATCATATCACATAGCATTCGGGGTATATTTACTAATCAATATAAATTATACCTCCTAACGAAAGCAGCACGATATGTGAAGAAAACAACAAAATGTATAACAAACTGCTGTATCACACGGTAAAACCGCAGACCACGCATCTACTCAAGAATTTTGAAACCACCGATCATTGCAAACCGATCGTGATCGCACGTAAACTTGATCATTCTAAAGTTTCCGGTACCATTTTTTTAGTACGCAGCACCCAGAACAAGATGCGCGAATTAATGAAAAAATTTCTTCTTCACATAAACATCCGAGCGACCGGGTGTGACGTCACCCGCTTGGATCCTACAGAGAACGACGTCAGCCGATATTCGTGTTAGAAATACCGTAGCATAACACCTATTTTCATATCTGCCGATCGCCTGTTGGCTTTTTTTTTTTGGGTTAAAGAAGGCGATCGTCTGACATATATCGTTGTTAGCACACGTCCCAGATTCTATGGGGTCAGAAATTGGAACATGCGACACAGCGAAATTTAGAGACCTAAGTCTTTTAACTATGGATAATAAAGAATGATACAACCTAGTTATCCTCGGCAGTATTCTCCATAGTATCCTTTAGTTAATCCTTTTCAAGAACACACAAACTATCACTACAGATTAAAGACTTAGATTTTCTTTCACAAAAAAACACTAAAATCCTCAATGCAGAAAGCATGTATTGCACTTGTTGCTATGCAAACAAGAATGAGCTCTATGGTAAGCGGGTACTCGGCTGTTGGGAGCCGAGTACCCGGTTCCCAGGAGTCGGTAAAGCTTTCTAAGTCTATAATCCTAGAGCCGCTGTCAAGGCCAGCTGTATATCAGAAGTAACAGAATGGTGAGTATTGATCGAAGGAGAAATAACTTTATTGATTCCAAAAGAAAAATAGAAAATAGAAACATGTTAGTTAGTATTTGTAGTATAATTTTGAAATACCTAAAGAAATTTTGTTTTGAATATTTTGAAAATAAATATTGGATTGGAAGACATTGCTGCCTTAGGTAGCACAGTAGGGTTGGGCGGTTTGGCCTAAAAGAAAACCGGTGACGGTATCACTAATTAAACCGGTATTAACGAAATACTGGTTTAAGGGGTTAGAATGATCGAAAATAATTTGAAATATGAAAATATGACGTTTTCACTAGCTACAGTACATGTATTTTGTGATTTGACAACTAACGGAAATTGCCACGAAATTAGAACGGTAACTATGTATGACTGCTCACTTCGACGCTATTTATCTCAAAATAGTAGTTAAAATAAATAAAATAAATAAAGTCTGGTACATGTGATGTCGTGAAAATAACACTAACTACTAAAATGTTGATTTTCAACACAGTTATTAGGTAACTATTTTCGAAAGCGTAGTAAAATCTAACGCGTGTAAGTAGGAACCCGGATATGAGAGCGAGTTTAGGCTTCTAGTAGAGTAGCGCTCATACGGTTAGAGTTCTTATAACCACCTACAGTATGATCTAGTCTAGTAAGTCATGTGTTTGTATTGGAGTACTCAGTATTTAGTAATACTCCTGAATAAACTGTCGTTCACGCGGGTGAATGTCATTCAGCATGTAACTAAATGGTAGTCATTTCCCAGAAATCGCACCTCAAGAATTCTCACAAAAAGCTGTGTTTGACTATTTTTCGAGGTTCATATGTCATATAATAAAGAGATTATGATAATTTGACAACATAAACGCAATGATTTGTGAACCTAACTTAAATCTACTTAAATCAACACTCCGTAGTCTTGAAGATATACGAAGACGAAAAGGAAACAAAACGATGTGATTCTCATACCTATCGAGCAGAAAAGTCATGTGATAAAAAATACTACGAATTTCATTCATAAAGTTGATAGTAGTGAATACTCCAGCGGAAGAATTTGTTAACAACCAATCTCATTACGCCTGCTCGTATTTGAGAGGCTAAGAGGTTTATTTTACTTGTAACTACTCCGCCAACGTAAGAAGCGACTTAATCGTTTTCATTTCTTGGGCGTTTAAGCAATTTGTCTCATATGTCTTATTCAGTGATGGACCATTTTATGTTTGTGGAAATCTAAGGGAAATCATGATTTGTTTGGATTGGGAGTTCATTGTACAGCGTCGTTGTTTTCGTAGCACGTTTCTGATATTTTTTTTGTATCATGTCACATTTGGAATCCTAATTAAACATAGCACAAACTCGAATTGAAAAAAGGATTATTTGTTACAAAGAAGAAATTTAGATTTTCAAATTATTCAATCTTACATTGAACCCGCAGAGCTTACGTCATGTAAAATTCATTGCGAGCAAATCAAATCATATTTGCCGAGTGTCGTCCTCGGCCGATTTGTTGGGATTTCACCAAAACCCTTGCTTTCCCACAGCTAATAGTTATAGATGACTGTATTTTATGTCCCTATTAGCAAATGGTTACAATAGATGATAATATTAAACTGCAAGTCAAGAACAAACTAGTTTAGGTCAGTCACCAGATGCAATGGCGATCTTACGGACGGTTTTTTGGGTTTTTATTTTTGTAATGGTTTTTAAACCGTCGCCATAAAAAACATGAGACGGTGTGAAACCGGTATACCGCCCAACCCTATAGCACAGTACATTTCATTTTGTTTTAGAAACATATTCCGTTATTTCTGAGCTGTACTGTTTAACTTTTACAACTCTGATGTCAATATTCTATCTTTGACTGTTTCAATACCAAAGAAAAAAGCTGTACCAGGGACAGATCTACCCACTCACCTTTGAGAATAATTTTCATGGTTGGCTAATAAAATGTCAAAATAGGCTGATTCACTGGCTAATGATTTTACATGTATGTTGGTAGGTGAGCTCCTCTTAAAACCATGATGACACATCTAATTCTATCCAATTTCTTATATGACCTGCTGGTCATCTCTTACTTGGTTATTAGCCTTAAGATCTAGCGGGATCATAAAGGATTAGATTGATAGGTTATTGATCAGGCTAAGAAAGTCCAGATTTGGCTAATTAAATCACAAAATAGGATAACTCACTGGCTAATGATTTCAAATGAGTAGGTCGGTCCCTGTGTACATTTTTAAACAACTTTGGTGGACGATGTTGCTGTCTACGACAGCAACATCTTCCACCAAATTTGTTTAAAAATGATCTCCAGTTCATCATTTAATTTAATTTTAAAATTGAAAATTTTGACATCAGAGTGATAAGGGTTAAGATAAGATGGAGAGCATCTGTTCTTACACATACCATTATGCTGATTAATGGTGATAATTGTGTTATTCTTTGTTGATCTGATGTTTGCGACATGCAGCTCACTATACGGCACTCCATCCACAATCATGTTTAGCGTCTCAGCATTTGGGAAAAAGGTGCCAGGGCTGTGTATGAAAATACACACAATGCAACATTGTCGAAGATAAATATATATATATATATATATATGAATGTTGGGGTTGATTTGTACGCTCTAAATAATGGATCGATCCCCAAAATCCCAATTTGATGTCACTATAGATGACTATGGCAGCGACAGCGACCAGTCAAACCAGTTTCAAAATACTCAACAGAATAGTTATTATATAGTGAAAACATACAATTCGTACAGCTTGACGAATAGTCAATATAATATAACCAGACGCATGCGCACGCGCGTATTCAACACTTAAAACCCTGATTTCTTATAGTCTCAATTTCCCCAATGCCTATACAGGTACTGTGGTGAATATTTTGAATCTAATTTAACAGGAACAGTTGTACCAAATCCTGAGATTAAACCTGGTATGGACTGCCCTATTGATTACGATCAATTAATACCCACATGCATGCGCAGGCGCGTATTCAACACTTAAACTCATATATATATACACGTATATATATAGTCATAATATATATAGTTGTTTACAATACAATTTAAAAGAACCCAACTAAGGAAGTCATCATCCTCTGGAGTCACCGAAAGACTTTGGCTAGTTAACCCCTTAACCCGCAGAAACCAGGAGCGACAAATTCTTTATGATATAAGGCATATTCTATTGAATATTTTGAAATCAATTTGACTGGGAGCTGTTACTGCTTATGACAGTAACAACTACCAGTCACATTAGTTTCAAAATATTTGCCAGCTTTCTGTATATAATTGTCTTGAAATTTAGACACTGGAATTTCAGATGTTAAAACTGGTGGTCTAATAAGCTATGTTCCAAATTTAGTTGAAATCTGTTTCGTGCAATAAAAGTTAAGTTGCATAGAAATGACCGAGTTAAAACAAGGTTAAGATTTTTCAGGGAATACAAGTCTGACAAATCTTGACAAATATTACACTCCGCCTCAGTAGTATCAAGCGACAGAACAACTCAGAAATAACCTAGGCTATACTGTTTGAAATTGCGGCAATGTCTTCCCATTCAACTATGTTCAAAATATTCAGCTGTTACTACATCACAGGATTCTCATACGGGTCCTTTTGAGGGTATATACCTCCAAAATGCAACTTGGAACCCCCAAAAGTAGTGACAGTGGGTCCCATGGGACCCCTGCAAATTGTGTATCATTATTAAATAATTACTGTAAGTAATTTTATAGGTTTTTGCACAAAAAACACCACAAAATAGGATGGAACCCCCTTAATTCATAGCTGTGAGTCAATTGTACCTTCTAATTTTAGCATGGATGAATTCTCTGTCTGCGAGACAAAGCATCCGCCAGAATGTTCAATCGCCCAGGAATGTGAGCTGCTTTCAAAACAACCGAGTAATTCCTGCACCATTGAATCAAGTGCCACACTTTGATACACAGTGTGGGTGACCTGGTCCCGCCTTGGCGATTTATGTATGATACTACCGTCGAATTGTCCAACCGTATCAATATCCCCTTGCCCCTGATCATCGGAAGAAACTCTTCCAACACCAGTTCCACTGCCATCATTTCCAACAGATTGATATGCAGCTGGCTCTCCTGGAGAGTCCATGTGCCCGAGACCTGGTGTTCTCCCAGGCAGGCCCCCCACCCCTCCAGCGATGCATCCGTGTACACGGACAGCTGGGGGTGGGGTAGGTGCAGCGAAACCCCTACTAGGAGATTCTGACGCTTTTCCACCATACAAGATGCGACATTATCGGCTCCAAAACTGGCACCAGTTTTAACAGGGGTTCTGTTCTCTGTTTCCACAGAGACATCAGATACAACTGGATAGGTCTTCGCATTAGAGCAGCGTACAGGATCACCTGCTCCATGGAGACCATCATGCCCGAGACAAACTGCATTGTAACATCAGATTTTCATTTTGGGACTCCCAAATAGACATTCACTAACCAAAATTTTCTCAACTGTCTTGACTCATTTTGAGCATTAAATCTTTAACCCTCGAATTTGTTCAAGAAAATTTAATTTTCGCAAAGAAAATCTCTATTTGTAGACCAAGAGAAATTTTTTTTTTTTAATTTACCACTGGAATGACTGGCTCGGTTATCGAGCCAGTCATTCCAGTGGTAGAAAATCAAAAATATCTTCTCTTGGTCTGCAAATGGACATTTCTCAAAACCACTGCAGAAGCCGCTTTTGGCTGGCTTGAGTGTTAAAGATTACATCTATGGAATCGTGAATGAAGCACTCACACGAATTCATACACACCACCCTCCTCCTCTGTGTCAAGCTGTCGGCTTTGATCTGCAATATCTGTTGAGGATTTCTTCCCATGATGGTCCTTATGGAGGAGCATATCGATTGCCGTCATATGAATGAGCCGAGCTGACTGGAGTCTCTGCATGCTATGAGGGCATTGGTCAAGACCTATTTTAAGAACAACACACAGTGAATACCTGTAAAGCATAAAGAAAGAATTTCTAGCTACAGCGCAGCTTATAAATAAGGGCATTGGCCAAAACCTATTTTAAGAACAACACACAGTGAATACCTGTAAGGTGTAAAGAAAGAATTTCTAGCTACAGCGTAGCTTATAAATAAGTTACGTTCATGTTTCCAAAACAAAAACCGAAATATGTTAGTTAGTAAGAAATGTTCTGTTGAATATTTTGACGATAAGTGGACTGGAAAACATTGCTGACTTATATTAAAAACATTCAAAAGTATCTTTTATTTTGTTTTGGTATCATGTTAAGTCATTTCTGAGCTATACTCTAGATATTATTAGCTAACAATTCACTTTTAAAAATTTAATTTAGTACCGGTAAATTAAAATTTCTGCTTACTGAATGTCCATTTGTAAGCAAAGAGAAAACTGATTGTTTCAACCCTTTCACGACCAAGTTGGCCAAACTTGGCCTCTGTAGTCGTCTTAGTGAATGTCCATTTGCAGGCCAATAGAAGAGTATTTTTGAAAATCTACCACTGGAATGACTGGCTCGATAACAGAGGCAGTCATTCTTGTGATAAATTTCGAAAATACACTAATCTACGCCTGCAAGCGAATATGTACATTCAATAAGCAAATATTTTAAGTATCTTGAACAAATTTAGCAATCTAAGGGTTAATTTACAAATGGATCATTCCTTGAGATGGACTGCAGAACTCATTTTCAGCTGGATTGACCATTACAGGGTTAATCATTTAACCCTTGAAATTCCAGCGTCACAAACTCAAGCCAACTCTCCAGAAAAGCAGTTGAATATTCTGAAACTCATAGGCAGCAACCGCCCCGAATCACATTAGTTTTGACTGCCCTGTATAATTATTTTGATATCGAGATTGTGGGAATTCATATCAATCATATTTGAAGCAATATTTAGATTTGTAAATAGATACATGTATTGATAATGGACCGTTCCATTTTATCCATCCATTATATGATGTCATAATCAACTACGTGACATGTAGGATGATGTCATAATCAATGACATAAATAAGTATGTCACGAACACAGAATTGAAGATGGACTAAGTGTTGTTGTTGTTGTACGAATTGAATGTCTAGTATTTAATAAGGATGCGGTTGAATATTTTGAAACTAATTTGACTGGGCACTGTTGCTGCCATAAGCAGCAACAGCACCCAGTCAAATTAGTTTCAAAATATTTAACAGCTTACCTGTATAGTTTTCTGGAAATTGACACTCAGGGTGTTCGGGGATCGATCAATCCCAATACTGCTGAAGCGCAGGTGGAGCTTAACTAGAGATGGACGAGGCATAGCTGAAACTGGAAAGGTTCATTGTAAATGCAAAGCTGACCTCTGTTGCAGAGTGCTGTTCTAAAGTGGCTGACGGCTGGCAGAACAAAGCAGGTGTATACAGGCCTGCATAGTGATAAACTCACGCCCAACATAACTGAAATAACAATTTATTAGAGCATTCAGTCAATAAAAAAATACATGTAGTTAGAGCTAATTATCTAAAAAAAATCAAGATTTTTTCGAAAAAAATCGAAAAAATCAAATCTTTTCGATTTAATCAGAATTTTTCGATTTAATCGGATTTGTTCGATTTTTATGGGTTTTTTTACTAGAACTATAACAAAATCAGATTTTTTAGACATGCACTCATGTTCGGAACTAAATAGAATATAATCACTCTAAACAATGTTGACCTTATTTACACTATTAAAATGTATTATAATAATAAGCAACCCAGAATTTGTTCTTGTTGTTCTTAAGTTAAAAAGGCCCCAATTTTATTTTAACATTACATCTATGTAATGTTAAAATTAAATTGGCGCCTTTTTACTGGCTTCAAATTCTGGGAATATGGGCCAGTTTCTTAAAAACCATTATCTAATGGGAATGATTAGCCAATGGAATCTAAATTGACTTCATTATAGTGGGCGGGGGTTGTTCATAGCATTCAGCCAATCAGAGGACTGGTTGACATAGCTTGTCCTATTGAGCATCTTGCAGTCTTTTCATAGGCCTACTTAGTCATGGCGCCATTCCCCATTAACTCTCCAGGGAGATCACAGGCTTAGTTCAGGTAATCTAAACCTAACTAGGAACCAATTTACGAAATGCGTATTCTGTTATTTTTGCAGAAAATCCCGCATTAGTTAGTTAGTTTGTTTTATTACTTTTAAGAAGGCTATACTCTCCTCTCTCTCACCCTCCTCAACTACGCAGTTGCTACTTCTAAAGTTCCATGATTACATAATCAATTATCTGATTAAATTGATTATTTTCCAGACATCATAATCGATTATTTATTTGTATGTATGTATGTATGTATGCATTTATATAGCGCCAATTCCAATTGAAGCTCAAAGGCGCTTTACAAGATTATATAAAATTACACAATTATGTACAAAAACTTAAATTGAAAATAAATATGTTTTGAGAGCAGATTTGAAAGGTTCAATTTTACGGCAATTTTGTATATGTGGTGGAAGACTGTTCCAAAGCTTGGGGCCAGCTCTAGAGAACGTGCGTTGGCCGATTAGTAGATTGGATGGTGGCACTACACAGAGTAAACGACTACTTGATCGGAGAGCCCTTGGTGCTGTCTTCTGTACGATCAACGATGTTAGATATGGCGGGGCAAGATTATTAAGACATTTGAAAACCAGTAGTGCAAGTTTGTAATTTATGCGCTGTTTAACTGGTAGCCAATGAAGATCTTTCAAAACAGGTGTAATGTGTTCATATGGCTTAGTCCGTGATAGTAATCTGGCCGCAGTGTTCTGAGCCCTCTGAAGACTGGTAAGCTGTTCTGTTGATATGCCAGCTAGCAAAGAATTTCCATAATCAAACAGCCCTATTCAGATATGTGTGCTTTTTCATCAAAAAGAATTTTGTAAATACGCAAACATAGCCTGTAAATTGACATGTTGCTAAGCTGCAATTTGTATCCACAGAATTAAAGATTTTGCGATGGTACATGGTCAGAAAAACATGGCCTGTAGCCACTAACCCTTTAAAATGTTGTAACCTTTAGGAAACCTGACTTTAGTGGGTTTATCCATCTGCAACTCCAACCTGGCCCTCAATACCACAATCAATTTGTAGTGAAATATAAAAAATCTATAACGTGAAAGTTTTTAAGAATTTAAGTGCTTCTTTATTACTCAGAATGCAGAAAAGTTAATACAAGTTTTTGAAAGCTTACCACTGGCATGACTGGCTCGGTTATCGAGGCAGTCATTCCAGTGGTAAAATCTTGGCTTGCAAATGGACATTCCCCAACAACACTAGAGGCCAGTTTTGCCAGCTTCGTCTTGAAAGGGTTAAAATGAATTTGACAGAACTACCTAACCAACCGACAGGCGGAAATAAAAAATGAGTATATTCTATACTAAATAAACTTGTTTTACTGATTTATGTGCATGATTTGCGTGCGTGAGTGCGCATTTGTGTGCTATTATTTCTCGCTGTTAGGTATGGTTTTAAAAACTATAAAATCTTAAATGGTAGAATGTAGATTACTGATCCGCCCATCGACCCGTCCATTCATCTGCCCATCTGTTCGTCTCATTTCCGACAGAGCTGCCTAAATGGCAGCTATAAAATGGTAGGCTACAAATTATAGACACTTCTGTCCAGTCATCCGACTGATGCTCCTTTCGTCCAGATGTCTCATTTCTGGAATAGCTGGCTACGTAGCAGCTATACCCTGATAATGCAGCCTACTGGGCCGATACTGCACGGTATCAGCCCAGCAAGCCGAGTTATCTGGTGGCTCACTTGTTTTAAAGTCTTTTTGGGACTGTTGGGCAGTGAAACGCGCTTACACCCTCGAAAATCCATTATCAGCTGGGCGGATTTCATAAGGCTTTCTAAGCTAAGAAATGTGCTAACCTGATATTTGCTTAAAGCAAACTTCTCATTTGAGAAATTTTCTACAAATACAGTTAGCTGATTTCACAAAGCATATTTGCTCAGGCTAGAGATTTACTATTAGTGGCTTTTTGAATGTAGGTCGCATTTTGATTGGTCAAACATTGACCACAGATCTATGAATAAGAGACAACCATCTCAATGGTATTTGTGTGACTATTTATCAAGGGAGGTAATTCAACTAAAATCAATGTTTGTTCTTAAAATTTTTAGCTTAATTTTATAGGGTTCTAAGGTTTAGAAACAGACTGCATATATTTAATGGAACACGGCACTCCTTTTCTTCTCAATTCCTGTTAGAGCTAAAAGATTTTATTCTGCATAGGCCTATAGATTTAAAAAACACCATACAAACTTGTGTCCCATAACGAATCATGAGCGTTTGTATATGGCCCTTATACGGTAAGGCTAATGTAGCATCTCAAATAAATCAGTAAAATTTACAGCTTTAAAGTTTAATCTTCGTTTGTCCAATCTATGTGGCTATTTATGTCTTTAAAGACCATTTTCATGAATAAAACACTTCATTTTACATGTTTATTGATGAAAGTTGTGGTTCAATTTATGGCTAAGAAATTTGCTAACTTTTCTAAGCCACCTAATAGCTGGCTTAGAAAAGTTAGCAAATTTATAGGAATTCTAAGCAACTTTCTTTGAATAATCCTAAGCAAATGTTTTGTGAAATCCGCTAAGGCTAATTCTGAACAAATCTCTAAGTGAGCAAATTTCTTTTGCTTAAGCAAATTTATAAGCTTTTAAATCCACCCGATGACATATTCATCATATTGCTTGTCAAAGCGAAAACTGGTAACAATATAAAATACTGGAAATCATCGTATTTTTCCCCCCACAATTGTATATGCTACCTAGACAGTAATTGAATTGAAAAGTCATTACATACTTATTATAGTGGATTGTAATAAAACCGCAATAAAATGTGAATAAAATATTTTATTATTGAAGTTAGACGCGAAAACTTAAAACGCGGAATGGCAGAATGTCAATTGCCAATGTAGAGTTGCGGTTTCAAGAGATGTGCAGTTGAATATTACTCTCGACCTTTTTTTTTTTAAGTGACTTTATGAACATTTAAATTCGGAAATTTCATTAATGAGGACCCCCCCCCCCACCCCCACCCCGCATAATGTCGAATTTAAGGACTTTTTAGATAGTTAAGAACAAATTAAATATGGAAGTTTATAGGTGAAAGTGATCTTGGAAATACTATGGGAGTGATTAATACGGTTCACGGGTTGGAGTTGCGGTTTCAAGAGATGTGCAGTTGAATATTACTCTCGACCTTTTTTTTAAGTGACTTTATGAACATTTAAATTCGGAAATTTCATTAATGAGGAACCCTCCCCCCCCACCCCCACCCCGCATAATGTCGAATTTCAGGACTTTTTAGATAGTTAAGAACAAATTAAATATGGAAGTTTATATGTGAAAGTGATCTTGGAAATACTATGGAAGTGATTAATACGGTTCACGGGTTGGGTTATAAGATTTAGTCGGAAAGTAAGGTGGAGGACGTATTTTTTTGTATTAGTTTTATTATATCTATCACCTTGTGTGAGAGAAGGTTTCTGATTATATTAGAAACTTTTCTAATTATTGTCATGTTTTCTTTGTGGGGTTTTTTCTATAGGTAGAAAAGGTAATATATTTAGTTTTTGGAATTTTATTAATTACATTGAATTTCATAGACTGTATAGACCCGCTGGAAAAAGGATATAAAGAAAAAATTTGAATCTGCCTGCAATCACTATCTTGTTGTGATTTCTCCTCACTCTGACAAAGTTGTCCACATTTCAACATCCGATATCCAACGCATGAAAAATCCCGTAAAGCTGACGAATTCATTTTCAATAAATTAAATTTCTGGCCTTAGCTTAATGTATTCTAAATTCCTTTCTTAAATTTGTTTAGGTTCTTGTTTTAAAATCAATTATAGGAAAATCATTTCGGATCAGTTTAGACCAATATAGAATAAAGGTACATTGTTTAGAATCGCTGGCTTACACAGAATAACCATGGCCTTCTCACCAGCAGATATGAGATCTTTCTTTAACGATGCTGCACTTTCAAATACTCTGACCTGGTCACGGAATACCTTGTTGTCATTCATGAGTTTCAGTCCTACGAATTTGCCTACACCAAATATTCTTGACGTTGTATCGCATCCGAGAAAAGTGTGTACAAAAAGAATATTTTCATAAACGCTCTTTCCTAGTGTGCGCCTGATGGAATTCACACTTATATATTTTGTAGGTGCTCCTTTCTTTGGTTCAGGACGGAAGTAAATATTATGCTTGTTCCTCCCAGCATGATGCATGAGGAGAATAAGCAGGTCAGTGTCATCCCCGACCAGTACTGCTTCATAGATCGTTGAAACATTAATTGCAGCCTGCATGATTAATACATCGGCGTCTCCTGTGGCATGTGCTACCTCATAATCACACTGAGCTAGCTTTTCACCCAGTAATGCAAGGAATCATTGTTTATTTTCACTATTTGAGAGAAATTCTTTCTTGTTCAACTGCAGTGTCATGGATAGGTTGAAAATCACTTTGCTACCCTCACACCCTGCCTATGGGTATTGTCTTTTCTTGATGGACATGTCTCGTAGCCATCGAGAACAACAACTGGTTGACCATAGTGTGTTGTCACATAGTTGCTATAGTCTTGCAATATTTTGCCATACGTGCTACCCATACGGCAAAGAAGAGTGCCCCCATCAAGTATACATTTGAACTTATGACTTTGTGGCGGTTGTGGTGGTACTGCAGATCAGATAGCTTTTGTTAGCTGTGGTTTTATGGCTTGTAAGAGACTGTCTTTTCCTTCGAACAATGCTGGAGGGTAACTACAGAGTTCATAGGTCAGAGCATTTGCCAGATCGTTTGTCTGAGATCCTGTGATGATTAACCTTTGAAACAGAAGTAAGGGATCTATCTGGACCATATCCCTGCCAATTCTGACAGTAGCCCTGGATTAAAATGTTATAGCCTGTTTCTTTCTCCTGATGGAATGCGTGAGAACGGGTTGCCCATCTATTTCATTAAGAATGACATTTCTTATTTGCTTTGCGTTATGTACGTTTACATGTTCTCCGGCTGCAATGCCATTAACTATGTTCTGAAGTGATGGATTTGTGTCAAATGCTGACCGCCATTCAATGAACGCCATAAGCTTTCTAGAATCGGCAGTGTCCATTGTTTGCCTAGATATCGATCAATATTTATGTTGCTCACTTGTGTCATATGTGACTGATGTGAGCTGCTCCATGGCAACATTAACTTCCGTATATGCGGGTCTTGACAAACACCCACCTATTCGCTGTGTTTCAGTTATGCCCCTACCTCTGGTGAGGCCATCACTTGTCTTAAGACCCCTCATTAGAACCTGTTCAATCACATGGTCTGGCGATAATCCAGCCCAAAAACGGTCTGACCTCTGAGCAACATGTAATCCCTGGGAGAATTGCACGTAAACCTGAGGGTGTGTTTCATGTAGCCTTCTCATTTTCCGGAGGTAGAGGTACACTGATTTTGTGTACATATTGTGACCGGATGCTGCCATGTATGGCAACATGGCTTGCATAGTTTCAAGATGAAGGAACCAATCACCCATTCGTTCAGATATGATAAAGTCACGCACAATGGTGATCATCTCCACATAATTTACCCATAGCTTGGCAGTGCAATATTCTGACGTCATAGTTGCCATCTCTGTTTGAAGTTTCCTTTGAAAAGACTGCAACTCTACTAATGACTCTACTTCTTGGAGAGTAATTTTGCCTAACATGAGGTCATCATACATCATCGCTATTGCATCAAGTTCCTCAGGGGCAGTGTTACTTCCATTTTCAATGTCTGTCACATTATCTTGAGATAGCAGAGGCAATTTGGTTTGGAAAATCTTACACAGTAAAAGTGTGTGAATGACAGCATCAATAATGAAGTGGCCACGGAGAGCTCTTGCCACACTCAGTATATGGCAAACTGTGTTTCCAGCAAAACCCGAAAAAGAAGGTTTTGGAGACCTGTCCATGCCATCAAGTGTCCGATGCTCCCAAGAAATCTCATTAATGTATGAAAGCCACCCAACCTTACCACCATTGATTGTAACGGACTATCCACGGGAGCACTTAAAAAAATTGACATGGCTTTCCACCACAACGGCTGGTCAAATGTGACAACAGATATTACTTCCTGACACCTGGCATGTTCCGATATGAAATTCAGAGTGGAGTTGATACAGGTCGTGTCACTTGGATTCATATCGATCATTGGGAGGAATGTCACAGATGCTTGTCCGGGGTGTGCCCCCTTGGATATTGATTGCATATAACCAGACCATGCTGGCCTAGGAGAGCGAAGTGACAAAGACGTTTTCCAAAGAATGTCCAGTAAAATGTGTCATTGTTTTCTGCTGATGGCGGCATGCTTTCATATTTAAGACTTTCCAGTCCATCACTACTTGCACTCACATCTATGCGCTTTATCTCTGAAACAAATTAAATTTTGGGCTTCATCATTGCTATCATGCCCATGTCATGAAACATACCACAGCCATCGAGTGTTCTACTATCATGGTCAACTTTGTCTGCCGTGTATTGCATGAATCATCTTGGAAACGGGCCGGAAATTTCTGATTCCTTGTTCATTGTTGCACATCGTTCAAACCTCTGAATTACAAAACCCAAGTTTGTTCAATGGTTCGATGATGACGCTGGATGCAAAATGAGAATGCATCTGAACAGCCAGACCTAACTGCAATTGAGCTATGATATTTCTGGGACATATAGCCTGCATGATAGCTTGTCCTAAGGAACATACCTTTGAGTCTTTGTCCATTCCAACAAACAAAGCATTCAGCAAAAGTCGCAATGAATGTGGTAGAAAGGCTGTTGCTTCATCGACGGCAGACATGTAAAGGCTAGAGGGGTAAACATCTTTCGATTGAATGACCGACTTAATGTCACTCTTGATGAGGTAGCCAGACACTTCTATTAATCTAAACTTTTCAGCCTCAAGATCATTTTCTTTGAGCTGTTTGTAAAATTCATTTAGAATGGCCAAAGCTGTACGTCTGAAGGACACTACATTTTGGGAACCATTTATCTCTGTGATGATTATTTTATCAACGAAATGCCCAAGAAGTTTGTCTTTCATGTGTGTTGGACCATATGGTTCCAAATCTTAACCTTGTAAAGCATCTGCCATATTTTGAATAATTTCTGCGATTGTTGTCTGCTGTTCGTCATTCGCCTCGAAATTTTCTGCGACGTTTATGAAAGCCTCGACTCTAACAGTATTTTCCGACCTTCCTAATTTTATTTTCTTTGACAAACCATCACGTTCTTTCTTGTATGAATGTGACACATTTCTAAAGTTTACATTGCAGGTTTGATGGTAAATAGCACCAGCTGCATGAAGGTCCTGTGCGAATGCCACCCTTCCCTTGACCTTATCTGACCAATCATCCTGACGTTTATCACAATTCTTTCGATCATACTTATCAGTATTTCCACATAGCAAACAATGGTCCTGATATGAGAATGTGGGTTCCTCTGAGCGGAGAGTGCGAGTTGAATCAGCTGAATTGGCATAACCCTCTGATACATGCTTTCGTTTTTCAATTAAATTTTGTATGGCTATAGGGTTGCAAAATACTTTTCGACATTTAATATGAACCATGTCTCCTGGTTTCACAACTATCTCTGATTCATGTGCAATACTTACTTTAGCAATGCCATCACACCCTTTGGCAGTTAAAGTAGCTGTTGGTCCACCTCATAATGCCTTCTCGCAGAGTAAACAACTCACCATGTAAATGATATGAATATCAAGAGACTAGAATCAATATTTTATCAATCAATTTAATCAGTTTTATTGGATCAAATGTGAATAATTAATTTGATTTAAATAAAGTATAGTCTAACAATGAAGAAAATCGTGAAGTTTTACTATTTTAAAGGCATGGTGCATTATATCGAGGAAACCCACTTTTCAATTTACTTATATTGTCCATTTATAAAATTAACCTGGGCCGTATGCCACAATAAATATAATATATTGGAAGGAGTTATTTAATTGTTTCCCCCATGTTTAATTTACAGATGAGCTTAATGTTATCATAGTTATAAACATGACGAGTGCCGTAATGGGCATGACGTCGTGAATTTGTAAGTTTTCTTTGGTTAATCAGTTATAGTCTCCAAACCCCATGCTCACTTCCTTAATGTTGACATTAGGCCTATCTATTTCTTTTTCTGAGCTAACTATCTGTAATAAACACATGGGTACATACATTATTTATATTTGATGTGAAAATGCCTATCCTCTGCATATATAAGCAGTTGGCGCGATGTGCTGCAGTGGTATAGCCATATTTACGTTTTCGCGTTGGGCCAGACGACTGAAAATACCATAAACTTTAACTGTCAAAGAAGAATAGTTCCACTCAAAAGATTTTAATGGATTCCTAATATGTCACCAGGAAGTACCTACTGAACACATTCTATGTAATTTCAATTCTGTTGCATTTAGTGGTAGGTTTTACCAAATTTTAGCCATTTTGATTGGACTAAATGTAACAAGTGTTCCTCTGTTTTATTCTGAAAATTTAAAATTTTGTCAGCAGTGTCCCAAGGACTAGGGCTATGGAAGAAGCAAAATCATGAGCCTCCGTCTATACAAAATATATCCACTATGAAGATGACATCTGGCCCGGACAAAGACTTTTTGACAGGCGTGCAGATCATACATGTAGGCGAGCTGACAAACCGACACAGTCACGTCACATAATAACTTGACAATAGTAATAATATTAATAACAAGAGTAATTAATCAGCTAGTATTTGGACTGAGTTCTTGTGGTAAATATAGATTGATAAAATGGGGACTATTATATCAGAATTTGAAATAAGTAAAAAGCATACTGGTAGTAATCGCCCCCTGCTGGTGCAGAGTAAATATGAGATCTAGCTTCTGGGTTAGAAAAAGGATTAAGTTTGACACTTTCGGCCCCTCAGCCCCGTTCTCTCATTTCTCTTATCATCTATGCAATGTCTGGATATGTTGGGACCCGCTAGCCTGAAAACTGCTGCTGTATTGGTTAAAGCAGGAGCTTCCAGTCCACCCAGTCTCAAAAGATTCAGCATTGACCAGCTCACATATCTTGGATTAAAATTTATTGCCTGTGTTATGTGAATCCTCTCCACTACCCGACCCAACAGTTTTATTGATTGGACATGTGACTGACACCCTCATGCAGTTTTTTTAGGTTAAACACATTCAACTCATTAATCCTTTCATGATGCGTTCCATGAATATAGACAAAGATGTTTCCGACTTCATCAACCTCAGAGAGATGCAAAATGCTTAAGGCAACAGTGCAGCGAGAAACAAGAAAGTCGCACGACTCCAATGTCAGTGACGTCATCTGCAGTGACATCAGGCAGGATTCCAAAAAATTCTTGTCCTAGCTAAAGAGTAAAAAACAAGACTCAATAGACATATAGTGATTCCACCAACAAAGCAGAGATGTTGAATAACCAGTTCCACTCTGCTTATACTCAAGAGGACCAAACAAACATACCGACCAAAGGCTCTAGTTCATACACAACTATGCCAGCAATAACTGTGAGTCTCAAGGGTGTCCACAAACTTCTGACTGGACTTAAACCCCATAAAGCTACAGGGCCAGACAATATCCCATCTAGACTCCTTGAGGATTATGCTAGTGAATTTGCTCCTGCATTAACCGAAATATTCCAGTGCTCTATAGACAGTGGTACGATCCCAGATGACGGGAGAAAGGCCATCATTGTGCCAATCTTTAAGAAGGGAGACCATCAAACTATAGACCAATACCTCGAACTTCACTCATCAGCAAGCTACTTGAACACATCATCCATAGTAACATCATGGGCCATTTCGATAAACACAAGAGATTAGCCGACCAACAACATGGCTTCCTTTCAAAGCCATCCTGTGAGCAAAGAGTCTCTCTAAAGGACAACAAGTTGATGCCATTTTGTTGGACTTTTCAAAGGCATTCGACAAAGTGCCTCATAAATGGTTGTGTAAGAGGAAACACATGGACATGGATTCAAGACTTCCTAACAGATAGAACACAATGTGTTCTTCTAGAGAACAAGCAATCCAGTACTGCCAATGTCATCTCTGGAGTCCCACAGTGAACAGTACTTGGTCCACTCATTTCCCTCACATTCATAAATGACATACCTGAAGTAACCATCATATAAAACACCTTTGATTACTATTACATGGACACATACTCCAAAAAGAGGCAAACAGCAAGTACCTAGGTGTTACGATCAGCCAGGACTTAAGCTGGAATGAGCACATAAATAACATCACGGGCAAAGCTAGCAGATCGCTTTGATTCATAAAGCAGAATCTACGAGGTTGCAAGCCCAAAATCAAAATAGCAACCTACCAAGACACTGTTAGACCATCACTAGGGTATGCTCTGATAGTGTACATGGTAGATGCCAGATGTCAGCCCTGTGGCCGATGTGGCCCGGACAGCCATGCCTGAGTCCTGTTAATACAGGATTAGTGCGCCGATTAGACACACGTGTAGCATAGTTGGCAGCCTGCTCCAAAAGCCCAACCTATGTCATAGCTGTCATCTCCACTGTAGGTGGCCCCTGAGACGCACATAGTTCAGTTCATTTCGAAAATCCCTCCTACATATGGGAGCACCCCGCGAGCGAGTAAAATACAAAAATGACATAAGTAGAAACGAACTTGTGTATGAATTACTTGGTCTATTTATTACTCTTTATAATTGCGAGTTTTGTGGTCCTGTGATGGTGTAGTGAGTAGAAGTATTGTCGCACTGACATTTATAGTTTATGATGGCAGTTGCAGCTTGGTTTGTTAGATATATATGCAGAAGGATCAAGCATGAATGATGTTAGGGTGCTGTTGTTGGTCCAGATATTGTAGGTGTTGGTGTTGCACGCGGTACATAGGCTAGAGTGGATCAAATTGGGGGTATTTCAGTTAGAGCAGTGCAAGCAGGCAGAAAGGGCTGAAGGTCCTTTGGTTCACCATTACATTGTAGGCAGGTTGGATTAACAGTGTAGCGGCTAAACTTAGCTGTGTTCAGCTGAAGAATGTAACATCCTGTCAGTAGCCATAGTTGTACTGCAAGTAGGCGTATATCTTAAGGTGATGTAGTAACAGAGGCAACTGCTGGATGTGCCCAGGAGAAATTAATTGGATAGTGCTGGACGTGCTCCAATGAGAGATCCAGCTGCAGTTGTGAGTTGAGATTCACAGACCATTGCTTGTGTTTGTTTGTTCTGATAGTGGTCTTCCAGGCAAATTTTCCTGGTGGGCTATCCATGAGTTCATAGATGGATGGCAGCTCATACCTTGCCAATATCCTGCATATGTCTGCAAATCAGCTCTCCTGGTCAGAGCCTATCATAACATTTTGTCTTACAGCTATTTCGAATAGAAGCATTTCCTAGTTTCCGCAGATATTTCTGGTCATGATGAGCTTCAACATATGTATACGAGCCTCAACTGGTACGGTGCCGAGTAGGATATAAGTCCTGTTTGGAAGGCCTAATATTTGAAGTAGTAGTTTGTGGTAGAACTTGTCTAGCAGATTAATTTCTGTCTTGTTAAGGATGAGAATGTTCAAACCGTAGAGTAGTACAGGAGGGACGTATATCTCAATTAGGTGACACTGGAATTTAGTGTTATTCCATTGATACCATGGAGTCCCGCACCCATGAGAGAGTAAACTGCTCATCTTGCTTTTTATGTTTTCATCAATGGTGGGCCATGCACTAGTAATCTGATCACTCCTTTGGATTCCCAAGGGGTGAGCACAGCCTGGTGCACATACCAGTTCTCCATTTATAGTAAATGCTGGCTTCCTCTGTCCACAGTTTGATAGGATGGCACATTTTGCTGCAGTTCGTAGATCTCGTAGGTGCTGTAATAGCTTGGTGTATCTATCAGGTGCTGTAGTTGATATTTGCTGTCTGCGATTAGGCTGACATCGTCAGCACAGGTCAGTGCTGCCGAGTTTACAGTCCCAATATAGGCACCATTACCGGTGGCATCTAGACAGTTGAGCAGATTGTTGATGTACAGTTTGTACAGGTCTGTTGATAATATGCTACCTTGCCTGACACCTTGCCTGAACAAATTTGCTCTGAGCACTCACCATGCCATTTCACTGCGATGGTAGCATTTTTGTGAAGGTCTGTGATGAGGGTCCAAGTGGCTCCCTCTATTCCAGCAAGATACAGTTTACACACAAGGCTTGTGTGGTTTACTACATCGAAGTCTGACTTGGCTTCAAGGAGAGCAATGAATGTACTAATATTCTTGATTTGCGATTCAGAGGTAGCTTCCTAGAGCATCAGTGCACTGTACATTGGAGATAACCCGGATGTAAACCCAAACTGACGAGGGTGTTGTGTTTCAAGTACTGTCTGTTGGATGTGGACTTTCAGAAGCATTTCTAGAGTTTTACAAACTGTTGACGTTACTGTAATACCACGACATGATGTAGCTTGGTTAGGATTGCCTTTTTTCTTATAGACTGGTGTTAATTGGCCTATGTTGAAGATTTCTGGAATGGTTTTAAGTTTGCCAATAGCATTCAAGATTAGGGTCAGCAGGTACATGTTTACAATCCCACCGTCTTTTAGGTGCTCAGCTAATATGCCATCACTATCTGAAGCTTTGCCGCTATTTAATCACTTGACTGCTTGCTCTACTTCACCGCATGTAAATTGGATTGTTTCATTTTCTCCTGCTGCGATGTCGATAGCAGCACTTCATTAAATTCCAGTTCTGCTTTCATCTGGACGTCAGCTGTCATATTGGGTGGAGTGCTAAGCTGTGAGAAATATGAATACCATCCCTCTATGATACGGTCATTTGGGAATGCATCAGTCTGGACCTTGAGTTCTGTAACTTTAGGTACTCTACAGTCTCGCTGTTTGCGGATTAGCCTGAAGAATAGTCTTCTATCGTTCCCTCTGGCACAAAATAGGGTTTGGATGTCAGCATTATGCTTGTCCGCTACTGATCTTCTTTGTGCCTGGCACAATAGCTTCTTGGCTCTAGATCTTCGAGCTGAGACTGGCTGGTTTTGGTTTGATAGTCTGTTACAGGTCTTCCAATTATGGAAAGCTACCTTACTTTCTGCGACAGCATCAGCGATTTCATTATTCCATAGCCGGAAAGGCCTCTGGCATTTTTGGTTAATCTGTGGTGATGAGGCAGTAGCAGCTGCTTGGAGGGTGTCACGGAGCTTAGCGTATACGGTACATATGTCCAGCATATTCTTGATCTCAGGATTATATCATTCCAATACCTTCTGCATGTACTCTTTATAGCCTTTGCTATCGACTTTGCTCCAGTTTACTTTCTGTGGGAGCGGCGTTGCAGTCTGCGTCGGTTTCATTCCCAGCGGCTGAATTGTGATGTTAAGAGTGATTGAGAGAGGATAATGATCAAAACTGTTACTGCCCATTTCATGCTTATTTACCTCTACGTTTCTATGTGATGAGTGTTCTGGTACTAGAAAACAATCTATGGTTGAGCTCCCAGCATTACTGGCATGTATGACTGTAGGTCCAGATGTTTTATACAATAGACCTTGTTCTTGCAAGAACTCTCGCATCAGGCGGTGTCTCTTGTACTTCTTTCTGATGGTTAGATCACACGTAAGATCTCCTGCTATGAGTATATTATGTGAGACACAGTACTTTTGGGAGATTTCATATAGCTGATCTAGTGCTTTGGTAAAATGTCTTTCAGCATCTGTGTCCTTTCTACATGGCATTATACCGAGGAGTATCTCTATGCATTGTATTTTACTATCTCCATCAGGGAGAGGGGTGACTATACGACTCGGCAGAAGATTGCGACACCTCCATAGCCTTTTGGTTGCCATGCCGGAGAGCTTGGGTCGGTGTCATCGATAGCTTTTGATGCAACTGCAAATGCTGGGTTAAAATTGCTAAGATCTTTCAACTGAAAATTATATAGCCAATGCTCTTGTACACAGAGAACATCTGTCATCTCTAGGAGTTCTTGAGTACAAGTCGAGTTAGTGATTATGTTCTTACAGTCATAGGTAAAAATGCATAAGGCTTTTGGTTGGTTGGCCGTACTGGGTGACGATGTAGATAAATTATTTGTTGTAGCTCGATCTACTATTGAATAGTTTATTGGTGCGGGCCTTTGACTAAAAAAAGTATTCTTGGTAGTGTTTTACTTGTCTCATAGGTAGATAGTGGGTGTTCAAGATTTACTTCCGTAATCCTGTTCTGAAGGGGATCTGATACTTCTGGATCCGCTGATATTGTAAGATCGATTATTTTGGGCTTCTGCATCTGCTCCTTATATATAACCTTATGTTGTTGTGTTAGGCCTGTCATGCTGCAGTGTATCAGTCTAGTACTTGTTGGAATGATTTGCGCAGGGTTTTTTTTGTCATATTTTAATTTCGGGCCCACTAGGTTTGGAAGCTATATCACCACGCTTTGTTTATTTGGTATATACAGATGCAATCTGTGGCAGGTTTTTCTTTGGAATGATGATATCTGTACCAGGACCTTTTATTGGAAAGGTTGAAAATTTATATTGCCTATCCCGAGATAGAGCATTCGTCAATGAGCTAGTGTTAGTAGTTTCACTGCATTGCAAACCATTCTAGTATTTAGGTAGAGATCTTGGATAATAACTGCCATTATGCGGTGACCTAGCAGCTTGTGTTGCTACAGGTGGCGATGATCTAGCAGCTTGTGTAGCTACAGGTGGTGGTGACCTAGCAGCTTGTGGTGCTATAGGTGTCAATGACCTAGCAGCTTGTGGTGCTACAGGTGGCGGTGACCTAGCAGCTTGTGTTGCTACAGGTGGCGATGATCTAGCAGCGTGTGGTGCTACAGGTGTCAATGACCTAGTAGCCCATTGTGCTACAGGTGGCAAGCCTCTAGTAGGCACCAGTGGAGCTGGCTGCTGTGGTAGTGGTTGACACAAGGGTGTTTGATACCCAGATGGAGGGATATGCATTGGAAATGCTGGGCATGTACACTGGCTATGCACCATTGAAGAATGTGGATAGACTGATATTTGGCCTGGAATACCTAAGACTGAGGGTGTTGGCAGGTGCTGAGGTGCAGAGCATATTCTTGCCTCGAGGGTCTCAACACGTTTATAAAGTTCTCTTAACTCTAGCATATTTAGATGCTGGGTAAGATGTTTCAGTCCTGTAGAAGTGGATGGTCCCTGTGGAACTGGTGGTTCCGGTGCATGTGCTGATCTGGGTGAAACCATTTCTGACATATTTGCCTCAACTGCTCCTATTTTGTCTGCTTCTAATGAGGTGACTCGCATGTGGAGCAACTTGTTTGACTTTTGTAGCTCTTCATGTCTCAACTCTAGGTGTGTAATAAGTGCCTGAGCAATGGATAGATCTCGTCGTACATCATGAATCACAGCAGCCTTTATTTTGAGGTCAGTTTCAGCTTTTCGAAGTTTTTGTTCCTTACACGAAGCTCTTTAGCAACACTGCTGACGGGAGCAGCTATAGCATCCTTGACTGGTGGTATGAGAATGCGGCTGCGATTGCTAGTCTTAACGGCATTTATGCCTCATGCAGAATCTACTGGTGCATAAGATATAGCGATGTATATTTGTGTTAACGAGTTTGCGTCTTTACATTGGAGTGGCTCTGCTTGATGAGATTGGGATGTCAGGTCTATTGACGCAGTTTCAGGTGGATCTGAGGTTGGTGAAATCGCTCTGTAGCTAGCACACATTGCACATGTATACAATTCTCATTCGCTATGCATACTTATGCATGATTGGTGAAAATGTGCTTCACATTCAATGCAGAGAGCTGATGGGTTGTCCTCCAAGCTATGGCTACATAGTTGGCACATCAGCTGAGGCAAATCCCTGGTTGGACTTGTCTGCTTATTTCTTGTATTGTCAAGTACCCGTGCCAGGTATTGCAGAAGTGGCAAAGTTTGTGTCATTTGTAGCAAGGTGGGCCGCTTGCTGACACTGTGGCTCTTTTGTGCAGGGGAGCTTAAAGTGGCCTGTTGGTAGTGTTGATGAGGATATGTTGCTGGCGAGGATAATTTAATTGCTGTGGGCAGTGTGGTTACAGTAGCTGGCGAAACATTTTCTGTAGCTGTTCGGTGATGATGAGCATGAGAAGGCGAAATCGATGTTACTGAGCTAGCTAGTAAGCTGGAGGAAGTTGTAGATAATGCTAGTTGCTTACTCACGATGGTGGCATCATCACTGCCTGCATGGCTCGGTCTGTGATCTGGACAGCTAAACGTGCAGTTATCTGTCTCTAGACGTTCAATCTCTCCTGATGTGAGCTGCATACATACATACATAGTGTGCCCAATGTTGGCCAGATTCACAGAAGACAGCGCGTGATTGGCAATTTCGGTTGCATTTACTGCAGCGGATACAGGATTGTTCTAGGTTATGCGATTTGGCTGCACGTTTTGCTTTTTTACCATATGATACTGTTGCGCTGTTTGACACTAGAGCTGCTTCAAATAATAATTTTAATTGCAAATTCCAAGCTCCCAGGTTTACACTCGAGCCATTAACTTTGGCTGAATGTATAAGCTGGATGAGATGTTCAAGGTCAGTGCTAAAGAAGGCCTGTACCCCTTTGGTTGCACCGTTTACTAACATAGAGGATTGTGTATGGTACATGTTTACTGTATAATCTGGATGATTTGCAAGGCTAACCTTGTAGGTAGCCTGAATCTGGACCCCATTTTGGTCTGCTGAGGGTTGAGTGATGACTACACCATCTGACTGTGGATAGGTGCTAAAGTAGTGATTGGCAACTTTGCGCAGGAGGAAATACATCACAGCATCTACTTCCACATAGACTCCACCCCCTGTGTTTGTGACATTTAGGTGAGTGGTACGGTTGACAACCCTGATCTGATTTTCCAAAATGCGCTCAACATTGAGTTCAAATGGTTAACGATTAATGGCGCACTGTGATTTAGCGATGTTGTTCTCAGATTTCCTGAAAGCAGTGTGTCGTGGGTGGTTATTTGGTCTGACTGGTACTGTGTGATTCAACTAATTTTTATGGTTCAGTTCATCGTGTGGATGTGATAGAATATTGTATGCAATAGATAAGTCGCTCACAGATAGTGGCAGATGTTAAGAGTTTTATTCTAAAATTCGACATTAAGGACAACAAAAGTAAAACCGATTGATAAGGGGTAAATTTAAAACACACAAAGGGTGATAACTTATATATATATATAAAACCTTGTAAATACGCTGATAATTCACTGTAGACATACATGACATGCTCAGTGTGGGATATGTGGCCGGTGGGTTCGTCGGCATGTGGCGATGTCAGTCTGGGCGGTGTTTCCATATAAGGGAGGAATCTACGATCCATGAATAACGAATATGCCGCCTCTGGTTGGGACCCCCACAACAAGAACCACATAATAGCCCTTGAATGGGTCCAATGGATAGCAGTCCAATTCGTGAATAACAACTACGACAACACACCGGGCTGCATTACCAAAATGCTTACTGATCTAAAGTGGGATTCGCTTCAACATCGCAGAACAAAAAGTCGCCTCACAATAATGTACAAAACAATCAACAACCTGATTGACATACCAGCTGACCAACATCTGCACACTTGTGGCCGGTGCACCAGAGGAGCTCACAAACTAAGGCAGCTCCAATCCATCAATGACTGCTATAAGTACTCATTTTTCCCGAGAACAATAAACCAGTGGAATTTGCTGGCACCGGAAACAACCACAGCTGACACACTTGACAGCACTGTACATAGTTTTAACTTGAAACAGCCACCTGCCGCTGCATGTGCATATACACTGATGAGTAATTTACCCTCTCTTAATAGGACTTCTCATTATTTTGGAAGAAGAAGAACCCCAGGGCCTGAAACTCCACAGTTCATGCACAATTTGAAGATCCCCAAAATACGACCACGGCTAAATATTAGAAAATATTCATCCATCTTATGAGCAACAGATATGTGGAACAATTTACCCTCAGCACCCAGCATCCATGTATTCGAAAAATGTTGGACATGTTATGGAAAAGTCATCCCATGAAATTCGACTTTTCAGCAGCTGCGAGTGACCCTCTCGAGATATGCTGTATACACATTCCCCCTGACAATGATCTGTTTGCAGAGGCTACTACACGCCATTAGCCAGTATGGAACCGGGCGAATATACCAAGTGAGTATTTGACCGCTCCGCGGTTCCGCGTGTTACACTGATCCGCGTTTTAGAGTTACTCCTACAAGAATCAAAGGGAGATAAATGCAATTATGGTCGACGAATTATCAGAAAATCTAGGACAGGCTATTCGCCTCACGCAAAAATTACGTACAACTGTTTCAAAGGTGTTTGAAGATTTGCATAGCGGTCTGCACGATTCACAGGATAACAAAGATGTTGCGTTAAATAATTTTCAGAAGTCTCTGCTGGCTGTTAACACTGACATAAGGTATTTTGAGACCAGTTTTCGGTTTAGTCAACGGGGATAACTCCATTCAAAGTTCTTATCTATGATTGAGTATTGTCCCCACATTAGTATTTAGTTAAGTGAGATACACGAGCCGGTGTAAGACGATAACAGCCGCCATCGAGAACAGCCGCCGGTAGATCAATAACAGCCACCAGGCACTGCACTGTACTGTTCATCTGTCGAATAGTCAATGGAGGTATCATTATTCAGGTCACCATCGATGCCGGCCGCATTCGATGCCGGCTGCTATGTATACGATGCCGGCCGCCTATAGTATTAGTTTAGAGCATGTAGTTTAACAAATATTTAATAATTAACGAAATATTTAACGATATCGTTTCAGGCTTTATTCAAAATTACAAGTTGAACAAGACATTTTTCAAAAGTCATGACTGTTCAATTTTCTGGCTTTTCCGTGTTTTAGTCGGCCTTTTAGTCAAAACAAAGCCGAAATACGCCGGAATCTGTGAAAACAAAAAAGTAAAAATTAAGCGATATTTGTTCAAAATATTTAAACATTTAATAATTGAATGCCACTTTGCAGGCCAAGAGAAGAGTATTTTTGAAATTTTACTACTGGAATGACTGGCTCTGTTATCGAGTCAGTCATTCCAGTGGTAAATTCTAAAAAAATAGTCTCTTGGCCTGCAAATGGACATTCCCCAAGACCACTACAGAGGCCATGGACTAATATAGCCCTATACTAGGAGGCCGGCTTCGTATACATAGCGGCCGGCGTCGTAGGCGGCCGGCATCACTGTACTCCATTATTCATACCCACTGCCACTCCATTGATGGTAATCCTCCACTCGCGGCAGAGGTCTCAGGCGGTTTCGGCAGCCATGTAATTTCGGCAGCCGCAAATAATAATTCGTTTTCGGCAGCCTACCGAAACGCAAATATGGTGCATAAAAACATACATTTTCGGCAGCCTCTCACATTATTACATTTTCGGCAGCATGTTCAACATTTTAAATATTGTTGTAAAATATTCTAATGTTATGAATGTTATTAAAATTGTTATACCGGCGAGCTGTATAAGTCTGTCTGTATCTAATAATATTTCCTTTTTTTCAGGTTAATACCGTGATTAAGGAACCATAGATCTGAAATTCATAGACCTCATTTTAATTGATGTTGCTTCTGCAACATTTGCATACACCTGGTCTACATCTGTGAATTGAAAAAATAAGGTGAATAAATTGCGTGTGCCCAACAAACATCTAACAAAAATTATTACCAGAAAATTGCTAAAATAAAAATACATATTCTGACCCGCGCGTTCATTTTATATTGGTCAAGGGAAGTAACTGCGTGAGGCTATTATTAGCTAATTACCGATACAATTTACCTCCCTTGTTAATTAGAAATTGGAACGTGACTTTGTACTGATGAGCTTAGTAATATGGTGAAATATGTTGCAGAGGTATGCGTCTCAGTAGGTTCTTGTATATTTTTGCTATCATTTATAATAAATCTCTCAAAACATTATTGGCGGTTAGAGCCTGTGTAGGCGTGCACATGCTACGGCTTCAAATTATAGAGTACAGTTTTTGGCGCTAGCTTAGGCAGCAACAGCTTCCCATCAATTTAGTTTCAAGATACTCAACAGACATTGACACATACGTAGCGAATATATTATTTTGTAACAGCTCAAAAGCAATATTTCACTCACTTTTATGGTTATATTATAGTTAAGTTTGTGAATATTTTGAAACCAATTTAACTGGAAGCTGGCGCTACCGTATATACATATTTAAAACCTGCACGAAAGGGCACCTGTTGAATATCTGTAAATAATTTTTTTGTGTAGACGTTGTTGCTGTAAACATAATCAACATGTTCCAGTCAAATTAATTTTTTTATACAGTCCAACCCGAGGTGTTAATGAGTATGCATTTGTCGGGATCTGGTGAATATTTGTGTTGTTATTTTTTAACAAAAGCTGTTGCTGTCCGCAATAGGTTCCAGTCAAATTATTTTCAAAATATATGTCCAGAACCTTTATTTAGATAAGTGGTCATTTAATGAATACGTGGGTGTCTACGTGCGTACACGTTCGTCGCCATGTAATATAGTGAAATATGTTGCACTTGTAATATCGTGAAATATGTTATATTTGAATATTTTGAAAATAAATTCCTTGTTAATAAGTAGCGTGCGTGTGTGTAAACTTGTATTAAAGGTCACATTCACTCCAGAATATGCACCAGAGTGTTGAATACCGGTTCCGGTCAAATTATTTCCTAAAAATCTAGTAGGATTTACATTTGTCAAATTGATTTTCTTTTTAGATAGCTGTTCACTTATTGACTACGTCGATTTGTTGGGATAGGTTGAATATTTATGTAAATATTTTGACCGGATGCTGTTGCTGCCAATACCTGCAACAGGTTCCAGTCAAATTATTTTCAAAAATATCCACAATTCCTTTAGAAATGAATTTGTTTGTTAAAAGTTATTTGGTTACAAGGTATGTACGTCATACTGAAAGTAGTTGCTGTGCAAGCAATATGTGTTGTTCATTCACGCAAGAGATCGCATTTTAACACTTTTGGCGCTAAGATAACAGCAGGGATTATAAACTGAGGACATTGTTATCACCCGCTGAGTCTAGCTAACATGGGCTTTAATTGCAGGAAACCATTACAATGGTCGGAATACACACAGACACGGATTACAAATACAATAGAGAGAGCTCTAACCAACCAGCTTTCAGGAACAACGTCAACAAATCAAAATGCACGTGCAATTGCTGGTCATACTTGTGATTCAGATAGTTAGTCAGTCTGTATTAATCTTTCGACCATTACAGACGTAGCATTATAAGAGTTTCTTGCGGAATTATTTATATTTTCTAATGAGCATTTCCAAATTTGCTTCAAACATTACAGGGTTCGCACGGGTCATGGAAATCCTGGAAAGTCATGGAATTTGAAAATCTAAATTCCAGGCCTGGAAAAGTCATGGAAATTTGTCAATTTGGTAAAAGTCATGGAAAAGTCATGGAAAATGATAATCTCCCTAAATAAAAATAAAATCTGATGGCATACAAATGTGAAATGGGGAAATAAAGCTCGGAAATACACATTTCCATATCTTTATCGCGGCGATCACATGATTTCATTCATTATCAAAGTCATATGTCCAACCAAAATAAAATGACCCAAAACAACGTAAGAAATAAAATGAGGTTAAATCCCTTCTTATGTTGGTAGGCCATATTAAACTCTTTTGTGATTGGAGACATTCCACTGAAACTATATCTGGACTGGAAGGAGGCCTCCCAAATAAAAACGGGTTTTGTAACGCCGCGAATGCGAATATCCCAAATTAATAATAAATATGTACAGAAGAGAATGTTTTTAAAACAATTTGAGCAATAAATTCACTATTTCCTACTCAGCGTATGCATTCGGCAGTATATTTAGTGGCAAGATTTTTGTTCATTTGGGCGATTTCGTCCCGGCCGAATTGGTTACATTATGATAATTAGATGGCGATGATATCTCGGTCTCGCTAGTGTATGGAGATTCCCCTGTATATTGAACGTATTTCTTGCTCAAAGATGGTTTTATGCGTTCTATTACGGTTAAAGTATGAAATAAACTTGGTAATATTAAAAGAATAACAAGATATTTAGCCGATAAAGGATTATTATTATTTTGAATCTAGCGGTAAAGTTACCAATTTTCGTTCGTCTGAAAAATATGTTTTGCAATATTTCTAAACTCTGATTGCGTGTTATATACATGTATAAGGCTTTTTTGGCTCATATTTTGTCAAATTTTCCCATGCGTGTTATCTATTAGTGCGCAACATATTTGCGAAAGTAACAATTTTAGGGATTGGATTTAAATTTGTTCTTGAACACCTTGTGGCTTGTCCAAATAGAAGCCTCGGCTCTAACTTCTAAGCCTTAAATTTGTTCAAAATTTTTTTTAATTAAAAAAAAATTGTCAATTTGCAGACCAAGTGAAGACTATTTTATAAAAGATTTTCAACAATAGTCTTCTCTTGGTCTGCAAATGGACATCTCTCAAGACCACGCGTGACAGAAGCCAGCTTTGGCTGATATAAGTGTTAAAGGGTTAATAGACAATTTTTGGGGTCCGAATCTTTACTAGAAATGCCCATATTACTTCTTACCATTTTGACCGATTTCAACCAAGTTAGGCTGAAAGGATACTACATGTATGATCATAGGCTCTAGAACCTCCATTCAGAATTTTTATTCATCAATTTTTCATGTGAAAACCTCAGATTTTATTTAAAATGTACCGGATATTCTCACATGTTGACCCTTTGCCCTAGATAAAGTGAATTCCATATGATTCACTATATGCTGTTGAACATTTTGAAACAAATTTGACTGTCTTTGACCTAGCTATTGATTCTTGGAGGTCATGGGATTTCTTAATTTTAGTCATGGAAAAGTCATGGAATTTCAAATACTGAAAGGTGTACAAACCCTGACATTAGGTATTTGGTAGATTTTAACGAAAATTGGAGGAAATCTACTCCAAGTCTCAACCCGAAAAATTATTTTTTAAATTCTCATTTTCATGTGATACATGAATTACATGACACATAGATTTTCCAAATTGGCGCTGCTTTTCAAATATTATGTTAAGCCGTAAATATTCTAGAATTTTCTTTTAAAATTTTTTGCATTGCAATTGAACTTAAAATTTGTAACAATTAGAGGCCAACCACATTGTTAAAGAATGATCTATATAGGCCTACGTCTTTATTTCAAAATAATATGAAATGAAATTTCACAGCGTCACAACAGTATGCCTAATCTTCGTCACGGCGCTTGACTTTCATCACAGCAACTGGCTCTTAGTTCGTTTTGCTCTTAGAGTCGGCATGGCTGAAAAAACAAACATAATAAAATTCGTCAACCAGCAATTAGCGGTAATTAGATGTGGATTTCAGTCTAGCTGAGTCGATATAACAGAAATATATACTATTACTATATAATACACACGTATAGTATTAGTATATAATACTGTTATATCGACTCTGTTAAAGCGACATGGATATAGGGTAACATATAGGTAACACAGGGATAATAATAAAACACACTAATATAGGCTGCCGAAAACGGGCTGCCGAAAATGTACTCCAAGCTGCCGAAAATGGTTGGCTGCCGAAATGTCTATACACTGCGGCAGAGCTCCACTCGAGGCAGTAAGATAATTCACCTATTCCTGTCAATGCAAGGGAAACAACTCCGTACGGCGTAATTTTATCGCTATCACCCCTGGTTTTTCCTCTCGCATAGTGTATCCCCTATAGCGACCCCAGGTTTTGGCCTCACCCATACTTTGCCCCCCCCCCACCCCCCACCCCCAGGTGAAGATACGTTCCTACACCCATGGCCATAGCCATTCTACAGCTATTTAACTCCAAAGTAATATTTATTCAGTAATAAGTACACAACGGTGATTTTTAGCGCAACAGTACCTTAGTGCATGGGCCCAGGCCATAGATTGTGTTGGAGTTGTTGCCCTTGCATTGACAGGAATACTTGAATTATTTCACTGCCTCAAGTGGAGCTGTGCCGCGAGTGGAGGGTTACCGCCAGTGGAGGAGAGTATGATACCCCTTCTCCATCTGTCAGCTTCCAGTCAGAGTAATTTCAAAATATTCAACAGTTTTCAGGGGTTGATCTTAACTTTTTATGTCACTAGTCCGTCGGACTAGTGATTTTGAAAATAGACTAGTCCGCAGATAAAAGCACTAGTCCTGTTAAAAGGGGTTCGGAAAATCTACATACCACACAATACATATCCTATGGTAGGTACTCACATTTCCCGCCAAAGTTTTTAGCTTGATTTGATATTGCATAATTAGTTTGGAACCGCTATCAATTCTTTTAGCGCTATAATATTATATGGTACAGGGTACCAGGCACCACATGTAATTTGTTGTGTAGTTCCAGTAATCAGCAAATCACGCATATGAATACATATGTGCAGTCATGTTAAATAAGATTTTTTTCTTTAAATTTGTGAGCGAAATACAGGATTAACGCATTGCACATGTTAAATAATACGCGCCATGATCATAAATTTTCGTGCATCTAAGAAGAATTAGCATATTACGTGTCCAAATTCCGTTACTATTTTGCAAGTCATGGCAATATCTTGACACGCATGCGCATATCTTTATAGCACACTAACCAGGAAGTTAATTCTGTCAGAACTTCAGTACACCTTACCCGGTGCAGTAGCTTGGTTCCCCGGGGCATTTATTTGGGAACCAGGCTACACGGTATCATATGCTGTGTAGCTACTATGCGCTGTGATATTAGACGGTCAGTCACCGAATTGGAGTATGTGTAATGGCATAATTTTCTCAGTTCTGACTATCGCTATCCTACCGCCATTTTATCTTTAAAAAGTCATCAATTCAAGTCGTGAAATGATTAAACATCGAATTGTATTGTCTAGAAAGCATGCTCACAGTGTTCTAATAGTAGCCTAGTGACAATTTAATACATTTTATCCTAACGTTTGTCCCAAAATCGGTTGATATAGACATTACTAAATTTGACACAACAATGTTCCTAGATAATAGCAATTCTCATATACCCTCTAGGACAAAATGAACCAGAAGTTTCAATTCGTCGGGAACGTTGGGAGTGTATACCGTTAAATCCTGTGTATAGTGCGCATCCCTAAATTGAACCAAAATCGGCCTGAAAAAACGTTGTTTTCGTGTATAGTGCGCAGTAAGATTGAGAGACGTGTGAACGAAAACTGGTAAAAAAACAACCAATGACTTACTGCATGTCGAATACTCTTTCCTTATAAAATCTCGTTTGTGGTGTGCGTTACTCTGTTGTTTAATCATGGGAATATCATTCGCCTACACTTTTAGCAATTATTTTCTATTGAACTTTATTGAATGATATAAAAATACAAATATAATTTCCATCAGAACGGGTTAGAATCCGAATTTGATTTGAGCAGGGCTCATTAACATAAATGGTCGTTAGAACATAAAAAATCGGATATTTATTTTGTTTCAATTCATAAAATATGAGTTTTGTGCGCTGATACTTGAGAATAAAATCGATTTTAATATAAAAAAACCTTAAATCCATTTTGGCTCACTCTAACAGTGCCGGTAATTACTTTGATAACTATATCAAAGGCGAGCCCATGAGATTTTGTTCAATCATATATGCAGTAGATGAGTGGTTTCAAGACTCGGTTCACAGGCAGTGTATTCAGGTGGTGGGGTGGGGTGGGTGGATTAACGCGGTCAGAAGTACAATAAACAAAGGTGATAGAGCTGACCGCCTGCCGTTTACAAAATCGACAGTGATCAATTGTGGCTGTTGTTTGAGTGGGGATGGGGTTTATATAATATATTATATTATATCATCATCAGTTTGGGTGAAGTTTGGAGGACCATAGATGGCAAATGTCATATGAAGACTTATCACGACCTGGGCCTTCATTGGGCCCAGAAACCTTGTTAATAAAATCTATGGTTTTCTGAAGTTCACCCAAACTCCCTGTCTTGTTCTACTTTCATGCCATCTGGGGCCATGGGGCGGGATGGTGGGTAGCACCCTCGTCCGTCTGACGTTAATCATCATAATATATTATAATATAGTGCTATAATCTAGTTTATTCCATGCATTGTTTATTAAATAAATTGAATTATCTTCAATTTGAAATGATTTTCTATTCTCATCCTTTCGTTTCTACAGTTACTTCGTCATACGTTGACGGCTTTAACCTTAACCTGTCAATCATAATCATCCTGCCTGCTGATTGGTCAAAACACTGTGCCGTTTAGTACATATAAAACATTCCTTTCTATGTCTGTAAATGCTAGATCACCTTGAAAAACATTGGCTCTATCATTCTTTCTTTAACACATTTATGTTCGTATCTGTGTAGCAATCTATGGATTTTAAATATCTCTATGTTCAACTTGGGAAGACAGGAGTAACCTCCCTTTATAGAAATAAAATAGAACAAATTACAGGAAATAATGGCGTTGTAAAAAAGTTAAATGATGATTTATTTGATCATTTTACAACACTATATGGTATTTAATAAAGGTATAACACAATATTTAGACAGTAGTAAGACATTTTAACGATCTAGTTGAGATAGTACCATTATAGACATGTTAGAATGCAATCGTTATTCCTGACTGATTCCCGATCCATAAAATCATATTTCAGCCCTGAATTTTGCGATTCTGACGAAAAATTCTGAGGAAAAAAATGTGACAAATATGTATCCTTGTATATAGTGCGCAGTAGCTTTTTATAACATGTAATTTGAGCAAAAAAGTGCGCAATATACACAGAATTTAGCGGTATGTTCCTCGACAAAATCTGTCATCAGTATGGCTGGGCGGTATACCGGTTTTACACCGTCTCGCGGTTTTTTATGGCGACGGTTTAAAAACCATTACGAAAAAAAACAAAACACAAAACCGTCCATAAGATTGCCATTGCGCAAAATCTGGTGACTGTCCGAAACTAGCTTGTTCTTGACTTGCAGTTTAATATTATCATCTAGTGTAACCATTTGCTACTAGAGACATAAAATAGTCATCTATAACTATTAGCCGTGGGAAAGCAAGGGTGTTGGTGAAATCCCAACAAATCGGCCGAGGACGATCCTCAGCAAATATGATTTTATTTGCCAGTAATGAATTTTACATGACGTAAGCTCTGCGGGTTCAATGTAAGATTGAATAATTTGAAAATCAAAAGTTCTTTGCAACAAATAATCCTTTTTTCAATTCGAGTTTGTACTATGTTTAATTAGGATTCCAAATGTGACATGATACAAAAAAAAAATCAAGAAACGCGCTGCGAAAACAACGTCGCTATACAATGAACTCCCAATCCAATCAAATCATGATTTCCCTTAGATTTCGACAAACATAAAATGATCCATCACGGACTACGAAATGAAACCGATTAAGTCGCTTCTTACGTTGGCGGAGTAGTTACAAGTAAAATACCTCTTAGCCTCTCAAATACGAGCAGGCGTAATGTGACTGGTTGTTAACAAATTCTTCCGCCGGGATATTCACTACTATCGATTTTATGAATGAAATTCGTAGTATTTTTTTATCACATGACTTCTGCTCAATAGGCGTTAGAATCACATCATTTTGTTTTACCGCCCGGCCTTTTTCGTCTTCGTATATCTTCAAGTACGAAGTGTTGATTTAAGTTAGATTCACTAATCATTGCGTTTATGTTGTCAAATTATCATAATCTCTTTATTATATGACATATGAACCTCGAAAAATAGTCAAACACATTTTTTGTGAGAATTCTTGAGGCGCGATTTCTGGGAAATGACTACTCTTTAGTTACGTGCTGAATGACATTCACCCACTTGAACGACAGTTTATTGAGGAGTATTACTAAATACTGAGTACTCCAATACAAACACATGACTTACTAGACTAGATCATACTGTAGGTGGTTATACGAACGTTAACCGTATGTGCGGTACTCTACTAGGAGCCTAAACTCGCTCTCATATCTGGGTTCCTACTTACACGCATTAGATTTTACTACGCTTTCGAAAATAGTTACCTAATAACAGTGTTGAAAATCAACATTTTAGTAGTTAGAGTGTTATTTTCACGACATCACATGAACCAGACTTTATTTATTTTATTTATTTTAACTACTTTTTTTAGATAGATAGCGTCGAAGTGAGCAGTCGTACGTAGTTACCGTTCTAATTTCATGGCAATTTGCATCACTTGTCAAATCGCAAAATACATGTACTGTAGCTAATGAAAACGGCATATTCTCAAATTTCAAATTATTTTCGATCATTCTAACCCCTTAAACCGGTATTTCGTTAATAACGGTTTAATTAGTGATACCATCACCGGTTTTCTTTTAGGCCAAACCGCCCAGCCCTAGTCATCAGTATACTTGTTTAATTATTAAGGGTCTTGTGAGGACTTGCGGTCAATAACGAGTTTCAATTAATTTTATGGTCTACTACACTATTTAAACACAATAACGTCATTTTGGAGTGAGAAAAATATATTAGGCAGCCCAAATAACGAGATTAAATGACGCCTCAATCTGAGTCACATCACCACTCGCTGTGATGTCACACCGGGAACGGCGCTGTGAGCTAGGTCAATATTTCTCAGTCTATAGTACAAAGGTAACATATTTTTTAACGTGCGTTTAACAGGATAAACTTCACCTACCATAACATAAATTATGTCAGGTTGAAGCTAAGTCTCCAAGAAATAAAAAATCATGATTTAAAAAAATCTATTATGGTATTTACTCATTTTTAATTGTTTCATGGATAGCTATATTCACATAATAATAGGCCTATAACTACGGTAAACCATGGGCAATTCCCATCAACGATTTTGATTCCATTAGTGTCAGAGCTCTAGATAAGCAGGATTTTTGCCTTTTCACCCAATAAAAATAATAAAATAACACTGTTTGAAGTTCTTTATGCCTAGTCAGGGTTCGTACAAACTTGTAACGCCCTTGAATTTTGGCATCTGCCCTGAAAAGCCTTGAATTTAAAATTTGTCTTGAAAAGTATTGGAATTGTACCCATCCGCCTTGAAAAGTCCTTGAAAATCAACATTTCCTCCCATGTGATTTTTACTGTCTGCAAAACATTCACGTACTGATGTAAATAAAGATGTAAGAAAATTTGATTGGCAGAATCTATCTGGAACCGAGTAAGTTCCAAAATTCGAACTGTAATTTGAAAGGTTCTAAAGGTAAGTTGTATGAAATTTTGCGCCAGTGTCATATTTTCACTTTGTCCGGGATGCTGGTTCTGAGCCCTTGAGAAATCAACTTTTTTAGTCTTGAAAGTTCTTGAAAAGTCCTTGAATGAGAAAACCTGCCAGCTGTATGAACCCTGTTAGTACTTTCATAAACTTTATTCTATAAGACCATAAATTCTGGGCTAATTATTAGCTCACGTGGCCAGAATGGCCAAGTGAGCTTATGCCATGGCATCTGTCCGTCAACTTTTTTCTTTAAATGACTTCTCAAGAACCACTGGGCCAATTTCAATTATATTTGGCAGGAAGTATTCTTATGGCATAGGGATCCAAGTTTGTTCAAACAAAGCCGATCAGCCAATTTGGCCGGCAGCCATCTTGGATTTTAGCCGATTTTAGGAAATGTCTAAAAATCTCCGAAACGGCTTGGTGGATCGATTCAAATCTCATGAAATATCATATAGGGCAATAGCTGAACCAAGTTTGTTCGAAGGGACTTGATTGGCCAAGTGGTTCGACGGCCATCTTGGATAACCTAGTTTTCGTGAAAACGCCTTCTGCTGAACGGATCAAGCTGAAATTGTGGGAATATGATTACGGCCATTAAAGGTTGTTCATGGGAAGTTGATAGGTAAAAAACATGGGCGCTGTGGATGAATGAAATTTTAGCGTCTTTGGCTGCCATATTTAATTTTTTTATTTGATGGATTTTGAAGCCGAAATTGGTTTTCTTAACTCAGCTTACTTGTCAGCTGTCATATAGCGATGCCCCCATCCGTATTTTGTATGGCTGTCCATCCATCTGTCTGTCCGTCACCAACAATGGCGGCTCATTTTGTTATTTTTTGACGGATTGACACCAAACTTGGTCACAATGTTAATGCCGGCATCTAATATCTGTGTTGTGGAAATGAAGCTGATAGGATGCCAAATGCTAGAGTTATCTCCCCTTAAATATTTGGAGTCTCACTTTCGTAGGGCAAATACATGTTTGTTCCCACCATCCAGTGATTTATCACCATGTCAGATTTTATTGCCAAAGTAGATCTATTAAACTCCAATTAACAGATTACCCTTTCCAATCCTGCCAAAATATTTAAGATATGTATTATGTGCTCTGACATCTATGCTCGTAAAAATATTTTGAAATGTATTTGATTGAAAGTTGTTGCTGCCTTAGGCAGCAATGAAAGTTGTTGCTACCTAAGGCAGTGACTTTCAGTCAAATTATTTTCTAAATCCACTCCAGCTCACCCTACCCCTGCTGCTAACTTGGTGATTCAGCCAGATGCGCATGCTTTAAATAGATTGTGTGGTGGTGGTGAATAACCTGCTATAAAGACCACCTACCTGCCTTTAGAGACCATTTTCTTCAATTGTATTTAACCTTCTAGTACCCGTCTGACTGCTGAGTTTTTGCAGACGACATATTCCAAAGGTTATATCTCTGAACCTGATAAATATTTTGAAAACAATCGGACTGAAAGGTGTTGGTGGCTAAGCCGCCAACAACTTTCAGTCATATTGTTTTCAAAATATTCAACAAGTCAAGAGCTTTTGAAAATTGAAATTGTTGACTGCACTGGCTTGCAGCAGTGTGACAGTTAAGAAACCAGCTGTAGTTAGCACTGATATCATCTATTTTTGCTTAAACATTGTTCAAAATCGCTAATGCAAAAAAACAGTCCAGAGATTGTTGTCAATATGTCGAAAACTAAACCATTTGACTGAAAGTCTTTGGAATTGACACCGATGGATGTAAAACGTAAGTAAGATTGAAATGCCAATCTGTATCTGTATGTGGAAATCCAGCCTCGATGGGCTCACCCCCTATTCCGTAGGGTGCGAACGATTCTTCAAAATGTCTATATAACACAGTCTTAAATACACGAATACACAAACTTTCCTCTGACTGAGTAGGATTAAATTAATTGATGTCAAATTGATTGCAGAGTTTTCATTCACACATTAATAAGAAAGTTCTGTTAGTAACATTTATAACTTGTAGAAGAATAGGTAAATTTTAGATTGTGTCTGATTTACTTTGATTAGTGTTCATTGACGTATTTATACAGACACAATTGCCTCAATCAATTCTGCACGTTTGAGGTGCAAGGCATAGCAGAGAAAGCGTGTAGTTTTCGCAATTTTGAGAGAATTTGCTGGGGGCAGCTTAATGTTCAATCTGGATATCATCATTGCATGATCAAGTATCAGCTGAGTTGTATTTTCGGGATCAGCTAATAACGTGTTGATGATGACTGGGTCATTTTCTAGGTACATGGTGGTGAGAATACTCTTCAAATATGGTTTTCTTGACTCCTCCAATGCTGTACATAATGTAATGAAGTGATTCCTGTCCTCGGGTGTTGAATGGCAAAGTAAACACGTTTCAGAGACAACATATTGATTGAAACAGGCACGATTTGCTTGCAAGATGTATGAGCCAGTCAGAATCTTTGCCTTTATTACAGCTCGTCTAACATCCCTGGTTGTGTTGTCAAGTGAGTTCCAACAGTGGTGAACGTTGTTTACAGTGCATACATTGACATTTAAGTATTTTGTTGATGTCTTCATGACAAAGTCTTCTTTCCAGACGTTGTGTACAGCACAGTTGATGTGCTTCTCTACTTGCGCCTCCACACTAACTTTGCAGGCATACTGTTAATTAGTTGATAAACACTTGGGAGCTGATACTTATGAGGCGTTTCTTGGCATTTCATAAACCAACTATTGCTCTTAATATTCTTTACAGCAAGTTGTCTGGCTGCTATCTGGAATTCTACAGTATTGTCATTTCTGAGGATGTTTCCTAGTGGTTTTAGTTTTCTGGAGTCTAGCTCTGCTTGGATGGGTCTTATTCCTAGTAGGCATAGTGTTGCTGATGATGTTGTATTCTTTGGAAGGGACTGCAATTGTTTAAGAATTGACAGTTGGAATAGTTCCAATGCACTAATCTCAGCCTTTGTCATCTGAATGACCTCTAGACCAACCAGTAATCTTGGAAGACAGTAGACTTTCCATATATGCGCTGAAGTTAACGGGGAAAGTCCACCATTTCCATGAAGTCCAGCTCCGATCAGTAAATAGACTGTTCTTCTTGTTGCTTGAATGCATTTTTCTACATTGCCTTTCTCATTTGTTGACCGTTCTATACCTAAGTGAGTTTCACATTTGGATTCAAGGATCTGTCTGTCTCCTAGATGAATAACTGGAGCAGATTTAGTTCACTTGTTTAGAGAAATCAATGTTCCAGGTGAGCGATACAGGCCCATTGGGCCTCTTGTTTAATTTTAATATGTGACTAGCTATAGATTAGTGAAATAATATTTACTTTCCTGCACAGTGAGATGCTATGCATAAATGACTGGTAGAATACGGAATTCAAGCAAACATGCTCAAACATTCAATCGACAAGTCCTGACATATTCTTACGTCATCTAAAATAATCTAATTACACCCTTGCGCGATTATTACTTTGAGTGATCGCGATCGATTATTTAAGAATAATCGTGATTACTCGATTAATCGGCCTGGTTACAAATCACACCGATATAACAACAAACATCGAGCCGGGCATTCCAATGATATATTTTCAAAAATAGTCTTCTCTTGGCAAGCAAATGGGCATGTATTCGCCTAGCAAAATGTAAATAAATAGGTAGATTTTGAAATATTTTATTCAGTGGAATTATTCACGATTATTCGATTATTTCGTTTTTAATCATATAAATTCAGGATTAAAAAAATAATCGCGATTTTCGATTTAATCACATAATTGCGCAAGCCTATTTAAGTGACTCGCAGAGCAAGTGAGATTGTTTGTCTAAAATTGCTACACGCACACTTTTGTCGGTAACGATGAAAAAGAGGTTCATAGACCAAAATCTACATGCATGTATGCACCCCTTATTTCGAACCCTGTATAATACAAAAATATATGTATAGCATATGTATGTATGCATGTATATATGCATATGTATGTGAGTTAGGCTTGTGTGATTACATGATTAAATTGAAAATCACAAATATGTTTTAAATTGTGAATTTATATGATAAAAAATTAAAAAATTGAATAATCGTGAATATTTTCTGTTGCATAAAATATTTCAAAACCTAACATTCAATTACTTTTTAATGTGATCGGTCATGAAAAATAACATTTTGCTTAGTGAATGTATGTCCATTTGCAGGGTAAGAGAAGACTATTTTTGAAAATGTATTACTGGAATTCCGGGGTCGAGAATCGAGCCAGGCATTCCAGTGATACATTTTCAAAATTCTTCTTCTGTTGCGCTGCAAATGGACTTTTCTAAGCACCATTGCAAATTTCGTCATTGATAATCTTTTGTTGTTATGTCTTGGTAATTTGTATCCAAGCTGATTAATCGAGTAATCACGATTATCTTTTAATAATCGATCGCGATCACTCAACGCAATAATCACACAAGCCTAGCATGCACTGATATACTGATCCATAGTGATCACCATGATGAGTTCTGACCTGTGTGTGTATGCGTCGGGGATCGAAATATCCATTTGCCTTGTTGCCCGGGGAAACCAGATTTTCAAAATGGCAACTAAACTTTGGCTGTTAATGGAACACAGGGCAACCATGACAAACACTCAGACTAATAGTACTATGCTTATTTTTATACCTACTGACCGACTCTTTGTTTTAAGTCATTTGTTTATTTAATTATTAGAAAGAGTAGCCAGTATGCTTAATGCCATTTCTGAATAATTGTGGTTATTTTTTTTAATTTAGACAAAACAATAGTGATTCTAATTTTCTTTGTCATTTAGCTTAACATATACGGGCAACCTTTATCTGCGCCGGACAACCTGAAAATGCATGAAATGTGAATGTTTATTTATGTAAGTGGTTCATCATCTTATAGGCTTTGCCTTAGATGGACTGCCTATTTATATTATTTATATACTAATATGTGATCAACAAATATATCATCAAAACCCACTGACATGCCAGATTTCAAAGAGTTTTCTGTTTCATTAGGATCTGTCAATATTTGCCAGCGTTATCCCCCTTGAAAATATAAACGCTAATTTGACAGCTTTCAGACAATCACTTGTGTTAGACTAAGCCAATTTGCATCGAATTCTGAATATAGCTTAATACTGTAACTGGGACGGATGTCAAGTTCATGTTTCATTATTTTTCGTTGATATTTGGCTGAGTTATCACCTTTCGAGATATACAAACTTCATTAATTTGGCCATTTCTGAGCAATAACACGTGTTAGACTAAGCGGATATGAACCAAATTCAGTATTTAAATTAATACTATTTAGGCCTAGATTACATTCGTGTTTCCTTAGTTTCCATCCATATCTTCCAGAGTTATCACCCTTGAAAATATAAACTTCATTACTTCGGCTTATGCTATGCTAATGTGGATTTGAACCAAATTCGGAATTTAGATTAATGGTTCTTAATAAGAAATCAGAATTTCAGATGGAGAGTTAAATTCCTGTTTTGTTAGTTTTCATCAATATTTACCAGCGTTATCACCCTAGAAAATTACAAACTTCATTAATTTAATGCCATTCTCTTACAACAAACGCTTACATAATGTAAGCACATATATCAGTAATGTTGAGCAGACAAGGGAATTACCCAAATTAATTTAATTTCAACAAAGGCAGGAATCAAGGGGATTTGTATTGCTTGCAATGCCTTGTTAAATTTTGTGGCCTGACAGACCACTACTGAAACTAACATTATACGGTACAGCTTAGAAATAAATGAACATTTCTAAAATAAAATGTACATGTACTGTTGAATATTTGGACATAATTGGGTTGGAAGACATTGCTGCCATGTCTTACATCCCAATTACATTCAAAATATTTGGCATCAATATCTTACATTCCAATTACGTTCAAAATATTCAATAGAACATTTCTTACATCATGTTCAAAATTGTACTAACTAACATATTTTTGTTTGCATTTTGGAAACGTTAGCTTACAGGGCTGATCATAGGGTTTTAATTTAGGCACCGTTAGCTGTTGAAACACAGGAGGTGATATTTCCAGTAAATTTGTGAAAAAAATGTATAAGAAGACCATACAGCTCCCATAGGAGTTTTTTACTCGGTTATTCATAATTTGGGCAGCAAACTGATGGCTCCCAAACCCTTTATAATGGGTTCAAAATCAGTCTGGATCAGGCCCTGACGTATGAGCTGTACTGTCTACTGTGCAACTTCATCAATTCCATCTCATGTCTTAACCTTTTCTTCTGACAAAGTTTCAACTTATAACTGTCTTGGACAGGTGCAGAATCATTGGTAATTTGTCTGATTGACAGTTGTAACGGTCACATAAATTCCACATCATAGTACAATGCAGGGATAGAAATAAGAAAATTAATCAACATGCATGTATGGTAGGTACATGTACAGCTAACATTTTACCTGCACAGAAAAAAAATCAACATACACTTATCAGCCAGACATGCACCTTATGCATCCAGGGTTGCACATTTACCTACACTAACCATTGTTACATGCATTGAGCATGTAAGAAGGCCGTATTGCGACCCTTGGTACAATGTGTGTTGAACCGTGTTCATTTTGATGTGTTTTTCAGTGCATTAGAGAAGGTGTCTGGTCAGGTCCGCAGTAATCAAGTCACACCCGTCATTAATAGTAGTCAGCTGAGTCTTGACCCTGGAGCGGATAAATCACCATTATACTCACAGCTACTGCATGCCTATAAATGGTCAAATAAAGTAAGGTGTTACCATGTGTCAACTATTAACCCTTTGTCCACTCTGATATCAATATTCTATCTTTTAACTATTAGCACTCTGATGTCAAAATTTAAAATTTTCAAATTAAATTGGAAGACGAACTGGTGTTCATTTTTCATAGACAGCAACATCGTCCACCAAAATTGGTGAAAAAAAGTCAACCAGTTTCTTTGCTACTGACACAGTGACATTGACATCAGAGTGGTAAGGGTTAATGTGCCAATACTGGGCTCGAAAGTTAGAAAAATATCTTTTGTCCCCAGGTGCAAGTATGCCATTTAAATTAGGAATGCCCGACTGTACTTCCAGGTTGCCCCATTTCTATAAATTCAGTTGAAAATACATATTGTCGTAAGCTATGCAGACTACATAATCCTTGTAAATACCAATTCAAGCATTATAGTAACTATTTATCCCTCATAGTAGCCAAAAATGGCTTCTGTAGTGGTCTTGTGAAATATCCATTTGCAGACCAAGAGAAAACTATTTTTGAAAATTTGGCTCGATAACTGAGCCAGTCATTCCAGTGGTGAATTTTCAAAGACAGTTCGTCCTAGATCTAAATTAAAAGCCTGTCCTTTTGACCCTTACCACTCAAATTTGTTCAAGAAAATTTCGGCTGTCATCGAAAATTCCCATTTCGGACCAAGACAAGACTATTTTTGAAAATTTACAACTGGAAAGACTGTCATGGTTATCCAGTGTTAAATTTTCAAAAAGTTTTCTCTTGGTCTGCCAATGGCCATCAGTCAAGACAACTACAGAAGCCGTTCATGGCCACCTGAGTGTGAAAGGTTTAAGACAGGCAGGCCATTGTCATAACATATCGGCTGCAGCAAGATGATTCTGCCCAAGTAGTAACCAAGCAATAATGGATTAATCCAGTTTTAGCTATGTGCCGCACATCTTTTTCTCCTTCGATCAATACTTACCATTACATTACTTATTGATAATACAGCTCGACTAAAGCTGTGCTCTAGGAATCTAGATTTAGAAAGCTCTACCATCTCCTGGAACCGGGTACCTGGTTTCCAACAACCGGGTACCCACCTGCCAGAGATGCCCAATCTTGTTTGCATAGCAACAAGAGATACAAGCTTTTTGTCTTAGTTTTCTTTGTGTTTTTATCTCACCTGGCCTGAAAGGCCAAGTGAGCTTATGTCGTGGCGACCATCTGTCGTGCGTCCGCCCATCAACTTTTCCTTTAAACGACCTCAAGAACCGCTAGGCCAATTTCAGTTATATTTGGCAGGAAGCATCCTTAGGGCATAGGGATCGAAGTTTGTTCAAATGAAGCCGATCGGCCAATTTGGCTGGCCGCCATCTTAGATTTTGGTTGATTTTTAGAAACATCTTTAAAAATCTCCGAAAGCGCTTGGGGGATTGAAGGAAACCTCATGAAATATGACCTAGTGCAGGAGCTCGACCAAGTTTGTTCAAGCGAACTTAATTGGCCAAATGGTTCGGTGGCCATCTTGGTTGACCTAGTTTTAGCGAAAATAACTTCTCCAGAACCGCTGAAGGGATCAGGCCGAAATTTGGCAGATATGATTAGGGACTAAGGGTCAGTAAAGTTTGTTCAAGAGAACTTAATCCGTCAAAAAACATGGCCGCCATGGACCAATAAAAATATAGCCTGTTTGGCGGCCATATTAGATTTTTTTATTTGATGGATTTTGAGGCCGAAATTGGTTTTATATTGGTTTTTGTGGGTATTCTGATCTCAAATTTGCAATTTTCGAAACTCGGATAAACGGTTTGGCGGCCATCTTGGATCAATTTCCTGCCAAAATATCCCATACTAAAGCAATGGGAAATTAAAAATTTCTTCTCGAGAACTACTGGGCTAATTTCAATTATATTTGGCATGAAGAATCCTTAAGGCATAGAGATTCAAGTTTGTTCTAACGAACCTGATCGGCCAGTTTAGCCAGCGACCATCTTGGATTTTGGCCGATTTTTTAGAAATGTCTAAAGATCTTCTCCAAAACCGCTTTGGGGGATCAATTCAAAATGCATGAAATATCATTTAGGGCAAGAGCTGCACCAAGATTGTTCAAGGAACTTGATTTGCCAAATGGTTTGGCGGCCATCTTGGATAACCTATTTTTAGCCAAAGCAACTCCAGAACCACTGAGCGGAGTGGGCTGAAATTTTGGGAGATATGATTAGGCACTGAATGCCATTAAAGTTTGTTCACGGGAAGGAGCTTAGTAAGAAACATGGCAGAAGTGGCCCAATCAAAATGTAGCGTGTTTGGCGGCCATATTGGACTTGCAAAACTGTCCACAAACTCATTTAAAAGACTACTCCTAAACCAACCACCAACAATTTTGACAAAAATGCACAGTGCTCCAGGTGAGCGACACAGGCCCTTGGGCCTCTTGTTTCTCTGTCCTTTGTGCCTGTTTCTATCTACTGGATTACTGGGTTAATAATGGAAAGCGCCACTGAACCTCAGGTCGTATTATTTCTCTATGTCTGAAATTTTGTGTGTGTTGCATGTTCCATTTTCTGAACCCTGGAACTGGGATGTTTTGTTACAACGAAATATGCCAGATAAGATCGCCTCCTTTAAATCCCAACGGTTTGTCCGGGGCATAGTTTCAAGGCTTTTTCACATGTGGTCACCAAGCTTGGTATGTTGATGCATCTTAGGGAGAAGGTGTGCGTAGTATGAAAAGTAGGTCATGCCGACCTACTTTTCATGGTCGACTGAATATCACAGAAAATGTTTATCTGGGGCATAGTTTCAAGACTTTTTCAAATATGGTCACCAAGCTTGGTATGTGGATGCATCTTAGCGAGAAGGTGTGCGGAGTATGAAAAGCAGGTTAAATGTAGGTCATGCTGACATACTTTTCATGGGCGACTGAATATCACAGAAAATGTTTGTCCATGCAATAGTTTCAAGACTTGCACAGATGGTCACCAAACTTGGTATGTGGATGCATCTTATGGAGAAGGTGTGCACAGTATGAAAATAGGTCATACTGACCTACTTTTCAAGGTTGACTGAATATCACAGAAAATGTTTGTCCGGGCCATAGTTTCAAGACTTCTTCACATATGGTCACCAAACTTGGTATGTGGATACATCTTATGGAAAAGGTTGCGGAGTATCAAATGTAGGTCATGCTGACCTACTTTTCATGGTCGACTGAATATCACAGAAATTGTTTCTCCGGGCCATAGTTTCAAGACTCACATATGATCACCAAACTTGGTATTGATTATTACAGGAAATATCTCTGTTCATTTTGAACATAGTTTTTATATGTATTTTTCATATGGTGCCAAGCAAAGTCTAAGTGTGTTTATTTAGAGAAACTTAGATTTTGCTTTTATTAAGCTATCCTTAACAAATTGTTCGTTAGGGCAAATCCTGCCAGACCAAAAGAATGATGGCCCACCGAATCATTCTTACTCCCCAAATTAAGGATTTAACATCATTACCCCAAACCAACAATATTTTAAGGATGGCCTAATATGGTGATATCTCATTAACAATTTCAAGTTCGTTTCTCTGTGTCTGAGCCACAGTTCCAAACCTTTCCCTTTTCTTGTATCGTTTGGCATTCGTTTGTGTAGTATAATTTTGGAATTAATTCTTAAATATACAGCAAATGTATCCGATACGGTTCCTGGTTCCATTTTTATACATCCTGCAGGATCAATTTATGGGTGTATTATTGGCCCGCTCTCATTCTTGTCGCCAGCTTATGCGATCTTGTTTTTTAACGTTGCAGATGTTGGGTGCCGGAGAGTTAATCTTATAATTTATTGTCAAACTATTTGAAAATTATTTGTCTACCTTCCATTCCTGTTTCGTTCGGTTTGCTTATTTAGGTCTTGTGCTTGTTTTCATGCCAAGCCTACCCCGCCATCATGTCCGAAGTGCCACAAGTTTGTAATGGTCACCTACAAGGACCATGTCTGTTATCGTTGTGCAAAGTGTAATGTAGACGATCAGTGTATTGTCTGTGCAGTGTGGCCCGTCAAAATTGGTGGTCGAGTTCCTTGCCCAGAAGGACTTGGCGGGGTTTGATGCGGGGTCAGGCAGACCGAAAAGAAATCGAGGACTGTCCGTTTCGGTCCTAGGGGGCGCTCCTCATCCGCAGTTGGTGGGTTCGGAGATGACACCCCTGGCATGTTTGGGCCCGCTATGCAAGAAGCCTTGCATTGCGTCCTACCCACGCTGGTGTCGTCTCTGATGCCAAAGACTGGCGCAACCTCTCCATCTCTGGTAAGGGTTCTGGACTGGGTGGGTGGGCTGATCTTGTATGGTTCCCTGGTGGGTACTGCTTCTGCGGCGACCTCCGGGTGGTCCAGTAGCGATAGTCGGTCCATCGGGCATGGGAGCCATCTGTCAAGATGGCTCCAGTGTCTATTCGTCCTGTGATGACTCTTCAGGGTCTGAGGATGAGGAGGCCGAAGAGGAGAGGTTGTTGTGGCCTGAGATACTGCGGGTGGAGCGCATGGAGGTCGATTCCGTCCTGAGCGGAATCGCCCTCCATTTGTCTGGTTTGGCGCAAGCCATGGCAGTCGCTCCGCCTGTAGTTGAGGCCACCCCGGTATCGAGCACCCATTCAGTGCTGGTTGGTTTGGCACCGACACGGTGACCGGGTGTGGCTGGGCGGCCACACACGGGGTGCCATGGGCTCCTGTGTATGGCCACGGTTCCGTAACCGCTATGGGTCCACACGATTTTCCATGCGGGCCTACTCCATGGTCTCGGCCACAGCTGAGGAAGACATGCCCCGTCCGTCGGTTGCATCGATTGGACTGGATCCAAAGTTCAAGGAGTTGCTAGAGGCTATATATGCCAAGCAACTCACGACTAAAAGTCAGCTCCCTGCCGCCTCTAGGGAGGTGCAGGCAAGGTGCCATATCCCCAGGGGGGAGTATGAGCATTGTAGTGTGGTCCCAATGGTCACTGAGGCTGACCATTGGGTTCTTGGCACTCAGAGTGCAGGAGTGGGTGGTCCAGCTCAGGCACTTGTGGACTGGAGCCAGGCACACAGTGAAGAAGTCCTGCCCCTCTGCGATGAGTGGGAGAGGGCAGCTATAAACGCTGTCAATCACTCCTATCGCTTGCTTCAGTCAGTGTGGGCTGAAGCTGGGGCAGGCCACTCGATGCCACCTGCTGTGCTTTCGTGCATCAACAACGGCCTTGTGCTGTCGATGGACGCACTGGCCAGGGTGCAGGCGCATGTGACCAAGTCTAGGAGGCAGGTGGTCCTTGACCATATGCGTCTGGCTATGGTTGTCAAGGAGCGTTTGCTTGGAACGCCCCTGAACGGCCCTAGCATCTTCACTTAGCGCTAAACCGTGAGCTAGTGCATCAGGCACATGCACTAGGGGATGTAGCGAAATAGGCGCATGCACTAGGGGCTGTAGCAAAACCGCTAGCTGCTCAGCTTTTCTCCAAGAAGCAGAAGAAGCATAAGAGCAAGGGGAAAGTCAAGCCCGCTCCTGCTCTTGCTGGGCCTTCTCAGCCGCCTGTGGCTAAGAATGCGAGGAAGGTTGTGGAGGCCCCTGTCCCTGATCACCCAAGAGGCAGTAAGGGCAAGGGGACGTCCTCCAAGAGCGGAAAGAAGGGAGCGGATCGTACCTGAGGGTGTGATAGCTCCCTTTGTGTCTGTCTGGACCACGCCTGTGCAACAGGAACAGCGGTGCCAGTTAGACCAGTCAAGCCAAGACCAAAATGGTTCCCTCTCTCCCTTGTTAAGAGGTGGGGGGTGGGTGGAGCGGATTTCGAGCAGACACCCGCATTAGATGTCAATGCACCTATAGTGGGTGGAAGGTTCATGCGTTTCGTCGAGACTTGGCGAGGTGTGACGTCAGACAGTCTGGTCCTGGGATGGCTATCCCAGGGGTATATGCCAGAGTGGTGGGATCTGCCACAGAATCTGACTTGGCACCTGTCTGGACTCCCGTACCAAGGGAGCCAGACAAGTTAGAAGCCATTCAAAACGAAGGATCAGGTCTGCTTCTGAAGGGAGCAATAAAACCAGCAAACCAGAGCACTCCAGACTTCTATTCAAACATGTTCCTTGTCCCCAAGAGCATAGGGGTTGGGGGTGGGTGGGGGTTTGGGTGGAGACCCATACTCAATCTCAGGCCATTAAATTGGTTTATCCATACGCCTCGGTTCCAGATGGAGACTCCGAGATTGGTAATGGCAGGATTGAGGAAAGGAATGTAGTGTGTGTCGATCGATCTGAAAGATGCATATTTCCACATCCCAATGAACAGAGGTTGTCACAGATTTCTGAGATTTGCGTTTCAGAATCGTGTTTGGGAGTTTGTAGTCCTCCCATTTGGCCTGTCGACAGCCCCAAGGATTTTCACCAGAGTGGTCCTAGTGGTGACAGCGTTTCTCAGAAGAGAGAACGTGGTGCTTCACACCTACATAGACGATGGGCTTATCAAGGCGGACACGCCAGCTAGGTTAGGAGTGGATACTGCTCTGACTCTGAAATTATTTTCAGATCTAGGCTGGATAGTCAACAGGGAGAAATCTGTGTTTACACCCACTCAGCACTTCGTTTATTTGGTGATGCGATTCGATCTCGAGGAAAGCAGGGTTTACCCATCAGAGCCCAGAGTGGTGTCTGTTAGTCATCCTCAAGAGTTTTCAATTGGGAAACCACATTCAGGCGAGGAGTTTTCTTCAGATGTTGGGCATGATGGTCTCCATGGAGCAGGTAATTCTGTACGCTACTCTAATGCGAAGACCTATCCAGTTGTATCTAATGTCTCTGTAGAAACAGAGAACAGAACCCCTGTCAAAGCTGGTACCAGTTTTGGAGCCAATAATGTCTCATCTTGTGTGGTGGAAGGAGCGTCAGAATCTCCTAGTAGGAGTTTCGCTTCACCTACCCCGCCCCAGCTGTCCATATACACGGATACATCGCTGGAGGTGGGGTGGGGGGGGCCTGCCTAGGAGAACACCAGGTTTTGGGCTCATGGACTCTCCAAGGGAGTCAGCTGCATATCAATCTGTTGGAAATGATGGCAGTGGAACTGGCACTGGAAAAGTTTCTTCCTGAGGTCAGGGGCAAGGTGATATTGATACGGTCGGACAATTCGACAGTAGTATCATACATAAATCGCCAAGGAGGAACCAGGTCACCCACACTGTGTATGAAGGTGTGGCACTTGATTCACTGGTGCAGGAATTACTCAGTTGTTTTGAAAGCAGCTCGCATTCCTGGGCGATTGAACATTCTGGCGGATGCTCTGTCTCGCAGACAGAGAATTCTGCCAACAGAATGGTCTGACAACCCTCTAGTTCTACAGAGGATCTTCAAGCATTGGGGCAAACCACTTGTTCGCCACAAAGGAAAATGCTCAAATCATGACCTATGTCTCGCCGATTCCAGATCCAAATGCTGTCGATACAAATGCTCTGGCAATAAGCTGGAGAGCGATGCACACATACCCACCCACCATTCTTCTACAGAAGATCTTTGTGAAGATCAGGGAGGAGCCGTGCCTGGTCCTGCTAATAGCGCCATATTGGCCCAGCAGGGCGTGGTTCACGGATCTCCTGGATCTGCTGGTGGACAATCCAGTGCAGCTGCCTGCGATTCAGGAGATAATCTCCCAGGCCAAGGGCCGTTTCCTACACGAGCGGCCCGAGATGTTCAAATTGACTGCGTGGATGTTATCAAACAATGGTCCACGTCAGAAGGCTTTTCTCAACAGGGTGCAAGTTTCATCGCAGCCGCGAGAAGGCAGTCAACCTTCAAGTCATATAACCACAAGGGTAACAAATTTGCAGAGTGGTGTGAAGGAAAGGGTATTGATCTCCCTTCAATCCACTATTCAGCAAATAGCAGACTGTGAGATGTTCTTTACAGGACTGGCTCCTGTCACTATTGCTGGATACAAGTCAGCTTTGACATCAGTTATCCCTTGTTTAGCCAACAGGGATAGTCCAGAGGTGGCCCAGCTAAACTTGATGGTGAAGGGAATGAGCAATCTCCGACCGAGACAACCAGTAGTCATTCCAGCCTGGAGTCTATCTTTGGTGCTTAAGGTGCTAGCTAAACACCCTTTCAAACCTTTGGGTTCGGCTAGTCTAAAGCATCTGACTCTTAAGGCAGTTTTTCTATTGGCAGCTTCCTCAGCTAGAAGGCGCAGTGAGATCCATGCACTTTCAGCAGAGGGACCGATTTATTTTCTCTGGAGAGGGTCTGCGACTGCTGCCAAGAGCAGAGTTTATGTCAAATAATCAATCTGAAATATCCCGGCGAACCGATCATTATACCGAAACTAACTAGGTTTGATTGTGATGCCAGTGCCTGATGTCCAGTCCGTGCTTTGACCAAGTACAAAAAATGGACAGACTCTACTGTCAAATGATAGACAATTGTGGATCTGCCATAAGAATCCATATGGTGCCGCATCCATGGATACTACCTCTCGTTGGGTAGTAGAATGCATTCAGACTACCCATGAGATTGCGACTGGGCACCAGGTGCAATGTGCTAGGGCTGACGATGTTAGAGGAATAGCCGGCTCAACTGCCCTATTCAATGGTGTCCCGTTAGAGGACATGGCCATTGCACAATGGCACTGTGAGACCTCTTTCACGGATTACTATATGAGGGACATGTAGGAACTCCGCCAATCCACTTGCTTTAGCTGTTTTGAAATGATAATCTAGTGGCCACACTGCTCATCTCCTTTTGGTAACTGAAAAGCAAAAGTAGTAAGAACAGATGGTCAGGCGAGAGGAATCCAACCGTATGTGACACGTTTGGTCGAAAGTGTGTTGGTTGGTGGCGCCACGTCTGGAATCCATAATTCATGAGGTAATTCAAGTTTGACAGTTTTTTGTATTATGTTTATATATCATGATCATTCGTCTTATATATTCATGCTCATTCCCAGGCGTATATGTGTCAAGAGCTGTTAACCCTCTTGGCACACTTGTGTTTCAGGCGAGATGCATGTTCGTGAGTTCTCTCCCTTTTTTAGGAGAAAGGGGGATGAGCGGTGATGTAATTCAGTCCCAAACTTGGTAGTCCTTCTAGGTCTCTGCGTGACAAGGTTAAGTCTTAAGTTCTTTCTCTAGGGACAAAAGAGGCTTTGTATGGCTTGCCCCTTCCCACCAGGTTACTGACTAAATCTGGTGTTATCAATAAGTAATGTAATGGTAAGTATTGATTGAAGGAGAATGAAGGAAATTTCAATTTCCCTTTCTCCGAGATCTAACAATACTTACCATTACATTACAGACCCTACCTCCCAGCCCCACGGAGACAAGCCATGAGTTGCCTCTTGTTTGGTAGCCATGCAAACAATATGGGTGTCTCTGGCAGGCGGGTACCCGGTTGTTGGGAACCGGGTACCCGGTTCCAGGAGCTGGTAGAGCTTTCTAAATCTAGATTCCTAGAGCACAGCTTCAGTAGAGCTGTATTATCAATAAGTAATGTAATGGTAATTATAGTTAGATCTCGGAGAAAGGGAAATTGAAATGTCCTTCAATCTACACTCTCCACCCATGCTTTGCTCATGCTGGGATCGAATGAATATTACACTCTGAATCTCAATTTGCAGAAAATTATATGTTAGGCAAGCTGTTGAATATTTTGAAACTAATTTGTCTGGGTGCTTTTGCTACCTATGGCGTTTATGACAGGCTTAATTATGTCATTCATGAATTGATTATTACATGTGACGTTGGTTACAGGGCATAATTTAGAATTTGATATTTGCATAGCATGTATTGCTACGCAAACTATAAATTGTATAGCTATCGGCAAAAATGTATAGCAATGAACTCTTTCACCGATAAATTCCCTCTATCTCAATCTCAGAGCAAACAAATAGGAAAGCTGTTGAATATTTTGAAATTAATATGAATGGAAGCCATTGCTGCCTTAGGCGGCAATGGCTTCCAGTCATATTAATTTCAAAATAGTCAACAAACTATGGTATACATTGTAAAGAATGTACTTTTCCGGGGATTTGATGTTAAAAGGGTTAATGATAGAGTTTGAAAATCAATAATATATTGCAATCGCGAACAAATTTTGCATACCAGATACATGTACAGCTATGCATGTTGTAGAATGTATAGCAACTGCGTAAATATGCGTACATGTAGCAAATTGAGGTGCGATACTAGATGAAATATGCCCTGGGTTATGATGTTATAAGATTGATCGATAAGATGGATTCATCCATTATAATCATTAGATCTAACAGAATTTACTGGCCATTATTCCTGCGGACTAGTAGTCGTTGTAGATAATTTTAAGCCCTGTTTTACAAATCATGTTAACTTATATGTTGTAGACATTTGACTGTGCCAGTGTGGCAGTTGGTATCCTGAATCAAAATTCGCTGAGGAGAACATCTATCCCACGTGGCCTATCAAAGCGTTTACAGAGACCCACCTCCACGAGTCATGCCGTGTCACCGCAGTATGTACAAAATGCTGTATGGAAATTCTGAATGGGTTATGGTCCAAAGAAAATGTGTTATATGGTGACTGTCTTTGTATTAAGCAGGGATGGAAAAATCAAGATTTTTTAAAAAATCAAAAAAATCTGATTTTTTCGATGTAATCAGAATGTTTCAATTTTTATGATTTTTTAAATTCTATAACAAAATCATTGATTTTTTTACATGCGCTCATGTTCTGAACTCAATAGAATTTAATCTCTAGGAGGTATAAACAATGTTGTATGCACCCTTTTGACTTAGGAAATATGAAAAATATTAGCTTTCTGCAATTTTTTTCGCACTCAAGATATTTAAGGAAAAATCAGTACACCACTTTAGTCTAAGGAGTTACAGAGCAAGGTTTAGTTTCAGACATTTTTGTAACTTTTTCATGGAGTTATGCCCCTTTCGTCTTATGAAATACGAAAAATATTAGTTTCCCCGCACTTTTTTCGCAGTCTTTCAAGATATTATACTGAGAATTGCTACATTGCTTTGTTATGAGAAGTTACAGATCAAGTTCGAGTTTCAAGGGTATGCGTAAATTTTTGGTGGAGTTATGCCCGCTTTCGACGAAAAATATTAGCTTTCCGCACTTTTTTCGCATTCCTTCAAGATATTTACGGGAAAATTGGTACATTGCTTTAGTATAAGGAGTTACAGAGTAAGTTCGAGTTTCAGACATTTTCGTCAGTTTTTCATGGAGTTATATGCACACTTTCGACATGAAATATGAAAAATACATGTTTTAGTTTTCCGCCATTTTTCTCGCAGTCTTTCAAGATATTCAACTGAGAATTGGTACATTACTTTATTATGAGAAATTACAGGCCAAGTTCGAGTTTCAGGCGTTTGGGTCATTTTTTTGATGGAGTTATGTCCCCTTTCGACTTATGAAATACAAATATATCAGCTTTCAAGACTCCTTCTCCTTCACCATATATAACTGAAACTTGGTTTATTGCTTTGTTATGAGAAGTTACAGATCAAGTTCGAGTTTTAGCTGCTTCTGTCAATTTTTAATGGATTTTTTTACTGTCAATCTCAAAAGATTTATATCACCAGGTAGGGGACATGTATTGCAAAGCAATACTTACAGAAGGCTTGTTTATACTATTATTCTATTAAAATGTATTATGACAATAAGCATCCCGACCAAACATCAAATAAACATGCCTACACTAGCGTGACCATGGTTAGTCTACACTTAACAAGGCTTGATGGGATACATTTTAACCCTCTTAATATCTTGTGGATACAATTTTCCAGGCTGTATATCTCTGGACATGGTATAAGATATTTTGAAAACAATTTAACTGAATGTAGTCAGCAATTACTGTCAGTCAAATTAGTTTCAAAATATTGAAATTATTGTCTAGTGGCTGGCAGCAGACAAAGGCAAGTCAGTTAAAAATAATGTCCACAGAACTGTTATAAATATTATTGATCTGTGCTGTTTATGTGTCAAATAACAACTAAGGAAAGATTCCACTAACTGTAGTACTGTACTGATAGAAATAAAGCTTCTTAGTTCTTATACTAGCCTAATATTGTAATAACCATGCCTAGTAACTATCTGAAACAATAGCTACAATAACTTTTAACAAACCAAAAAAATCTTTATAAATTTTATAGTGCAAATGAGCGGAGTTGAGGAATAAATCGAAAAAAAGTTGATTTTTTCAGCTTGATTCAATTGTTCATGATTTAATCATCTGATTTAATTGATTTTATTAAATCAAAACAACCCTGGTATTAAGAGACAAATTCTCTAACTAGGTGTAAATGAACTTGTTGATTTGTTGTCAAGTTGTAGGCATTATAATCATTAATGTCGGTAACACACGTCAAGGTCAGATATATGACTCTGGCATTGTCTGGAGCCCCCTATGCCATGCTTGGGTGAGGTCGATGAGGGCGTATCCATCTCCCATTTTAGGGCGGTCGAAGGGTCCTCTGAACAAATTTGGGCTTTCTGATTAATCTGTCCTCCGATACTGGATTCCATCTGGTAAGTATTATTCGAAGTAGAATCAAAAAAGCATCCGCTTTTGTTTCTACGATAATTCTTAATACTTACCAGATGTACTATGGCCCTGCCTCAGCCGCCCCTCTGAGGTGAGGCTGAGCTGCTTTCGCAGTTTGCCAAGGCAAACATAAGACGAATATGACTGTGATTGGGAATTGACTCGGTACCTGCGGCTATGGTATTCCCGGACACAGTATGGGCAGGACCAGGAGAGTGCGGAGTTTTAATTGTTTATTTTGAGCTAGACTAGATAATAGACATTATCATAATAGTACATCTGGTAAGTATTAAGAATTCTCGTAGAAACAAAAGCGGATGCTTTTTTGATTCAGTAATGTATTGCTGCTTTTTTCATATGGACGTCGATGTTGTGAACAAAGCAACAGTGTTCATTCGTAGTGAGTGGTGGGACCCTGATGATGTTAATCAGGCAATCCTAAGTTTGATACCAGTACCCTGAGAAGCCATTGGAGGAATCCAGTTTTAGCTATGCCCGTGCATCTCTAACTAAGCTCAACCAAGCCTTTGCATGTGTTGGGATCGATCAATCTCTCACTCCCTGAATCTCCAATTGATTTTCAAATGAGAAGCAATGGAAAATCAAATTTTTGTGCAGATTTTCATCCAGAATGTGAGGCATTCTCGCATAAAATTGTAAATTTTTAAGCACCCAAATCTTTTCAACTCTAACTTTTTACTGTCTGCGCATACTAATAACACAATGCACAACACAAATTTGTCTGCTTTATTGACTTTATTAAGATGATGTAAGCTTGCGAAATGGGATTTAAACGGAATCGCCAATTTTGTGAAACAGACAATGGCAATTGTTGAAATGGAAAACCACTGTCCCTAATACAAGTATGTATTTTAATGAATATTTGATTTCTGTTTGTGATGCAGAAAGCTGGACACATTTGTTCAGAACTGGGGTCGTCTGTTTCCCGATATGACTGTCAGTCTGCATCGACCGCTTGGAAACTCGGCTGTATTACTGGTATGAGATTAACCCTTTAATGGTCAAATTTGGTCCAGAAAATCTAAATATTCCCCTTTTGAATGTCCATTTGCAGGACAAAAGAAGATTATTTTTGAAAATTTATCATGGGAATGACTGGCTGGGTTACCGAGCCAGCCATTCCAGTGGTAAATTTTCAAAAATAGTCTCCCTGCAAATCTCCATTCCGCAAGACCACTTCAGCGGCCATTTTTTGGCCCGCGTGACCAGTGACGGGTTAACAGTTGTTTCCTCAATAATTAACCCTTTCACTGCTACAGAGTAAACATTATAAATCCTTTGTAATATACATCATAAAATTCAGTTGAATATGTTGAAATTAATTTGCCTGTAATTTGTTTGTCTTACACTACAGGGATTCTCATAAGGGTCCTTTTGAGGGTATATACCTCCAAAATTCAACTTGTGGCCACCCCCCCCAAATGTAGCGGCAATCTTGTATGATTATTAGATATTAATTGGGTGTAGGGTGTGGTGGTTTTTTTTGCACAAAAATACCCATAAACTCTAGCATAATTCATAGCTGTGAGTCCATGATACGTTCTATTTTTAGCATGGATGAGAAAATCTGCGTTGGAACCCCAGATCTTCAGCTTAGGACCCCTGGATTTCAACTTGGGACCTACTTTTTTCAGAGTGTGTGGTCCCTGGGACCTCCAAGATTTAGATACCATGAGAAACACTGGTACACTACTTTCGTGACAGACTTTTTTACCTTTGTGACAGAGCTACATAATCTGGATCGTGACATCACTTAGCATGTGATGCATTTGATTAATATGTCGGATACTTGAGTTACAGGTCAGATCCCTCAATTTTGGCATGTAAGGGCAGAAAATAAGCGCCAAATATGTCAAATAATGTCTAAGTCATAATCATTAGGGCCTGTTGAATTTAGTTGTCACTATCCCTAGTGACTATTGGCTCATCCAGGTTCAGGATAAACCTATATCATACAGTACAGATAAAAACATAATTATCATGGAAACTTAAAATTATTTATGAGCTGTACTGTAAATAAACATCATAGCTGTGATGATTAGTTTAATATGTACCTATCAGTACTCTACATGTTCTAATTTTAGATTCATTTGGGCAAGGTGATGCAAGTTCTCGTAGTTTTACGTGGCCTCATCCTGGAGTGGGTTAAAGTGAAAGGTCATAAAGAAACATTCTTCAATGAAGATCACAAGGTCTGTTTAGATTGTTATCTGGTTACGCCTGATTCACATACGCATCACATCATGACCACCTTTATATTATATTTAAATATTCATTACTCTAACATCTTAACTCGTAGAGGTGACCATTTGCTTTGCTTATCATCGCAAGAGTACAGCACTGCACAGAATGACTATCCATCGAATTTGTTCAAGAAAATTTATAGAAACTGTTCATTTTTGCTTCAAGAGTATACTTACCTCCCTAACACTCTGATATCCCCAAATATTAACTCGGATTAAAAAGGTAAGGTGGCCCTAGTGGCCAGGTAGTCAGATGACAGTCCGGCAGATGCCAGCCCCAACCTCGCGCATGCACAGACTAGCACTTTCACTTTTCCAATTTATTGGCAAAGAGATACACATGCTAGTTAAATTTTTTGCTACATTTTCTTGTTGTCGTGTCTACAAACTCAATTCCATGTGATAACGATGTCTTCTCAATCTAAATCGCCAGGGGAAGGACCGGGACCAAGTTATCAGGTGAATTCTAATACATATTTGTCTAATTTTGCATTTTAATCTGTATAATGTGTTTCCGGGATTCGTGATTAGACGTGATAGTCTCCATTAAAACTGATTTATTTACATCAGACACTATGAAATTCTAATCTGTCTGTGTTTGTGTTCACAGCTATCTATCTATGATTGAAAAGGACAGCCCATCTTCAGAGGGTTTGTTTTTCTCTCCACCAAGGCTCCATTTCCCACTAACATGTTAGGAACAAAGTCTATGCCCAGTGACTTGGAGGTCTTGTAAGATCTTACTGCCCTCTTGGTAGGGCTGCGCGGTTTGGCTTACAGCCATATCGGTTTCGATATGACTTTTCATATCGGTTTTAACCGAATATCGGTTTTATGGACATGAAACAAAAAATTTAAATGATAAAAATTAGCACGAAAAGAGAACGTATTTTCATGCCCTGATACATTCGTAACGTTTTAAGAAAATTTTTTTTAATGGTCTTTATGGCCATTGGTACCCTCTTGTTTATTTTGTTTTGAGTTTTCTAATTCATTGACTAAAATACTCATTGTCTGTGTCTTATGGCCTTTCAGAAACCTGGTTATCCCAACTGTGGTCGCTTCATTAAGCCTAGATTCACCCCTCATCCATGCTTTACTTGCAGTTCTTGTGGACCACTGTTAAACTGTGATGTATGTAAACAGTGGGGGGGGGGATCTAATGTCTGACTTTTTGTCCCTTCAGGCCAAGGAGAAGGCGTCAGAGGATGAGAAGCGCTCAAAGAAGGAGTGGGAGAGTGTAAGTTGTAGTAAGAAGGGTAAAAGGAAGGCTTCCGTCTAAAGATGTTGGGAGAGATGAAAAAGACTATTACGGATTTGGTTCCAGAGATGCTTCACGGCATGCTTCCTGGAACAAATCCTTCATTGTCTCCTGCTCAGGAGCAAATAATCCCCACCTTTGAATCGGTTTTCTTTAGGGATTTATCAGTTTTCGCCCAGGATTCAGAGGGTCCCTTTGGGTGACTTTTTCCATTGGTCTACTCACGCAGGAGTAGCATTCATGGCGCAGAAGGTAGCCCGGGTTGGGGCCGATGGCCAGCATTGCCGCATACCTCGGCTTGCCGAGTATTTATACCCCATGCAATGCCACGATGCCGCATCATACCTGGTGAATACCAGAAGTACGGTGTAGTGCCTAAGCCCAGTGATGATGATCGCGAAGATACACGGCCAGGCTCCCGGTCTGACACGGGAGCACTGTGCATGAGCGCGCTGCGCTCGGCTAACACCGCGTTGCGTGATGCAGAGGAGAGTTTGAGGGCGTCCATCGCGGCGCTCTCGCACGTCTCCCAGCTGTTACAGGGGTTAGTAACGGCATCCGCATTGCACCAAGCAAGTCCTGTAACAGTCCAGAGGGCCATCCAGGATGGTATTAACCTGGCCCTGGATTGTTTAACCCGGTCAGTTATGTGGAGTGTCGGGGCCCAGCGCACGTTTGCACTTTACAATCTGTGCCCGTCCCAGGACCTTTACAATAGGCTTCTGCGTACGCCTATGACAGGTCCAGGCCTCTTTGGGGTGAGGGATGTAGGCACCTCCAAGAGAGGGTCACCCTATTGAATAACCAGAGGGCTCTGCATGAGCAATTTGAAGTGCTCCACAGAATGGAATGCGTTTGTGCTCCGCCCCCTGCGTACCGTCCTCAGCAGGCACAGGGTGGCGGTGGCCAAGTCAGAGGCCAGCCACCAGCGCAGCGCCGGCCTCAGCCACGCGTGCTCTGACCAGCAGCGAGGGGATCGCAGGCTCCAGCGCAGCCAGCCAGGCAGCTGCCCGCGCACCGAGGTATGCACGGTACAGGCTTGGTGTGCGAGGATCTGGTCATGATAACCATGCCTGATGGGCCGGTTGCCACAGTAAGGACCATTCCAGTGATTCGGGATCCAGAGACAGTGCCACTCTTGCATTGCTCATGTCCATCTCTCCCCCTCGGTGGACCAGTGGGTGGCTGTCTAGCCCACCACTGGCAAGGGTGGGAGCGGTTGACTCAAGACTGCTTAGTCTTACGATGGCTTTCAGTCGGGTATCACCCCGACTGGATAGTAGGTCCGCCATTGCAGCTGTCTCTGGTTCTGATCTGGACTCAAAATCCAAGAGATCCAGATCAAAGGTTGTGTATAGAGGAGGAAATAAATTCCCTCATACAAAAAGGAGCAATTCAACCGGCGCAATATTGTCCGGGCTTCTATTTAACCATGTTCCTAGTGACAAAAAGCACTGGAGGGTGGAGGCCAATTCTCAACCTCAAGCCACTGAACAAGTTCATAGACACGCCAAGTTTCAAAATGGAAACAGTGAAATCAATGTTGGCAGGGTTGGAGAAGGGAATGTGGATGACATCAATAGATTTGAAAGATGCATATTTCCACATTCCAATGGCGAGGAGTTTTCACCGGTACCTGAGGTTTGCATTCCAGGGCCGTCAGTGTGCATTCAGGGTTTTACCCTTCAGAATTTCCACAGCTCCTCGGGTCTTCACCAGGGTAGTCCTTGCGATAACAGCATACCTCCGCAGGAAAAGCAAAGCAGTCCATACGTACATAGATGACTGGCTGTTAAAAGCACACAATCAGGAAAGTCTATCAGCAAATCTGGAGATAGTTCTAAAAACTCTCACAGACTTAGGCTGGATAATCAACTTTCAAAAATCAGAACTAACTCCATCCCAGAAGTTTGTTTACCTGGGAATGTTCTTCGATCTCGAGATAGGATGTGTTTATCCTACGCAGGAAAGGGTACAAGTACTCATCTCATTAATACAGTCAGTGTGCAACAGTCTTCATGTCCTGGCACAGGTTTACTTGAGAATGCGGGGGTTGATGGTTTCATTGAAACAAGTCGTTCCACAGGCAGCCGTACGCAGCGGTCTACCCAGCTGTTTCTCATGACACAGTGGACCCAGAGTACAGGATCACTGTACTCAAATGTGCCGGTATTGGAGCCTCTTATTTACAACCTGCGATGGTGGATGGAAAGAGAGAATCTCCTGGTGAGGGTGATGCTCACCCCTCCCCACCCTCAGATAACGATGTATACAGATGCATCAATGGAGGGATGGGGAGCTTGCCTGGACGAAGCCACAATATCAGGGCTTTGAAATCTGGATCAGTCACAAGAACATCAATCTACTGGAATTACGAGCGGTCGTACTGGGCCTGGAACATTTCTTAATGAGAGTTCAGGGCAAGATTGTTCTGGTTCGATCAGACAATTCAACAGTAGTGACTTACATAAACCGCCAGGGCGGAACGAAGTCACCCAGTCTCTACTACCGTCAGACCGACCAATTCTAGTGGGAATGTATGCATGCGCATTCTCTCCAGCAATCCTGATTCCAAAAATTCAGACAGGAGGAGTGCCAAGTACTACTGATCGCCCCAAATTGGCCACGCCGATCATGGTATATGGATCTGCTGGACCTTCTGGTCTGCAATCCGGTTCCTCTGCCTCTGATGGACAATATTACTTTCCAGGGCAAGTCTCTTCACAACAACCCATCAATGTTCCAATTGATTGCGTGGATGTTGTCAAGGAATCTGCAATTAAGGACGGCTTTTCTGAGCAAGCAGCCATGTTTATGGCAAAACCAAGAATGGGGTCAGCCTCCAGAGCATATAACCCTAAAATCAATAGATTTGCAGGATGGTGCTCAAACACAGATGTTAATCCAATGGATGCATCTATTCAGGTAGTAGCCGATTTCCTCTGTCACTTGTATAATGCCTATAGCCTCAAGCTTAACTCTATTGGTGGCTACAAGTCAGCTTTGATGTCAGTTATCCCTTGCTTGGCTGATAGGGGAAGTGACGAAGTCTGTTCATTGAACACTAATAAAAGGCATGGGTAATCTAAGACTTGGAGTTATCTCTAGTATTTCAAGTTCTAGTTGATAAACCCTTTGAACCACTAAGTGCCATTTCTATGAAAATGTTGACGCTTAAGACTGTATTTCTAATTGCTGCGGCCTCTGCAAGACGGAGAAGCAAAATTCATGCCTTATCAGGCGAAGCAGACCGTTATGTGGTTACAGGGGAAGGCCTTAGGCTTCTACCTAGGATAAATTTAATGGATAAAAACCAGTCTGAAATATCCAGATCAGACCATATTTTTACCAACTTTGACTAGATATAATCCTAATTCAAAAACATGGTGTCCAGTCTGCACATTAAACATGTACACAACGTACACAGGAATTGCGGACGGACCCTACAGCATTATGGTTGTCATATATTGAACCTCATGGTAGGGCTACCAAGGACACCATCTCCAGGTGGATTGTAGAATGTATTCAATTTTGTCATAAATCCACCACAGGTAAACAATTTAACTTTGCCAAGACTCACAGTGTTCGCGGCGTAGTGGCTTCCACTGCCCCGTTAATAGGGTCCCTGTGGATGACATTATGTCGGTAGCTCAGTGGCACTGAGTCGAGTTTTACCGACCATTATCTCCGTGACACCTTGAATCGTCTCACCTTATCGATTTTGAATAAATAATATTAACTTTTTAAATACCATTGCACGCAAGTCTCAACAGTCTGTACATGTACAATAAAAACAAGCATATCATAATATATAACACAAAGCAGTGACACATACACATTAACTAAAATGTTGTTTAAAAATAAATGTTTTAGGTCTGATTTAAAATTGGTAAATTTAGTAAAGGATCTCAACTTAAGTGGAAGTGTTCCACAGTTTTGGTGCCACTAACCTCATGGTGTGGTCACCGTACTGTTTCGAGGTTTTCTTGCCATGGGATTTATAAAAGAAAGGGGGTCAGCTTCACCTCAACGCTACTCCTAATGCGGTATGAAGGGGGTTGGGGGCAGAAAAGTGCATAGGGAAGAGCTGGTCTTTTGACCTCGCCTCCCTCCCTCCCGCCGAATTCACTGGCAAATTCTGGCAATATCAAAGAGTGTTAGGGCGGTAAGTATACTCTTGAAATGAAATAAACGAAATCATGGATTTCTTTTTTCACTAGAGAGTTGATACTTATCTCGCTAACACGAACCCGACCTCCGCCCACAGAGGTTCAGTCTTCAGGCTTTCTTAAGTTGCATGTGTGTCAGCCAATAAATTAGTCAGAGGAAGTTCTAGTCTGCGCATGCACAAGTTTTGGGCTGGTATCCGCCGGACTGTCACCTGACTACCTGGCCTGTAAGGCCACCTTACTTTTTTAATCCGAGTGTTTATTGAGTGCGTCGATATTTGGGGATATCAAAGCGTGTTAGGGAGGTAAGTATCAACTCTCTTGTGAAAAAAGAAATCCGTGAATTCGTTTATTGCAGACCAAGAGAATACAACTTTTGAAAATTTATCACTATTTTTTTTAATTTACTACTGACATGACTGGCTCGATAACCGAGCCAGTCATGCCAGTGATAAATTAAAAAAAATAGTCTCTTTTGGACTGCAAATAGGCATTTCTCAAGACCTCTGCAGAAGCCATTTTTGGCTGATATGAGTGTTAAACGGTTAACATAAGACTTGCAAAAAGAACGACAAATGCACCTGTTCCTGAGCGTGAATGCGCTACATTTTGCACACACCTATGCAAACATGTTCATAAAACACATACAAATTAAAACCGGGGGGGGGGGGGGGGGTGTTGATGACTATAGGTTTGCACTCCGTCTGTCGCAGTTGGTTTTCTGCACTGTTTCGCAGTCCTTTATGGTATTCAACTGAGAATTTGTACATTGCTTTGGTATGAGAAGTTACAGAGCTAGTTCGAGTTTCAGTCATATGCGTCACGTTTTGATGGAGTTATGCCCCCCTTTCGACTTATGAAATACGAAAAATATTAGTTTTCCACACTTTTTTCGCGGAGAATTGGTACATTGCTTTAGTATAAGCAAGTTCGCGTTTCAGACATTTTCGTCGATTTTTCATGGAGTTATGCCCCCCTTTCGGCTTATGAAATACAAAAAGTATTAGTTTTCCACACTTTTTTTCGCAGATATTCGAGAATTGCTACATTGCTTTGTTATGCGAAGTTACAGACCAAGTTCGAGGTTCAGGCATATGCGTCAATTCTTTATGAAGTTATGCCCCGTTTCGACTTAAGAAATACAAAAAATATCAGCCTTCCGCACTTTTTCGCACTCTGATATTTCAGGGAAATCGGTACATCGCTGTAGTATAAGCAGTTGCAGAGCAACTTCAAAATTTTTGTTCATTTTTCATGGAGTTATGCCCCCTTTCGACTTATGAAATACGAAAAATATTAGTTTTCCGCACTTTTTCTCGCAGTCTTTCCAGATATTCAACTGAAAATTGGTACGTTGCTTTGTTATGAGAAATTGCAGACCCAAGTTCGAGTTTCAGGCGTTTTGCATCAATTTTTAATGTAGTTTTTGACCAGTCAATCTCTAAAGATTTATATCACCAGGAAGGTGATTTGAAAATGTTTATGCAAATTGATAAGATGGATGATACAGTACAGATCTTAGTTAGCTTTACTCTTTGACGAAGCAAAAACGAAACAAAAATGATTCTTTTTCGCGTCAAAACCTCGTAGCGTTTCCAGGCATGGCCAAACACCAAACGCATTTAATTTATTTTATAGGCGCGTCTAACGGAAGGTCAAACCCGTCCTACAATATGTTAAACGTATCATGAAATATTTTAAACCCATCACGGAAAAAGTCAAATGCGCAATCAAATGTATTCAGTAACGCTACAAAGATTCTTACTACGCATCATTAAACATAAAGTGGAATTGGTCTATAGTCTGTCAAGGACCCGTACATGTAAATTTAAATTGCAATTGGAGCCGTATATGTGTTAAGTACATGCATAGCCTTTAGATTTTTTTGTGGCTGTAAATGATAATTGTCAAAATGTCATCATCGTAATCGTCAATCGTAATTTTGTATAAAATGGACGTGTGTGAACTCCACACCTGGGTATTCTTTACTATGTATGAAGCTAGTGTGATGACTGTGCGTATATTTTAATAAATTTTCAAACCACAATTTCTTTTGAAATCTGGATGAATAAACGAAGATATTCTCTGAAATGGGTTTATTACAATATAGTCTAATTTGAGCCGACGTAATAGGCATAACTTTTTAGAACAATATATGTACCAGTTGCGGCTAGTGTTAAATTTGTCTTATAACGGAAAGGGAAGTGATTTACAAAATCTGCAAACCTGACATTCTGTTGTTTTCGATTTCGCTATTTCATACATAATATGTAACTGAAAATCTCCGCTTTTACATAGACATGCACATGCGTACATAGTTGTTTTACCCGTGCCTGGGGTGCGTTCAGGACCACGAAAAACGTTTTCCGTTGTTAGCTGAACACTGTACCGCGTAGAACGCGAATGTTCGCTGAACATTCGCCTTCCTGAACTCATTCCAGGAGTATCCGAGTACGTAACGTTATTACCCGTTTTCGGCAACGGGATCACCGTCTGATTGGTCGAGAATACACGCATATTTAATGAGATTTGGCAAAGATGGCGTCAACTGTTTAGAAAATAACATATTTTTGTGTGTGCAATTCATCAATCTACACACATTTCATGTACGCCACAGACTAAAAAGTAGACCGATAACACGGAATAACGAAACTGCCAATCAGAAAGTGTGATGCCTATATATTTGACCGCTTCGGCATCTTAACTCAGGCTTATTACTGACAGTGCTTGAAGTTAGTTATTTCGAAAATTGTAAACAAAGACACGCATCGATGATCGAGTTTATCGGATTGTTTATCTTCAACATAGTTTTTTGGCGACCATGGGTAAACGAAATGGATATTATATATATAATATATATATATATATATATATATATATATATATATATATATATATATATTTTGTGTCTGCGGCTCTCTTGCGACAATCAAAAACTTTCTCATTATCGGTGACATCACATTTACTAAAACAAGAATGATAATGCAGGTTACTGGGCCAATATTGGCCTAGTAACCTGCATTATCAGGGAAGTATGCCCCAAATCTAAACCAATGAATTATCACATTTTACCCATTTGAACCTGAAATCCCAGAATTCCACTTTTACCGTGATTATATAAGTATGATGTTGAATATTTTGAAAGCAATTTGACTGGAAGCTGGCTTTCAGTCAAATTAGTTTCAAACTATTCACCAGAATTTTGAGACATTCGTAACAAATTTATTATTTTCTCTTGTCGGTTAAAATTGTTAATGCAATAGTAGAAGTACTCCCTTGTTGGAGGCAATATTCCCACCCTGTATTATAATCATAGAATCACAATGATGTCATCGCAATCAAATTTCCCATAATACCCTGGGAGATGCGCCATTTTCAGAGGGGCTAATTTAATATTACGAGCAATCGGCCGTTAAACCTTAATTACATTTTCTTTAATATGTTGCAAAATTCACTCATGATTTCATGTTTTCTGATACCTGATGGGGTTATTACAGATTCTCAGACACAGGATTTAATGGTTTGAACTTCATGGAAAATGTAAACAATTCATTTGTATGGGCAGTCCTCTTTAGCATGTAGTAAGTTTGCCCCAACTTTAATGGCGGCCGATCTCAAGATGCCCGGATGTGCGAAACTATGAATAATGTGTTTGATTTCTGCGCTAAAGTCTGAGGGCAGTGTATGACCATAACAGCCGCTGTCAGGTCATAGGGCCTAACAGTACATATATATATATATATATATATATATATATATATATATATATATATATATATATATATATATATATATATATTGTGTACTACTGGCTATATATTGTGCCGTATATTTTAAACCAAATATCACTCATTGTGGCGTTGTAAACAGGGAATCAGACACTGATAGTAATGGTGAGACGGCTAATGTGTGGGACAGTGAATCTTCTGATGATGACATGTTTGACGATGAGGAAGCCACCACTACTGGAAAGACTTAAAGATGAACTTGAAGCTGGTACACTACAGATTGAGTGAACTTCTCCAATCAGTGACAAAGAGTTTGCCCTGAAGTTTGGGATATTTTGGTGCATTCACCATGATCATTTGTGCCGTTTGAATTTAATTAACTGTTAAAGTTTGTTATATTGAATTAGCTCTAACTAACATGATTAGATTTACCAATAACATACCAAGAGTTAGTAGTTAGTCACCGTTATAAGAATTGTACATTTTAGCAATTGACCCTTTAACACTCTAGCTGGTGAAAACATGTTCTGTGGTGGCCTTGAGAAATGTCCATATGCAGAACAAGAATTATTTTTTTACGGTGACTCAGTGAGTGGTCAAAACTGGCCTCTGAAATCAAATTGTCTTGAGAAATGACCATTTGCAGGCCAAGAGAAGACTATTTTAAGATTTTACCACTGGAATAACTGGCTTGATAACCAAGTTAGTCATTACAGTTCTAAATGTTAAAAAATTGCCTTGGCTTGCAAATGGGCATTTAGTAACCCTTTAATGGTCAAATCAGCCATAACCAGCCTCTGCATTATTCCTGAGAAATTCCCTTTTGCTGACTAAGAGAATACTATTTTTGAAAATTTATCACTGGAATGACTGGCTCCCAGAATACTCTTGATCAGCAAATTGACATTTTATGAGACAATTGGAATTTTCTTGACCAAATTTACCCATTAAAGGGTTCAGCAGAAATATACATATTCTTGACAAATATTTGACAATAAAGGGTTGTAATGCTGGAGCTTTACTTAGCTTTAACTACGTTGTTCCGCTGTTCACAGTGGTGAAAAATTCTCAATCCTTGTTCCACTGAAGATCAAAGAAATGATGAAAAAACCATACAACCTTTACCTACATACAGTAAATAAGTCAAACCAGGTCATTTTGGATTTGATTAAATTGTTTATTCATTCACTTAAAAAAGTTTAATGTCATTATTATTGAATGCTGCCATATTGATATAATGCAGAGTTTGCTCAAACAATCACCAACACAGACAGTAGCGCAAACCACCACTGATTACCAGCATGAGCAATATTATATAGGACCAAGATTAAGTTTACTTTACTGTTGATTTTGAGATTTGTATTGTTATCGATGATCAATAACAATACAAGTCCAGTCTCTAGAACAACAGTAAACTATCTTGGTCCTATATAATATTGCCCATGCTGGTAATCAGCGGTGTTTTATGGTTATACTACTGTCTGTGTTGATGAATGATGTTGCTGGTCACAGGTCATATATTACTGATAGCATAGTGGTCTTTCAAATTTTTGTCCTACTGTTCCAGATTTTGTACGCTTATTTTTGCTATGTTTCAACAGTAGCTGAAATAGAAAGCGAAACAAATATGATTACACAGGGAGTTATAAGCATTACATAATGGACCTTTCCATTTTATCCATCAATCATGATGTCATAATCAACTACATGATGCATAAGGATGACAACATAATCAATGACATAATGAATGACGTAGATAAGTTCGTCAATCTTCACAGACACTTAATTGATGACGAACTATATGTATTCTATTTAACCCTTTAATGGACAAATTTGGTGAAGAAAATTTTAATATCCACTTGTTGAATGTCCAATTAGAGGCCAAGAGAATGCAATTTTCGAAAATTTATGACAAATTACTGGCTTGGTCATTGAGCCAGTCATTTGTGGTGAATTTTCAAAAATTCTATTCTCTTGGCCTGTAAATGGACATTCCACAAGGCCATAACAGAGGCCAGTTTTGGTCGGCATGACCATTAAAAGGTTAATAAAAATGATGTCGAATATTTTAAAACTAATTTGACTGGTAGTTGTTGCTGTCATATCAACAGCTTACATGTATAGTTTTCAGGAATTTGAGATTCAGAGAGTACAGAGATCAATCCCAATGCAGGTAAAGCTTGGGTGGAGCTTAGCTAGAGATAGCGGGGCATAGCTAAAACTGGATTCCTCCATTGGGCAAAACTATAAGTAAGACTGAGCGGTGGTAGTGAATACCTGACCTAGCACTGCAACAGTAGCATGACAAAATAGCATTCTATCTGTGTGGGTACAAGTACATTATGTAGTAAATTATTAAAAAGTGTACCAACCCAAATACTGATAGAATGCTACATGTATTTTGACATGATACTGGTACACTGCCTGGTCAAGTGTTTACTATCACCACTCAGTCTCACACCACAATAATAAATTAGCTACTATAATCTCACTCTATCTGAGTACAGCGTACATTGCTCATAGAGATATTCACTATACCACCGCATACCTCACCGATAATATTTGTTAAATAAACCAGCACGATTATAATCATGCCAGTTTATTCATTCATTTTGTTGGGTGACATGCATGGTGATACAATGGTACCTGATAAGCATGCTGGATTATTCATTAATTTTTCCTGGTGGCATGCATGGTGGTTACAACTCAGGTGATGTGAAGTTTGAAAGAAAAAATTCTATGGAAAGTAGTAAAAAAATATTTAAATTTCATAGACAGCAAAACAGCCCGTAAGCCTAGTTATACCTGGAAACGCCTCAGCTGCTCTCTGAGAACATCTAGACTTCAAAGTTTTCCGGTGGAGAGTTGGTGTTTCCAGCTGAGGATAGTGAAGCGCGCATGTCAGGAGAGTGAAAGACTGATTCAAGTCAGACCACCAATGACTGATAGGAAAATATCTATTTGCAGAACAAGAGAAGACTATTTTTGAAAATTTACGACTGGAATGACTGGCTCGGTTATCGACAGTCATTCCAGTGATAAATTTTCAAAAATAGCCTTTTCTAGGTCTGCAAATAAATATTTCTCAACACCACTGCAGAAACCGGTTTTGGATGATATGAGCCGGGTTCTGCCGATCCGGTTGCTTAGTGGGGTGAACTATCCCACTTCCTCAAGAAATCATGGGTCATTTTGACAAATGTTGGATCAAGTACATACATGGAAGATATCTATGTCCTAAATTCCATTAGGCCAATGAACCATGTGTGAAGGTAATGATTGGATGGTCTGAATTTTAGAGCACTAAATGGTGCAAGGGCCCTGCCTCCACAAAACCCTGCATGACTGTTAAAGTGCTAAGTATATGATGTCATTATGAATTACATCATATGTAGGCTGATGTAGCTAAATCTGTTAAACTTTTAAGAGTCAGTTGTACGAATTGTATGTCTTTACTATTTAGTAAATATTCTGTTGAATATTTAACAACAGAACCCAATCAAATTACTTGAAATTAGTTTCAAAATATTCAACAGGTTAGCTGTATCTATAGTTACCATGAAATTTATAATTCAGGATTCAAAGTACATACTGATCCTAACACACGGTCGCAAAGCATCAATGGAGCCTACCTAGAGATGGCCGGGGCATAGCTAAAAGTGATCCATCCATTAGAAAATCAAAATTTCCGTTTTATCCTCATGCCAATTCCAGCTTTTGCTATATTTAACCCTTTCACCGACAGGTCCTGAAAACAATGTGGCATGTTAAATGATGGTGGTAGGCTAATTTCCCAATCCGAAAGAAAATCTCATTTTAGTATGATGACGTTGAATTAATTACCTACCTACCTTTAAAATCTCCTCGAGTCCTTTCTTTATCTCCATGTTTTGAAAAAATTAGGATACATTTGTCTCCATCCATTCATCATGCTATCTCCTCCCAAACAGCTGGGTGGAATTCAACCAAATTTGGTATGTGGTTTATCCATATGATTGTGGATTGGCTAACAACATTTATTTTATGTAGTCAAAGATTGGGGTCTTCCAGATTTATCTAGATTTCCCATAGTCCTGCCCACACTCTTGCACATCATTTGACACCCTCTCAATAGTTTTAAATTAAGCCAGATGAGCCACTACATTTCGATAGGACTAGTGATTACTAGATTCTACTATAGCCCTTCAAATCTTTGCAGACCAAGGGAAGACTATTTTTTTTATTTTACCACTGAAATGACTGGCTCAATTATCGAGCCAGTCATTCTACTGGTAAATTTCCAGAAATAGTTGTCTTGCTATGCTCACAGCAGAGGAATTTTTTGACCACCTTGACCATTAAAGGGTTGACATGTCAAATTGTTACCATTGGGTTGGTCAGTTACAAGTTGTACTAGCCCTGGTCAATTTCTGCTAACCTCATGCTCATGTTAATTTTAACCCCTGCTCTCAGATCATTTCTCCTTATGACCTCCAGATTTTTCACAGCGATCCACGCCAGTCTATGTGTAATGCAACTCCTCCGAAAGCGGTGGATGGAATTCAAACAAATGTTGTAGGTTACTATGGAGTGCAAGAGGCCATTTTTATCTCAACTACGAAGTAAAATGAGCTATTGTGATACCATACATGTCGCCCGGCGGCGTCTAATTTGCGTTTAGCTCAACTTTTCTGTTTATATCTCATGTTTGGTTGATCATACTGGTCCTAAACTTGTACACATGCCTCCTTATAATGACACGGCATCACACAATGATGTTCTGGCCAAAAGGTCAAAATCACTGATACGCATGGCAACCATTTGCTGTCCACCATCCATCCGTCAACTTATGTTTAAAAACATAAGTTGACAGATGGACGGCGGACAGCAGATGGTTGCCATGCGTATCAGTGATTTTGACCTGTTGGCCAGAACATTATTGTGTGATGCCGTGTCTCATACATACATTAACCGCTTGGCGGAGTTCAAACTAATTTGGCTGGAAGGACCCTAATGCTTTCGGCTTTCGAACATGCATACAGAATTTTGATTGGTCAATTTTTGTGTGAAAGTCTGACGTTTTGAAAAATTTAGCAGAAATTGTCAAAATGCTACTCCTCATTAACCACTTGACCGATTGCAACCCTATAGTTGCCTGGACATAAATTGCCAAAATGCATATTCTCCATGACCGCTTGGTGGATTATATCCAAATCTGGCGGAAGGATTCTGTAGTAGTTGGCTCTAGAACTTCTATTCAGAATTTTTTTCCATAATTCTGTGCTTAGCAACAACCGTCATCAGATGAGATATTTTGACAGTTTGTCTCTATGTCTGCCTCATCTGAAAAGAAAAATAGAAAGTGGAAATTAGATAAAGGTATACAGGCAATGTGCTGAATATTTTGAAGTTTTGATAGATAGATAGATAGATAGATAGATAGATAGGTAGGTATGTACATACTCAGTATATTTTATAGGCAGCCTTTTTTGACATAGTAGCAGCCTTCTCTGCTGGCAGCCCTTATTGCCACACCCCGTCCAGGATACCAGTACAGGCCCTTAGCCCCCTTGTTGATATGCCTTCTGAATTTATGTTATGTTTGAAGTCAATCGTCAGAGTTCATTGCTGTCATGAAGTCGAGATTCATGGTTGTATTGCAGCCACATTTCTGGTATTACATTTGGCTCCTCCCCTGGGTTGGGGTAGGCTAAAGAGGTCAAAGTAGTGAACGTGGTCGATTGCTATGACACGGCATCGACCAAACAATCTAGTTATCACTTACTTTCCATCGTCTGTTTGTTTCCGATATATCCATAGATTAAAATTTGTACCCAATCTGGATCCAACTTGGTTTTTGTCCAGATCACAGCCAAAGTCTGGAAATCTTTGTTTAGGTTATGTTGCTTTTTTACTGTCGTCTAATAGTACACAACTGTCAAAGCATCATGAGATTAGTTCAACCAATCAGATTTGCCATTGATGGCTTTTCCAACAATATCTCAACCAATCAAAGATAACGAGGTTAAATATATACGCGATGATGTCATCAGAATGGAATGGTGTTCCAGTTCAAGACGATTGTCCATTCGGTATTAGATGTATCGAGATTTTCACTATAAAAACGCAGAAATTAGATGAATCCCGCAAAGAAACACTAAATTAAATACATCTTCTGATAAATCCAGCCACAAATTGATGTAAATAAGTTAAAATCTGCTGTACGAATCGATCAAAGTTTGCAAAGCACGCAAGATACATGTACGGAGGAAACATGTACTGATACCGGGTCTGCCTAGACTAGGAACCGAGTACCCGTTTGCTTCTAGCCATAGGACTCGTCGAAAGAACCGGAGAACCGCGGTTGGAATTGATGGCGCGGTTAATTTATCGTAAAACTTTCAAATGCTACCAAACGCGTAGGGCAAAAAGTTAAACCCGTCATTCAAAATGTCAAACCCGTAGTGTCAAAATTTCAACCCGTTAAGATAAAATTCAAGATGCGTAATGAGATTTTACCAAACGCGCTATGTCTAAGTAAATCACTACGGGAAAATGACGAGAAAATGACGCCATATAGACGCGTTTTAAACAAGCTTTAGGATGCGTTTAAGTAAAGCTAACTAAGATCTGTACTGTATATCAGCTGCTACTGATGTTGTGAGAAGCCGTGTCTCCTCTCTTGTGTTCCATACATTTTATGCTGGGATTGTGACTCGTAGCCAGGGTTCATATATGCATCTTTGAAAGGGCTTAACCCTTTAACACTCATATCAGCCAAAAATGGCTTCTGCAGTGGTCTTGAGAAATGCCCATTTGCAGACCTAGAGAAGAGTATTTTTGAAAATTTACCACTGGAATGACTGGCTCGATAACCGAGCCAGTCATTCCAGTGGTAAATTCTCAATAAATATTTTTCTCTTGGTCTGCAAATGGACATTTTCTATGAGAAAATCGAAGTTTTCGTGAATAAATTCGGGGGTTAAAGGTTAACAGCTTTTCAATAGAGGGATCCATTTCTAGCTATGCCCCACCCACTAGCTAAGCTCCTCCCTTTTTATGCACATGTTGGAATCGATTTGAAACTTTCATGGTAATTATACACGTAAGCTGTATTGTTGCCTTGAAGATGAGATATAGGGAATTCATCGGTGAAAGGGTTAATAACAAATCTATCAGTACAAGAGCATTGAGCAGTAAAGCCTGTGCGGAGACCGATATGACGTGGCTGATATAGGATTTGAAATTATGTTAACATACACAGTTTAACCCTTTAATCCTCAGATTTGTTGAAGAAAATTTCAATTTTTCTTATTAAAATGTACATTTGCAGACCAAGAGAAAATTATTTTTGAAAATTTATCATTGGAATGACTGGCTCGTTTATCGAACCAGTCATTCCAGTGGTAAATTGTCAAAAATAGTCTTCTATTTGTATGCAAATGGACATTTCTCAAGACCACTGCAGAAGCCATTTTTGGTCAGCTTGAGCGTTACCGTGTTGGTTTGTTTTTTACCCACAAGTCTAAAGGAAAGCGCTCAGTTCACTAACATCTGACGGCTGTCCTCCTGAGTAGTTTGGCTGTGATACTATTCCGGCTTCAGAATTCATTCATTTATGTTGCCATTTTCTTTCCAGATGGATGTCTGGAGCCAATCACACTATCATGTTTTTCAAAAGGTATTGTGCTTAGCTACTTGCTGCCATTATTATGTTCACAATATTTCCAACAGTTGTGAGTTGTGTATACTCTTAACATATTATTCAAATTTTTATGTAATTGCAGGTTAGGCTTGCGTGATGTTTTGATTTAATCGTGAAATTCGATTTAATTTTAAAATCACGATTTTTACAGTACAGCTCAGAACTAAGTTAAAATGTCCTGAGAACAAAAACGCAACAGACAAAAAGAAAAATGTGCCAAGAAGAAAACAATAACGTGCCAGATGCAAAACAAAAACGTAGGCGAAGAAAACATAAATGCGACCCGAAGAAAACCAAAAAACACCACCATGCCAGGACAAAAACAACAAATAATAGTGACACTTTTTTTGGCGTGCCATGAAGTATCAGAAAGCGTTTGGAAACAAAATATGAACACGGCTAGAGAGCATGCCATGTCTTCAAAATACCTGGCGCATTTGTGAAAAACATAGGCACGTTTCACACACTTAGTAAATTGGAATGCCTGTGGGCTTTGGCTCGTTATAAGTAGAAGTCGGTGTTACCCATTAGAGTTGTCAGTTCTTGCTGTTCGCGAACAGATTTAACAAGAACCCTACCATTCAACAACGGCACAGGAACAGTGTTTCCCGAATTAAATTTCTACTCCCCATCAGACGAGGAGTGGAAATCTCGTTTGTGAATGCTAAACTGTTCTCGCTGTGGCATTCTAGAACAGTTTCAGAATGTTGTTCACGAACGACGAGAAAGGAAAACACATGTTTTCACGATGTTCTCTTAAATTAGTTTCGTATCGGGAATAAAACACAATTGTAAAGTTTATTTGTTGAAATGAATGTTTGCGATGAGATTTTGCAATGGTTTACATAATGTACTTATGCACAAATGTATTCCCGTTGTTGGTGATTGTCATTGTATTTGTATGAAACTACAAGAAGTATGCTAGCTCCATCTATTATATCTACGACCTATATTGGTATAGACCACTTATGACCATTCAACGGCAGCATTTGTGAGCAATATTTTATAATATCAAACATATTATTGTGAATAAAACCGTACAATGAAGACAAACGGAAGCTCGAGAAACATCAACAGTTGATTGTGATAGATCTATTTTGTAGTTTTGTCTGACATTTTACCGGAAATATTAGTCCCGCGAATCTTCCCAGTGTTCTCATTTTTTTTCGGTTGCTTTCTCATTTACTTTTTTAAAACATCCAGCGCAGCGAAACATGTCGTCCTGGTGAGATTTGACATAGTTTGTTCTCATCCAGTTGCTTTCGCATTTACTTTCTATAAACATCCAGCGCAGCGGAACATGCCAACTTGCGGGATTTGACATACATGTATATTATTTTTGCGCGATAGACAAATAGTAGGACTGCCGATGATTTTAGCACTTATTTTCATTTCAATCCCTGTCTACATTATATAGCGAGAATAATGTACTATTGTCGGCGAGCCAGGGGAAAACACGACTGCGTTTTAGAAGAACAATCTTGTCGGGAAGTGTTTTGGCGCTAGGCTTATCCTGTTCGTAATTAATTCATGTACATCATGGAAAAAGTCACCTGGCATTTCAACCTCGTCCTGTTTGTGTTTTTCATTTGGCGCGAAATGTTTTTCATTTGGCACAAAATCTTTTGCTTTTTGCGCGCATATGTTTTGCTGCTGTCGCGGTTTTTGATAACTTAATTCTGAGCTGTACTGTACGCTGTAATTGAGGAAAAATCAGAAAATTGTCAAAAATTTCATGTTTGTTTGAAATCTGAAGTGTGTAGTTTTCCGTCATGTTTTAGCAGTACATGAGTACAATTATAATCGATTCACGCCTGTGTTCATTATGTTTATATCCCGCCGTGCCATGCATGTGTCGAATAATTACTAATCACAACTAAGATAAACAAGCTAACAATAGTGAGGTAACACCTTTGCCATTGAGAAAACCAGTTGGTTACTCCAGCGAATCGCCATATTATTTTCTTTCTTTCGCTGCAGACCCCGAGTCTGTCGTGAAATACCAAGTATATACTTAGTTGCAGAGTGTTAGGAAATAATCAGTGAACATAAATTCTTTTTAATTCTAGAGTTAACACTCAATTAATAACAAGGTCAGGCGGTGTAATAATTTTTCATTTTTGATTCGGTTGTCATGCCTAATTAAAGAAAATAAAGCAACAGCATTCTAGATTGTTGTATTTTGAACTATGCGTTCTGTTGATTACTGTTACATGTAAATCATACATTCTGAAAGCAATTATAAACAGCACTATAGGACGAGTTTACGCCGTCACTCTCGTAGCTACTCGAAGCTACCTTCCTATGTATGTGGATTGCGCAGTAACTCCCCGGGTACTAATATTAACGTCTTCGCGCTAGTCGGGTATTGACCTAAACTCGTCCTACAAAAGGAGGCCATAAGCGGAAGTTGATACATCACATGATTTATATTTTTTTCTACATTTTGTGTCAAATTTTGATGAAATAAACGATGTTTGTTAACCTATAGGCAATATTTAGGCGGTCCCAATTAATAATTTCACTCCTGCGATGAATTTGTTGTATGAAATTGTTTTCTGCTTTCGGGCTATTCTTTATATCATTTATTTTAACTTTTTATAGAAATTCCAGGTTCCAGTTTTCGTGACTTGTCACATTACCCCGGTTTATACTTTGGTAACTTAGACCTACGATTTAATCGAAAATCACAATTTTTTTAACAAAATTGATCGCGATGTTTCAAAGCAAAAGTCATGAAAGCCTATTGCAGGTTATGCTTGGTCCTTTTTATATGTACTCTTTCAAGTCTGAAAATAGACTAATATGGCATCTGATTCTGAGGTCACTCTAAGAACAAATATTAAATCTTTAAGGATAAAAGATGGTCAAGAGTAGACATTTTTACTTATTTAAATTATTCCCAATTTGTAAGCCAAAAGAAAATTATTTTTATACCCCGCTCGATTTTCGAACCCAGTCATTCCAGTCGTAAATTTTTTTAAATAGTCTTCTTGGTCTGCAAATGGACATTTCTCAAGACCTCTGCAAGAAGCTGTTTTTGGTGGCAAAAGTTTAAATGTCTGACTGCTGCCAGCCACCAGACAATAATGTCAATGGGAAATAACGCTACATGTAGATATACTGAATATCTTTAAAACAATTGGACTTTTTTTCAGTCATTGTTTTCAAAATATTCATCCTTTCCAGAGTTAAAACCCATGGGACATGTAGTCTGCTGAAATTTATCAGACAGACAATCAATTATAATGTTACATAGAAGATAATATACATGTACATTCTTCCTTCCACTAACTTGAATTGTAATAAATTATACCAGTTCTCATGCAATCGATGGGTCCATCTCAAGCTATGCTCATCCACTTTGTACATGCATTTTGCATCAATTCACCTTTCCAGAGTATCCATCCATCATCTGAACTCGTATGACATCATAATCAGCTCAGTGCGTGTATGATGACGTCACAATCATTACATCACAAAGGGTTCCATATAGACCGTCATCAAATCTAAAAAAGTCTGACACGTATGAATTGTTTCTCTTTGTAATTCTTTGCTATTTAATAAACACGCTGTTGAATATTTTGAAACTAATTTGACTGGGCGCTGTTGCTGCCTTAGGCAGCAACTAAAGCAGTAACAGCACCCAGTCAAATTAGTTTCAAAATATTCAACAGCTTACTTGTGTTGTTTCTTTGGAAATTGATAGTCAGTGTGTTCCGAGATCGATCGATCCCAACATGAGCGAGATGTGGGTAGAGATGGGCGGGGCAAAGCTAAAACTGGAAAGGTCCATTGATTGTGATATCATCTAAAAGGGATATATTTTGATTATGTCAGTACTTGAGTGCCATATTGGATCCCTACATTAAAACTTATGGTCGGATACACGTTCTGTAGGGTGAGCTAAAATATCTGGCAAATAATACCTAGAACATTTGTGCTACATTAGATTTTGCTGGTAACTAACCCTGGCTGCTTAGTACGTAAATAGCTTTTTCATGATCTTTTCTAAAAGCTTGATACGTTGCTTCTGGTTTGTCCTGACGCGAACTGAGGTGTCAGTTGAGTCTGGATGCCGATGTGCTGTTTGCACGCTCCTTTTATACCCTCTGGCTACACCAAATGTACCCGTTTGGTTGTGTACTTATACCCGTTTGGGTGTGTAGTTGTACCCATTTGTTGGGGTAGTTTTTAATTGTTTTTGTCATTGTATACCCGTTTGATTGTGTGGGTATGCTTTCCTTTATACCCGGTTGGCTATTTTGTTATGTACTCAAAGGTGTGAGTATATGTGTATATTATTAGTTGCATATGCCCGGTTGTTTGTATACATAACTACTGTGTTGGTTTTATACATTTTCTGTTTGTATACTTGGCGGGTGGTTTTTGGGCAAGGAATAATGAATGAAGGGATGACAGTGATTTTTTATGGCTCTGCTGGATTTTGCAGAGCTATCAATTTTTTGGTAAAAAGGAGTATGTCAGTCATTGTTTAGCGTGTTAGCAAAAACAGTCCAATATTGATCCAGACTACTAGCGTTTCATGCCATTGTTATGGCTTTACTCATCAGAGGACTGACATATTCTGATTAAGAATATTTCCATAGGATGTTTTGAGGTTTTTTGTGTTGTAGAGGAGTAGTTTCGGTTGAATCCCAATAATAGAGCTTTTTTGGTGATATTGCGAACACAGTTTGTGAACGATAAAGTAGGGCGGTATTGTTTCTTACCTTTATAAATCTTCTAGAAGAGCCAGGAGTGATTCTGCTCTTAATTCTTCTTCCCGCCAGTCCACGTCCCAATCTGTCAGGAATTCTGTGGTGTTGGTGAGTTCTGTTGGGAATGGTTTTTCACACCAGTCATCCGGTGTGGGTGCTCTGTACCACAGGTTAGTGGTACGGTCCGGTTCCGGGCTGGAGAGCGGATCTGAATAACCTGTGGGATTCCAAGGTTCTTCTGGCCTTTGCGGGGAAAGCCCTGATGTGGAGGGTCTATTCGAAGCCGGACTGGCTGGTGGTTGTTCAGTTGTTGATACAGATGGAATGTTTGCCACTGCTTCTGGTGCCACTTGTGATGTTGTTGGCGCTACTGTTGGTGCTGGTGATGGAGATCGTATTGGCGAGTGTCCCGTGGGTGATGCTGAGTTGTGTCGATACGGCGATCTCCGTGGGCTTCTTTCCCTGGTGAGGGCAATGTCATAGGCTGTTACCTGTCTATTGATGTTGCACAGGCCAATAACTGTTTGTTGTTGACTCGGGAACAGCCCGTGGCGGACACCTAGGTGTGACCTGAACTGTTCAGTCCTGTTGTTTTTTCGCCACAAACTAGACACCACCAGATTCCTTGCTGTCTATGGACTATCCTATCGTGTCTATATAGACCCGAGCTGAACTTGTAGCTGTTGGTACATTTAGTGCACTGGAAACGGTCCATTAGTGAACACTGTTAAAACTCATATGATTATTAAATTGTTTTGTAATGGAATTTGACGTTGGTGTAGTGGACGTCATATGCAGTGTTGCATCATCGCAGGTGTGACGTAATACATTACATCATAAGCGTCACCAAGGGTAGGGAGGTTTTGGTAACTAGAATTGCTAATTAAGTTTTACTACCCTACTGTATGGATCCCATCGGTATTAATCATGCGGATTGGTAACCCTTTAAGCTACTAAGGTAGTAAAACTTAATTAGCGTTTTCATGATCGTTGAAAAGTCCCTCAAGTTTTTCGAATTGTATATCTTTGATGGATTTACTATTTAAACAAGGACAAATTTGTCCAATATCCACGTCATTGATATATTTTTCAACCGGACTGCTGTGAGGTCAAAAGTATCTATTTTGAACACAATGTTACTGAAATCTGTTGCATTTTAATTTTTTACCCAAAAATTGTCACATCTTCGGGACCCTACAGGAAACCATACCTCCGAGATTGGGGAAGATCCTGCCAGTAGAAGTAGAGTTATTGAAAAATGCGGCAAAAATATCCATTTTGAAAACAATGTTGTTGAAAGCTGTTGCTGTTGTGTTTTAGCTTAGCCGGTTTTGATCCCAAAATTGTCACATTTCTTCGGGGCAACATTTGAAAACAATGTTGCTGAAAGCTGTTGCATTTTGGCTTTGGAACCCAAAATTGACAGATGTGTTCGGGGCCCCACGGGCAGGCTTCCCTCTAAATATGGAGATGGCTAGTAGAACCAGTTATTCAAAAATGTCTTAAGAACAACAACGACAGCAATGAGCATTCCATTAACAATTGTGTCTAGCAGCGCGGGTAAAAACAGTCTGTTGAATATTTTGAAACTAATTTGACTGGGAGCTTTTGTTGCCATAGGATTATTTGTATACTTACCTTGAAATTGGGATTCTGGGAATTCAGGATTCAAATTATATAAATAGATTCAAACATATGTAGAAAGTAGATGGAACTTAGCTAGAAATGAGCGTGCGTCAATGGATCCCTCTATTGCAAGGTCTGGTTACATGTAATAACATAATTAACCCTCGAATTTGTTCAAAAAAATTTATATTTTCTCATAAAATGTCCATTTGCAGACCAAGAGAAGACTATTTTTGAAAATTTACCACTGGAGTGACTGGCTAGGTTATCGAGCCAGTCATTCCAGTGGTAAATTTTCAAAAATAGTCTTCTTTTGGTCTGCAAATGGACATTTCTCAAGACCACTGCTGAAGCCATTTTTGGCTGATATGAGTGTTAAAGGGTTAAGCAAACTTTTCATCAACACTCTATTTATTATAGGTGACTGATCATGCAGTGACGGCCATGCCACACTTCTATTACCCGCTGATTCCAGAGCTGGCCGTCAAATCATTCTTGGTGAGAGTTCTATTCATTTATATAAACATTTACTATGTCTCTCCTTCAGTGATCCTCATAAAGGTCCTTTGGAGGGTATATAACCCCAAAATTCAGCTCGGGACCAGCAAAAGTTGTGTCAGTGGTTCACATGGGATCCCTGAAATTCTTATATAATTGTTATTATAAATGAAATATTCTGTTGAGTATTTTGTGTTTAATCTGACTAAGAGCCATTGCTGCATAAGGACGCAGAAACTTGTGTTCAGAGTAGTCTCAAACTATATGAAATATGGGGTAGTCATCGATTATATATATATATATATATATATATAAATAATGTAATATAGCCTTGTGTGCGTGTCCACTCTTTTCTATGTACATACTCTACCCTGGGAGGGCCTCAGGAAGATCAGTTTTTATTAGCTCACCTGGCCTGAAAGGCCAAGTGAGCTTATGTCGTGGCGACCGTCCGTCGTCCGTCAACTTTTCCTTTAAACGACTTCTTCTCAAGAACTGCTGGGCCAATTTCAATTATATTTGGCAAGAAACATCCTTAGGGCATAGGGATCCAAGTTTGTTCAAATGAAGCCGATCGGCCAATTAGGCCGGCGGCCATCTTGGATTTTGGCCAATTTTTAGAAACGTCTTTAAAAATCTTCTCCGAAACCGCTGGAGGGATTGAAGGAAACCTCATGAAATATGATCTAGGGCAAGAGCTCAACCAAATTTGTTCAAGGGAACTTAATTGGGCAGCCATCTTGGGTGACGTAGTTTTAGCGAAAATAACTTCTTCTCCAGAACCGCTGAAGGGATCAGGCCGAAATTTGGGAGATATGATTAGGGACTAAGGGGCAGTAAAGTATGTTCAAGAGAAGTTGATCCATCAAAAAACATGTCCACCATGGGCCAATCAAAATATAGCATGTTTGGCGGCCATATTGGATTTTTTTATTTAATGGATTTTGAGGCCGAAATTGGTTTTATGTCGGTTTTTTGGTATTCTGATCTCAAATTTACAATTTTCGAAACTGGTGGATAAACGGTTTGGTGACCATCTTGGATCATTTTCCCCCCAAAAGCTCCCATACTAAAGCAATGGGAAATTAAAAATATCTTCTCGGGAACTACTGGGCCGATTTCAATTATATTTGACATGAAGCATCCTTAAGGCATAGAGATTCAAGCTAGTTCAAACGAACCCGATCGGCCAATTTCAAGGGAACTTGATTGACCAAATGGTTCAGTGGTCATCTTGGATGACTTAGTCTTCACAAAAACGACTTCTTCCCCAGAACCGCTGAAGCAATCAGGCCGAAATGTGTGATATATAATTAGCAATTAAGGGCGATTAATGTTTGTTCAAGAGAAGTTTATTCATCAAAAAACATGGCCGTGGTGGACCAATCAAAATATGGTTTGTTGGGCAGCCATATTGGATTTTTTTATTTGATGGATTTTGAGGCCGAAATTCGTTGCATATATGTTTTTGGTTTTATTCTGATCTCAAATTTGCAATTTTCGAAACTGTCGGATAAATGGTTTGGCAGCCATCTTGGATCAGTTTCCCGCCAAAAGCTCCCATACTAAAGCAATAGGAAAATGTCTTCTCGAGAACTACTGGGCCGATTTGAATTATATTTGGCAGGAAGCATCCTTAGGGCGTAGAGATTTCATTTTGTTCAAACGAAGCCAATCAGCCAATTTGGCCGGTGGCCATCTTGGATTTCGGCCGATTTTTAGAAATGTCTTTAAAAATCTCATTCTCCGAAACGGCTTGGGGAATCGATTCAAGACTTATGAAACCTCATCTAAGCAAAGAGGTAAGCCAAGCTTGATTGACCGAATGGTTCGGCAGCCATCTTGGATGACCTAGTTTTCCCGAAAACGACTTCTCCAGAACCGATGAATGGATCAGGCCAAAATTTGGGAGATATGATTAGGGACTAAAGGCCATTAAAGTTTGTTCAAGGGAAGTTGCTCCGTCAAAAAACATGGCCGCGGTGGGCCAATCAAAATGTAGCGTGTTTGGCGGACATATTGGATGTTTTTATTTGATGGATTTTGAGGCCAAAATTGGTTCTATGTATGTGTTTGGGTATTCTGATCTCAAATTTCGAAATTGTCCGATAAATGTTTTGGTGGCCATCTTGGATAATTGAGTCGTCAAAAGCTCCCATGCTAAAGCAATGGGAAATTTAAAATATCTTCTTGAGAACTGCCAGTCCGATTTCAATTATATTTGGCAGGAAGCATCCTTAGGACATAAGGATCCAAGTTTGTTCAAATGAACCCGATCGGCCAATTTGCCCAGCGGCCATTTTGGATTTCGGCCGATTTCAGGAAATGTCTTTAAAAATCTCCGAAACCACTTGGGAAATCTTCATCTAGGCCAAGAGGTAAGCCAAGTTTGTTCAAGAGGACTTGATTGACCAAATGGTTCGGCGACCATCTTGGATGACCTGGTTTTCACGAAAATGACTCCTCCAGAACCGCTGAAGGGATCGAGCCGAAATTTGGGCCATTAAAATTTGTTCAAGGGAAGTTGATCCATCAAAAAAACATGGGCGCCGTGGGGCAATCAAAATGTAGTGTGTTTGGCGGCCATATTGTACTTGCAAAAATGTCCACAAACTCATTTAAAAGACTGCTAAACCACCCACCAACAATTTTGACAAAAATTGATGGTGCTCCACGTGAGCGACACAGGCCACTTGGGCCTCTTGTTGATGATGTTGTACCCTCGTTAAATAAAGATTATTATTATTATTGTTATACTTTAATTAGTTATACTGGGGTAAATAGGCTTCTGAACAAATGTACCAACACAATGCAGTATGGGACCCACATAATTCACCTTTCCAGCGCTTGCTATTAAGCAGAGTTTGTACTACAGAAAAGTTTGCATTGCAGAACCAGAAAATAGTTTTAACCTTTTAACAGTAAGTTTGATCAAGAAAATATTTCATAGAATATCTCCTTTTGCAGACCAAGAGACTATTTTTTAATGATTTATCACTGGAATTACTGGCTCAGTTATCGATGCACTCATTCCGGTGCAAAATTTTCAAAAATAGTCCTTGCTCTGCAAATGGGGATTTTTCAAGACCACTACAGAAGCTGTTTTTTGGAAGTCTGAGTATTAGATGGTTACTCATATTCTTGGCAGGTTTACCATTTAGATCGTAGACTAACAGGAAATCATCTAATAATAGCGATGCTGTTCTGTTTTATTTTAGACATGGTTGCATAGTTACGTGAATCTCTTCACAGTTCCGTGTCATAAATGTGGACATATCTTGCTCGATGGTTTACCACCAACATGGCGTGATCTGAAAACATGTGATGCCTATCACGATAGCTGTCGACAGTGAATGCTGACTGACAAGGCCAGGATATAGCAATAGTTGTCAAAAGTGTATGGTGTCCGACAGGAGATAGCGATAGTAGTCAAAGGTTTATGGTGTCTAACAAGGAAGGGATATAATGATAGCTGTGCAAAGTGACTGACAAGGCGAGGTTATTATGGAAGACTTTAGTAGCATCATCGTAGTCCAATGTCCTAGCTGGATCATTATCCTCGTTCCATAATGGGAAGAGGATATTGCAGTCTGAGTGCGTGCGTGTCTAAAAACCTAATCCGATTTGCCTCAAATTTTACCACAACGAATCCACTTGCCGTGCAAGACGATTTCCAACCTTTGGCCGTGATCTGGATAACATACATGACAGACCGCAGATCAGAATCAGATCAATTTCTGGATCAATTGATAGTTCGGAATCTACTGGTCCGATTTTGCTCAAATTTGAACAAAAGAACCCGTGTAACGATACACTAGGATTAAACAACTTTGGGCGTGATCCGCAGAAATTCAGAAAAATTAAAAACCCGGAGGATGAGTCTGTAATCTCTCATTGCTCTTGTCCTGACTGTGGTGAAGATATAAATGACACTGATAATGCAGAGTCAATGTGCGGGTCCAGTATGGCAGTATTTGGTGTCCTTGGATACTTACGTTATTGTCATTAATCCTTTCACCGATGAATTCTTCATATCTCATTTTCAAGGCAACCATACAGGAATCAGCTTAAAATATTTTTGAAATTAATTTGACTGGAAGCTGTTGCCGGCCAAGGAAGCAACAGCTTCCAGTCAAATTAATTACAAAATTTTCAACCAAATAAGTTCTATATCATAAAGAATATATTCTTCTGGGATTTCTCGGTGAAAGGGTTATCATGGAAAAAATTATTTTCTCACACAATGTTCACGTGCATAAGCTAAACAAATGTTTTTTGAAAATGTCCCACAGAAACAACTGCCAGTCCATTGTTAACCCTTAACACTCCGATGGCAATATTCTGTCTTTTACTGTGTCCATAGCAGCGAAGCTGGTGTATATTTGTCAACAATTTCGGTGGATGATGTTACGGTTCATGACAGCAACATCTTCCACCAAATTTGTTGAAAAATGCATATCCTTTTAATTTAATTTGTGCTACATGTGTAATAGAGGAATCCGGTCTGTTGGTCAAGTATATGATGTCATAATCAATTATGTCACAGGTAGGCTGATGTCACAATCAAATATGTCATGAACGCCATATCCATTAGGAAATTAAAGTTCTCATCTGTTGATAAAAGAAACATAGCCTAGCTAAATTTAAGTATATCTGTTACTTTATGGACACTTCAACTAACTAGAGCTGGTTTTTTGCTGGCGCCATTATTTCAACTTCTATTGTCTTCGCCAGTGCGCAATTGTTGGTATAAAACCATTCCCTTAATGCTAATGATATTCATTCATATGTTGGCTTCCAAGGTGAGCGCATAGTATGTTCCTAGCATAGTTCAATACCAGTTGTATGTTTGATATGGTGACAACAAATATAAATTTATTTATGACAAGTTTACTGAAAACTTTTGCTGCCTATAGCAGCAACACCTTTCCGTCAAGTTGTTGTCAAAATAATCAGCTGATAATACAATTGACACTAGGTAATGATTTGATAACAATTTGGCTGAAAATCGTTGATGCAACAAGTTTCAATCAAGCTGTTCTCAAAATAATCAGCAGGGCAGTCAATGTTGGAAGACTCGCTGAAGATATTTCGAGCAACTTTGTTGACAGTCATTTCTCACTAGGCATCAACAGCGTTGTCAAATCTTTTTCAGAATAATCAGCGGGTTTTCTGTTTTGTTAGGTAACATGCATACACAATTAGTTAGGAATATATTGTGTGCGTATTCCAGTGTTAAATATGCACGCAAACATCAAGTCTACCAGCGCGTGCACGATCGCCTCTGACATGCCGACCGTGAAAATAATATGCTTACCTCCTGATTGACAATGACATGAACAGAATTTTCGAGCTTATCTGACACGGGGTCTCAATTCAGTATATCCTATAGGGCTAACTAGTTTTACACACGCTTGTTAGCTAACAAAACAGAAAGCCCGCTGATTATTCTGAGAAAAATTTAACAATGCTTTTGCTGCCTTAGTCAGAAATGGCTGTCAATAAAGTTGCTCAAAATATCTTCATGTCTTGCAACATTGGCTGCCCTGCTGATTATTTTGAGACAATTTGACTGAAAATTGTTGTATCAATGACTTTCAGGCAAATTGTTATCAAATCATTACCTAGTGATAATTGTATTGTCAGCTGATTATTTTGACAGCAAGTTTTCAGTAAGCTTGTTATAAATGTATTTCTTGTCAGTTGCACCATAGCAAACACAACTGGTATTGAACTATACTAGGTACTTACTATGCACTCACATTGGAAGCCAGCACAAGAGTAACTAGCATTACGAGAATGGTTTTATACCAACAATTGCTCACTGGCAAAGACAACACTCTGAAATAATGGCGACAGCAATTATCTATCTAAAATGACGGCTACAGTCCTAGTTAGTTAACGTGTCCATAACCTAAAAAGTCCTAACTTTAGCTAGCATGTTTCTTTTATCAATAGATGAGAACTTTAATAAGCAGCCGCCATGTTGGATGAATTGTATGGCTTTACTATTTAATAAACATTCTGTTAAATATTTTGAAACAAATTTTCAGATGCAGCAACAGCACCCAGTAACATTAGTTTCAAAATATTCAACAGCTTACCTGAGTGTATAGTTTTCTGGACATTGAGAATCAGGGAGTTCAGTGTTCAATCGATCCTAACACAGGCAAAGTGTGGGCGGGGGTTAGCATAGAGATGGGCGAGGCATATCTAAAAGTGGATTCGTCCATTGAGACCAATAATACAGACTATATGACACACGTTCTATCATAAAATGCTAGAATTCGGATATGGTAGATGCGGAAATTATGTGTTTGTTAGAATGTGATTGGAGAACAAATCATGAGGCGACGACTGACGTTAACAGCATAGTGGGTCACGTGTGGCACAGTGATGTCAGGTGAAATAGTAGGTTGATAACTACGTCTTCAGCTACTTGGCATCTTCTTCAATGGACCTTTCCAGAGTAATGACGTCATAATCAGCGAAGCGGCATGTAGAATGATGTCATAATCATTACGTCATAAATGATTTTATACTGCCCATCTTTAACTCTTAAAAGTCTGACACGTAAGAATTGTATGTCTCTACTATTTAATAAACATGCTGTTGAATATTTTGAAACTAATTTGATTGGGCGCTGGTGCTGCCATCAGCACCCAATCAAATTAGTTTCAAAATATTCCACAGCTTACCTGTATAGTTTTCTGGAAATTGATAGTCAGGGAGTTCAGAGATCAATCGATCCCAACACGAGTGAGGTGTGGGTGGAGCTTAGCTAGAGAGGGGCGGGTCATAGCTAAAAATGGAAAGGTCCATTGAATCCGTATCGACGTGATACATATTCGGTTGAAGAAGTCTAGAAGTAGCTGAAGACGTAGTTATCAATCTTCTTAACAGCAAAACCTTCCTGCGTTGCTGCCATGGCCACACATGGGACAGAACACGAGGCCATCGCTCTGCCCTCAATCTCAGGACCCTCCTTGCATCCGATCGAGTCCGAGATCCTGTCTGATGGCCCCAGCCTGCCATTCTAGATCCAGTGGGAGATGCCGCCAAGGTGTCCCGCAACATGGAGGTTCCGGTGCCTAATATGTCAGTCACCAGCACTGATGCTGAAAACATGACTATTGGAGAATATCCAAAGAATCACACTGGATACACCAATTGCACTGCATGGACCCGCAAGGCATCAACAATGCAGGATAGGGGTGTTTTTAATGTTTGGGTTTTCCCCAACATATGATCATGTTTTGATTTTGTATGGGACCAGGTTATTGCAAAGATTAAAATGTGTAGCATTGCATTAGTACTCATCTTATCTTATACTAGTTAATATAGAGGAATCCATTTTTAGTTATCACCCGCCCATTTCTAGCTAAGCTCTGCCCATTTTGTAAATGTCTTAGACTACGAGAATCCAATCTGTCAATCAAGTGTATGAATGTCGTAAGCAAATGCAATTGTGACAGGTAGGCTGACAGCACAATTAAAATACATCATAAATGGAGTATCTAAATCCATCAAGAACTCTAGTTAATAGTCTGTTATGTGTACGAATTGTATGTCTTTAATACTTAGGGCATAGGCAGAAACAGCGCCCAGTCAAATTAGTTTCAAAATATTCAACAGCTTACCTGTATACAGAGTTCATACAGCTTTCAAAAACCTTGAATTTGAGAATTTCCTTGAAAAATACTCGAAAATTGCTTTAATGCATTGAAAAGCCCTTAAACTTAAGATTTCGGCCTAACTTGTATTCACCCGAGTTTTTGCATTAGCAGACTCTCAGAGGCCCTTATAAGTTGTATTGTGAGGGGATTCTCCATCCCAGCCTTCTGCCTTCATTTCACACCTGATGTCCAGTTGGTATCGGTCGCTTGAAAATTGTGAAATTGCGGCTGTAGGAAACCTGTGTATAGTTTTCTGGAAATTGAGATTCAGGGAGTTCATTGGTCGATAGATCCCAGCATAGCCGAAGCATTGGTGGACTTTAGCTAGCGATGGGTGGGGGGAATACATGCAGGTAAAAGTGGATTCATCCATTGATTTGAAACTTCAAAAACTTTAATTTGCAGAATCTAAATTTCAAGGTAACTATGTGGATAAGCTGTTGAATATTTTGAAACTAATTTGGTTTGGGGCTGTTGTATTCAACAGAATGATAGAATGTTACCTCATACCTTGATGGCTGTAAAGATTTAAATATAACTTCTACAAAATCTGCTAATAATATTTGCTTTGCATTTTGTGTACAGATACGTGCTTACCTTGATTTAATTCAAAGGATAATACCATACATGTAAACACATTTAGCATGACGGAGCAGCTCCTAACCAGCAGGACTGGTGAGGGATAATAAATAATGCCAGCCCTAATCATGTACTAGTAATTATTTGACAGGTTCAGCATTTCATTGGTAAATTTTAAAAAATAGGTTTCTATTGGCAAGCATTTGTCTAAATGGAAATTTTCGAGCATGCTCCGAGGGAGGTGGTCCCTTTCCATTTGTCTAAATGGTAATTTTCGAGCATGCTCTGAGGTAGGTGGTATCATTTTGACCCCGACACTACTACTAGAACCACTGGGCCAATTTCAATTATATTTTGGAGGAAGCATTCATAGGGCATAGAGATCTAAGTTTGTTCAAACAAAGTGTCGGTCAAAATCCAAGATGGCCGCCGGCCAAAATGGCTGATTTTTAGAAACACTTTAAAAAGTCGTCTCCGAAACCGCTGGAGGGATTGATTCAAAACTCATAACACATCATCTGTGGCAACGGTAGACCCAGGTTTGTTGAAGGCAACGCAACCTGATTGGCCGATTTGTGTGGCGGCCATCTTGGATGAACTAGTTTTCACGAAAACGACTCCTCCCGAACCGCTGAAGGGAGAGCTGAAATTTGGTAAATATGCTTAGGGACCAAGGGCCTTTCAAGTTTGTTCAAGGGAAGTTTGTTCGTTAAAAAACATGGCCACCATCAACCAATCAAAATTTAGCATTTCTTGGTAATATTGGCTTTTTTGTATTTGGTGTATTTTGATGGCGCCACTCAAATATGCCACTTTCGAGACTGTCAGATAAACGGTTTGGCTGCCATCTTGGTTTGTTTTCCCGCGATAGTCTCCCGTAGTAAAGCAATGGGCCAATAGTAAAGCAATGGGGAATTCTTTAAACGACTTCTTCTCAAGAACCACTGGGCCGATTTCAATTATATTTGGGAGGAAGCATTCATAGGGCATAGAGATCTATGTTTGTTCAAACAAAGTGGATCGGTCAAAATCCAAGATGGCCACCGGCCAAAATGGCCAATTTTTAGAAACACTTTAAAAAATCTTCTCCGAAACCGCAAGAGGAATTGATTCAATACTCATAACACATCATCTATGGCAACGTTAGACCCAAGTTTGTTTACGCCAACCTTATTTGCTTGGTGGCCATCTTGGATGACGTAGTTTTCCCGAAAACGACCTCCTGACCCACTGAAGGGATAGCTGAAATTTATTAAATATGTTTAGGGACCAAGGGTCATTCAAATTTGTTCAAGGGAAGTTGATCCATCAAAAAAACATGGGTGCCGTGGGGCAATCAAAATATAGTGTGCTTGGCAGCCATATGGCACTTGCAAAAATGTCCACAAACTCATTTAAAAGACCGCTAAACCACCCACCAACAATTTTGACAAAGATTGATGGTGCTCCAGTTGAGCGACACAGGCCATCGACTTTGTTGCGTAATTTGCAATTTTATTTCACTAACCATAACAAAGATTGCAACCAGTTGATTTGATGTGAGTGGGTGGTGGAAACACTATGGTGTATATGTGCACACAAACCTGGGTGAGTGCCTGTTCTATTGATCCCAAACAAACCACACTTAGACAAACTCATAGAAATGATAAAATTTCTACATGTATTTTACAAAAACCCTGCTACATGTATGCCTGACAAGGGTGAAGCGTGTTCAGTAGGGGAATAACATACATCTATTATAATTCCTTAGTCTTCTTATAATTAATAACTTGAATCCTCTTTTGAACCCACACAGCATCATCTTGCATATTATGCTTCTCATAGAACTGTAGCAGAGACTGATATCGCTCAAGGATATCAAAGCCTACAAGAGTCTGTAGCTTGTGAAGGTCAACCGGACAGAGATGCATGGGTTGTCTAAAGTCTTCTTGCAGATGCCCAGAGCCATTCATACAACATGCAAAATAAACACAATGATCGATGCCCAGTAAATGGCAGAGCTCATGAACTAACAATTTGCAACTTCTTTCTAGAATTAATCGCCTAACCTCGGATGCAGAAACTGTTTCACCGTCATCTGAATTGAAGATTTCATACCAGTTTTCAGAAGAAAATGAAATTGTTGGGTTGTATCGATAAAAACTAAAAATCCCTACTCTATTGTTCCCAGCAGCCATTCCGGCTACGAATAAATCTTGTTCATCAGCGTAGAGATCATGCATAGTGAGCCCCATAAGACATATTGCATCTGACGGGATAAGCTGTCGCAGTTTCAACAATTGTGAATCAACACAAAGCTGTAGATGACCCGACTGTTTGTTGTAGCGGGAAGTTAATGTTACTTTCTTTGTCCTCGTACTACGACGTCGTTCTGAAGCAGTTGACATATCGGGCTCATTCACCCAATGCACAGTATTTCTATCGTCTATTTCAAGTTTTACACCATCAGTTTTCACAACTGGAAGGCACAAAAATCTTTGCGCATAGTCGATAAGATCATCAAAATTTGGAGTGGCTGAAGACGCTGATGAATCAAAATTACCAACTGGCCTTAGATATATTTTCTGATCAGGATATTTGTAAAGAATTGTATTCCCACTAGAAACAAATGTCTTTGATGACATATTTTTCCGTTTGCGCGTCGATAGCCAGGGACATTCGTCGAGAAATTCTTGATAAGTTTGCCCATCTTCTTTGTATTGCGCTAGCCAGTCATCTATTGAAGATGGAGATGGAATTGGTGGAAAGGGTTCCATGTCCGGTGAATTAGAAGAATCAGCCTGTATTGTCGGATCATATTCTACAGGAAGTTTATTAAACATGTTAAAGAGGCCAATAGCTTTGAGCTGCTCCTTTAAAGTTTTTGGTTTAAATCCACGGACAAATGGAACACAATCTCTCTTTCCATTCTGTTGTTCCTTGTTATTTGGATTATTTGCCATTGTTTTCAGAATGTAGAGAAGCTGAAAATTTAAGAAAAACAAGTTTTACTCTTTAATGTACCATTAAATAGAAAGATATGGGATATGTGTTGATTTCTGCACAACTAACCCAGCATACAATGTTCAGATGTCATATTCATTATAACTATTGGATGGCCCATTATTAGCTCATCTGGCCAGAATGAACCACGGGGCCGATTTCAATTATATTTGGCAGGAATCATCCTTAGAGAAGAGAGATCCAAGTTTGTTTAGAGGCAAACATCTTGGATGACCCCGTTTTTGCGAAAACATTGAATGGATTCGGTCGAAATTTGGGAGATATGATTAGGGACTAAGGGCCTTTCAGGCCTGGTGAGCTAAAAACTGAAAAATGGATTGGAATAATTTGAGAAAAAGCATTTAACACCATTTATGGTGGTAGCCATTTGGCTTAACCTGGAACCAATTAGTGATGCTGCTGGCCTTTTGCACTCCATCGTGAGTCAACTGTGTGTGCAGATGCAGACCTTTCCTATAATTCCGTGAGCGGTACAAATAATATTCTCCATAGGCACCGATATAGAGTGATTATTTCTGTTATATTACTGCTGATAATTTTTTTAAACATAATTGAAAGTCACTTTCTGGTGGAAGTAATGAGTCAGTCAAAATGTTTTCAAAATAAACTACTAGTTTCCACGATCATAACATGATACCCGTTAAATATTTTGAAATCCGTTTGACAGAAAGTAGTTCCTGCCACTGGAAACGACAGCTTTCAGTCAACTAAACAGTATTTAACCTGTAGCAACAAGTGGCTAGTAAGTAATCTTAATGCAAATGTAACTGATTATATGATTGGCTATAGAGGGTATTATTTATTCATCTGCACACACCAGAGTGCAAAGGCCCAGCATCATCACTAATTGGTTCCCACTTTGTAAAAATGTCTGACCATTTGAGTCACAAATGGTATTTAGCTGCATTTTTCTAATTATTCCGATTTCTGTTTTTACCGTTGTTATTATATGAAGTCATCATTTTACAGCATTTAATAATTCACTGGTCCGTTCCTTTAATAATATCAGTAATCCAGGCTATAGTTGTCATTGAAGCTGGTTTACTGCATAAGTCACCAATAGAGGCTTCGGATTGACCTTTTAAATTCGGTACAGGTTTTATTAATCGTAAGTGCCCTAAATGGACACCATACATCATCTGATGAAGAAAAACCAATAGACTGAGCAGGATGATGAATAGAGTTTAATACATAAAACCTCGTGAATAAAGAATAAGACACGTTGAATCTAGCTTCCTCAGCAGAAAGCGCATGAATTTCTGATCTGGCTGAGGCTGCAGCCACAAGAAAAACAGCTTTCGTGATTAAAAACTTGAAGCAGACAAATCCAAAGGGCTCAAAATGTTTACTGGTTAAGAGTTGCAGAACCAGAGCCAGATTCCAAATAGGTAAAGATTTGGATATTGGCGGATGAAAATTGATCATACCTTGAACAAACTCATTAACAATTTTAATATCCTTTGAACTAGCAATTAGAAGACTTGGACGACAAGTTGCCAGAGAGAACCCATGTATCCTCTAACCATATTAACTAAGTTTAAAATTATCAAACACGTCATAAAATTGAGAACTTATATCTCTTCAGAACAATTTACTGAGAGATCTAATGATATCGTGTCCCATTCCAGAAGAGGCCACTGAAAGCGTTTACAAGGGTAGATTTGAGTTTTTTAGATGAAGGCGTTTCCAGTACAGTATTTCTCATCATCTAAAAACCTCAAATCTACCCTTGTGGACTCTTCGTGTTGACATTTCAGGAATGGGAGAATGATTGAAAATTTGTTGGTATGTACGAAAGCACCTCCATTTGCATCAGAAAGAAGACCTGGACAAAGAAGCAGGTGAGGAATGTCCACCAGAGGATCACGGTCTACAAATCAACCCCTCTTGTGCCACAGAGGGGTTATCAGAATCAAAATCACATTGAATCTATCTCCCTCAGCAGAAATATATATATCTATTGACCCTCGCAAGACACGTGGTTTCGAGGGGCCTGCCTTCATTGGCCGTATTTGTACAATGACATCCAGAATATGCCCCTTTTTGGCACTCTATATGTGCAATTATGCCACGCCCTCCGGGAATATTTTGTAGGAAAAAAATTGCGTAGCAGTAACTGCTAAACAAATCGAATAATGCATAGCAGTTCATAGCACTTGCATAGCAAACAAACTGGTTGGTGTTCCAATGGGAAGCGTTTCAAAACATGTTTGCATGATCAAATACGGCCTTTTTCGTCTACACACGCTATGAGCAAGTGAATTCGAAAACAACCGAAAAGCACAATTTTCCGATATCGCAAAACGTTTTCCCTATGGAATGCAGGACTGGTTCCAATGTAGCAGTCATCGATACATATACATAGCGTGTTGTTCAAGCCACGAACAGAATAAATGTGGAATGTAGTCTTATCTAATATGGTTTCGAAATAATCTAGATGGAGATCAGTGTTAAAATGTGTAATATAACCAGGGTTCGAAATTAGCGAAAAGTTGATGGTACCAGACTTGGCAAATCCGTAGTCCGTCTAAAAAATTAGTACATAAGGCGTGTAATATGCGACACGTAGTTTACACAAATGTGACATGAACAGATGGTTGAATAATTAATATTGGACTTCTGAGAATATTATTGAGGATAGTGTATCAGTCTTCACGTCTACAGTAGCCAGTATTGTCATTTGTCAGATTCAGAATATGCATGTACTGGCTCTGGCCAAGGTCAGGAAGTATAGGAAACCTAAAATAAGACGTATTGGCAGATTTGGAAATTACATTGATTGGAAGCTGTTGCTGCTTAAGGCAGCAACACATCTCAGTCAAATTATTTTCAAAAAAATCAGTAATTCACCTCCCATGAATACTGTGATTTCATTGACTAGGGTTAACATATATTTTGTAACTTACCAACCTACATCACATATCCCTTTCAACTGGTAGGCTAAAAAAAGTACACATCATTCAATACAATGTAATAAGGGTGAATAGTGTTAGTGCTTAACTGGAAGCTGTTGTAGGCTATGGCAGCTGTGAACAACTGGTCCCCCCTTAAAAACTTGCAACATATTCAACAGCTTATTAAGATGAAATTGAGTTTTTGCGATACTATGACTTCAGTTGAAAGAGTTAACAATTTTTATTTTATGGTTGTTTTCTCTGGCTTAAATAGTGAATGATAAAAAGTTTTACTGTGATCAGCGTGTATCAATCGGCCCACGTGTTACTAGTTTTACTACGAATGCTATATATATATACTACTACGTCATTCTTAAAATTACCGCGTAAAACATTGTTTATTTTCTTTACTGTCGGTAGTTTCCTTGCGATTCATTGGTTGCTCTCTATATAGTTATATTTATTAACCAATAATCTCGCGAGAAAGTATGTTCCTGACTTTGGAGAAGAGTACTCGAGAACATTCTCGCGCATGCGTCGCTCTTGTCGACATGCCATTCTAAATCTGTCGCTTACGCGAATCAAGTGCGATACGCCGCCATAGCACGGCTAACTATACTGCGTCGGCCTTGATTTGGGAATGCGCTAACAGGAGTTTAGCATTCGCGATGATATAACTCAGTTTCCGAGACAAACATTGTCTAAATCGACCAGAATCAGCCTAGATTGAAGGAAATTTAAATTTCCCTTTCTCCGAGATCTAACAATACTCACCATTCTGTTACTTCTGATATACAGCTGGCCCTGACAGCTGGCTCTAGGACTATAGACTTAGAAAGCTTTACCGACTCCTTGGAACCGGGTACTCGGCTCCCAACTGCCGAGTGCCCGTCTACACTAGAGCTCATATTGTTTGCATAGCCACCAAACAAGAGAAATCCATGGCTTGCCTCCGTGGGGCTGGGAGGCTGGGTCCGTAACAGAATGGTGAGTATTGTTAGATCTCGGAGAAAGGGAAATTGACATTTCCTTCATTCTCCTTCAATCAATACTCACCATTCTGTTACTTCTGATATACACCAGATTTGGTCAGTAACCTGGTGGGAAGGGGCAAGCCATAAATGCTACTTTTGCCCCTTGGAGAAAGAGTTAGACGTAAAAACTTGACCAACAGAGACGTAAAAAGGACCGTCAAGTTAACGGAACCGATCACATTCGCATTACTGCCCCCCCCCCCCTTTTTTTTTAAGAAAAGGGAGAGAACTCACGAACATGCATCTCGCCTGAAAACACAAATATGCCAAGAGGGTTAACTGCTCTTTGCATATATTAGCCTGGGAATGAGCATGAATATATAAGATGAATGATCATGATATATAGACATGATACAAAACACTCTCAATCCTGAATTACCTCATGATATTTGGATTTCAGACCTGGAGCCTCCAACCATTCACTTGTCCGGTCATCAGTGACACAACCCGGTTGATATCCTTTCGCTCGACCATGTCTGCTTCTTAATTCTTTCTTACAAATGCCAAAAAAGGAAGACGAGCAGTGTGGTCATATAGCTATCGTCTCAAAACAGCTAAAGCGAGTGGAATGGTGAAGTCTGCCACATTCCTCATATAGTAATCCGTGAAAGAGGACTCACAATGCCATTGTGCAACAGCCAAGATGTCCTTAAACGGAACACCATTGTAAAAAGGCCGAAGAGGCGGCTATTCCTCTAACATCGTGCCCTTGCGCATTGCACTTGGTGCCCAGTCGTAATCTCATGGGTAGTCTGAATGCATTCGACTACCCGACGAGAGATAGAATCCATGGATGCGGCGCCATATGGCTCCTTATGGCAGATCCACAGATGTCTATCATTCGACCGTAACGAGTCTGTCTGTTTTGTACTTAGTCAAAGCACGGACTGGGCACCAGACACTGGCATCACGATCAAACCTACTTAGTTTCGGTATAACGATCGGTTTGCCGGGATATCTCAAAGATTGAATCCTTGACATAAACTCTGCTCTTGGCAGTAGACGCAGACCCTCTCTGGAGACAATAAATCGGTCCCTCTCTGCTGAAAGTGCATGGATCACACTGCGCCTTCTAGCTGAGGAAGCTGCCAATAGAAAGACCGCCTTTAGAGTCAAATGCTTTAGACTAGCCGAACACAACGGTTCGAAAGGGTGCTTGGCCAGTACATTAAGCACTAAAGATAGACTCCAGGGTGGAATGACCACCGGTTGTCTCGGTCGGAGATTGCTCATTCCCTTCACCATCACACTCAACTGGGCCACCTCTGGACTATCCCTGTTGGCTAGACAAGGGATAACTGATGCCAAAGCTGACTTGTATCCAGCCATTGTGACAGGAGCTAGTCCTGAAAAGAACAGCTCACACACAAAGTCTGCTATTTGCTAAATAGTGGAATGAAAGGTAACAATACCCTTTTCCTCACACCAGTTAACCTTGTTGTTATATGACTTGAAGGTTGACCTCCCTCTCGCAGCTGCGATGAAATCTGCAGCATGTCGAGAAAAGCCTTCCGACATGGAATGTTGTTTGACAACAACCACGCAGTCAATAACATTTCGGGACGCTCCTGTAGGAAGCGTCCCTTGGCCTGGGAGATTATGTTCGGAATCTCGGGTAACTGCACTGGATTTTCCACCCGCAGACCTCGAACATCCGTGAACCACGCCCTGCGGGGCCAAATGGCACTATAGCAAGACCAGGCACGGTTCCTCCCTGATCTTCACCAATATCTTCGGAGAAGAATGGTGGGTGGGTACGCGTAAGCGTGCATCCCTCTCCAGCTTAACGCCAGAGCGTCTGTATCGACGGCATTAGGATCTGTATCGGCGAGACATAAGTCATGATTTGAGCATTTTCCCTTGTGGCGAACAAGTCCACGTTGGGTTTGCCCCAATGCTCGAAGATCCTGTGAAGAACTGGAGGGTTGAGAGACCATTCTGTTGGCAGAATTCTCTGTCTGCGAGACAAAGTATCCGCCAGAATGTTCAATCGCCCAGGAATATGAGCTGCTTTAAAAACAACCGAGTAATTCCTGCACCATTGAATCAAGTGCCACACTTAGATACATAGTGTGGGTGACTTGGTCTCGCCTTGGCGATTTCTGTATGATACTACTGTCGAGTTGTCCGACCGTATCAATATCGCCTTGCCCCTGACTTTTGGAAGAAACCTTTTCCAATGCCAGTTCCACTGCCATCATATCCAACATATTGATATGCAGCTGGCTCTCTTGGAGAGTCCATGTGCCCGAGACCTGGTGTTCTCCCAGGTAGGGCCCCCATCCCTCCAGCGATGCATCCGTGTACACGGACAGCTGGGGGTGGGGTAGGTGCAGCGAAAACTCCTACTAGGAGATTCTGACGCTTTTCCCACCATACAAGATGCGACATTATTGGCTCCAAAACTGGCACCAGTTTTGACAGGGGTTCTATTCTCTGTTTCCACAGAGACATCAGATACAACTGGATAGGTCTTCGCATCCGAGCAGTGTACGGGTATACCTGCTACATGGAGACCATCATGCCCAGCATCTGAAGAAACCGCCTCGCCTGAATGTGGTTTCCCAATCGAAACTCTTGAGGATGGCTAACAGAGACACCACTCTGGGCTCTGATGGGTAAAAAGCCCTGCCCTCCTCGAGATCGAATGGCATCCTTAAATAAATGAAATGTTGAGTGGTGTGTCAACTCAGATTTCTCCTTGTTGACTATCTAGCCTAGATCTGAAAGCAACTTCAGTCAGAGCAGTATCCACCTCTAACCTGGCTGATGATCAGCCAATCGTCTATGTAGGTGTGAAGCGCCACGTTCTCTTTTCTGAGAAACGCTGTCACCGCAAGGACCACTCTGGTGAAAACCCCTTGGAGCTGTCGACAGGCCGACTGGGAGGTTTAAACTCCCATACTAGATTCTGAAACGCAACTCTCAGCCACACACCCTTCCTCAATCCTGCCATTAACGACCTCGGAGTTTCCATCTGAAACCGAGGCGTATGGATAAACCAATTCAATGGCCTGAGACTGAGTACGGGTCTCCATCCCCCTGTGCTCTTGGGGACAAGGAACATGTTTGAATAGAAGCCTGGAGTGTTCCGGGTTGCTGGTTTATTGCTCCCTTCAGAAGCAAACCTGACACTTCATTTTTAATAGCTTCTAACTTGTCTGGTCCCATAGAACGGGTGCCAAAGACAGATTCTGTGGTGGAAAGTCCCACCACTCTGGTATGCACCCCTGGGATAACCATCCCAGGACCAGACTGTCTGATGTCACACCTCTCCAAACCTCGACGAAAATGCATGAGCCTTCCACCCACTATAGACGCCTCAACGCCTAATGGGGGTGTCTGGCTCGCATATCCGCTCCCCCACCCCCCTCTCTTGACGAGAGAGAGAACCATATTGGTCTTGGCTTGGCCGGTCTAACTGGCACCGCTGTTCCTGTCGCACAGGTGCGGTCCAGGCAGATGCGAAGGGAGCCCTCGTACCCTCGGGTACGATCCGCTCCCTTCTGTCCGCCCTCTGAGGACTTACCTCTCCCCTTCCCGCCTCTCCGGCGATCAGGAGCAATATTGGGGAGGGTAGAGGCCCCCACAACCTTCTTGGCTTTCTTCGCCGAGGCGGCTGAGAAAACCCCGCAGAAAACAGAGGCAGCACTATGCTTTAGGCTTTCACCTGACTTTTTCTCTGTTTCTTGAAGGTTGCCCGGTCAGCGGCCTGACTACAGTCAGATAAACCGCCAACCGATTCTGCACAATGCTGGCCGTGTCCTCCAAGATGGCCAGCGCCTGGCCACCAAAGATGCTAAGGCCTGTCAGGGGCGTCCCAAGAAGATGCTCCCTGACGGAAGTAGCTGGACGCATATGGTCAAGGACCATCTGCCTCCTGGACATAGTCACACGCGCCTGCACCCTTCCCAATGCGTCCATAGACAGCACCAGTCCGTCATTAACGCACGAAAGCACCACAGGTGGCACAGGGTTGCCTGCCCCCACTTCAGCCCACACCGACTGAAGAAGACGATAAGAGTGGTTGACAGCACTCAGCGCTGTCCTCACACCCCCATCACACAGGGACAGGACTTCATTATGGTGTACCTGAGCTTTGTCCACCAGTGCCGCGGCAGGGGCCACCCGCTCCAGCACTCTGGACACCCAGTACCCAGCGGTCATCCTCGGTGACCGACGGGACAACACCATACCTGTCGTATTCCCCCCGTGGAATACGACCCCTCGCCCGCACCTCCATGGAGGCCACAAGAAGCTGGCCCTTGTTCATGCGTTGTTTGCTATAAATAGCATCAAGCAATACCATAAACCATGGACTGGATCAGGGCTGCGGGCAAGATCCCCGTCCTAATCGATGGACGGGGTACATCCTCCTCAGCCGTGGTCGAAACCAAAGACGGTCCACCCTGGCTAGCCAAGCCAGAGCCTCAGACCAATCCGTCTCCGAGGAGGACACTCCCCTGAACACGTCACCCGTTGACATGTTCACGGACCTACCAGCAACGGCCTCCCGGCTAGGAGCCATTGCTGATATGCCAGGAACTCCGGTACCGTACGGTTCCGCCGCCACCCCATGGAACACACCAGTCCATGGAGTAGGCCTGCACGGAAAACTGTGCAGACCCGTAGCGGTTGAGGAACCGTGGCCAAACACGGGCGCCAACGGCACCCCATGTCTGACCGCCGGACCAGGCGAGATAGGTGAGTACCATGCCTGGCCGGCCACACCCGTCACCGTGTTGGTTGACGGCAAACCAACCATCACGGGACCGGTGCCCGGTACCGGAGTGGCCTCAACCACAGGCAGAGCCGCTGCCCTGGCTTGCGCCAAGCCAGACAGATGGAGGACGGTTCCGTCAGGATGGAATCGACCTCCATGCTCTCCACCCGAGGCATCACAGGCCGCAGCACCCTCTCCTCCTCGGCCTCCTCATCTTCTGACCCCTAAGAGTCATCACTAGACACGGAAAACTGTGGAGCCGTCCTCCCGGACGGCTCCCATGCCTGACGGACCGGCCACCGCTACTGGACCACCCGGAGGTGGCCGCATAGACAGAACCCATCAGGCCGGAGCCCGCCGGGACTGCCAGGGGGCCGTACGAAATGGCTCCCTCAGTGGCCAGTCCAGAACCCTGTCCAAGGACAGGGTCCGAATCAAACATGGGGAGAGACTGCCCTACAACTTTTGGCAGCAGGGACGACATCAGCGTGGGCAGAACGCTATGCAAGACACCTTGCCTAGCCGGACCAAACCACGCCGGCGGTGCCACCTCCGGTTGCAGACGTGGAACGCCCCCACGGGCCGAAACGGACGCTCCACGATTTACTTTCGGACCGCCTGACCCCGTGCCAGACCCTGCCAAGTCCTTCTGGCAAGGAACTTAAGCATCCTATCGACCGACCACACAGCGCAAACGTTACACCTACTGTCAAGACTACACTTAGTACAGTGGAAACAGACATGGTCCTTGCATAGAACCCGTACGATATGTGGCACTCGACACATGATGGCGGGGCTGGCTTGGCCTATAAAAAACCAAACCTACAATAAGCCAGCGGAACGAAACAAAAATGGAAGGCAGACAATTAATTTTCAAATATATTGACCATAAATTAACTGTCACCCTCCCGCACCCTACCCCGCAACGTTACAGCAAAGATCGCATTGATTATGACGACAAGAACGAAGCGGGCAATAATACACCCATACACTGATCCTCATCGATGTATAACGGAACCAGGAATCATATCACATAGCATTCGGGGTATATTTACTAATAAATATAAATTATACTCCTAACGAAGGCCAAAACGATATGTGAAGAAACAACAAAATGTAAACAAACTGCTGTAGCACACGGTAAAACCGCAGACCACACATCTAAATCAAGAATTTTGAAACCACTGATCATTGCAAACAGATCGTGATAACACGCAAAACTTGAAAATTCCAAAGTTTTTCTGGTACCAATTAAAGTACGCAGCACCAAGAATCAGATGCGCGAATTAATGAAACATTTTCTTCACATAAACATCCGAGAAACACGGGTGTGACGACACCCGCTCGGATCTTACGGAGAACGACGTCAGCCGATAATCGTGTTAAAACACTGATAAGCCAACACCTAATTTCATATCTGCCGATCGCCTGTTGGGGATTTAAAGGAAGGCGATCATCTGGCATATTTCGTTGTTAACACACGTCCCAGATTCTTTGGGGTTAGAAATTGGAACATGCGACACAGACGAAATTTTAGAGACCTAAGTCTTTTAACTATGGAATAACATGGAAATATACGACCTGGTTATCATCGGAAGCGTCCATATTAATCCAAAATATCCTTTTGAGAACGCACAAGCTATCACAATTAATCACAGTAAAAAGACTTAGGCGTAAACAATCTTAAGACTTTCCAACTGCAAAAAGCATGTATTCTCTTGTCGCTATGCAAACAAGAATGAGCTCTATGGTAGACGGGTACTCGGCAGTTGGGAGCCGAGTACCCGGTTCCAAGGAGTCGGTAAAGCTTTCTAAGTCTATAGTCCTAGAGCCAGCTGTCAGGGCCAGCTGTATATCAGAAGTAACAGAATGGTGAGTATTGATCGAAGGAGAAAAACTTGTTTTTTTAAAGTTTATCATAGCGCTAACTAATGACGAGGCAATGGTCAATAGCCATACCCCCCTATAGGAGAATTTAGATTTACAAGAGTCTGTTACGAGCAATATGTCGACGACCGTGATTACCCACGTGATACATATTGCGAGTTTCTGACTGGTGTCCAAACTCAAAACTGAAGTTTGTAACAGTTTATTATTATCCCAGAATAATGAAGCCGCTAACACATGCGCGTATCTCTAGCTTTTAGAATTTTGATCTATAGAGCGCTTACTGAACTCGCTTCACCGGCGGTCATTTGTCCCATAGTGAAGATATGTGCTCTATAGCTATATATATATATCTATGGGCTATATCGGAAATCAGTCTCCAACGCATGCGCATCTCTCTTCCTTACTAAATTTGACAAGCGTTTTGCAACTTTTAGCGACTTTATCAAAAATATTTCTAAATTACGCGAATTGACTGAATTTTACATCAAAATTATGTATCGCAGCAAATAGCCAAGCAAATTTGTGAATGTGTAGCAACAGGTACTCATTTGTATCGCATTTTGCGATGCGATACCGCTCAAAATATTCCCTGCCTCTCGAAACCACGTGATTTGCGAGAGCCAATGAAAAAATGTGTCTATCTTACCCCCATTACCACTTATATAACAACACTGGACCGATTGTAATTGATGAATACAATCTGTATCTCGAGTATTGACACCATAATCAACTACATCACGGGTAGCATGTTTATTAAATAGTAGACATACAATTCGTACAGTAACACTTAGTCTGTCATCAATTAAGTGTTTGTGACGAACTGATCTACTTCATTGATTATGACGTCATCCTACACGTCCTGTATTTGATTATGATGTCATATGATGGATGGATAAACTGAAAAGGTCCATTGTAGCGGGATAGAAGTAACCTTAGTTTCAGTTCTAGCGTAAATTACGTAATATATCCTTATAATATAAATTAATCTCATTCTATGGCTGGCAAAGCTTTACACCGTCGATTTTATCAAATTTACCATGACACCAAGACGCCAAAGGGGCCTGTATCACTCAGCTGGAACATTGGCATCTCACGTAGAAAGGCCATTTTCTACATCTAGAGCCATCCACATTTTTTTATCAGAAATTCAGCAGTTTTGGCCAGAAATAGAAATTTAAGTTTTAACGTACAAATTGTGGCCAGGTATTTTAGTAGTAATATTTTAATGATTTCCTGTACATATTTAACAAGAGCTCCGCAAACGGCGCATAATACCCCGCCATGATGACAAAGTAATAAATGACAGCTATCAAAAAATATTTATTTCCTCAGACCAGTAATCCTTATTAAGTGTCAAAGCGATCTGCTAAACGGTCAAGGAGGTATCGGCCAGAAACCAATTTTCAAGATGGCTGCTGCGGACTGGTGGCCATATTGGATTTCGGATTATCGTAAATTTTGATAGGGTTTTTCACCAGACATATTCCAATGACCCTAGGAAGTGATCCGATAAATGGTAACGGAGATATCATCCAGAAACCAACTTTCAAGATGGCAGCCCATGGCTGGCGGCCATCTTGGATTTTGGATCAGTGTCGATTTCAATAAGTTTTTTCCTCAGACCTAGTCCAACCACTCTATGAAGTTTCAAAGCGATCCGATAAACGGTAACAGAGTTATCATCCGGAAACCAATTTTCAAGATGGCCACCGGCACCCATCTTAGATTTTGGATCATTGTCGATTTCGATAGGCTTCTTCCGCAGACCTAGTCCAACCACTCTATGAAGTTTCAAAGCGATGCGATAAACGGTAAAAGAGTTATCATCCGGAAGCCAATTTTCAAGATGGCCACCGGTGGCTGGCGGCCATCTTGGATTTCAGATCATTGTCAGTTTCGATAGGCTTCTTCCCCAGACCTAGTCCAACCACCCTATGAAGTTTCAAAGCGATCCGATAAACAGTAACGTAGTTATCATCCGGAAACCAATTTTCAAGATGGACGCCAGTGGCTGGTGGCCATCTTGGATTTCTGATCATCGTCAATTTCGATAGGTTTCTTCCCAAGACCTAGTCCAACCACTCTATGAAGTTTCAATACGATCCACCAAACGGTAACAGAGTTATCATCCAGAAACCAATTTTCTAGATGTCCACCAGTGACTGGCGGCCATCTTGGATTTCGGATCATCATCGATTTCAATAGCTTTCTTCCCAAGACCAAGTCCAACCACCCTATGAAGTTTCAATGCGATCTGACAAACGGTAACAGAGTTATCATCCGGGAACCACTCTGCCGTCTGCACGCCCGCATGCCCATCCGCCCGAACAGCGGCATTACATAATACCCCGGCAAATTTTTTGGCAGGGTATAAAAATCCAAGATGACCGTCAAATAAATGCCCAATCCAAACTCTCGTTAGAAGTAGTGAAGTCTACCGGATTAGGATTGTTCCACGTTTCCACCAGAATTTCGTTGATTAAGGTGTGTAGCATTTTATTAGCTCACCTGGCCTTTGGCCAAGTGAGCTTATGCCATGGCGGCGGTCCGTCGTCTGTCCATCAAATTGCTTCTTCGCCGTAACGGTTTGACCTACTTCAACCAAATTTGGTTGGAATGATCCTAAGCTGGTGCTCCAGACATTTTTTTTCAGAATTTTGATTGATAAGTTTTTTGGGTGAAAATCATATTTTAGGAAAAATCTACTGGAACTGGTCAAAATGCTACTCTCCTTGGCTGCTTGACATATTTCAACCAAATTTGATTAGATGCGTTCTATGGTCGTCACCGTGGTAGGCTGTAGAACTTCTTTCCAGAATTTTATGAAAAATCTACCAGAAATGGTCACAATGCTACTCCTTAGCTGCCTGACATATTTCAACCAAATTTGACTAGATGGATTCTATGGTGGTAGGCTCTAGATAGTCTTTTCAGAATTTTGATTGATCAATTTTTTGTGTGAAAATCTTAGACTGAAAAATCAACTGGAAATGGTCAAAATGCTACTCTTCCTTAGCTGCTTGACATATTTCAACCAAATTTGACTGATGCAGTCTATGATGGTAGGCTCTAGAATGTCCATTTGAATTTTGATTGATCAATTTTTTGGGTGAAAAGCTTAGATTTTGTAAAAAAAATGACCGGAAATTGTCAAAGCCCTACTCCTCATTAACCGCTTGGCGGATTTCAACCTAGTTTAGCTGGAAGGACCCTATGGATGTAGGTTTCAGAACTTGTATACAATCTTGTATGTGAAGATTTACCTGATATCGCTTGAAACGCTACTCTTCATTAACTGCTTGGTCGATTCCAACCAGATTTGGAAGGAAGGACCCTATGTCGGCAGGCTTCAGATCTAGTATGCAGAATTTTGATTGGTCGATTTTTGGGTGGCCATCTTGGATTTTCCAAGTGTTGTTAAATCAGTTAAAAGCCTACACCTCATTAACCGCTTGGCAGATTTCAATCAGGCCCCTAGGTGGGTAGGCTTCAGAACATACAGATTTTGATTGTTCAATTCTTTTGGTGCCCATCTTAGATTTCCAAAAATTATCCGTCATGTCTTTAAATGCAATTGGTTAAAATGCTAATAGTCCAGGTGAGCGCCACAGGTCCTTGGGCCTCTTGTTCAAAGGATTTCTGGAAATTTTAAAATCCAAGATGGCCGCCAGAAAAATCGGCCAATGAAAATTCTGAAGAGTTCTAGAGCCTAAAACAATAAGATCCTTGCACCAAAATGTTCTTCAAATTCACAAAGCGGTTTACAAGATCGTATGTTTGAAAGGATCTCCAATTTTGGAAAATCTAAGATGAAACCAAAAGAAATTGACCAATAAAACTTCTCAAAGTGCTGAAGACTACTACAACAGAATCATTCCACGCAAGCTTCAGTGAAATCAGACTATTGATTAAGAGAGTAATGTTTTAGAGGATTTGGGGAAAATTTCTGGAAATTCCAAGATGGCGGTCAGTTAACTCGACTAAACAAGATTATGAATAAATCAGCTGGAGCCTCCAACCAGTGGATCCTTCCACTTAAATTTAATCAAAATCTGTTTAGGAGATCTATAGGTTTTAAGGGATTTGGGGCAAATTTTTGGGAAATCCAACATAGTCACCAGAAAAAGCAAACAAACTAAATTCAGAATAAACGTTTGGTTCTGTCTACCATCATCGGGGTTTTCCAGCCATGTCTGGTTGAAAGCACTTTGTTACTGAGGATCGTTAGTCTTAAATCAACACACACACAAAAAAATACTAACACTAAAATCAGACAAAGACATAACTAAAACTAGCATACTCAATACATACTAGATCTAGAAAACACACTAAACAGCTATCATGACATAATGACATGATAGCTAAGATCACACACTTCCTGTAACATTGCCATAGCTACTATCATAACAACCACCCACTACTACTTCTACTACTGTTACTACCACCACCAGCGCTACGACCACCACCACTACTACTACTACTATTACTGCTACTACAACTACCACCACTACTACTATTATTATAACTACTACTGCTACCACATCATAATGCATTATTACAGCTATCGCGACTACTGCTTCCTTCAATCTGACACACCTCAACAAGTGCTACTACTAAATAGCAACCTATGGGTTGAGCTGGGGTAATTGGCATGCATGACCCAATCCCCCTTCCTTCTCCCCCCTCACCCCAATACAAATCTCTAATCTCAATGATTAAAAGGAAAAACATAGATGTATTGTATCGTTTGTTCTTTTTTCTATGTCTACTTAGCTCAGTACCGTATCTGTACATTCACAAGTATGTCTCACATCCTATGCTAAGCTGTGTGTGTAATTGTATATGTATGTTTAATGTTAGGTGTCCGCCACCACTATAGGCAATGCCTTCGGCGGATAACCTGTATTGAAAATATGTAAATTGGTATCCAAGAAGCAAATAAATAATATAGAATCTTGAATTTCATGTCACCATGGCATAGGCTGTTGGCCCTGCAGGCTAGGTCATAGGTGAGCTAATAACTATTATGATATATAGTAGTAATTTAATTTACCTTCAATCAATCAACGAACAGCAGCATGCATTAACACACTGCCGATTTTGGGACTCACAATATCCACACTATAATATATATTAGTAACCACTTTTCAAAACAATATATTTCTGTCAGGTTGACTGAGAAATGCTGAACGCGCAATCTATCATATATTATATAATACAAAATGAATTCATACGGCTTTAGAACATTTTCTTTCTCGGCCGCCACTGAATGGAACAACCTCCCTATTCATCTAAAATTGTCAAAAAATCTTACAACATTCAAATCAAATCTTAAAACTCATCTCTTTAAACAAGCGTACCAGAATTTAAATTAATGTTTATATTATCATTTCATTGTCTTGCGCTACGAGCATGCTTGCGTGGAGTTTGGCGCGTTATAAATTCACTTATTATTATTATTATTATTATATAGTCCGCGTAAAGTGCCGAGTCGGCATTAAAGTTGACACGTCAAGCCCACAGGCACTTGTATCAGGGATAGAGTATCTAAATAAAGAAAACAAACATACGTTTAACGCCTTTTGGGGCACACCCCTAACCCGAAGCAACACACCCATTGGCATCAGAGATAAATAATTATACGTTTTTGTCTCTGAGCCAAGGGGGTGTGTCGCAACCGCTTAATCTAGGTACTTTTATCCTAGCTTATTCAAGCAAGAAATACGGTATTGTGGTACAATACGGTAATCGATTACGATAATGCAATAATGGTTACGCCTTTGCGAGCTGCAAAAGATGTTATACGGAAGAAGATTAAAGGCAGGTTAGCTGGAATGTCTGACCAGGAACGACGGAAGCAGTCCGAGTTAATAACAGAAAATGTAAGTTTTGTATTGATTAAAATACTCCGTTAGATAGTTAGAAATTTTTGTGAAAATGTAGGCGCAAGAGTGGGTTTATATAAAATCCGGATTGTTACCTGAAATGATGAATGTTATTACATTTCGCCACGTTTAGCTCGATCATGATACAAATGCAGATATGGTGTATAGCGGCCTGGGGTCAGTTGCATTTTAGTTACGGTTACATTGGACTATGTCAGTTACAGTTAACTAGTTACATTTCAGTTACTTTGCAAAATGTAAGTTAAGTTACATTTCAGTTACAATCAATCAATCATATTCTATTTCTGTGAGAAGGCTAAAAGCCTCTAATGACAGATTCCTAATTTCCTTTTATGGGGTTTATATTGCCAGCTAGATAGTTATAGTATAGGGGTTGGTTATCCCATAGTTTATCTTATTTTGTTTCAAATGATATCATGGTTGTTGCTTCTATAACTTGGTGGGCAGGCTGTTCCATAAGTCCACGATTCTATGTTTAAAGGAGTATTTTGTATGTTTAAACGTGATCTGGATTTGTATAGTTTTAGCCTGTGTCCCCTGGTTCTTGAGTCTGATCGAAATTCAAAAAGGTTGCGCACTTATGGATCATATGTTTAGCCCACCTGGCCTGAAAGGCCAAGTGAGCTTCTGTCGTGGCGACCGTCCGTCGTGTGTCCGTCACCTGTCCGTCAACATTTCCTTTGAAATGACTTCTCAAGAACCACTGAGCCAATTTCAATTATATTTGGCAGGAAGCATCCCTAGGGCATAGAGATTCAAGTTTGTTCAAATGAAGCCGATTGGCCAAAATCCAAGATGGCCGCTGGCCAAAATAGCCGATTTTTAGAAACCCTTTAAAAAATCTTCTCTGAAACCGCTGGAGGAATTGATTCAAAAATCATAACACATCATCTTTTGCAACGGTAGACCCAAGTTTGTTCAAGGCAACCTGATTGGCCTATTTGCCTGGTCGCCATCTTGGATGACCTAGTTTTCTCGAAAATGACTTCTCCCGAACCGCGGAAGGGATAGCTCTGAAATTTGGTAAATATGCTTAGGGACCAATGTCCATTCAAGTTTGTTCAAGGGATGTTCGTATGTTAAAAAACTTGGCCGCCATCAACCAATCAAAATTTAGCGCTTGTTGGTCATATTGGCTTTTTTGTATTTGATGTATTTTGATGGCGAAAATTGCTTTATATATGCTTATCAGTGTGGTGAGTTCAAATATGCCACTTTCGAGACTGTCGGATGAACGCTTTGGCTGCCAGCTTGGGTTGTTTTCCCGCCAACGGCTCCCATAGTAAAGCAATGGGCCCATAGTAAAGCAATGGGGAATTCTTTAAACGACTTCTTCTCAAGAACCACTGGGCCGATATCAATTATATTTGGAAGGAAGCATTCATAGCGCATAGAGATCTAAGTTTGTTCAAATGAACCCGATCAGCCAATTTGTCCGGCGGCCATCTTGGATTTAGGACGATTTTAGGAAACGTCTTTTAAAATCTTCTCCAAAACGGCTTGGGGGATTGATGCAAACATCATGAAATATGATTTATGGCAAGGGAACTTGATTGGTCAAATGGTTCAGCGGCCATCTTGGTTGACCTAGTTGTAGTGAAAATGACATATTCTCCAGAAGCGCAGAAGGGATCGGGCCGAAATTTAGCAGATATGATTAGGGCCTAAGGGCCATTAAGGTTTGTTCAAGAGAAGTTGATCCGTCAAAAAACATGGCCACCGTGGGCCAATCAAAATATAGCATGTTTGGTGGCCATATTGTATTTTATTATTTGATGGATTTTGAGGCCGAAATTGCTTTTATGTGTTTTTAGGTATTCTGATCTCAAATTTGTAATTTTCGAAACTGTCGGATAAATGGTTTGCTGGCCATCTTGTTGATAAAGAGCATTCTAGTTAGCTCACCTGGCCTGAAAGGCCAAGTGAGCTTATGTCGTGGCGACCGTCCGTCGTGTGTCTGTCGTCCATCCGTCTGTCCGTCAACTTTTCCTTTAAACGACTTCTCAAGAACAGCGGGGCAAATTTCAATTATATTTGGCAGGAAGCATCGTTAGGGCATAGGGATCCAGGTTTGTTCAAATGAAGCCGATCGGCCAATTAGGCTGGTGGCCATCTTGGATTTTGGCCGATTTTTAGAAACACCTTTAAAAATCTCCGAAACCGCTTGAGGGATTGAAGGAAACCTCATGAAATATGATCTAGGGCAAGAGCTCAACCAAATTTGTTCAAGCGAACTTAATTGGTCAAATAGTTTGGCGGCCATCTTGGTTGACCTAGTTTTAGCGAAAATAACTTCTCCAGAACCGCTGAAGGGATCAGGCCGAAATTTGGCAAACATGATTAGGGACTAAGGGCCAGTAAAGTTTGTTCAAGAGAAGTTGATCCGTCAAAAAACATGGCCGCCGTGGGCCAATCCAAATATAGCATGTTTGGCGGCCATATTGGATTTTTTTATTTGATGGATTTTGAGGCCGAAATTGGTTTTATATAGGTTTTTGGCTATTCTGATCTCAAATTTGCAATTTTTTTAATCTGTCGGATAAACGGTTTAGCGGCCATCTTGGATCATTTTCTCGCCAAAAGCTCCCATACTAAAGCAATGGGAAATTAAAAATATCTTCTCGAGAACTACTGGGCTGATTTCAATTATATTTGGCATGAAGCATCCTTACGGCATAGAGATTCAAGTTTGTTCAAACGAACCCGATCGGCCAATTTGAACCGTTGAAGCGATCAGGTCGAAATTTGTTATATATAATTAGCAACTAAGGCCGATTAATGTTTGTTCAAGAGAAGTTGATTCGCCAAAAAACATGGCCGCAGTGGACCAATCAAAATATAGTGTGTTTGGCAGCCATATTGGATTTTTTATTTGATGGATTTTGAGGCCGAAATTCGTTTTATATAGTTTTTTGGGTATTCTGATCTCAAATTTGTAATTTTCGAAACTGTCGGATAAATGGTTTGGCAGCCATCTTGGATTATTTTCCCGCCAAAAGCTCCCATACTAAAGCAATGGGAAATTTAAAATGTCTTCTCGAGAACTACTGGCCCGATTTGAATTATATTTGGCAGGAATCATCCTTATGGGATAAAGATTTCATTTTGTTCAAACGAAGCCGATTGGCCAATTTGAACCGAATGGCTCGACAGCCATCTTGGATGACCTAGTTTTCCCGAAAACGACTTCTCCAGAACCGCTGAATGGATCAGGCCAAAATATGGGAGATATGATTAGGGACTAAGGGCCATTAAACTATCTTCAAGGGAAGTTGCTCCGTCAAAAAACATGGCTGTCGTGGCCCAATCAAAATGTAGCGTATTTGGCAGACATATTGGATTTTTTTATTTGATGGATTTTGAGGCCAAAATTGGTTCTATATCTGTGTTTGGGTATTCTGAGCTCAAATTTGCAATTTTCGAAACTGTCGGATAAACGTTTTGGCGGCCATCTTGCATAATTTTCTCGTCAAAGGCTCCCATGCTAAAGCAATGGGAAATTTAAAATGTCTTCTCGAGAACTACCAGGCCGATTTCAATTATATTTGGCAGGAAGCATCCTTAGGACATAAGGATCCAAGTTTGTTCAAATGAACCCGATCGGCCAATTTGCCAGCGGTCATTTTGGATTTCGGCCAATTTCAGGAAATGTCTTTAAAAATCTTCTCCAAAACCACTTGGGGAATCTTCATCTAGGCCAAGAGTTAAGCCAATTTTGTTCAAGAGGACTTGATCGGCCAAATGGTTCGGCGACCATCTTGGATGACCTGGTTTTCACGGAAATTACTCCTCCAGAACCGCTGAAGGCATCGGGCTGAAATTTGTCCAAGGGAAGTTGATCCATCAAAAAAACATGGGCGCCATGGGCCAGTCAAAATGTAGTGTGTTTGGCGGCCATATTGCACTTGCAAAAATGTCCACAAACTCATTTAACAGACTGCTAAGCCACCCACCAACAATTTTGACAAAAATTGATGGTGCTCCAGGTAAGCGACACAGGCCCCTTGGGCCTCTTGTTTGGTTATAATTTTGTAAGCTTCAATAATATCTCAATAATGTCATTAGTTACTTTGTCTGATAATTATTATGGAGGCCTATGTCATCATAAAAACTGTAATGTAGTCAACCAATTTGGGATATATAACCACTGATATAATATACTGACTGAACTGAATTCATTTCAGATATAAAATATAAAACCTGCTGAAATCTTTAAATCAATTTGACTGAATTTTTTTGCTGCCATATACGATAATAAATTTCATTCAACTTGTTTCCAAAATATTAACATGCTTTCATTGTAAAAATGTACATAGTACCTAGATGTGTATACATATTTCTTCCTCTTACCCTTTCAACCATGCAGGCCAGATAACAATCATGAATTTTATTGTAAGAAATAATAGGTTGAATGTTTTGAAAATAATTTGACTGAAATAATTGCTGTCATAGGTAGCAAAATTTCTCAGTGAAATTACTTTCAAAATGTTCAACAGATTTCCTTAGAGCATTGACTTTCTCTGATAAGATAATCTATCATGGGACAGTATAGCAGGTCAGGTCAGATTAGTTAAAAAAAATTCCACAGCTTTCCAGTACATTGGTTTCATTCCACAGCATTGAATAAATTTGTCTGCTATACCAAAATGGTTGATGGCTTGACTTTTATCAATGGCGTTGTCCTTTGATCTTTATCACCACACCTATGTCATTTGACCTTAGCTAGAGTATAATTGCTGAGCAATGATATCCTAAGCTGGCCTAATCAATAGACTAAAGAAAAGAACAGGACATGTTGTTAACACACACTGGCAGATTGTAACTTTCTTTACAATTCAACATTTGCTGTTTCTCATCCTTTTAACCCTATAACACTAAAGTTAGACAAAATGGTTATTGCAGTGCTGTTGAGAAATGTCCATTTCCAGACATATATAAGGTTATTTTTTAAAATTTACCACTGGAATGACTGGCTCAATAACCAAGCCAGTCATTTCAGTGGTAAATTTTCTAACATAATCTCAGGTTCTACAAATGGACATTTTCTATGAGAAAACTAAAATATTCTATAACAAATTTGAGCTTTAAAAGGTAACTTAATTCTCTAATGATTTAGTAAACAACCTGTTTCTACATGTAAGTTAGATTAATGTAAAAGCTGTATAAGATTTTGATTAAAGGTTGTTGTTTGTGTCTGATGTAGCAATAACATTCAGTCAGATTATCATTGCTAATAAGCTTATCTTAGAATAAGAACATGTGGTAAATAGATCACATGTACAGATCTAGAATGTCTTAACACATTAACGGTCAAGATTGGTCAAGAAAATTAAACCTTTGGCCCAGCAAATCTATTTTGCAGGCTACAAGATTAATATTTGAAAATTTACCGCTGGAATGACTGGCTCTATACCCAAGCAATTCATTCCAATGATAAATTTCAAAAATAAATATCACTGATGCTTGAGAATAAAGTTGCAAAAACATCTTTCAGTAAAATTAGCTTCAATTTATTTAACAGCTTATAGAATGATTAACATTGAAATTGGGATATTGGTGTGGCACATGTATAAGAGGAGCTATGCCGCAAATTAAGAAAGTCATAATAAATTAGTTAGAAAGGTTTGAAATGTAACTAAAAAGTAACTGAAAAGTAACTGAAATTTCAGTTACTTTTGCAATGTAACTGGTTACATTTCAGTTACTGTGACTGAAAAAATTCTTCAGCTACAAGTTACTTCAGTTACATGAAAAATGTAACTAAGTTACAGTCAGTTACAGTTACAAGTTACAGTTACCCTAGCCCTGATGTATAGGATATTTATGAGGTTAGGAGTTAGTATCGATTAGCAACCATACAGCCCACACACCCTCGGACGTGGTTCTCCTAAGGAGCTCAAGGTTAACAAGATGGCTAAAAAATTTAGTGACTACAAAATTAAATTAAATAACTAAAAATAGAACAATTTAACAGCCAATTGATGTTCCCCATATTTTCATCTGGAAATATAGATGCCATTTGAGAGCATATAGAAGATCATAAATAATGTTATTAAAACTGTAATATTAAATCAGGGACTTAACATGGTTATTAAGTCGCTGAGTAAATGTAAACTGCAATACAATCACGAACACTCATTTACACGCAGATCCTGCTCTATTTTTGTTTGTATAAAAAGAAACTGCAATAAACTTTTTAAACATATTGTTCACTAAATATTTTAATAGAAAATTGGGGTGTGTATGCAAGATCTGGGCCCGGTGTGAGTGAGAGCGTTAGGGGGGAAGTGGGGGGGGGGGGGTGTGGCAAATCACCCCACGATCATTATAATCTTTTATGGAAGGTAACTGTTTGTTTACTCAAACGACCATGAAGCCCTAGAATCGTAAATGGTAATCATGCTCACAGCAATCAAATTAACTTTTGCACTGCTTTTGAAAAATGTCCATATGCAGACCAAAGAAAAGACGATATTTTACCATGTATTACTGGACGTGCTCGATATTGGTATAACAGTTGATTACTTTTATATGCAGGACCGGATTACCCACTAGGCTACTTAGGCTACAGACTAGGGCCTCGCGCTTAAGCGGGCCTCGCGCTCTAAGCCAAAAAGTATTTAAGTGGCGTTTTTCCATGGGCTACGTAACACAATGAAGAGACAAACTCGGTACCATCTGCACTACAGTAATACAGTTGTCTTGATCAATGCCAATTTGCAGTCCAAGAGAAGAGTATTTTTTGACAATTTACCGTCAGTCATTCCAGTCATAAATTTTCTAAAATATTCTCTTGGCCTGCAAATGGACATTGGCTATGCAAAGACGTGAATCTTATTGTCCATTTAATACCAATTTGATGGTCAAAAGAATTCTACAGTGGTGCTGAGGAATGTCCATTTACATGATGCCAGAATGCTAGTTTCGTAAATTTCACTGGTAAATTTAGGGGCTCCAACCTAGGGCCTCGCACCAGCTTAAGCCGGTGTAGTCCCACGGGGGGGGGGGGGGGGGGTGTAATATTACATAGTACACCGGCACTGTTTATATGTTGAACAGTATAGGATGTTTCAGGGCAGAATCATGATCAAAATGTCATAGATCTGCTTTTCAGTACTTATCCTGATGGATCCCATTAAAAGCAAATTTCAACCCTGTCAGCAGCATATGAAATCGTAAATGATTTGTGGAATTTTGATCTTTGGTTTGTGCAGATGACAGTTATTCTTCTGAACAGCCATCTTCGGATCAGCACAAAATCATTATTGCCCAGTCAGATTAAGGCAAAAGCTAACAAGACTAGAGCACTGGGATACATAAAAATATGGGTCCACAAATCAAAAAGAAAATTATCGCATTTTGCCAATTCGAACCTAAAATCGCTCTTTACAGTACGTAAGCTGCTGAAGATTTTGAAACTAAGTTGGCAGGAGGTGATGCCTTAGGCAGCACCAACTTTAAGTCAAATTGTTATTCCCTCCCTGGTCCAGCAGATAACCGCCACACCCACAAATCCACAACCAATTGGCCAAGGACCCCAAATAATCTGGCTCTGTTAGTACGTTGTGTGCATTGATATATTTGCCTATTCTATTTAATATTAGTTGCTGACACTGCCAGAATACATTAGCAGCAATCGTGTATCTGTATACTTGAGCATGAAGGATGAGGTTCAGACTGGTCAGATTTTATCACACATTCTTGACTCAGGAAAAACTTGCTTCATTCCACATTATCAAGGTCCTCTTATGCGGATGGTACGTCTTCATTCATTAGCCGACTATGAAGCATTGCCAGAAACAGGCTGGAAAATTAAGCAGCCTCGAAATGACGACCTCAGCTGTCGAGAAGATGCTTTAAAGACAGGTACATTTATTATACTATGATAAAGAAGTTATATGAAATTATAACAGTTATATAGAAGTTATAGAGATATGGTAGCTGATAGAGCGGCCTCATATAAGAGTTATATGTAGCAGGACCAGAGAGAGGGAGAACAGGAGCCAGGGTCGGGCGGTTTGACTGGAAAGGTTACCCCCTCCCCCTTGCTAGATAGGAATAAGAAGACCCGTAGTATACTTAACAAGACAGAAAGGATTAACACCCTTTTTATGATGATGATGATGTGACTGTTTTCAAATTTCAGCGGCTGAAAGGAGAGGAAACTTCTTTCAGCTGCAATGCGTTTGGCTACCACCTTAAGACCCTTTAGGTTTTTTTCGGTCTTAATGTGCTTGGTAAAAAGAAACAAAGAAGAGTTGGAATGTAATTCCGTCTAGTAAAGCAACGGTTGTCTTTCTTATAGCCTACACGAACCATGATTATTGACACTAGATTTCTTATGTAAATAAAAGTATGTTAAGACATTTAAGAGTTGATTAAGCAATGATGATCGGAAGTGTCTGAATAAATGTTGAAGTTAATGAATGGATGTATCCGATCTGTCACTCAAGTACATAGCCATTTATGTCATATTCATATGCTGACCTCACAATGTAAATGTATAATGAATTCATGACATATTTAGCTCTATCATGAACTTTGAATAATCGTCACATGTTAGAATTGTATGTCTAGTTTACTATTTAATAAACATTCTGTTGAATATTTTGAAACAAATTTAACTGGCCACTGTTGCTGCCATAGGCATAGGCAGCAACAGCGCTCAGTGGCAGCAACAGCGCCCAGTCAAATAAGTTTGAACATATTCAACAGCTTATCTGGATAGTTACCTTGAAATTGTGAGTCTGATAATTCAGGATTCAAAGTACATAAAACGATACCAATACACACAAAATGTACGCAGAACATTTTGTCTCCATGTTATATCTGTGATGTAAGAGATAATTGACCTTTCCAGCGTATCCATCTATCAGCTGGCGTCATATGATGTAATAATCAGCTAAGTGGCATGTAGGATGACATAATCATTATGCCATAGATGATTCTATTTGGTCCGTCTTTATAACTCTTAATAGTCTAACACGTTGTACGAATTGTATGTCTTTACTATTTAATAAACATGCTGTTGAATATTTTGAGTATTCAATATATATAGTTTTCTGGAAATTGAGTCATGGAGTTCAGAGATCGATCGATCCCAACATAAGCATAGTGTGGGTGGAGCGTAGATAGAGATGGGTGGGGCATAGCTAAAACTAGAAAGGGCCATTGGGTTTATTTCGGACAAGGTAGACGGAAAATGAAAATAGACAAGGAAATTTCAATGACTGCTTTATCCACCATCTACAAGGCAAAAGAAAGATTAGTACAAATTTGTGACAGTTTTAGATTTGGACAAGGATTGGAATTTTGAGTTAACAACGGATGTCAGAAGAGGAGCAGTCATATATTTCGCCAGCCATATCTGATTGTGCCTATTTAGCTGTCAGTGGTAAAGAGGAATGGATCATCCTTGGAAGTCACAATTCAATTTAAGAGACTTTCTCAACCTTCAGTTTTTCCACCATAGTCTGGAAAGGTCTCATTTTAATGAAAAATCCTTTGGTCGTAGTGATGAAAGATTGGTATCAGAATAAGAAAGAACCATCCTGTCCAAGATAGTTTAATATAAACTAGTATACCCCTAACACACACAAAAGAGAACATTGTTGCTGCAAGAGGTAAGTGCCTCACGCGTGCCTCCATCACAGGGAAATGCCTTCAACGCCGAAGCGGAGGAAAAGAGTTGGCAAAAAGGGCCACTCTTTTGTTCAACAGAAAATGCTAAGTGCTGAAAATCCTTGTGAAGCTACAGTTAAGGTGTTGCACACTGGTTTACGTGAAGATGGGACGAATGATTTCCGAAGAATTCCCAGGTCACCGTCTTATGTAGTTCCAAAGTTACTGCATTAGTAGTTGCCGCTTTATTTATGCGGGCCTTCTGCTACATCCTAACCTACCAATTGGCTGTTAGTAACGAAGACAAGCTTTGGCCGCAAGTGGCAGGGATTACTACCTAACTTTAGACACATTTATCTGTCGGGCGCAGATGCTTGGCTTCCTGTAAGTTGCCCCACATAGCATTTACCTCTATGAATAGCGTGCGTACATCTTACAGAGTAAAGCTCCCGAATCAAAACGATCCGGTTACCCGGCCCCGCAACCACATATAACATTACCAGGACAAGGTTCACAGTTCACACAAGCAATATTAGAAAGCACCATGTCATTTATGGTGGGGATGGAGAGACGGATATACATCGCTAGCGTCCTTCCCGTGAGGGCGTGATGGGTTCTAAGACCTCACCCAGACACTACAACGTATTGGATGGAGATCCGTATCTCGTCCGTCACCGCGTGCTACGGAGTTAACATTTGACCTGTCGTTAGGTTACATTCCATGATGCCCAGTGATGCACTGCAGGCCGGTATTACATTTTTAATTAATAATTATTATTTCGCAGTGCTTCCTACATTGGCGGGAGTATCTAACTAACATGTATCCAAAGATACGGGGGAGATGTATGTAGATCAACACTAACTATCACCGCTCGGAAACCTCCGATAGTTTCCCAGAGTCAGATCCGGTCAACGTGTCGATGGGGAATCCAGACAATTAATAAGCCTTGCAGCTGGTGGATCGTGGAAAGAGACAATAACTCAATATAAATACGCAGCCCTATAGGTAACTGGCCAATTTTCCACAACCTTGCCGGTGCGTGGCACTCCATTACCACAACAACCGGAAGAGGCGTACACTATGCGTCTCTAACAGAGAATTGTCCCTAACCACTTTAAACCTATCCTATCGAGCTAAATAGCCAGGTTTAGTCGGTAACATGTCAGGCTTAAGTAATTAGAGCATGATCAACGACCTTAGTGCAGAATTGATGCTGGTGGGGATATAGTGATATGGATATACTTTATGTTGCTGTATGGTATTTCCTAGTGTACTGCGGTCTAGTGGTTTTATAAAGAAACAAAACATATTAACTAGATGGCTACTTGCCATATACACAACTAACCAATACACAATCTAACGGATACGATGATAATGAATATGATAATTATAAAATGTCACAGGTCACTAGACCTTACGGTGAGGCTAGTTGAAAGCACCCACAGAAAACAAGGATAATATTCATAGTAAAACAGAAATTATAAGAATGCGGTCATAAGACCGGTAAGGTACCTATTGGTCATCAGTACCATATACGGAAATAATGAAATGTTCAATAGTATAGCTACTTGAGTACCTATTGGTCATCGGTACGGAACAAGTTCAAGAGTTACTGAAATTGAGGCGCTAACATATAAATAGCGCGAGATGGTACGATCTCTAAGGCTGGAAAGATTTCCGCAGAAGGACATCCGCAGGCAGGTATCCGCAGGCAGGTCTCCGAAAGCTGGCTTCCCCAGGCAGGTCGGATACAGCACACTCTCAGGACAGTGAAACAGAACAGTTCAGGAGATGTCTATTAGATAGTCTCTTAGCTGCTACATAATTTAAACAGTAGTTGTAAAGTTGTTCGTCCGGCAACGGTAGTATGAAAGTTTGAAGTTGCCCATTAACAGAGAGGGCAAATATATATATATATATATATATATATATATATATATATATATATATATATATATATATATATGTATATATATATATATATATATATATATATTATGCATGTACAATAACTGACACACGGTGCGGGGTACCGGGCAAAGTCCACCCAGACGGTGCTCGAAAAGTTAATTAAATCACACACGACATGCAGTGCGGAGGTTGAAGTCCACTTTTCAGCGTGGTTGGCAGATCTGGCGAGTCATCCACTAAGAATCACCATCGGCTCTACATTCCGTAGAATTACATATGGGCCTGCACAGCCCTTCCCCGGAAAGGCTCCCTTAGAAAGATTCAGATTGAGAGTTATTACTTTAAGTTATTTTACACCCGGATGGCTGTCCAGGGGTATCAAAAAACTTGCGGAAGCCGAGGACTCCTTACCACCATGGAGGAACTGAAATCCGAATGGCACCGGATGATGCAGGAATCACCGTCAGTTAGTAGTTACACACGTCAATCCCGATGGTCCACCAGTCCTGCGCGGGCCGGCTTCCACGCCGGTGATGCTTCTGATTCTCGATTTTTCAGCACTTTTATACTACTCGTGATGTCAGAGTCAGGCGCCTCAGCCAATCAGCAGCCGAGCAGTAGCCAATCAGCGTGCAGCTAGACGTGGTGACATGCTATCACGTGCACAGCACATTCTTTATCTATTTATGCATACACACGATTACGACATCAAGAGAAATATTTTGAAAATAATTTACCGGGATTTTTTATGATAACTCAGCCATTTCTGGGCCGATTTCAAAATAGTAAAAAGTTCTGTAATCCTCGTTTTATTCGGGTCCTGATCTGTACCCTGAATAAGGAGGACGATTTAGTTTAAGACATTCACAAGTACCGACTCGGTACACTATAAGCATGCACTCGCTTCCAATTCCGAGACGTGTGGAAGCTCTGACACGCGCAAGCGCACCATGCATTTTAACGGACTTATCCGTTGTTAACCAAAACCTCTCATAGGGCTTATATATGCGCACTATCCTACCCAGTGGGGCGTGCTTGGAGCGAATCCATGACAGCTGTTCTGTACCGAGCTAAGCTGGGATGGCCGTTACCCATCTGGTCGATCCGTGCTACACCACCCACTCCTAGTTTGTCACCCGTGACAAACGATCAACGCATCGCAGATCGAACGCACAGGAGCACGCTAGGCATGAATTATAGACTTCCTGAGTAGGCGCGTGGCCGAGAGGAGTGACGCGAGAGACGCATGTTTATAAGAGAAGAGCACATAGGGTGCGTAGGAGTTTGGGAGGGAGGCATACTTTTAGTTTTCATTTTTGACCTGGAATTATTTTTTCAGGCCTTTTCTTTTTTTGTTTTTGTTTTAGTTTGCGGTGCGTGCTTACTTTTATTCAGTTATAAAAACAATAGCTTGCATGGGTGTTCTCTCGGATGCAGATAATTAGATTTCTTGAGAGAACACCCAAGCTCCAACGTACCATAATTACTACAGATATAATATATTATATAATATAAAATGATGTGATCACATAACAGTATATCACAGATAAAATGATGCAAATTACGTATGCATCCCGGGTATATAAAGGGATGCATATGTATATGTATAATAATGCGGCCCGTTAGAGTTGATCCGCATGGGTAGCTCTCGCTAACCCACAATCCGTCCTGTCGTGCTGACGCAGTTAGAAAAATAATTTAAAAAATAGTAATAATAATAAATGAAAAAGGCTAGTTTATCAGGCAGCCCCAGCGTAGCTGAGACTGCATGACGGTAATAGGAGATATTCGCTACGGTGCGTTGTGTACTTACATCGTACACAACATGTTTACAACGCAGGGATCCGCAGCAATTATTTATGTGAGACACAGCTATGCAAGAATTTCTGCGCAGCTGTGTAGAATGACCGTAGTCAGCTTAGAGACGGGGTTTCAATTTTAAAAACATATATAATAATAATAGTATTTCAAAAATAATAATATAAAGTTCAACTTTCGGCACACCTAGTCATAAATCCTGCTGCAACCTCGACAATAATGTCCACAAACATCCGCTGAATAATTGCCCCAGCGAGTCTGAGTACTCCGACTCGTGTGGGACGGACGTGGCAGGTGGTCCTCTGCTGCCGATATATCGCTATTAAAACTGCCCAGGTCGGTAATACTAAAGCTGGAGGAAGGTGCGGAGGTATCCATTGATGCGCTAGTGGTGGTGGTGATGACGAGGGGTGTGGTTCTGACTGGCGGTGGTGTAGAGACTGCCGATGTTACTGTGGTGGTGGAAGTGGTGGTACTGGTGTTGCCGGTTGGTCTGCTGAGCATTGTAGACAGAATGAGTGGTCGCGGTGCTGTTGCTGATGAAGTGCTGCACTGGCGGAAAGTTTTCTAATTTTCACAGCCCTAAATAACTTGCTGGCGGTCGTCCTAGGAATTGCATGGATTTCTGATGAATGTGCGAATCTCTTCTTTCCGGCATAGGGACGATCTGGCGTGGGCACTTTTCTGATGGTGAGATCTGCAGGAGTGTTGGTGCGCAGTGGTGCTTGCGTGCTACTCTGTGATGCGGGATGATGGCGGCTGCTTCCGTGAGGTGGATCTCCTCGTCTATTATTAAACTGCACAGAGATATTGAATGGTCAGAAATGTCCTGAGAACCCGGTTCGGGCACAGTTACCGGTGTTGAAATTACCACTGAAATTGGCCAGCCAATCACGGATGCTGATGTTGCAGTGATGGGTGATGCTGTTGGTGGCGTTCCTGCGGGTGCTGCCGGTGTGGTAACTGCAGGTGCTGCCGGTGCTGTTTGTGCTGGTGCTGCCAGTGCTGTTCATGCTGGTGCTGCTGGTGCTGCCGATGTCGTGGTGACTGGTGTGGTGATGCTGACATGTGGTGGCTGTGGTGCGGATGGTCTTACGTAATGCGGAAAGTCAGGTTGTCACCGTTTAGTACATTTTGTCTTTGCCATTCTACCCGTGGGGAGCACTATAATGGGAAGTCTTGCTTCAAAACGGAGAGCAAGAACTTCTACGTCTTCACTTTGTTCACCAGGATTTAATGTAACCACGAGTACACAATGTTTCTCATTTAGCGCATGTGTCACACTGTACCGTGTAGCTGAATACAGGTATTTACAGTTCGCACAAAAGGCCTGTTGTAGAAGATGATCACGATTAACATGGAGCATCAGGTCCGAATTTCGAGAGAAAGCACGCTTACAGGGCTGTCCGTTAAGCTGTAACGCAGTACACGGATGCTTCTTCCCAGGATGAGCTAGTGCTGACTCCTCCAAAGTGTCGGACAAGGCGAGATCTTCCGCAAGTGACATCTCATTTCCGCATAATGGGAAAGGTGTGGAACCGCTTAACCTATCCTAAATATCCTATCTCTTCATAACTTTTTCCTGGCCAAATATAATAATAGCAATAAATTAATAATGAAAACAGCAGAATTTGGTTTGCGACACGAAAGTAGCCTAATGCTTGATCTCCCCTTGTGTCGAGTTTTGACGGGAAGACAAAGTTTTGGTGCACGCTTTCCTCCTTTTATACTTTTTGGTGACGTCACAGGAGGGCGTATGACCACACCCGAAAGTTTTAGGGTGAGTTGGTCACACCCTATATGGAAAGTATTAATGTTAATGTTCCTGGATTCAGATGATATATTCATTCCATAGAAGAGAAGTAATTATAAATATAAAAAGGAAGGATAGTCGCTTTTGTCCCCACTCGGCGGGAAATCAAGTCGCCGATCAACATTAAAATCCGGAACTACTTATTCGCGTGGAAGCTCACCTTTTAATTAGCATGAAGCGTTTTTTCAGATTGGATGCTTATAAACTCGCCTGTTCAGATTTCAAGCTGAAATGCCCGATGGGGTGTGGGAGAGCGAGATGACATCAGCGGCCTTGGCCCTGACTCATCACCTCTCGCCTCTTCCATCACGCTGTGGTAGATAGCTTTGGGTGGTTCTTTTGTTTAAAGCCTTTGATCCAATTTACACACTACGCGTTTTAACGGACTTAGCCGTTTTTAATGAAAACCTCTCAGGGCTTATATAAGCGCACTATCCTACCCAGGGGGTGGGGCGTGCTTGGAGCGAATCCAGGACAGCCGTTCCGTACCGAGCTCAGCTGGGACGGCCGTTACCCATCCGGCCGATCCATGCTACCCATAGCTAGGTACATGTTTGGAAAAAATGTCTGAGATAGAGTAGTCACTTCCATCCATCTGTCTATCCAACTGTTTGTCGATTCATGTATTGGTGACTGGTTATCTTCACAGAAACCATTTGACAGAATTCGAGCAAATTTGTTATGTCAGTTACCCATATGATTGTGGATTGCAAGATGGCATTCATATTTGGCTCCGCCCCCTGTCCGGGTGGGGTGGTGGTGGTGGTGGGTTGCAGTTGGCAGAATCAAATGTCCAACTATCTTGAAATTCCAGTCCACCACACTATCTCCCCTGAAACCATGGTGGAATTAAACTAAATTTGTTAGGTGAATTACATTTGATGACATTTACATTGCATTATGTCCAATAGGGGCTAGGTCAAAATGTCAAATATCATTAAAATTGCTTGCAGATTGTGAGATGATATTTATATCGGGACCTTCCCCCTGAGGTTGGGCAGGTGCAGAAGGTCAAAGTTTGGGAATGTGTGGGGATTTGCGATGACACACAATCAACTATGCACTATAGTTGATATCGTTGCAGACCATTTTCCTTATGTAAAGTCTTCACGGCATCTGTAACACTTAACAGTAGTACACCCGCATCCGGAATGGACCTTTCCATTTTTAGCTATGCCACGCCCACCTCTAGCTAAGGTCCACCCACACCTCGCTCATGTTCGGATCGATCGATCTCTGAACTCCCTGACTATCGATCTCAAGAAAACTATACAGGTAAGCTGTTGAATATTTTGAAACTAATTTGACAGAGTGCTGTTGCTGCCTAAGGCAGCTGTAGCACTCAGTCAAATTAGTTGCAAAATATTCAACAGCATGTTTCTTAAATAGCAAAGAAATACAAAGATATACAATTCATACAACATGTCAGAGTATTTGAGATTTGGTGACCGTCTATATTGAACCCTTTGTGACATAATGATTGACGTCATCATACACGCACTGAGATGATTATGACGTCCTACGAGGTGAGATGATGGACGGATACTCTGGCAAGATCCATTGCATTAGCTGGAGAGAAGTTAATGAAGGGATTCTATGTTTAATACACAACAAATAAGAACACCTAGTCCTAGCACCAGGCACACATAAAGTTATGTGCGGCCCTGGCGTATTACATGCCTTTCTGAAGCTACAGTATCATGAGACTAGTTCTAGAACTAGGATATATACACACAAGAAATAGACAACCAGGCCTTGATAATATAAAACTAGATTAATCGGACGCATCATCGCAAATCCCCACATTCACTGCTTTGAACTTTTGACATCCTCACCCCACCTGGTGTGTGTGCGTGCATGCCCGCGCGTGCGGTGCCAAATCTAAACGTCCTTTAGCACTCCGCAGTCATATGGGTAACTCACATACCAAATTTGAATTTCATCCAATACTGTCAGAGGTGTTGCATTACAATCAATTTCATGACCTTTTGACCCAATCCCACACACCCTTGGGGCGGGGCTAAATGTAAATGTGCTCATCCACTCCACGTTTATAAAAAATTTGGTTGAATTCCGTCTAATGGTTTCAGAGGCAATGGTTTACAATCAATTTCCGCAGGTTAAAATTTGACCTTCTGAACCCTCTCCCTGGAGCGGAGCCAAATCTAAATGGCCTCTTGCACTCCGCAATCATATGGGTAACTCAGAGATAAAATTTGGTTGAGTTTTATCTAACGATTTCAGAGGAGTTGCATTACAATCAATTTCATGACCTTTTGACCCCATCCCCTACCCCCTGGGGCGGGGCCAAATGTAAATGTTCTCATCAACTCCACATTGATATGGGTAACTGGCATACTATATTTGGTTTAATTCCGTCCAACAGTGTCGGAGGAGTTACATTACAATCATTTTTTTACCTTTTAACCCCACCCACCCCTGGGGAAGGGATCAAATATAAATGTGCTCATGTACTCCACATTCATATCGGTAACCCACAGACCAAATTTTTGGAGGAGATGGGGTAAAATCAATTTTCGTAGGTTAAAATTTGACCTTTTGACCCTTCCCCACCCCCTGGGGGCGGAGCCAAATCTAAATGCCCTCTTGCACTCTGCAATCATATGGGTAACCCAGATATCAAATTTGGTTGAGTTGCGTCTAACTATTTCAGAGGAGTTGCGTTACAACTGATTTGACCTTTTAACCCATGCCACGTCCCCCTGGGGGTGGAGCCAAATCCGAATATCGTCTTGCAAAGCAGAATCATATGGGTAACCCACATACCAAATTTTATTTAACTCCACCCAATGGTTTTGGAGGAAATAGCGTGATGGACAGACGGACGGAGGTGATTACAATATATGCCCGACGTTTTTTTAAAACATGGGTATAATAATATATAAAGCCATATTAAGAAATTGGAAGAAAATTGCTGGTAGACAAATAAGTACAACTGGAAGCATAATGCTGAATGTTGTAGCGTTTTTAGTTATATATCACTATGATAACGCAGTGTACTGGGCAAATACTGGGCCTTATTATCCATATATGTTCCAGTGCGAGCCCAGTAACCTGTGTTGTCAGGTTAGTACATGTTGGTACAACTGCTATCTCATTAAGTCTCACACTAATTTCCAACAAAACCTGGATTAACCCTCTAGATATACAATCAGACTTGCAGGCTTATCAGAAACATATCACAGACTTGTGTTTCCACATGGTGATGATAGGAACAACCAGAGGAGAAATGAGATTAGCTTGATACCCAGAGGAAGCCCATCTTCGTTCCCGCTCTGTATACCACAAAATATGTGATAATCTCACCATACCCATTCATCATACATGTTTGTGTACATAAGTATTTAGGCCCACATATGTACATACAGGTCAGACTAGTCTCACTGAATTTTGAATTTAATAACTTAATTCTGTCAAGGTGATAGTTATTTTTCCACATAATTTGCTCGAGTTATGCTCTTGGAGATTATGATGATCCTGAACCATTTAGTTTCTGGGAAATAATGTATTCTAGCCTAAATGGAATTGAACAGATCATATTCAGAATAGCTTAATATGCTCCTATTAACTCAAAGACAAGTTCGTGGTCAGTTAATCTCTGCCAAAATAGAATTATGAGCTTGGTTAACGTAAAAGTTGTGACTCGTGTGTAATTATAACTTATGTCAGGCTAAATGAACTCGAACTAAAGTCAGCATATACCATACCTTAATACTATCAAGTTCATGTTCCATTTGGAGAATATCTGGTCCAGGTTTCTTCATATGTCTTGTTTAATTATTGCCCAGTGATAAGATGCATATTTGTATGTGCATATGTATCTCTCAGGGATTTCCTGTGTTAAGCCGGCGTTTATGCCATATAAATCCTGTGCATAGACAGTTCTAAAACTCTGTCCTAGATGAGGTGTACACATCTCACATATCACTGAACCTATATAGGATGAAAGTGAGGTTTTGCACATTTTGTCCACATAGAATTATATAGATATGGTCGATAGTAAATGTTCCAAAGTTTTCGCATGAAGCGCACGTGCACACATGATGCTCACAAGCATGCATTATAAACGCATACACAAACCCTATACTAGTTATAGACGTATGACCTAAATGTGTACATTTTCATCTACGTTTGCATTTATTTTCAGATGGTCTGGACCTGATTCTGATGCCTGGGCTAGGTTTCACAACCACATCTGGCGATAGATTAGGCAGAGGAAGGGGATACTACGATGCATACCTAGCTAAGTGTCACAAACACGGCTTTAAACCAAAAACTATAGCACTAGCATTCCACGAGCAGTTTGTTGACTTCATACCCACAGGCGAGGATGATATTCCTATGGATGTTGTACTGGGGCCTGACAATATTAACACCTTCCACTGTTGATTCCGCAATGATATATATATATAACATCAATTATTGGTGCCTTCGTTGAATGTGTAGAAGGTAAATGTAATTGGCAATTCATGACGAATGTAAATGTTTATGAAAATGTGTGTGATTGATATGTAATTATCAAGTCTAATTTTTCATATCTTTATCTCTGTCTTTATAGTTTTATGTCATTCTAAGTAGCAGGATAGGCCTTATTCTGTTTCATTAGAGGTGTCAACGCTGAGGTCTCATTTCTAAGTATGGCCCTCCCATTTCTAGCAATGCTCTTCCCACTTTATACCTGCATTTCAAATGATTTTAACACTGAACCATGAATCGCCTGAATCTCAATTTCAAGCTAACTATACCGGTAAGCTTTTGAACCGTTTGAAACAGATTTGACCGTGAGTCTATTAGTTTCAACTTATTCAACAAATAATGTTTATTAATGTGTACCTTTGTCAGACATACAATTCAGACACTTAGTGTTGAACATCTGCATCTTCATGATCGACTCACTGCCCAGATATCGCCCAGCATCAGCCCAGTAAGCTGTGTTATCAAGGTGTCACATCATTTGATTTTGATGTCAAATGTCAAGTTATGTACTTGGGACTATGACGTCAGATACTTGAGCAAGAGTTCAGATATGTGGTTAGGCCTGTATTTTCAAAGTGAGCCATACATGTTTGTACATGCATGTTCTGATGGGATGGACAGTGAAAATGAACTTTAGATGGACTGAGACGTGATTTTAAAATATTCAACAGAGTAGTCTTCCCCATATTGATAATTTAAGATTCTTACAATTATGTATCAGTTACGCTAAAATATGTCCCTCTGTCAGAAAATCTGTAGCAATGCTGCTGCTGTATCAGCACTTCTGGCAATGCTCTGATGAAGTGATGGAGACCGCATACTCATCACAATCGAACAGCTGGTTTTTGCACAGTATTTATCAAGTCCGTGTGGGCCTGCTTGCCCCTCCAAGCTCTAGAAGTGTTCTTTTCTAGCTATGCTATGCTCATTTCTAGATAAGCTCCGCCCATTTTGTATGTGTGTTGGAATCAATTTTGAACCCTGAATTACCAGAATCCCAATTTCAAGGTAACTATATAGATAAACTGTTTAGTATTTTGAAATTAATTTGACTGGCAGGCTGTGGGTGGGGGTGGGTGATGGTGTTGTTGGTGACTATGGCTGCAACAGCTCCCAGTCAGATTAGTTTATGTAGGATTAATGTATTCTGCGACTGTAGTAGTAGAAACATCCTACAGCTGCAATCGGTCCTTTTTCGCTTTTGCCCACTGTGTCTTGTCCTCAGCCGAAATCATTAGCTTCCTCAGGTCCATTCTTGACTTGAGTGTACGGAGTCCTGCTTTCTTGAGGTCACCTCATAGCATGCTTAGCAGATTTATGCAATGACATCCTCTCCTGGTTTTGTATTTTCTGGCTCCGAGTAGGGCAAATTCCAAGGCTCTGTGCTGTTGTCCCTTCTGGCATACTTAGCGCATGGCCAAACATGGACCATCTTTTCTGGGCGACTTTTACTGACAGCAGCGACGTATTACACATCTTGTATAGTGCATCGTTGGAAATTATACTTTCTGGCCATCGGTGTCCAGTGATGGTGGGTGTTGATCTTGTGGAATTTTCCCACATGGATTTCAATGCAGCAGCAAGGTAACAGGTGAAAAGCACCGGAGATAGACCATCTCCCAGTGGGGAGCCGATTGATGTCTCAAACTCTACAGACTTCACTGACTTGACTCTTTGGCTCAGCTTGGTGTCTGCAAGCAGTAGTCTCACTAGTCGTAGCTCATCTTCATTGCAACTGGCCTGGCGTAGTACATATAGGACATTTGAGTGTTTAATTGTGTCGAAGGCTCGTGACATGACAATGCCCATTTTGTGGAAACCCCAGTGTTTGGACATGACTACCGACACAAGCATGCATTGAGTCCATACAATGTCTGCACAGCTGCGTCCATGTTTGAACTCAATTTGACATGATCTGGTGAAGTCATCAATCTTGCCTCAGATGTGGCATAGAGTAACATTGGATCGGATTTTCTGTTTGCTGTTGAGGAGCACAATGGACCACAGATTGGCTGGGGGTGGGGACAGGTGGCTTTTTTGGCTTGGGTAGTTTGATAAGGGTGCCTTGGCCCACAGCGTCGATGGGAAGGTGGTGCATAAAAGCTGAATTGATTAGGTTCATGATCAGTTTTGAGATAATGTCACTTGTATATTTGAATAATTCATTGCTCATGCCATCATGGTCCAGATGCACGTCCATTTTTCAGGGCTTTAAGTGCTTTCTCAACTTCTGCTGTTTTAATTGGTGTCAATAATGGCCTGGAGTCTCCTGAGAATGGGTGCAAGGGCTCATTATCGTGGTCAGTGAACTGAACCATTCTCGAATTGCCTCCGCTTTTCCCTGGTCAGTCCCGATAAACTGTCCTTCAGAGTTGTGTACAGTGAGTGGTGGTGTGTAGTCAGTCAAATTAGTTTCAAAATACTCAACTGAATATTTCTTTAATTGTACAGGTTTCTGTCCAGGATGAAATTAGTGCAAGACATTTTTATGGAAATTTTACAAAGTCCCTTGAAATAAAGGTTAATTTCAACAAAATGTGTGAAAAGTGGTGGTTAAAAAAGATAGTTTAGTCCTTAGTGCTGGTTAAAATTGTTGAGTGGTGGCTAATCCCGACCAGTGTGGGCAGAACCCTCATTGTAAATCCAAGACATACAATTCGTACACTTGATATACTTTTCCAGCTTCCTGACTGAGTTATAATATGCCATTAGTACTCATGCTGATAGTGGCATCAGCCTATGTATGATGTCATTGATTGTGACGTCATATAATTGAGTGACAGATCAGATTCATCTATTGGCCAAACAGTATTAATCAAAACTAAAGGCCTTTCTCACATAGACGTGGAGTTCATCTAATACTACCCTGGTAATGCAGGTTATTGGCCCAGTAATCTGCGTGATCAGGGTAAGCTCTCTTGTCACATAAACTTGAGATTAATAATTTTTAAATAAATTATTAACAGTGTTTATCTTTTCAGACCTTTTTTTAATTAAATTTAAGTTAACAGATTTTTTTTATTCGTTTTATCTTACACATATGTACAATGCCTTCTTGGTCTTCCATCAAGTCAATGATTATAAATAATGTGTGTGTGTGTGCGTGTGTGCGTGCGTGCGTGCGTGCGTGCGTGCGTGCGTGCGTGCGTGCGCGCGCGCGCGTGTGTGTGTGTGCGCGTGCGTATGTGCATGCGCGCATGCGTGTATGCGTAATGTGCACTTAGAAAATTCGTAAAACTTTGTGAATGAGAGCAGGTTTGTTCCACCAGGTCAATATTGAAATCATCCATGAGGTAGACTGTTTTGTTTTCTTTTTTAATATCATCTATGGTTGCTCCTAATAGGTCAATACATTTTCTTTTGTCGTTGTTTGGCGCACTATAGACAGTGCCTATTATTTTATTTTTACCTTTTTCCGTTGTGTTTTCTATAAACAATGATTCAAAGTTTATGTCCAGATTTATGTCCAGATTTATGTCCAGAATGGAAAGATCCTCACACTCATTGTACTAATCATAATCATAATCATAACACGTACAGTTTTGTAGGCCATTGTATCCTATTATCAGCTAATTTAATAAATCTCATGATGAGCTACATTATCTGATTGTCATTTTTTGATTACATGGTTTGTCTAGAGTTCGATAATTATAGTATTCTGGATGTTGGATAAATACTTTATCGAGTCTGGCTTTAAAACTATTTAGAGATGGAGCTTCAAAAACTTCAGGCGTCAGGGAGTCCAGCAGTCTACAACACAGTTAGAGAAAAAGCTTTGTCTGAGTGATGTATTTGCTCTTGGTTTTAGTAATGTAAATTTATGACCTCTAGTTCTCTTTCTTGGACGGGTAATTAGAAGTTTCCTAGAGTCCACGGTATACAGGTTATGCATGTACTTATAGACATTTATAAGATCTGCCACTGCCCATTATTTCGGAAGAGGTGAGGTTGCCTGCTAAAAATCTTTTTCGTCGCAAAGTACCAAACCAGATTGGACTTTCTACAGAGCATATCATTCACAGCCTTGCTGAGCTGATGCCAGTCCTGTGTGCTCTTTATAATTCCATCCTCCAGTTAAAACATGTTACTGCGATTTTTAAGGTGGGAACCTTAAGGCCGATACTGAAGAAGGCAAAGTCCAAGCACGTTCTGTGAAGTTACCATGGCATTATGGTGTGTTACAATGTCAGGAAATTTCTGGAGGTCATTATACTGACCAGACTTTTCTTTGACCCTGTTCAGAGTAAGCGCCAAACCGGTTTTACAGAGGGTGCCATGCAGTTACCTGTTTACTTCTCATCTTCTCAACACTGAACTACAAGGTCTTGTAGCGTGGACCGCTTAGTCGGGTATGAACCAACCCGGGGTAGCCGGGTACGAAATGACCCAGACCGAGTTGATCCGAGACATGGCCCTATTGGTTCTATAAGTCAGTGCATATAGCCACGTATTGAGAGTTTCAAAAAATAGAGTGTGCACCACTAAGAGGTAGCTCACTCACTTTATGCTGAGAGCATGGGGAATGGCATTATAATGATTTAATTATCAGCTGGGGGTGGTGGGGGGCCTTAATAAATCAAAGAGAAGGTTCCCACTCGCGAACTTCTGGGAACTTCTAGAAGCCTATGCGCCGTTTCAGCCAGTAACATCCAAACAGTATGTGATATGAGTGGCCTGTACTGATGTCTTGATGAACCTGCCGTACTATGCCTATCAGTGGAGACCAGAAAGCACCTATCTAGTGCATCATGTTTTAGCTTTCGTTCAGCCATTGCGAGCATTGCCTTCTGGCGTCACCAGTGAGCTAGGTGACCCAGACCGTCTTGTGCTTTAGCAAGCAGGCTTGGGTACAAGTGCAGGGTATTGCATTTAAATGCAAATGCAAATGTTTGCAACTTATTCAAATACAAGTGCAAGTGCAAATGCAAATGCATTTACAAATGCATTTGAATATGTGGACACACCTCTGGTACTGAAATTCGGAAACACCGTATTATGCATCTCTCAACTATGCATCTGCTGTGAGTGAGTATCTTTGGGAAAACATTTTGTAACAAAATCATGTGGTGGGTTCTAACGTATGAGAAATGATTTGACTGTAGTTTTTTTTAGTAATCACTGTTGGACATTAAAATAATCCATTTCTTTTAGATTTACAGATTATTAAAGCATGATAAACAACATTACATACTATAGAATATGAATAATAGAATAACATATTATTATTATTATTATTATTATTATTATTAACCCAGGAATGGCCAAACTGGCCAAACACGGCTTCTGTATTGATCTTAAAGAATGTTAATTTGCAGACCAAGAAAATAATATTTTTGAAATTTTACCACTGGAATGACTGGCTGGCTTATCGAACTAGTCATTGCAGTGTAAAATTTTCAAAAATAGTCATTTTGTCTGCAAATGGAACCTTTCTATGAAAGAAATAATACTTATTTCACCTTTAAGGGGTAACCATTAGAGAATTTAATTTTCAGATTTGGTTTGACTATTTTGAAAGTAATTTCACTGATCGCTATTGTGTCCATGGAAACAACATGTGCCAGTCAAATTACTTTCAAAAGAATTATCAAATATAATGTTGAATATCTGGAAAGTACTGTGCCTATGGCAGCAACAGGTTCCAGTTAAATTACATTCAAAATACAGATGTAATCAAAGGTTTCCAGTCAAATTTGTTTCAAAATATTCATCAGCTTGTTCAATACTGAATTAAGATTCTCGCATTTCTGGATTCAAATATTTAAATGTTAACTTAATTCTTATGGCTGAGATAACACATGACTGAGTATGTGTGTATAGTTAGACTGAATGACAAGTGCTTCTAATCACAATGGGTGGACAGTAAACTAACCCATGTCATGCAGAACTATCAGCATCTATTATTTATTGATCTTGGTAAATGTCTATTTGCATTCCAAGAAGATAATCTTTGAAGATTTACCACTGGAATGACTGTAATATCAGTCATAAATTTTCAAAAATTTTCTTCTCTTGTAAGGCAAATGGACATTCAAAAGGCCAATCTTCACAAATTTATAAAGGATTATGAGATTTCTGAATGAATGGAGTTAACAACACAATACCCTATTCATAGTTTGAGCAACCAGAGATATATTACTAAGCTCGCTCTAATTACTTTGAAAGGATCTTGTGAAAAAAATATAGCAAGTACTTGTTGAACAGATTGTACAGTCAAAAGTGCTCTACTGACCACATGTATTTTGGGGCCACAAGCTTGCGGTTCTTTCAAAATATACATGATCTTGCACATATATATTTTTGACTGAGAGCTACATGTTAAGAAATTCAGAGTAAAATATGTTAATAAATCACAGAGAATAAAATTTCTAATTTCTAGCAACAGAAATGCCATTTTTTATAATTTAAAAAATAATTTGGTTGAATATTTTGAAATTAATTTGACTGGGTGCTATGGCTGCTATTTACAAGAGCAGCAGCTAGGCTCCATCCTATTTTGAAAGAAATGCAAAATGAAAAAAGTAGTGCCTTTCAAACAAACTCAAATGCATTTGAAAACTCAAATGTAAATGCAACCCTTTTTATGCAAATGCAAATACATGAGATTCAAATGCAAGTGCATAATGCTTTGCAAATGCAAATGCGTCAGAAATTTCATAAATGCATTTAAATGCAAATGCAAGTGAAAATGCATTCAAATGCAAATTCATTTGCATTTGTACCCAAGCCTGTAAGCAAGTGGAGGCAATTTCATCCAGCACCAAGTTTTGTGTGCATTCATTCAGCCGTAAATTTACACTGTGTAAATCAATGAGAAGGTTCTCGCCAACTTCTGAGAACTTCTAGAAGCCTACGCGCCATTTCAGCCAGTAACATCCAAAACAGTATGTGATACGAGTGGCCTGTACTGATGTCTCGCTGAACCTGCCGTACTACGCCTATCAGTGGAGACCAGAAAGCACCTATCTAGTGCATCATGTTTTAGCTTTCGTTCAGCCATTGCGACCCAGACCATCTTGTGCTGTAAAACCATTATCCAGCCTCTTTAGCAAGTGGAGGCAATTTCATCCAACACCCAAGTTTCGTGTGCATTCATCCGGCCGTATATTTACACTGCAAATAACTAATGTTTAGTTGGTGCAAGTGATTAGGAAGCGCCAACAGTTATATATATATTCACTTGATTCACCAATAGACGCCAACATGAAGGTTCACCAATTCGGCAATTCACCACCACCAATCCGGCAATTTTCCAGTTCACCAATTTGGCCATTCACCAACCTTCTGTGGCCATACACCAAGTGGCCATTTGTGGCCTGAATGCGCTGATCACTAACAGACGCCAACATGGAGTGGCCAGATGTGGCCTGAATGCGCTGATGAGTAATAGGCGCCACCAAGCATTGTTCTTGTGAGAATAGACATTGCGCTGATGATTAATATGCGCCATTTTTATGTAGTATGGTTATATTATTTCCAATAAGCACTGATTACAAGTAGGTGCAATAGGTCCGTCTGACCTAATTGTATTATATAACCTTGTGATACGGCAAGCACGGTTTTTAGAAGGTTACTAGTTTTTCATAATTATTATTTTAGTCCAGTAAGAAATGACAATGGACCCGGACATTTTAAGTAACAACCAGATTTTTGCCCAGAACTCTTCCATTCTATCTAAATTAAGACCACAAAAAATTCCCCATGAATCCCAATCGGGGAAAATGCTTTTTAGCAAAAATTCAAAATGGCTGAAAGTTATACATTTCTAGATAGTTCAGTTACTATATAAGCTAGAGTGGCGATTAAAACCTCTAAAGTTAATGTTTTGGGGTCAAGGAATTGAATTCTGATATTATTTCTACAGAATAACACATGCTAATTATGGTAATTTATTCAAAATGGCGGGAAAACGTCAAAATGGCCGAAAATTATACATTTCTACATAGTTCATTTACCATATAAGCTAGAGTGGTGATTGAAGCCTCTAAAGTTAATGTTTTGGGGTCATGGAATTGAATTCTGATATTATTTTTACAGAATAACACATGCTTATTATGGTAATTTATTCAAAATGGCGGAAAAACGTCAAAATGGCTGAAAATTGGACATTTCTAGATAGTTCAGTTACCATATAAGCTAGAGTGGCGATTGAAGCCTCTAAAGTTAATGTTTTGGGGTCAAGGAATTGAATTCTGATATTATTTTTACAGAATAACACATGCTTATTATGGTAATTTATTCATCATAATTCACCTGTCAGGATGGCAGATATAACTAAAATTATGCATGGTGCATAGTCAGCAAATTATGGCTGGCTCCACCAAGTAATATTCTGCTAAACTTCAATGTGAGAATTTATACATTGCCTCTCGCATTTGCAGTGTATGCTGCATGGAATTCCTCTCTTGACACAAGTACAAGATACACAACGCTCGCTCTTACAGAAGCATCTGATCTGTGCCAATATATCTGCTGGTGCTGCTGCTTTATCAGTGATTACCGGCACTACGGCATCACCTTCAATCTTGTATCCAAACTCTTCCTTTTGGAGAATCGTTTGAAGATGACGCCATGTGCTTACTTGGTGATGTACACGTAGCGAGTGATAGTGCATAGCTCTGCTGGTAGGTGGTATTCTCTCAAAAGGTACATATTTGGATGATACCACATTTAAATAGCGCAGTTCATCGAGTCCTTCAGCATTGGTTCCCCCATGTACAAATTCTTTGCAAAATTTTCTCCTACCTTTAGAAGCACTTCTTTAGGTGTTTCTGTGTCACCAAAGACCAGCGCATCTGCGCGTAACTGATGTAATGACTGGAGCAATTTCATGAGCTTCAGTTTCCCCACGCCATACATTCCAAATGTTGTATCACAGCCTGACATAGCATGAGCAAATGGCAAACACATATACATCTCTCTCCCTAACACCTCCTTTGCAACTTTAATGACAATGGTATGTTGTCTGGTCTGCATATAAACATGTTTCCCATAATTTGTGTGGTGGATCAACATTATCAGAATGTCTGTATCATCAGCAACAACAACAACATTTTCGTTTTTGCCAATTCCATTGCCTTCTTAACTATGCAGACACCAGCATCACCCTCTTCACCAGCATGCTCTACATGGATGCCTGCCTTCTGAAGGTGCTGAGATAATAATTTGATCAAACCCGGCTTGTTCTTTTTGTTTCCAAGAAATGCCTTCTTGTCTCCAGGTATTGGTGTTTTCATCTCCACAACAACATCTGGGAACATTTTCTCTTTTCGCCGTCGCTTTTGTTCCTGATCTTTTGTTGTTGCCACTTCATAGCTGTCAAACTCTACCCAAAGAGGAAAACCATATGAAGAATAGGAGACAACAGAGGACACATATGCATAACAAACATCCTCCATAGTGCCAGTCTTGACCCAAACCAGTTTGTGCAAAAGAGCACATCCATCAAGCACTTTAGCTGCTGGTCCAACTGTCTCTGATGTGATTTCTGTATCCATCTCAAGTATACATTTAGTCATCCGCCTTATTTGCTTTCCTCATACTCCCGTCATCTTTGAACAGTGCAGGCGATACAGTTGCAAGTTCATGTGAAAACACATTTTTGTCAGGAGGGAAACCATTGACATATGACATGGACACAAATCGATGGTACAGCTCCTGTGATGACATTCGGACTTCATCACCAGATATTTTGAGGGGCTTTCGCATGGCAGCAAATGTTTTAGCTTGTTCTTCCCTCTTAAACTTTACATCGCCAAATTTCTTCTCATTCGGTTTTTCTTGAATTGTGGTCCCAATTTGTAGGGAATTATCTAGATTGACACGCTCATCAGCTACTACTCCAGTTGCAATGTTCCTGAGCTCACTATCTTGGCCAGATCTGAATGGGTTGTACCTTAAAAGGAATTGCTTGAAGTTTTCCATGTCTTCCGAATCCTTTCTAATGTTTCCTGGATGCATCTCTTTATGTTGTTCTGACCAGGACCCAGTAAACATACTGGTAAGGCAACGTAGAGCATCAGTGTACATAGCAACAACATGTGCAGTGAGTAACCAAATGTTTCTTGCAGAGTCTTTGTGGGTAATATTGATGAGTCCACCTACAGTCTTCCCTGATCTCATCAGTGATTGTTCTATGGTCATATCTGACCAGGTTCCACTCCAGAATCGGGTTTTCTGCATATTCTCCATTTTGTATTGGTTCTTCCAAACATTCACATAAATTCTGACAAATCTTGAAGATACAACCGACAAAAATTGCATAGTTGTTGTGACCTGCAGGAAAGGTAACATTCTCTCTATAGCCAAAAGATGAAACTTCCAGCAACCCATTCTTTCAGCTCTAATGAAAAGCATTGTAATTTCAACCATGCCCATAAACATTAGCCATAGCTTTGCCGTTCGGTTGGATTCGTGAGATTCTTTTTTTCTAATCACTTCTTCATGCTGCTGAATCAGATCTTTATTTGCAGTTATTTCATCCAAGCAGATTTCACCAGCTAATACGGAGCTGTAGAATGTTTTCAAACGTGACCAAATGTTATCACTTTCCACAGGTTCCTCATTAACAGTATATTGATCTTCACAACCACTACCTGGCATAGGAGTTGTGTGGAAATTGCTTTCACTATTCTGATTTCCATCTGACATATTGACCTGATGATGATCATCATCATTGTCAATCATGTCCATACAATCTGATGCTTCATTATCAGTGTCCATACGGCAGTCTACATCTACATTCTGAACACCACTGCTCGATTGTTCTGCTAGTTCTTCTGACAAGTCAGTGTCCACAGCATCGCTAACTTCGGGCTCAAACAATAATAGATGAAGTGCTGCATTTGTTGAAAGGCATGCTCTTAGCGTCTTGGTATAAGATTTGCCCTCCATCATTTTAGGTAATAAGTTTTTGGCATACACTGTACACCACAACTCTTCAATACCACTGTCCTCCATTAGTTTATACCCTGCACCAAGGAAAGACAAGTAAATGGAATCCTCCCAGCCGCAAGAACATGTTCTTAAATTCATTCTGATTGTCTTGCTTGATTTTGCAAGGACTCAAATACAATGGTTGGTCAAAGGTAAGTGTTGCACAGCACATTCCGACTTTCATGGCCTGCTGTTTTACATATACCATAGTACTATAAACAGCTTCATCTGTTGAAGGGTTCAAACTTACCATAGGGTTGAACACCACATTTGTGCAGCAGTACTCTCCTTTACTTATGTCGGACATGAACCCCTGCCAGGTTGGTGGACTCAGTGAAAGCCTACTCGATAACAGCCACAGGGTATCCATTATTTGACATTTACGTGTGGAAATGTCTGTAGTGCTAAGAGTTCATATCTTAACATCAGACATGCATAATTTCAAAGGACGCTTGTAGCATTTAATGATTGAACTGAAGTTCCCATCTTGCATTATATCTGCTGAAGAAGGATTCTGTCTAACAACTGGTTCTGGTGTACGCTCACATGAAGTCTCAGTTTGACATGCAATTATATCCATTACATGTATGGTATCATGCCCTGATTTGGTATCTTCATTATAGTCAAAGTTGTCAGCTACCCACTGACAGAAACCGCCCCCTTTGCCGACTTCAACTAGACCGGATATTAATGAATCCACTCGCTTTCCAACAGCTGCACTCTTCAAACTTCAGAATCTGAGTATACGATATACATAGACCTAAGGATGACAGAACATCAATGAGCACCCTTGATCGTGTTGTCTGCTTGATAAAGAGGCCAACTGATAACATGAGGTGATATGTATGATTATTGGCATGTTGCCTGCATGAGGATGTGGCACAATGAAGTTATCAGAAGTTGCTTCTTCATGTTGGCTGATTCACTTCTTGATTCTGAGAAAGGTTAGCAACAAGGGTGTGGAGTGAGTCTGGAATGGACTTTTCTAATTCACTCAATTCAAATTCTGATGGACTTGGATAAGTGTCATTATCATGTTCTATATTCAAGATATCTTCTCTAATTTTTGCACCTATCAGTTTTGTCTGTTTTAGGGTTTCTTCACTGGCTCCTAGGTTGTCTGCATCAATATATGACTGATGTAAAATGTTATCTGCAGCGGCTCTGAATGTAAGTGTGTTAATTTTCCCTTCATTTTGTGCAACGCATACACATTCACCAAACTGCTTCACAAGGTGACGTTTCAGATGCTTCTCTGTGTATGGCGGAACACCTTCTGGCAAGTGTGTTGCGAGCTGATCTCTCAGATCCTGAAGGGAGAATTGACCCTGCATTTGCTCTGTTTGTTGTAACCAGTAACACAACTTGTTGAAAGCACAATCATTAATTGTGTCAAGGTTTCTACAATTGACACATGTTATGTCAACACAATTCTCGCACCCTGGAACCACCTTTCCTAGCATAAATAATGTCATACAAGTTCGGTGATAATGAGCCTCTACTGCACGGAGATCTCCCGCAAAATGTATTTGTGCTTTTACATCTACTGCTAGATTGTCGTGGCTATTGTCACATTTTTTCATTAGTGACTCTTGGATAAGACTTCTTTTTTCTTTGCTTGATACAATCTCCACACTAGATATCTGAGATGCTTGGTCTGGATGGCGCTTGACATCCATCAAAGTCAAGTTCCTTTGTACATATCAAGCAATGTGTTGGATAATCAAAAGGCTTGCTTTTCGTTTTCAAACGTAGTGTAACACCAGAACAATCTGGATCACTGGAAGTTCTCTTTGGTTGTTTTCCTTTTGAATAATTTTTATAGCAATTTTCGTGAACATAGTTCTTCTCAGTGGAAGATGTTTTCAAATGTATGTCATCACCTCGTTTCAATGAAATTTCATTTAGGGTTTGTGTCCCTTTAGCACCAAGTTCTCTGCCTTTGACATGTATCTGTACATCTACATCGCAAATGATACAGGGCGTGTTCAGCCCGGCTATCACTGTTTAGCCAGCACAAGCTTCACATTCAAATTAGAAAGCCAAAACGGGTGAATAGAAAATAACACACAGGCTATAAGATCAACAATGCGAGAATGAAAAGAAATCAAAGGTCATACAGTGCAAATCGTGAAATTGGAGAAAGTACGAGCATGAAAAAAGAACAAGTGCAATCTGTACTTGATCCGAGCAAAATCCGAGTTTTACTTCGTCTCGCAACGAGACAGCACGGACAATAATACCGAAATATATCAAACATGCAATATAAACACGAGGGAAGGAAAGGGATATTAAATCAGGCGCAACCTGGAGTTCATATGGCATATATTCAACTTTTACTATGTCTAACATGCAGACGACAAACAAATTCAACCGTACTTAAATTGCCGATTTCTAAAACTACCCCGGAACCTATATTTCTCAAACGATATGTATTTAACAATATGATAAAAAGGGTGCAGAAAGCTATCCACTTGGCATTTGATCGTCTGACTCCAAATTTTGGAGACATGAATATGACTATGTGCACAACAATCAAGCAATGATTCATCGAGGTATGCCCAGTGAGATGTAAGTAAGCAAATTTTGAAAAATGCTGCCGAAAATGCTTCAAAAGGAGATTTTAGGTCGCTGTGACCTTGACCTTTGACATTTTCACGAAAAATGTGGTCATATGTTCGGAACCTAACTGCTAACCTCCCACCCAAATTTGGTTAAGATACTACCAGTAGAACCAGAGATCTGTTTTTAGAGGTCACCTCTTTGACCTTGAAATAACCTACTTTCCCCATGTGGGAATCGTGGGGAATTTTTTCTGAAGACACTATGGTATATATAGGCAACTTTGAAACATAAATTTGCTTGTTAGTTAAAATGTCCGGGTTCGACCAAAATCATGTCAATTCTTACTGGACTATTTATGTTAGGTTAAATAATTATTTTTATATATTCCTTAAACGTGCAGGCATTAAACCGTGCACTAAATAGCTACACTATTACAACACATGCTCTCTAAATACGGCAACAGTTTTTAACTAGAGTCGTCTCGCACGCCTATATGTCCCGAGATACGGCGACGAATCCTAACTAGTATTAAGCTCAGATATTTTGTTAGGATAGAGTAGATAGGGACGACTGATCGAATTATCGATTGCTGTTTATTGTAAAGCCTCTGTATCGGTCCTGCTGCTACACTACACAAGCCGGCTGACATTTCTATAATTGGTCACCAACTTTACGGCCTTTTAGATTCCTAGGGCAGCTGTCTCTTTTTACACCTCTTTAGCCTCTGGCCACCTAATTGTCTGGTAGTCCCCTCTGCCAGTTTGGTTAGACCAAACGAGAAGGGAATTTGAACTCGCACTTCGTCAACCCTCAGTAAAAACTGTGGATGACAGATGTTGGTTCTCCTGGATATCACGCATCTTGTGGAAATATAACTTACCATCAGCGCATGAGCTTCTAACAGCACCTCCTAGCAAAGAGGATTGGAAAAAACATTTTAGCCGTGCCATCATGCTATTCTGGTCTGAAAGCCTACAATGTCAAGCGAAAGAGCTTAGTTCACTGCGTTATCTGTCTGGGGGCCAATTAGACCTGTCAACAGTATCCCTAGTCTGGTCACCTCATAACACGAAGAAAACCACATATAAAGCTAGGATTTTAACTGGCACTCTACATCTACAGACGTCTAACAGCAATTAATCCAAATCAGTATTCGCGTGATCCAACGTGCCTGCTGTGCATGGATGCGTCTGAACCCCGAACACATTTCCTGCTTCAGTGCCATTTGATCGATCAGGCTCGTGTCCCACACTACATAAGGTTCTGTCAGATCCCCTCTAAACTTGGTGTCATTGATCCTACTCCAGACCTTATGGTTCAAGCTTTGCTGGACCCACTTTTCCTGATCCATCCATCTAACCCACTAATAGCCAGAGACTGGATATACTTCACATATTGTTTGATACTGCGACTGCTGAAGACTCGTGCTCCCCTGTCTATCTAGATAGACGACAACACAAACCACTGATATATAATTACACTGAAGCATTGGAATCCGGAAGCGACAGAGCGCCGTATTATGATGATGAAGATCTGACCATAGAGGCTTAGGCCTGCGGTCAGAAGGAACCTAAATAAACCAAAGTGAACACTTAGTCGCCTGTTCGGTGTGTGCCTTGAAGAGGTGGGATCTACATTATCAAGAAGAAGACTCCCTCTTATTCTTCTGTATACTAGATTTGGTAGTTACAAATATTCTAATCTTGCCTGGTAATTTAGATTTTTTTTAATTTGGGTACCATTTTCGTAGCTTGTCTCTGAATTTTTTCAAGTTTTTCTTCTTGTTTCAAGTGTTCCAAATTGGATACTGTATACTGAAGAAGAAGAGGCTTGGTGACTAGCATACTCCAGGTGGGAGCGGATTAATGTTGGATAAAGTGTCATTACTGAATATTATCCTTGATGCGCATGCTTATACAGTTATCATCATTGCTCCTATACTATGGAGGAGAGCTGTTTTAGTTGATTACCTTACCCACTGTATTATATCAATGTTTTGTGATAACCTTGTATAGCTTCTCTGTATATGCATACTAACACATGCAGAGCTCACAAACATTGTGACTAATCTGACAGGGAGTTGTTGCTGTCCGTACTCTCTCTTAGCCAAAGTATAACTATATTAGCCAATATTTCGCATGTCAACAATCCACCACCACCCGGCAACCCTAGCTGAGCTCCAGCTACTATTTATGTGTGCTGAAGTCAATTTATATACTTGAATACTGAATTTCCAGAATCTTAATTTCATTGGAAACTATAGAGGTGAGCTGATGAAAATTGTGAAGCTTCAAGGTAACTATAGAGGCAGGCTGATGAATATTTTGAAAACTGAATTACCTGGAAAATGTTGCTGCCTAGGCATCAACAGCTTTTAGTCAACTTAGTCTCAAGACACTCAACAGCTGGCCTATCTTAGTGCTTTTAATCTGAGACCATCCATCGCCACCAGGTAACTCTAGCTAAGCTCCACCTACTCTTTACGTGTGTTGGAATCGATTGTTATACAATCCATAATTTCTAGAATCTCAACATCAAAGTAATATCAAAGTAACTATAAGGTAGGCTGGTGAATATTTTTTAAAGATGGTTTGGATGGAAGCTTACACTGCCTAAGATAGCAACTGCTTACAGTCAAAATAGGTTTTGAGATGTTCAACAGCTGACCTGTGACTAATCTGACAGGGAGTTATTGCTGTCAATATTTTCTCTTAGCCAAATTATAACTAGTTTAGCCAATGCTTTGCAATGACAACGATCCATCACCACCAGGTAACCTTAGTTCAGCTCCACCTACTATTTACTCCTTCCTGTTTCATGTCTATTTTTAGAAAGTTGCCCAAGATTATCTTTGTTTTGTCTTGATTATTTTATTCACTGCATTATATCAACGTTATGCAATAGCTTGTATAGGTACTCTGTATATGTCATCTCCACCAGGTAACTCTAGCTAAGCTCCACCTAATAGTTTGCGTGTGCTGAAATCGATTTATATATTCTGAGTCTTCAGTTCCCAAAATCCCAATTTCAAAGTAACTATACAAGGAAGCTGGTGAATAATCTGAAAACTGGGTTTGTCTGGAAGCTGTTGTTGCCTAAGGCGGCAACAGCCTTCAGTCAGATTAGTATCGAGATATTCAACAGCTGGCCTACAGGCGTGTTTGGCATAAGCATTAACCCCATATTTCCACCATTGCTGCCATCAGACATCAATACAGCTACAGCGCCAAGATGAGGAAGCCACTCTGTAGTCCATTGACTACCTAGACCTGGGTGTCATCTATCCTCTCTTTTCTTTCTCCACTCTTCCCCTGCCAAACCCTAATGCCTGCCAAGTTCCCTTGCTCAACTTGTAGGAAACTCGTAAAAAAAGAACAACAGAGCACTATTATGCGATTTATGTAATATCTGAATTCACTTGAAATGCTCTAATCTCAAAATCCCTGACTACACCCATCTTGAAACCAATAACAAATCATGGTGGTGCATCAACTGCAGCAAATCACTGTTCCACTTTAATCACTATGACAATGGTACACACTGTATGCTTGCAATCCTAAATCCACATTGCAAATACAACCGTATGGAACACATTGACCAGCAAATTATAAACCCTTTTACACTAAATACATGCAAAACAAATGTGACTGACAACAGAACAGATCTAAACATAACGCCACCATCATGTGACGACAAAAACATTCAATGACAATTTAATAGTATCCAAGGAACAAGTCATCGTTTTCCTCTTACACGCCGACATATGATCACTCCTGAAGAACACTGACAGGTTAAACTGCCTTCTAGAACTGATTGCACATAAATTTGGAATTATTGGAATTACTTAGACATGACTAAAAGCAACTTCACCTACTAACGTTGTAGATATAAAAAAAGTACATGTTTATTGAAAAGCATAGAAAAGTTAGAAAGGGTGGTGGTGTAGGCATGTGCATCACGGATAATATTCAGTACACTGAGCGTGAGGATCTTTCTGTTCTGGGCCCAAATTTTGAATCATCGTTTATAGAAATCCCAACAGAAAAAGGTAAAAATAAAATAATAGGCATTATCTATTGCGCGCCAAAGTGACAAAAGAAAATTTATTGACCTATTAGGAGCAACATTAGATGATATTTAAAAAGAAAACAAAACAGTCTACCTCATGGGTGATTTCAATATTGACCTGATGGTACAAAGCGGCTCTCATTCACAAAGTTTTACAAATTTGCTAAAGGCACATTCCTTTTATCCAAACATAACTAAGCCGACCAGAAATACTGAGAGTTCGGCTAGATGGCTAGAACTATTGATAATATATTCGGTAATAATATCAGTTTCATCAACAAAGCACGTTCGGGAATTTTCGTAACAGACACATCAGATCACCTACCAATTTTTATCCTGGAAAAAAACCCCAGTCAAACTACAGTAGACCATTTAAAAACGGAAAAATTATGTGTAGATAAATGAGTCAGGTCAACATTGAAAAATTTTAAAGGCCATGTCTGGGGTAGACTGGAACCAAGTGATAGATATAGAGTAATGTGATGATGCCTACAATAAGCTCCACAACATATGCACTAACATCTTTGAGCACGGTGTTCCCCAGGAAAGAAAAGAAATGGGCCTTTCCATTTTTAGCTATTCCCTGCCCATCTCTAGCTAAGCTCCACCCACACCTCGCTCGTGTTCGGATCGATCGATCTCTGAACTCCCTGACTATCGATCTTAAGAAAACTACACAGGTAAGCTGTTGAATATTTTGAAACTAATTTCACTGGGTGCTGATGCTGCTTGCTGCCTAAGGCAGCAATAGCACCCAGTCAAATTAGTTTCAAAATATTCAACAGCATGTTTCTTAAATAGCAAAGAATTACAAAGACATACAAAGAACCTGACCGGGGGCAAACACATTGAGGTAGTCACAGCTAAAGTAGCAAGAGGCATGGGGGGTCATTCAAAGGCTAAAGCCATACCTAACACAAGCCACTATTAAAACCCTGTACTCCACACTGATCCTTCCTCAACTCACATACTGCAATGCCATCTGGACTAACACACAAAAAGGCAAATTAACAAAAATACAAAGCATGTAGAAAAATGCATTAAAATGTTCTCAAAAACAGCAAAGGGTCAAAACATCTTCAAAAACACAAAAACTTCTTAAACTCACAGACATGGGTAAGTCACAGATGATCAACATTGCCAGATCCTTTCATCACAAAATCCTACCTAAATCTATAACCCACAGCTTTGCAAACAGCATCGAAATCCACACATACAACACTAGGAACAAACATGATCTCCACATTAGATACACACGAACAGACACAGGAAAACACAGAATTTCAGTTGGTGCCATCAAAGCGTGGAATAACAGAGATAAACAAACACTAACACTAAAATCATACAAAGACATAATTAAAACTAGCATACTCAATACATACTAGATGTGGACAACCAACTAAACAGCTATCATTACATAATGACATGATAACCAAGATCACACACTTCCTGTATCATTGCCATAGCTACTACCATAACAACAACAGCAACAACAACAACAACAACAACTACTGCTGCTACTACTACTCCTACTACTACTACTCCTACTCCTACTACTACTACTACTACTACTACTACTACTACTACTACTACTACTACTACTACTACTACTACTACTACTACCACTACTACTACTACTACGACCACCACCACTACCACCACCACCACCACCACTACTACCACCACCACCACCACTACTACCACCACCACTACTACTACTATTACAGCTACTACAACTACCACCACCACTACTACTGCTACTACAACTACTACCACCACCACTCCGCCACCACCACCACTATTATTACTACTGCCACTGCTACTACTACTACTACTACTACTACTACTACTACTACTACTACTACTACTACTACTACTACTACTACTACAACATCATAATACACTATTACTGCTATCGCGACTACTGCTTCCTTCAAACGGACGCACCTCAACAAGTGCTACTACTGAATAGCAACCTACGGGTTGAGCTTTGGTAATTGGCATGCATGGCCCCTCCCCTTCCTTCTCCCCCTCCCACCCCACCCCCACCCACAAATGCAAATCTCTAAGCTCAATAACTAAAAGGCAAAAACATAGATGTATTGTATCGTTTGTTCTTTTTTCTTTTAGCTATGTCAACCTAGCTCAGTAGTATATTTGTACATTCACAAGTATATCTCACATTCTATGTTAAGCTGTGTATGTAATTGTATATGTATGTTTAATGTTAGGTGTCTGCCACCACTATAGGCAATACCTTCAGCGAACAACCTGTATTGAAAATATGTAAATTCGTATCCAAGAAGCAAATAAATAATATTGAATCTTGAATCTTGCATCTTGGGTCTACATAAATCTCCATCATTTGTAAGGATGTTATTGGATCTAGTCCGTTCTATCCATCTTATAATTTCTACCATTTTCCATTTTTTATAATCACATAGTTACATAGTCCTCTTCTGCTTGTTAGGCTATGCAGCCTGTAGCAGGTCTGCACTACAGCGGTCGAGGCCACACACAATAGATTCCCCGATCATGCCCGTCCGTTTCTGCCATTTAGTAGCCGCCATCAACAGGTTGATTATTATGCTACAGTAGCATAATAATCAACCTGTTGGTAGTGGATATTCAGTCTCTGTGGAAGACCTACATTAATCCACGACTGTTGTGTGGATCGGAGATCTCTAAACTGGAGAACAAGAACATCTACAAGTTAGCATTATTTCAAAAGAGGCAGATGTGGCGGTTCCAAAATCTCCCAGATTCGACAGCTGGTATAGCAGTGCTATTTCTTATTGGTATGTTCCCATTTGAGGCAGAAATAGATAAAAGGGATCTGACTCTACTCCGAAACTGCTTACAAGATCAAGACAGTATAGAGTATCAAGTGGCCTTCCATCAGTTTGCCATCAAATCTGCAACGTCAGACAGCTGGCTTGTGTACATAAACAGAATCCTAGACAAATACAGCCTACCAACAGCACAAAAACTGCTTAATATTCCACCAACAAGATCAGAGTGGAAAAGAACAGTGAGAAGGGCAGTTCGTGCACACCGGAGAGAGAAGCATCAGAAAGAGATGAGAGAGCATCAATATTGCACCATTCGGTGCATGCCCCCAGATACATTAGATAATGAACATGTCGCATATGTGTGGACCAGTTCCCTGGATTCAGTCCCGGGAAACGGTGAAGGCTAGGGTGACGGTAAAGTCAATGTGCGGAGTCTTACACTCCCAAACTCACGAGGTAAGATGTGGCAGATCATAGCCAGTGTGCAGACTGTGCAATGTAGAGGTCGAGAACAGAGAGCGCTTTCTGTTAAAGTGTGAAAGACTGAATGATGTTTACAGTTCTCACATGGCTAGACTAGAAGAGCTACTAAGAGAATATGAGACAGATGACCTGTTGGAAGAAATAGACAGCGTAATGCAAATACTGCTTGACGTAGCCCATGAAAATCTCCCCTTATGTGTACTGGCAAGGGGTTTGGTTGAGAGGATTGGCAGAGACATGATTTATTTACTATATACGCGACGGCTGTTCTGTAGCTCGCGGGGTAGCCTTGGGCCATTCTGGTGTCTGTTGTCGACTCGCCGCTCCGCATGTGCATCGTGCAAGTGATGAAGTTGGTTAGCTCCCGGTCTCGGGGTTACGGATCCGGTGCGACACTGCCCTATGGGTAACAAAGACCAGCTCCTAAAGCCGGTGGAACTCAATCGTTCCAGTGGGGCCGTGCGACCATCGTTGCGAACATTAAACACTACAGTCTCATCCCATGAGTTGGTGTCACCGGTATGCCTGTCCATAGCAATTTTGAGATCTATGGACTTACAAGATTTGATGGTGACCTAACCTAAATAAGCTTATACAATTAATTTACCTAAAACAGACCGTCAAGCTTGCTAGATACAATGAGCATTCGAAAATACAAGACATAGAGACAGGCTGATGAACTTTTAAATGTGGGACCACCGGAGGTACCACACAGACTCGCAGGTCCGCAGAGGTACCCCTGTAAAGGAGGCTCCCGCATACGAGATCACTAATTAACTTAATATATGTTATTATACCTCTAAGCTGAAAAGGAAAAAGGAAAATATCCTTTTTTTGTGGCGAGAGCCTATGTGCCTCGCGCGGGCATTACTTCTGATGCTGTATTTCTTGGTGAGAAGTGGTAGCCTCACGCGGGCCGCCATCACTGGATCCTTGCGAGAGGCAAGTGCCTCGCGCGGGCCTCCGTCACAGGAAAATGCTACCACCGCTTAAAGCTGTGGTTATATTCAACCAACGAGCTGTAAAGAAAAGACCATCCTAGTGAAACTATAACTAAAATGTTGCGTGCTGTTTTACGTGAAGACGGGACGAACGATTCCCGAGTGATTCCCACGTCACCGTCTTATGTCAGTCCAAGATACTGAATTAGTTGGTGCCACTTGTATTTCTGGGGCCTTCTGCTATGCTTAACCTATCAGTTAGGTTTTTAAAGACAAGAACTATTTTAGGCCGCAAATGGTGGGGTTTCCTACCTATCTTTGAACATGGCTCCCGTGAGAAGCCTTGGAAATCATCCACCTCCGAGGACAGCACGTGTACATGTTACTAGGTAAGACATCCGAGATTGGTGAGAATCCGGATGCAAAACTTCGCAACAACATAAAACGTCACAGGACAATGGCTACTTTTCACATAAGCATTTTTAAGCAACTGAGTCATAGTTACAGTGGGGGTTGGAGAGACGAATATCCACCGTGAATGTCCTTCCCGAAAGGGCATGGCAGATTCCAACATCTTGCCCAGACATTCCTACAGAATTCAGTGGAGATGCACATCTCGCCCGTCACCAAGTCTTACAGAGCTAACTTTTGACCTGATGTTATACACAAGTTGCCCAATATGCACTGCGGTGCGGGAAAGATCTTCTAAGGGATGTAAAAGATCGATGGTTAAAATATGTTTTCGCAGTGCTTCCTACATTGGCATGGATAATTAACTACTAGGTATCAAAAGATACACGGGAGGTGTGTGTGACACCACACCTTGCCCATCACCGCTCAGAAACCTCCAATATTTTCCTAGGGTCGGATCAGTCCATGTTGCGGATAGGGATATCCAAACAATTAAGAAGCCATAAGGCTTAGTGGAACATGAAGAGAGACAATAACTGTATAAATATGAGGCCCTATAGGTATATTGGCCAATTTTACACAACCTTGCCAGAGTGCGGGGCTATATTACTGCAACAACCGGAAAAGAGGCGTACACTATATGTCTCCAAACGAAGAAATTTTCTCTAATCATATTAAACCTATCCTATTGAGCTGAATAGTCAGGTTTAGTCGGTAACATGCCGAGCTAAACAAAGTTATAGCACGGGCAGCGACATTAGTGAAATGTGTTGGTGGCGGGAGAAAATGATGCGTATATAATGTTGCTGTATAGTATTTCCTAAATGCTCTGCGGTCCTAAGTTTTCTACAAATAAACAAAACATATCAACGTGTGGCTACTAGGCATATACTAAACTAACCAAATACAAAAAAAACCAATGTGAAATGATCAGAATAATAATAGTAATACAGATTGATAGACCTATTATGGTGCGGTTAGTGAAAACACCTTACAGTAAACTAAAAATAACTATGAACAGATAAAGAAATTATAACTAGAGGTCCTAAGACCGTTACAGTGCCTTTTAGTCATTGGGACCATTTACAAAGATAAAATACATTCATTACTGTTGTAATTAACAAATGAATTGAGAATGTTACCTAAAGTTACTTGAATACTCGGTAGCCATTCTTAAGGACGGGCTATCGTGTTGCTAAAATTGATACGTCACCTGCGGTGGGTGGGAAACTGCTGCTGTACCACAGGAGAGAAACTGACCGAAACAGATGTCAATTCTTAATAACTGAATTGTCCGTGGGTACTGCAAGCAGATCCCGACTGTTCGGCCCCTGGCCGAGGATGTTCCTGATTTACTGAAATCGTCCCTTTTTATCCCCGCCCCCTCCCCCGGTCTGGAACACGGTGGGGGGTGGGGGTGGGGGGGGGGGAATATAGCGATCAGCATGTCTGTCCGTCCGTCTGTACCCATCTTGTCAACACAACTCCTGCTAGAGGTCTCAATGGATTAACTTAAAATTGTGTCCACCTTATCAGTATCATGTGCGGATGTGCATGTGCTTTTTTCGCGTCTGAAATATTGTTCATTACAGAGTTATCTCCCTTTATATATCTTAAAGCCGATACATAAACTGCATTGCCAATCATTTCTTGTCAACGCAACTCCTGCTAGAGGTCTCAATGGATTAACTTAAACTTTTGTCCACATTATCAGTATCATGAGCGGATGTGCATGTGCTTTTTTGCATCAGAAATATTATTCATTACAGAGTTATCCCCCTTTATATATCTTAAAGCCGATACATAAACTGCATTGCGTTCATTTCTTGTCAACACAACTCCTCTTACAGTTTAGCTCCGATTCCTTTGAAAATTGCTACGTGTTATCATTACGACGTGAAGGTGTTCTTGTGCTATCCGTATGCCTGTACGTCCATCCGTCTGTCCAAAATGTATGTATGTCTGTCTGTCACTCCATCCATCTCTGACAATCATTTCTTGTCAACGCAACTCCTCCTAGAGGTCTCAATGGATTAACTTTACCTTTTGTCCACATTATCAGTATCATGTGTTATCCATATACCTGTACGTCCATCCATCTGTCCAAAATGTATGTATGTCCGTCTGTCACTCCATCCATCTCTGACACTCATTTCTTGTCAACGCAACTCCTCCTAGAGGTCTCAATGGATTAACTTTACCTTTTGTCCACATTATCACTATCATGTGAAGATGTGCATGTGCTTTTTTCATGCCCAAAAAATTATTCATTAGAGTTATCACCCTTAACTCATACAGTTTAGCTGCGATTCTTTTGAAACTTGGTAAGTGTTATCATTACGACATGGAGATGTGCATGTGCTATCCGTATACTTGTACATCCATCCATCTGTCCAAAATGTATGTTCGTCTGTCGGTCCATCCTTGTCAATGCAACTCCTACAGTTTGGTTACAATTCTTTTGAAACATGGTAAATCTAGTCATTACCATCCGAAGATGTGCACGCGCTTTTTTGCGGCCAGAAAATTATTCATTACAGCGTTATCTGCCTTTAAATACCTTTAAGGCGATATATAAACTGCAGTACCAATCATTTCTTGTCAACACAACTACTACAATTTAGCTGTGATTCTATTGAAACTTAGTAAGGATTCTCATTACCACTTGAAGATGTGCATGTGCTATCCGTATGCCTGTACATCCACGCGTCTGTATAGAATTTATGTGTGTCAGTCTGTCGGTCCGTCCATCTCTGGCAATCATTTCAAGATGTCAACACAACTATAGTTTAGCTACGATGTATGTTTATCTGAAATGTTGCGATCCGGGGAGGGGGGGGGGGGTGAGAATATGCCGTCTTTTGATGGCTCTTGTTATACTCGCTGAAACGTCAGGACTGGCTGCCTCAACCAATCAAAATTAGCTGAACCAACCAATCAGCGTCCTAGAAACTCGTGACGTGTACACGATTATCTAATTATTGCAATATATATAGATGCGTGCTATGACGTCAGGGGTCACGTGTACACAAAGCACTTATTATCTAGATATACGTATATATATACGTATTTACGACAGTATTTCTATATTACGAGTATATTTTGAAGGGGGAAACGGCGATAACTCAGCCATTTCTGGATCGATTTTAAAATGGTTTACATATTTAGAAAGCTCGTCGGATTCTGGTCTTTATCAATGCCAGATTCAACGAGAACGGTTAATTATTAAAAATTACAAAGCACCAGCTCGGTACACTAAAAGTGCTGCTCGCTCTTGGTCGTGCTATATTTACGCGCTCTCTGCTTACACAGCGACACGTGCGCTACGCGTTTTAACGAACTTGGTCGTTTTGACAACGAAATCTCTCTCATAGGCTTATACACCCTTATTGCTCTACCCAGGGGGAGGGGGCGTGCTTATAGGAACGAATCCAGGACGGGTGGCCCGTACCCTGCTTGACTGGGACGGCCAGTACCCGACCGGCCGATCCGCGCTACAGTTCTTAATGAGATAAGTAAGCAGAAGACGGACGACTTGACAGTAAATAAAATCCAGCAGCGAAATAAACTAATGAAATCAAAAGATAGCATAGGAATCGCCTTCAAACAGTTGATAAGCCGATTCAGCAACAAGTAACGATTCATCGCGATATCAACTTACCTTGTCTGACAAGGGTGGTTCCGTTAAGGGAGGAAATTCTACTCAAGGTTAGACAAAGATATGAATTGAATTGAGTTGACTCTGCATTTATTTGGCTGAATGATATTTACAGTATATATTGTGCATACAGGGAGTCCACTAGAAGCATAGCCTATGTACCGTAGAACCATTACATAAACATACATAAAACAATAGTATATACTATATAGACGACAAAAGAACAGTATAACAGGCAGTCGACATTATAACATACACAGACATACTAACAAAACATTAACATTCCACCTAGTGTTTTTCAATTAGTTGATGCATTGCATAGAAGCATAGACTATGTAATACATATGCTTTCTACTCATCACGCTGTGGGTAGGAAAGGGTCGGGGTGGGGTGGGGTGGGGGAGGCTTCCTGCTTCAGTTATTATTATTATTATTATTATTATTATTATTATTATTATTATTATTATTATTATTATTATTATTATTATTATTACCATCAGTATTATCATCATCAGCACTATTATAATTATTAGCATTCTATAACTATTTTACAGGTAGCATCACAACTATTACTATCATTAATGATTATTATGATAATCATCATCATCACTATAATTAACATTGACTAGACCTTTCTTTGATCCAGAGAGCTTAAAAATATGATGAGGTTCAGGAGCCCACGACTGCATGATCCCTACGACGAAAGTTGGACAAAAATGCCCAAGTGATTTAGGAGATACGTTTTAGAGGATTTTCAGAAAGTGAAAGATGAACCTAAACAAGATTGGATAAATCAAGATACCTGCGAGAAGTGCCCATCACCATACAATCCTTTCATTAACATTTTGTTGAAGCCTGGCCATTACTAGAGGATGAGTGGTGTTTCAATGGCTTTCAAGACATTTTTAGAAATCAGTTGCAGGATGGGCACCAGAGAAATCACTATTATCATCAACTTCGTCTTCATCTATCGTCACTATAGTAATCATTATCAACAAAAAAACCCACCCCAACAACTACAACACGTAGCAACAGACATCAGCATTAGCACTAGTATCATCATCATCATCATCATCACGATCACTACCATTACCAGCGTCACTACTATCATCATTGCTCTCAACAACAATAATAATAACAACACCAACAACTACAACAGATGTCAATACTAATATTAATATTATCATCATCACTATCATTAACATTATAGTTAGCATAATTTTTATTACTTTTTCTCCTACTTTCATGACTACATGTATTAGGATAAAATGTATATTGTTGCTAATACTTTGTTAATGTGCATCAATACAGCACAACTCAGAGATAAGCTAACACGTCCCCAAAACAAGGTAAAACATCTTGCTGAATATTTTGAACTGTGTTGTTAAGTATTCCCGACACAATTCGATTGGACGATAGAGTTGCCTTAAAGGTAGCAATATCCTCCACTCCAACAACGTCAAAAACACCTAACAGAACAATTCTTACATGGTGTTCAAATTGTTTTAACTGACATGTTCTATTTTTGTTTTGGAGGCATGTCCACTCACCCAAGAGCTGCACTGTACATGCCATGGTGACTAAATATGCTCACGGTTATGGACAGAGCCATGGGCGATTTGCCTAACAGAACTCTATAACACAAACACAGAAACAAAAATGTCAAGGGTTTAGGGGTTTTTCTGTGTGGTTGTGTTGAAATTGAGATACATTGCTGTGTATTTGTCTGTGAAAAAAGGGATATGGACATATGTACATGTAGTATTAATAATTATGTATAATTCTCTGCTTGACGGTCTTCTTAACGGAATTTTGTGTAATGATTTGTGTGAGTAAGGTTATGTATTATTCCATTGTTTTATGGCTTGTATAGAGGGATTAGATTTGGACAATTCCATTCTTTTATATGGTATATGTAGATTGTGACATGTTCTAGTGTTATATGATTGAATTTCTGTATTTATGTTAAAGAGCCCTGCTAGTAAGCTTGTTAAATTCCCATAGATATCCATTAAAATTGTATAAAGCTGCAATTTTCCAATATTTACGAGTTTTAGTAATTTTTCTGCTTTATATATATATATATATATATATATATATATATATATATATATATATATATATATATATATATATATATATATATATATATATATATATATATATATATATATATATATATATATATATATATATATATATATATATATATATATATATATATATATATATATATATATATATATATATATATATATATATATATACACACCTGTGCAAAAGTTGAGCACCAGCAAAAACAATAGAACGTAGAAACATGATGGTACAACTAGGCTGCCATACTTTTTGTCCCCGTGTTAGCTGACATAATTCCAAGTACGAAATGCACATGCATGCATGACTTCACGCCGCTTGATGTCCGTGCGTGGCGGGAAACAGCACACGTGTTCAGTTATGTAAAAGTCCAGTTTGAGGTGTAGAACATTACATACAGATTTAGGCGACAAGATTAGGAATTTTGTGTTCATGACCGTGGTTTATTTGTACAGAGAGAATTAGCTCTTGATTGTGAACCGCTATGGCAAGACGAAGGTTAAGTGATCGTGTGAAATGGCAAATCATAGGCATGCATACCACTGGTATGTCATGCAGAGAGATTGGCAGACAGCTGAACATTAACCATACTGTAATCAGTCGTTTTATTGCAAAACATGGGCAAACTAACGAGGTGAAGGACAGGCCTAGATCTGGAAGACCGAAGAAGACTACTGCCCGTGATGATCGAGCCCTAGTACGCCTTGTTAGGAGATCTCCATTCACCAACAGCAGAGTGCTCAGCCAGCAATGGGAAACGCGCAATAGAGTGTCAATGTCTACCGTCAAAAGGAGACTGTATGCTGCTGGCATGAAAGCTAGGAGACCTGCCAGACGTCCTCTCCTCACTGCACACCACAAAGAGGAGCGTCTGAGGTGGTGCAACGAAAGAAGACACTGGAACATGAGATCCTGGAGACGGGTACACTGGTCCGATGAAAGTCGGTTCCTGCTTCATGCCACAGATGGTCGAACTCGTGTATGGAGGTCCAGACGCACGGCGTACGACCAACGTAACATCATGGAAGAAGTTCCATTTGGTGGAGGTTCCGTTATGATATGGGGGTGCATCTCATTTGATTGTAAGCTGGATCTGTTGACCCTGGAACACTAAATGGACAAAGATATCAAGATTCCATACTGGATAGAGTTGTGGTCCCTCATTTTGTAAATCATGCACCTGGAACCCACCCTATATTCATGGATGACAACGCCCGACCACATCGTGCTAGAGCTGTGCATGAATACCTCCGCCAGAATGCCATCGAAACCCTACCATGGCCAGCAAGGAGCCCTGACATGAACCCTATTGAGCATATCTGGGACATTCTGGGAAACATGGTGAGAAGGAGGGATCCTCCTGTGCAGAACCTACAGGAATTAACAGACGCACTCCATCTTGAATGGCAACGAATACCACAATGGCGTATCAGTCGGTTGGTGACCAGCATGAGACGTCGTGTCCAGGCCGTCATCCAGGCACAAGGTGGATATACCCGGTATTAATAATGACAGTCTCAAACTCGTGCACAGATGTTAAACTTCGTTTTCAGACACCATTAATGACAATCTAGCCACGTGTGTCAACTGTAGGGCAATAGTTGTCAGTTGTGTCAACGTAACCATATTCAGGCCTCGTTTTCAAGTTCAAACAAAAACATACAGTGTTTCCCCACCATCATAATCAGCATTCCTCTAGTTGCATTATTACCTCTTGCACTAAGATGGATGGGTACATAAATGTTTATGCTATTGCTTTCTTCATAGCACATGAATATACCCTCGCATGTGCGTAAAAATAGGGTGGTGCTTAACTTTTGCACAGGTGTATATATATATATATATATATATATATATATATATATATATATATATATATATATATATATATATATATATATATATATATATATATATATATATATATATATTGGCCCTGTCCTGTTTGGGAGAAGAGTTTAATAGTTTTCTTTTGAAGTGATTTTAGTCTTGCTAATTTATTCGTGTGTGTATTAGTCCATACAGTGTTGTAATATGTGATTTGTGGGAGTAGTAGAGTGCAGTATTATGTTTTAGTATGGTTAGTGGTAAGTAATGTTTCTTCTTCTTCCAAATTAATGAGACGGCCTCTTAAGATAGGGTATCATTGGTGTATATGTACATGCAGCGGCAGGTGGCCGTTTCAAGTTAAAACTATGTACAGTGCTTCAAGCATTCCTTACGGGAAGACACAATGCCCACCTGGCAATTTATACAGCATGATCTTAAAGCTGCCAAGTGTGCGGCTGTGGCTGTTTCCAGTGCCAGGAAATTCCACTGGTTTATTGTTCTCGGGAAAATTAGTACTTTTAGCAATCCTTGTTGGATTGGAGTTGCCTTAGTTTGTGGGCTCCTCTGGTGCGCCGGACACCATGCAGCGTGCAGATGTTGGTCAGCTGGTATGTCAATCAGGTTGTTTACTGTTTTGTACATCATTGTGAGTCGAAGCCTTCGAATAATGTCAACGTTCCTCGAATGATGACAACGTTCCTTGCCACCTTAGATGTCACTACCTCTATGTGCTGGTGCCAAGTCAGATCTTTGTCCAAGTAAACCCCTAGAAATTTAACAAATTCAGCCTCTTTTATTTCTTGGTTATTAATGTAGAGTTTTGGTAAATTTCATTAGACAGTCTACATACGCCAATTCGGAAAACCAAAAACATGCACAACAGCCACTTCAACCAAATTTAAGCAAGAACTGATGTTTTTATATTCAGCTTTGTTCCCAGTATGATAAGGGATTAGAACAATTAGCTATCACAGGATCTTCTAAGCAGTTTAGAAAATGCTTACAAATAAGTTTAACGAATTAATCAGAGGCAAAAAAACATGTCTAAACCAACTACTTGATGAATGCGCGGTGAAAATAATGTCCTTTGGATGTTTCGCCATATTGTATTGTATTGTATTAAATTTCAGAGGTCCCTCCTGTATTAGGAGCAACGCCCAGACTGACAGCGTCCTTGCTCAGTGAGGTTCCTGGTCAGATATCTGCACCCCTTGGGGGGTGTTTCTACATTTATTTGTAACGTATTTACAGACAGTCTAGATAGTGAATTAGCTGTAGCCTCTGGGGTGGGTACGCATCGGTCTGTCTGAATATTCTGTTCCGCTGCCTTCGTTTTGAAAGGTTGCATGGCCACTCCATCTGTGGAAATTATGTGACCCAGGAAGTCGACGTTCTGTCTGAAAAGGTAACACTTCTTGGGTTTGAGCTTGAGGTTTGTGGTATGGAACCGCATCAGAACCGTGTCCAAATTGGACAGGGTCTGCTCAAATAAAGAGCCAAAGACGATTATGTCGCCAATGTAACAGAGACATATTTCCGATTGCAGGGTAGTTAATACCTGATCAATGAGACGTTCCGGGAGCATTGCACAAGCTGTATGGATTCTTGCAGAATTGGAAAAGACCATCCTGACAGACGAAAGCGGTCTTCTCCCTGTCACCTTCATCCATGGCTACCTGCCAGTATCCACTAGCTAAGTCCAGTGTACAAAACCACTGGGCTCCGGACAAGTAATCTAAGGCCTGATCTATCCGCAGATGCGGATACGTGTCTTTGATGCTTAGATCATTAAGGCAGCAGTAGTCAATATAAAACTGCAAGGATCCATCCTTTTTGCCTGCTAGTACTATGGGACTGGGCCAGGGGATGCTATGGGCTCTATAAGTCCTGTCCGCAACATGCTGCTAACTTGTTGGTGTGCTTCTGCGTCCTTGTGAATGGGGAGACGTCGAACTGGCTGTCGTACTGATCGATTGTTTCCGGTATTAATGGAGTGTCGCACGAGGTGAGTCTCTCCCAGGTCCATGTCTCCTGCAGAGAAACTCTCCCGATATTTATGTAGAATCCGCCATGCATCACGTTTGTGAGATTGTGTTAAACCAATTGAGGCGCGCAGATATAAGTCATGCATGTGTTCTGGTAAATCATCCTCAGACGCTGTTGCTGGTGTAAGTGTGGTGGGTGTCTCTAGTGATATTACATCTACCAATTGGCCAAAACGAACACCTGGGACTAGTGTTATTGGGTCCGCTGTTCCATTGAATACCTGGAAGGGTATGTGATCCTTGTTGGTGGTGTCTATGATCATCCGTGGACTGGCGCATTGGTAGGCAATCATGTATTCGTGGTCAGGTTCCAGCATGGCTGTGTGTGTGTTGCTTCCTAACTGTGGTGCGGTGGCCCATAAGATCTTCTGTCCCAGCTCAACCATTGCTGTTGAAGCTAAAATCACTGCACATGTGTCGTACAGTGATGATTCCGATCCAAGGGGTATGCGACGGCCGTGTATGTCTAGTTCTTGTTGTCTGCAATGTATGACGGCTTCACTGGCACTGAGGAAGTCAGAACCTAACAGGGCATCGTTTTGAATAGAGGCAACTACAACTCGCTGGATGGATTGCAGTTCCTCTATTTGTATAACGAGGTTTACCGTACCAGCCATTAGAACATCGGCTCCGGTAGCCGTCTGTAAAAATATGTTAGTGGGCCTAAGGGGTGGCTTTCGATGAGGTGGGACGCTCTCATACAATCTCCTGTTGAAAACGGTGATGGAAGCTTCAGTGTCTACTGTGGCACTGCTAGAAACTCCACTGAACAGGCAAGCTCACTTGTATACTACTTTACGGGGTGCTTGCGGAAGAGTTTCCAATGATACTGCTTGGGGAATTGCTTTAGATGCAGTGTCATCTTGTATGTAGTCAGTTTGTTTCTGTATAGCTTCCATGAGTGCAATCAGTGGCTGAGTGAGGAAAGGGCCAACTCATCGTCACTGCTGCTGTAGTTGCTTAGGCGATAACGGAGCTGGGGGTATCAATGGTGGTGTAATTAATGCAGGAGGACTGTACTGTGTGTTTGTATAAACAGCAGTTTGGACAGGACTAGTGCGGTGGTAACAGGGGGTTACCTGTGCCTGCCACTTGGGACAAAGCATCATTGCATGTTTGGTAAATGTCTCTGGCTGCGGTGTGCATCGGTCAGCTGTTGGAGTTGTGGAAAGATGCTGGTGCGGACATCGTTCCTTCCAGTGGCCCGGCTGACCATATCCAAAACATGAGTTGGGTGGCTGTGTATGCTGAGTTATACTACTTGGTGCTGGTTGTGTAGTCTGTTGCGTGACGACTGTGGTGCTGAGCATAGTAACTAAATTGGTGAGTGCCGAGATTTGTTTGGTTATCTCTTCTAACCTATCATGCATATTTTGCCTATTGCTGTTATTGGCGTTGTTGTGGCTTCCCGGTGGGACTGGCTATGCCCCCTTCCTCTGGGCCCATGATTCTGATGGGTGGGGTGTTCATTGTGTGATGCGGTGTTGTTAAGGCCTGTTGCTGATGCTGGTGCGGATGCAGAGGTGGTGTTGGTCGCGATAAGGATATGTGCATCACTCAACTCATTGATAGGATGTAATTGACGGCGATTGGCTTTCTTCCGCTCCAAGAAGTTTTCTATTCTGACTGCCGTTGCAGTCAGGGACTGAAGATTGTTATGTTCAAGGAGGAATAGCTTTTTGTTAAGAGCGGGCTCACCACTCAACGCATCGATAAATGTGTTGAGATGAAGGTGCATGACTCCCTCGTGATTTGTACTGGGGTAAGCGTGTGTGACAAGTCACCGAATGCAACTGGCCAACTCCGGCAGGGTTTCCTCGGTGCGTCTTCGTAGATTTTTTAATTGAAGACGACTTGTTTCACTAGGGGCCATGGCTCCAAATCGTTCTGACAACGCGCTTTCCAGCTCCGTGTAGGTTGGCGTGTTATCTGACCCCAAATCTTGCCTGACAGTTTTGCGGCCAGATACTCTCCCATTTGTTGATCCGTCCACCGGTTGGTACGGCTACTCATTTCAAATTGCCATTTATAATTGGCCCAGTCACTCTGTCCAGTGAATTCTGGTGGGAGAATGACTCGGCCAGGGCCATGATATGGTGATGCCCACGCGAATCCAGGTGATGGTGCATGGGAGAGTGGTGTGAACATGGATGCTGGTCTGCATGTTGGTGATGCTGATGGTGGTAGATCTTGTTCGTGTCGATGGTCCCTCTGATGCCGTGTCCATGATGGCAATTCCCGTTGATGATGTTCAGTGCGTTATAAATGTGTAGGTTCTGCGGAAGCGCTACTGGGCGCTGAGTCTGGCGTTCTTTGTACGGAGGGTGGCCAGGAGACGGATGAGGGTGGTGTGTGCTGTGTGAATGTGTGTACCCTCTGTTGTAGGATGGTAATGGTGATCCCGTATTCAAATGTTCATACTGTGGTACCGCAGGGTAGCACGGAGATGAAGTTCTCATTGGAGGTGATACAGGACACTGTGCATAAGGGGCAGGCCATTGGTCACCTTCTGATGGTGCTGGTGAACGCATTGGGCATGAAGGTATGATGTGACCCCATAGGGGCCTTTCTCATCGTCGACTGTGATCCAGCTGAGGTGTTAATCACATAATGCGGATGCCCGACAATGTGATGCAATAAGGACCTTCCTGCGAGGCATCACGGAATGTCCCCTCGCTTATCGGCAAGTACTTGTGTTGATATGGTGCTGGGAATTCCGCAGCAGGGAAATTTTGGTCATAATCGGTAAGGACACATGCGGCTCTCCTATCATAAGATGCTACATCTATGGCATTCTGATCATCCGATGAAGGAGACGGAAACGCACGGGTGTTGAGTGTGGGGTGGGTTCGCTTCTCATTTGAGCCCCACATTGGGTGCCACTTGTAGCCTCCGGGGTGGGTACGCAATGGTCCATCCACATATTCTGGTCCCCTGCACCACATGTACATGATGCGCAGATTAGCTGGTTAGCGTCGGTTCATGGGGTTACGAATCTTGTTTCATGACTCTCTGGGATGTACAAATACCGACTTCTAGAGCCAGTGGAACGATAACGTTCCAGTGAGGCCGTGCGACCATTGCCACTGAGATTGAACCACACGTCTCGTCCTGGCTGTTCGTGTCACCGGTATAACGGTCCATTACTCAATTTGGGAGTTAGATATAATTAATAAAATAATATAACTAAAACAAACACTGCCACTCGTTTGCTAGTATGAAAGAGAAAGTATAGTACATAGAACTAAGGTGGTGTCTTGTTTATTGTGGGCTCGTCAGAGGTACCTCGCCGATCTTTAAATCCGTGAGGTATCCCTGAAAGGGAGAGTTATAGCGCGGTCACTTGTGGGGTTTAACATAAACCATTATACCCCTAACAAAATATTATTGTTGTGAGAGGAAAGTGCCTCATGCGGGCCCCCATCACAGGAAAATGCCTTAAACACTGAAGTGGAGGAAGAGAGTTGGCAAAAAGGGCCACTCTCTTGTTTAAACTCGTTTAGTGAAACTGTATGCTATCGCGATGCACGCTGACTTACGTGAGGATGGGGTGGATAATTTCTGGAGAATTCAATACCGTCATCTTATTAGATTAAAGATACTGCATTGGTCATTGCCGCTTTATTTATGCAGTCCTTCTGCTACACCCTCAACTAACCTTTAGTTGTTAGGTCCATGTTCGACGATTTGGCCACAAGTGGCAGGTACTTGTACCTATCTTTTAAATACATGCCTGACTGGCGTAAATGCTCAACTTCCATATGGTCACCTCATGGAGCATCCCACTCAGAAAGACAGCTAGCAGACATGTCAGGATGCAGCAGCTCCTGAATCATATAACGATCCCGTTATTTACCACACTGCAACCATATACAACATCACTGGGACAAGACATATTTTACAAAAGGATTTGAAATGTGCATATATACTTTTATGGTGGGGATAAGGAGATGGATATCCAACTATAGTGACCTTCCCTTGGGGGCGTGGTGGGTTCCAAGATCGCATCCAGTCGCTGTGAAGAGTTAGAGGGAGATCCGTGTCCCGTCCATCACATGTTGTGTTGGGGATAGATCATATAGGATCTGATCCCGCGGACTAACATTTTACCTGTCATTAGGGTTATGTTAAGAATGCCCAGAGATGCACTGCTGTCCGGTTAAAATAATATAATTTTTTTGCAGTGCTTCCTACTTTGGCATGGATGTTTATGCTAACTGGTATCCGAAGATACAGTGGGAGTGTTTGTGGAATCGACACTTTAGTCTTCAGAGCTCGGAAACCCCAACAGTTTCCAGAGTCGGATCGCACCAACTAAGGGAGGTCCAGACAATTATACGCCTTACGTCTGGTGGAATGTAGGAAGAGACAATTGCTCATATATTAATAAGGAGGCCCTCGGAAAAGAGCCTTGCACAAATGTCTCCTAAGGAGCGGTTGTCCCAACTACTTTTAAACCTTTCCTATCGAGCTAGAATAGCCAGGTTTAGTCGAGCACATGTCAGGTTCGTGTAATGAGAACATGAACAGCGACCTCAGTGTAAAATTGATGCTGGGGGAAAAGTGATGCAGATTTATTGTTGCTGTATAGTATAGCCTAGCGTACTACGGTCCTAGTGTTTTATATAAAATAAACAAAACAAATAACCAGGATGGCTGCTGCCATATACATATAACTAACCATCACAGTCTTGACAATAAATAAGGTCACACGACCCTGTGGTGCTTGTTAGTCATAAGCACAGAAATAAGGATAATATATGCAGTAAAAATATAAACTATTATAAAATGTGGTCTCAGACGATCGGTCGGTACCTATTAGTCATCTTCTTCTTCTTTTCATTCGCTGATGATACCGCCAGTCCTAAAGTGACTATCGACATGATCATAAGCGTTAAGTGCGTGGATCCATGGTTTATTAGAGTGCGCCATGCGGCCTGGAACCTCCGTCTTCAGCACTCGAGGTTTCTGTCAGGGTTATCTCACCCTTACCTCCTTTAGTCGCCTCTTACGAGACGCAGAGGATACGGAAGGTGTATTCTAAGCACCACCTACATGGCAGAAATAACTATTAGTCATCACTACCTATAAATGTAAAAATACAATAACACAAACATATGGTTAGATGAGTACCTATTCGTCATCGGTATGGAAAAAGTTTATAGATCACCGTATGTGATGCGTCCCGGATGAGGAATGTGAGATGGCTCGATTCTGAAGCTGCTGATATCAGAAGGCGGACTGTTGATGCGACTCACTCTCAAAGACGGTGAAGAAGAACGATTGCGGTTGCAGATGTCCACTAGATAGTCACGTTAATTTAAGCAGTGTGACAAAATGTTCCTTACTTTAGCGGAATTTGGAAGCTGCCCTGTAGTAATGAAGGGCAACAGTTGAAAGTTAAATAATGATGCATGTGCTTCTTCCGTGTATACAGTACATGGTGCACCACTTAGCTTGTGCGGCACACCAGGCAAAGTCCCACTAGACTGTGGTCTAAAGGTTAAATGCTATACATAATACATAGCGCAGAGTTTAATTACCACTTTTTGGCGTGGTCCAGCAGATCTGACGAGCTGTCCACCAAGAATCACCACTCGTTCTACATACTACGAGTTCTTTACATAGGGGCCACAAGGCCCATCCGCAGGAAGGCTCCTCTGATGTTGTTGGAAGTGAGAGCTTCTTCTCTTTGATCAGTTTATTTTCCCTCAGGTGTAGTCTTCCCGAGAGCGTTAAAAAGTTTGGATGCGGATGCGGAGGTTGCTGGCGAGAGATTCAAGATCTCTAAGCCAAGCGGCACCACTGCGGTTACGATGAAACCAGCAGACAGCAGGCAGATATCGGCGTCCTGTAACTCTCTGGCCACACAACCTTCCACATTCTCTCTCGTTCTGGGGTGTGGCCTCGATTCTCAGTTCTTCGCTCTTTTTATACTCCTCATGATGCCATAGTGAGAATGCTCAACCAATCAATGTGTGATTTGTAGTCAATCAGCGTGCGAGCTGGAAGGGCACGGACATTATCACGGGATAAACATCCTCCCCATTCTCTTAGTACATGCACGCACTTAGGACGTGTTCATTATTTTGAGCATAATTTAAGGAGAACAGTAGGGATAACTCGGTCATTTCTGAACTGATTTTAAAATGGTTAACAGTTTTGGATTCTTCGTTTCATTCCGGTACTGATATGACCAAGAATGACGAGGAGAGCATAATTTAAAGAAATTATATGAACCAACTCTGTACATTATTAGTATGCATTCTCTCACAACGCTGACATGTGTTGTCAGGGAAGTTCTGACGCGCGCGCATGCACGCTATGCGATCTCACAGACTTAGTCAATCTAGAAAGCCTCTCTTATATGGCTTTTATATATATATATGCATACTATCCTACTAAGGGGGAGGAGGGGCGGCCCGGAACATACTCGGGACAGCCATGCTGGGATGGTCCGTACCTGTCTGGCCGATCTGCACTACATAACCAGGGAAACACCGACAGAATTGCTGAGAGCTGTGATGTAGGTTGGTTTTAGAGCAGGCTGCAGCTATGCTGCACAGTGATGTCCAGTCTGCACACATCTGCACCACGTGCCTTTTTAGATAGGCGTCTTACAGGCTTCAGTTATGGCATCTTGGACACATTGACACAGGGCTGACATCTGACATCTACCATTTACACTATCAGAGCGTATTCATAACTGAGCTCACTATATAGGGCCTGACACTCAGAGTGTGCCCCCCCCCCCCTGACACAGGCACCACATGTTTTTTTTCAAGATTCAAGATTCAAGATTATTTATTCAATAATTCCAAGGTAAACGAATTCACAACTCATACCAGGTTATCATATCATGTGATGGGACCGATGGCTTTATATCCCCTCCGAAGGATGTATCATTTGAATGATGTATCGAAGGGCGCAGGGTTTTACACTCAGTGTTTTTGTTGTAGTATGGCTTGCTCAGTCCAATTCAGAAGTTCTTTCTTTGAAATCTAGTTTGTTCTTGAATGATTTGACTATTGTTGATTAATTAAATCTCCTCGAAACTGTTAGGTTTAAGAGTTTAGCCCGGCCTTAGCACTCCGATGTCACTATTCTATCTTTTGTTGTGTACATAACAAAGAACACACCCACCCCACCCCACGGACTATCCCCCACCCTTGTTGGATGGTCTGTAGTTTTATTAACCACCACAAACATACTCACCGCCCAATCACTACTTGCCAAATCAACCACTCTGTATCTAGCATCCGAAAAAGATTCCCACACCTGCCTTCATGCCACCACATGACCACACCACCACATCACAGCGCTGTGTGGGTTGTTATTACACCACAAACATTTGTACCGTTTAATCACTACTTGCTAAACCCGTAGATTTGGTCAGTGCCCCACTTAAAACCTTCCTGTGGGTGGAGATTTGAGAACCGTGAAAGAAAGATAAAAATAAATCAATATCCTAGTTTAATGTTAATCACATTAACAAATTGTGCATCAAGATCAATCACACAGAGATTATCAAACAAGGAAAATGATCACTCAAAATGAAAAGTAGAGATTGTAACATCTAAAGTGGCAAGAAACATTGGGATCATGCGACGACTTAAATCATACTTACCACCTAACATACTAAAACACTATATTGCATGTTAATACTCCCACAAATTACTTATTGCAACACTATTTGGACTAATACATATAAAATCAGACTGACAAGACTAAAATCACTTCAAAAGCAAGCCATTAAACTTTTTGCACACACAGGAGAGGACAAAATGTTTACAAGGCAGAAAATTGATTAAAACTAGAAGATATTGGTAATCTCCAATTATATACAATAATAAAAGATTTATTCAAAGTTAATCTACCAAATTCACTGTCTTCTCTCTTTAACCTAAACACTGAAATACACTCATACAACACCAGATCTAGACACAACTTTCACACAGAATACAATAGAATGGAAATCTCAAAACAAAAACCATCCTTTCAAGCTACAAAACTCTGGAATAACACAGACACGAACACACGTACACGTACACGGATTATTAGTCAAAATTCCTACAAACATATTATTAAACAAATGTTCATTAATAAGTACTAAATCGAGTAATTGGACCTCACTCATATATTATAGTTACTGCACCTCGATGCGCCCGGACACCACAGCAATTACCAGCAATTCATCATGAAGAACAACCTGTTAACAATATTGATATTACTGCTCTTGCCTTGCCTCTACACTCCGGTTTGACATATTGTCTACATAAAATAAAAGGTACTGCTGAATTTTCTGGACCTAGTGGAATTTGTGGGATGCATAAGGCATCAATGTCTTCTATTCCAAATGTGTACAGAAGATTACTTACGTCATAACCAAAACAGTTTGTTGCTAGAATCATGTTGGCCATTGTTATCTTTACTGTATCATTAACCATAATCATATTTAATTTATTTTTTTTTATTATATTATATTTTATGTGAATGTCTGGCTCCTGGGTCTTACAGACAACACATCCCAAGGGTCATAGCTCCTCTTGCTGGGTGTTTTGAAGAGGACTTGACCAGGGGCTGTGGGTGGCTAAGCCACCAACAACTCTCGGTCGGTGGCTTTTCTGAATATTCAGCGAGTGTGCAGCTTCTGTGTTAAAATCTGAGTCAAATTGGACCAGCACTCCTCAAGATATACACAGATCCAGAACGTGATCATATCTAAGAGCTCTAAGAAACCCACTCATGACAGACACACTAAGAAATAGACTCGCACACAGATTCACATGGTCACATTTACACTCTTTCCTCTAGGGGAAGAAGGTGGTAGACAATAATAATAATAATAATAATAATAATAATAATAATAATAATAATAATAATAATAATAATAATAATAATAATAATAATAATAATAGTAGAAACCCGATGAACTTCAGCGCCCCCCCCACCCACCCACCCCTTCATCCTCTATCTCATTCCAATGAGTGAAATATGTTACCCACAGTATGAAAAACAATCAAGAACAAGTGAACCATGTTTGTCAAAATGTCTTGTCTTTTTTTTTTTCTCTTCTTTTTTATGTCAAATCCTATATTATTTGTCTGTAGTTATGTTTAATATATTGTCATAATGCCTTATGTCTACCTATGTCAAATTATGTGTAATTTGTGTGTTATTCTATGTCAGGGGTCCACAAGCTAATAGACACAGCCTCCAGTGGACTCCCTGTTATCATATTGTAATTTATAATATTTACCAAGAGAATCAAATCAAATCAAATCAAATCGAAAACTAAACAAAACACAAAGAAAGCATGTGCGGCGCAACGGTTTTGCCAACCGAGCCAATGCGCCAGATAACTATAATCAAGATCAAGACTGTTCCAGTGGTTAGTCGCTCTAATACTGAAAAAAAGAGAGTTGTTTTCAGGTTATAATCCGTATACTATTATTTCCTTAAAGATTTTCCACCAGTAGTTGTACACCCAGCGGAGCAGGTAAAGCTGTAGGCCTATAATAAATAGGCTATCTAACGCGACATCTCGTTAGGTAATTGAACGTCTAGATACTAAATCAAATAATTTCGCTAGGCATTTAATCTATATCTAGATTCTAACCAAGTTACCAGTTTTCGTGATCTTTATCATTTATGACTATACGCCTATAGGATACCAGGAGTTTTTAAGGAATTCCCTTATGACGTCATTTTCACGCGTGCGCAGATGACTGGCCGTCAAGCGTACGGCCAGCTGCTCAGTGTTTTGTTAGTAAACAACATTACTTCGCGCCTTTTTGCGTTTTACTTTGTCGTTGTGAAGAGGAAGATGCGCAGTGTTAGAGCTGGGCGGTATTGATATTTACATGATGGTATCGGTACCATGAAAACATACCACGGTATACCGTCATCTGAGCTTGAGGCATGCCGCGAAATTAGAACAATTTTTTCCATTTCCTTTTCACTTCCATCTCCAATCAACGGTAAATATAGGTAAAATAAATAAATCGGCCTCCTGATTTAGAGAAGAAAAACATGGCTATTGTGACTGTTTAGTTTCACGATTTTATTAGGTCACTATTTTTATTGACGTAATATCATTCACGGGAATATCAGTCAAAGGGTGTGGTCGACTAGCTAACTATAACCCGCTGTTTGAGACATTGGGGTGCACTATTTTCAATCTGGACTGTTCTTGCTATTAAATGCGTGCAAACGGTAAATTTTATTTTGGCAGTCGAGCGCTTTGATAACCAGAGTCCAGACAAAATCTGCGAGTTTTTAAACCGGGCGAGTGTTGTACTCTTTTATTTCTGTTGGAGTCGTATATTCTGTTACTCGTGAAAGCAGGCCTATACACATATATATAACACGACATTGAGTTGACGACGATGACTTTCTTATAGCCGATTCCAAAGCTTCTGATAATTACCGAGTACCCGATGTGCAGACTCGCCATGCTTCACGTGAACAATGCGTGTAAAAAGCTATTTCTGCGAACTTCCGACGTGTAGCCAGTTGAAAAATAAATTACAAAAACTAAAACACTATAATTTTTAGGTGTCTTTACTTAAACTGGATTTAATCCTTAAAGAAATTTCTTGAAACAAGCCAGAAAAATAAAAAATAACGACTTCAACGCTGCTCGTTGTTAATAAATTAGCACGTGATCAAAATTCATTGATAAGTTCGGCATAGTAATGTATTTTCCCACGGTCTAGTTCATGAACAACCAATCAGATACGTCTTTGCAAGATTGCTGTTGTGTTCGAATAGCACGCAGTTTGTATGTTATTTTGTTATTCTAGCGTGTTTGTTCGGTGACAAAATGCTTGGAGTAATAAATTACAAATAATAGAAACGGGAATAGGGAATATATTATAGTGTAAGTACTACCGGCGGACGGCCAGAGAATGAGTTTAAATGTTTTAAATAAAGCAATTTTACCGTGAGACTTTCAAGACGTACGTTTGACATACGCCTGTCATTATTTTGTAATTGACGTCTTGATGTTTGTTTTTACAACGACCCTTTCACCTCAACTCGGCTAATAGTTAGGGATGCCTGTATTTTTGGCACTATTAGCACCTATTTACCCTTGGTCAAGTCAGATTTTATGAATATATTTCTCAAATATTGCTCAAACATTATGGACGGTATTCACGGTATTTGGAAATGTCAACGGTCACAGTATCGGTTCATGGTATACCGCGGTCCTCATGGTACTACCATCAGACCGCCCAGCTCTAATAAGTGTCCTTAACTCCGTCACTGTGTGCGCAGGAATCTCCAAGGGAAATCCTACAGGACCAATCTGATTGGTTAAAAACATCAAGTATCTTTCATTGGTTTTAACCAGGTCATAATCGGGTGCAGTGTTTAGTGGAGCATTCACGATCAGCTGTTTTTATTATTGCTATTGAAAGCTTATAATGAATGCTCCGCGAGAAAGACCACGCGATTAGGCACATGAACAATTAATGGGCAAACCAGGTCTGAAGACGCGATCAGCTGCGCGTGTGTATAAAGATAACAAAATGACATGAATTTTTTTTGCAATAAAGTAGAGAATGTAGAATTGTAGATAAGAATCGTCGATCACTGATTAAATTATTATACTTGACGTGCAAAATTCTGGTACTGAATGGTTAATTATTGAAAAATGGTCAAGTTTTATAAGGAATTGACTAATCAACCCCACCTGCCCGCCCAGACCCCATTCCACCCCGTCAGAACATTGTCGACCTATTGACTGCGGCATGAAAGTTAATCACACACTTCATCCTATAAACTGGACTTGTGTGTGAAAATAAATAATCATCAGCTATTTATACAGATTATTTCAAAACAATTTGACTCAAAGTTGTTGCTGTCGATGTCAGTAACAACCTTTGGGTCATAAAGTTTTCAAACTAATCAGCTCTTTATTTATTATTTCCTTTAAATTATATTTCCATGAAGCCTTTGCATTCGTCTTGAAAGTGGTTAAATCATAGCCCTATAGATCGATGACGCAATAATCGCCTGAGCCAATGACCCAGAACACGGGAAATTAGTAAATACAACACATTTCACCCTATAAGATCTGCTGTCTTCTAGAAAAGATGATCTAACAGGGTATGAAATAACGGTCGGACATCGGTCATGTCCGATCAAATCCGGATGGGTAAAAAAATTTTACTGAACATGAATTTTGGGGAAAATTTGCAGATTTTGGAAAAAGAGAACAAGTGAACAATGTTGGTATCACACTCAAATACGATAGATCGATCGAGCGCGCGTTTGTGCGTCATTTGCACATTTCTAAGTGAAAACGATATTCATCTTGGTTACCAGTATTCGTGATCTGTCAAAACGCGTCATACCGGCAAATTCATCCTAGAGGGTGGTCTTACAATAGCTAATTGTCCCGGGAATAGTGTAAACCTTTTATACTGGCGAATTTTCTGATTTCTAATGATGGATATAGACCGTGAGTGACTTGAAAATTAAGTCATACGGCGAATAAATGACAGATAAAATTGCATAGAACATCTGATAAATGATACCACTCAAAATCATGTCATTTCGCTAGTCTGAAAATGATCGAGTCGATGCAAAATTAGCAATGGCGGATCTACAAAATCGGCCACTGCGCACGAGTTAGTGATGTGTTCTTACACACCTTCTGTCATGAGAAGAGAATTTGGTCTCGCAATTTCATTGGTTGTTGGACATAATTATATCTAGAAAATCCAATGACATTACGTGAGAGATTTTCACAGAAGTTTGAGACGCGTTCTTTCACGCCTTCGATACTGAAGAAGCTAATTCTTCCTCACGATTTCCTTGGTAGCTGTATATAGAAAACCAATGAAATAGCGGGCGAGTTTTCTCACAATAGAAGTGAAGAAAGCAAGTTCATAAATAATCGCACTGTAGAAGACACTTGACAACACGCGCGTTACCATTATATTCGCGTTCTACAATTAACCATTTAATGGTCAAATTTGTCTAAAAATTTTAATTAAAAATAGTTAATGGCCATTTGCAGGTCAAGAGATTATTTTTGAAAATTTACCATGGGAATGACTGTCTCAGTTACTGAATAAGCCATTTCAATGGAAATTTTCAAAAATAATCTCTTGACCTGCAAGTGAACATTTATCAGGAAAACTATCACAAGCCTTTTTTGACTAATGTGTTCTAAAGTGAAATTTTTTTTAAATTTAATTGTACATGACTGTGACAGCAGTTGATGTGTTGCTAAAATGGCATCTGAGCGAAAAGTGCCCAAAGGGGCAACCCTTTCTAAATGGAGGACCGAGTATAAGTGGTTAAGTCCTCATTTTCTGGGTCCTACAGTTAATAATAATAATAAGTGAATTTATAACGCGCCAAACTCCACGCAAGCATGCTCGTAGCGCAAGACAATGAAATGATAATATAAACATTAATTTAAATTCTGGTACGCTTGTTTAAAGAGATGAGTTTTAAGATTTGATTTGAATGTTGTAAGATTTTTTGACAATTTTAGATGAATAGGGAGGTTGTTCCATTCAGTGGCGGCCGAGAAAGAAAATGTTCTAAAGCCGTATGAATTCATTTTGTATTTTGGGATTTTGAGCATTTGCTTGTTTAGGGATCTAAGTGACCGGGTTGGTTGGTATGGCTCGACTAATGCAGAAAGGTATGTAGGTGCAGTTCCTGAGACACACTGGTAAGCTAGACAGAGGATTTTAAATTGGATACGTTGAGCAATTGGCAACCAGTGAAGCTTATGGAGAATCGGAGTGATGTGTGCATCTTTTGCCTGGCGTGAGATTATTCGTGCTGCTGTATTCTGAATAGTTTGGAGCTTGTGGATGTTTTCTTTTGCCATACCAATACAGAGACTATTGCAGTAGTCCAACCTAGACATTTGACTATGAAATTGTTCTATCTTTATGCATTTTCTCCTGAAAATGTCTTAGTCTATTTGACTTTTTCAGGACAAAATGGGTAAAAAATAGAACAATTTCACAGCCAACCGAAAACCTATATTTTTCTCCAGAAATGCAGGAGATGGCCTCTGAGAGCATCTAGATTTAAAAATTTTCCGGGGGAAGAACCCCCGGACCCCCCCTCAGGTTAGTCAACTTCCACTTTTTTGTCAGCTCAAATTGACTCTGCTTATTTCAGACCCTGATCTAAGAGGTTATTAGTTATTAATAATTTATCCGATTTTAGCTAAATATTTGGAGACAATTTGATTGGAAATTATTGTCATGGCGCAATAAGTTTTAATCAAATCATTTTCGATATAATCAGCCGGGCCTGTTTCATTCATATTGCGGCTGCCTTTAACGCATTCAGCATATCAATGGTATTACTGGTAAAGACTGATCAATACTCACCCAAGCGTACATTTATACACCCGTGTGGGGTGAATTATTCTTGAACAAGCGAAGAATAGAGGGATTACAGTTATGGCTTCACCGGTTTAGTTAGATCGCTTGAATTTATCGTCATAGTTAGTGAGTGAATTTATCTCGCTAGGATATTTGGATGGTCATTGTTTTATTTATTGCCTTGTAATGACGTCAATCGCGTCATCAGCTATGGAAAGCGAAGGTGGTATTCCAATAATATAATCAAAACGAGGCTGAGTTAAGTTTATTTGTGTTTTACAAATGGCTACTATTTTGCGTATTCAACGGTGTCAGCAACTACGATTTTCAGATTTAACTTGTCTTCATTGGAACAACATTTAATTGAGCATGGAGGGATAACTATACTAAGAACAGTAGGGCTATGTATATAACACATGGACATATATTTATGGCAAAAATAGTGCCGAAAATGATTGCTTTTGACTACCATGAATACGGAAATGAAGAGACCAGACTCGTCAAATTCGCATGAAATGCTTTATTATCAAATTATTACAATATATAAATTGTCAATACCGTCACTGATGGTATTTGACGATATTGGCGATCTTTTAGAAATGAGACGATAACAATAACAATAATATCGCGATTTTCCCGGTTTTATCGGGAAACCGCCCAGCTCTAATTAGAAGGCAAAATACTACCGCGATGGTATGTCAGAAACGCCCCCACCCCATCAATGCATGTGTATCCTGGTAGGCTATAGTACCTCGATAAATAGTGTTTGCGAATGCGCCCAAGATGGCTATATATGGTCCTACTGTTATAATGATTATCAGTGTGTGCATATGCGAGAGAGAGAGGGGGGGGGTCAGGGAATATTTTGTTGGAAAAAAATTGCGTAGCAGTAACTGCTAAACAAATCGAATAATGCATAGCAGTTCATAGCACTTGCATAGCAAACAAACTGTGTTGAAACTGGTTGGTGTTCCAACGGGTAAACGTGTCAAAACATGTTTGCATGATCAAAAACGGCTTTTTTCGTCTACACACGCTATGAGCAAGTGAATCCGAAAACAACCGAAAAGCATGATTTTGCGGTTTCGCCAAACGTTTTCCCTATGGAATGCAGGTCTGGTTCCAATGTAGCAGTCATTGATACATATACCATACCGGGAGCTAGTCAATATTTTCAAGCCAAGAGAATTCATGATTTTTATCATGTATTGGCGCTCCGATTGTGTTGTTCAAGTCACGAACAGAATAAATATGGAATGTAGTTTTCTAATATGGTTTCGAAATAATCTAGATGGAGATCAGTGTTAAAATGTGTAATATAACCAGGGTTAGAGTTTGCAAATCAGTGGTCCGTCTAAAAAATTAGTAGTCCGTAAGGACACGTAGTTTACACAAATTGCACAAATGTGACATGAACAGATGGTTGAATAATTAATATTGGGCTTCTGAGAATGTTATTGAGGATAGTGTATCAGTCTTCAGGTTTACAGTAGCCAGTATTGTCATTTGTCAGTATAACATACCATTAAATCCCGTGTATATTGCGCTATCGTGCATAGTGCGCACCCCTAAATTTAACCTAAATCTGCCTGAAAACCGTTGTTTTCATGTATAGTGAGTGCGCAGTAAGATTGAGAGACATGTGAACGAAAACTGGTAACAAAAAATCAATGACTTACTGCGTGTCGAATAGGCTTTCCTTATAAAATCTTGTTTGTGGCGTGCGTTACTCTGTTGTTTAATCATGGGAATATCATTCGCCTACATTTTGAGCAAATATTTTGTATTAAACTTTATTGAATGATATAAAAATACAAATATAATTTCCATCAGAACAGGTTGGAATCCGAATTTGATTTGAGCAGAGCTCATTAACATAAATGGTCGTTAGAAGTTTTGTGCGCTGATACTTGAGAATAAAATCGATTTTAATTTAAAAAAAATCAAATCCATTTTGGCTCACTCTAACAGCGCCGGTAATTACTTTGATAACTATATCAAAGGCGAGCCCATGAGATTTTGTTCAATCATATACGCAGTAGATGAGTGGTTTCAAGACTCGGTTGACAGGCAGTGTAATCAGGTGGTGGGGCGGGGTGGGTGGATTAACGGTGTGGTTTATATAATATATTATAGTATATCATCATCATAATATAGTGCTATAATCTAGATTATTCCACGCATTGTTTATTAAATAAATTGAATTATCTTCAATTTGAAATGATTTTCTATTTTCATCCTTTCGTTTCTACAGTTACTTCGTCATACGTTGACGGCTGTGACCTTTAGCCATAACCTGTCAATCATAATCATCCTGCCCACCGATTGGTCAAAACATTGTGCCATTTGGTACATATAAAACATTCCTTTCTATATCTATGTAAATGCTAGATCACCTTGAAAAACATCGGCTCTATCATTATCTTTTTAACACATTTATGTCCGTATCTGTGTAGTAATCTATGGATTCTAAACATCTATGTTCAACTTGGGAAGACAGGAGTAATCAGGAGTATCTTTCCTTTAGAGAAATAAATTAGAACAAATTACAGGAAATAATGGCGTTGTAAAAAAGTTAAATGATGGTTTAATTGATAATTTTACAACACTATATGGTATTTAATAAAGGTATAACACAATATTTAGACAGTAGTAAGACATTTTAACGATCTAGTTGAGATAGTACCATTATAGACATGTTAGAATGCGATCGTTATGCCCGACTGATTCCCGATCCATAAAATCATATTTCAGCCCTGAATTTTGCGATTTTGACGAAAAATTCTGAGGAAAAAAATGTGACAAATATTTATCCTTGTATATAGTGCGCAATAGCCTTTTATAACATGTAACTTGAGCAAAAAAGTGCGCAATATACACGAAATTTAACGGTATGGCAGATTCAGATTATGCATGTACTGGCTCTGGCCACGGTCAGGGAGTATAGGAAACCTAAAATAATACGTATTGGCAGATTTAGCAATCGCATTGATTGGAAGCTGTTGCTGCCTTAACATCTCAGTCAAATTATTTTCAAAAAAATCAATAATGTACCTCCCATGAATACTGTGATTTCATTGACTAGGTTTAACATATATTTTGTAACTTACCAACCTACATCACATATCCCTTTCAACTGGTAGGCTAAACAAAGTACACATCAATACAATGTAAGAAGGCTGAATAGTGTTAGTGCTTAACTGGAAGCTGTTGCAAGCTATGGTAACTGTGAGCAACAGGTCCCCCTTAAAAACTTGCAACATATTCAACAGCTTATTAAGAAGAAATTGAGTTTTTGCGATACTATGACTGCAGTTGAAAGAGTTAACAATTTTTATTTAAAAATTAATAATGGTTGTTTTCTCTGGCTTAAATAGTGAATGATAAAAAGTTTTACTGTGCTCAGCGTGTATCAATTGGCCCACGTGTTACTAGTTTTACTATGAAGGCTATATATATACCACTACCTCATTCTTAAAATTACCGCGTAAAACATTGTTTATTTCCTTAACCGTCAGTAGTTTCCTTGCGATTCATTGGTTGCTCTTTATATAGTTATTTTTCTTAACCAATAATCTTGCGAGAAAGTATGTTCCCGACTTTGGAGAAGAGTACTCAAGAACACTCGCGCATGCGTCGATCTTGGCGACATGCCATTCTAAATCTGTCGCTTACGCGAATCAAGTGTGATACGCCGCTGTAGCATGGCTAACTATACTGTGTCGGCCTTGATTTGGGGATACGCTGACAGGAGTTTAGCATTCGCGATGATATAGCTCAGTTTCCGAGACAAACATTGTCTAAATCGACCAGAATCAGCCTAGATAAACTTGTATTTCTAAAGTTTATCATAACGCTAACTAATGACGAGGCAATGATCAATGGCCATGCCCTCCTGTAGGAGAATTTAGATTTACAAGAAAGTCTGTTACGAGCAATATGTCCATGACCATGAATACTCCATGATACATATTGCGAGTTTCTGACTGGTGTCCAAACTCAAAACTGAAGTTTGTAACAGTTTATTATTATACCAGAAGAAGGAAGCTGCTAACGCATGCGCGCATCGCTAGCTTTTAGAATTTTGATCTATAGAGCGCTTACTGAACTCGCTTCACCGGCGGTCATTTGTTCCATGGTGAAGGAAGGTATGAAGATATGCGCTCTATAGCTATATATGTCTGCGGACTATATCGGAAATCAGTCTCCAACGCATGTGCATCTCGCTTCCTTACTAAATTTGACAATCGTTTTGCAACTTTTAGCGACTTTATCAAAAATATTTTAAAATTAAGTGAATTGACTGAATTTTGCTTCAATAGTAAAACTATCGCAGCAAATAGCTAAGCGAAGTTGTGAATGTGTAGCAACAGGTACTCATTTGCATCGCATTTTGCGATGCGATACCGCTCAAAATATTCCCAGGGGGTGTTTGTAGGTGTGTATGTGCATGTGCATAGATTTCGAAATTTGTTCTATGGAAGAACCCTGTACCCCATATTTAGGTTGGCTTTGCACCCCCACCCCACCCTAATCCCACCCTTGAGGTGGTGGAGGGTGGTGGACTGCATTAATTCCCACCTGCATCCCAGTAAATAAACAAGAGCCCAAGGGCCTGTGGCGCTCACCTGGACCATTTGCATTTGAACCATTTGGATTTAAATAGATATGATGGATAATTTTCAGAAACGATGGCCACCCAAAAAATTTACCAATCAAAATTCTGAATACATATTCTAGCCTACCTTGATACGGTCACTGTAGCCAAATTTGTTTGAAATATGTCCGGCAACTAAGGTGAAGCAGCGTTTTGACAATTTCTAAGATCTTCACCAAAAAAATTGATGAATCAAAATTCTGAATGAAAGTTCTGGCGCCAACTACCATTGGGTCCTTTCAGCCACATATGTTTGAAATCGCTCAGAATGGTAAGAAGAAACATTTTGACAATTTCTGGTAGCTTTTTCATAAAATCTCAGATTTTCACCCAAAAAATTGATGAATCAAAATTCTGAATGGAGCCTATGACCATAGGGTACTTCCAGCCAAATTTGGTTGAAATCACCCAAACGGTTAATGAGGAGTAGTGTTTTAAAGCAAAAGTTGATGGATGGACGGTCGCTACGGCATAAGCTCACTTGGCCTTTCGGGTGAGAAGGTGAGCTAACAATGATTAATTTCAATTTGATTTTGAATTAATTAATCAATATGCAGGAAACTACTTCTCAGAGCATCTCATTTTCCAATTATTATAGGGGAAGGGGCATGACACCCCTCCCTACCTCCACCACCATTGGGAACCCCACCCAGACCATGACTGCTAGGTTGGACACACCCCATAATAGAATCTTAAATCCACCAAGACACAGCCGGTGAATTTACTATTAAACTCTCCAGCCTTATGAGTGTTATTTTCACAAATTCTGCGTTTTATGGGGTTAGTGACAAAAACAGAGGGTGGGGGTAGGGAGCATTAGGCCCCTACAAGTTTTAGATGGTGTGTGGAGGGATAGAGGGGTGGTGGCTAAGACAATTTCTTTTCCTGGCAGCAACCTTGAGAATGTATAATAGGCAGTAAATAAAATAGAATTAAATACGGTCATGCTCAGATAGCTGATCAGTACAGTATATTTTAATATCAACTGGAAAAAACATCTGAAATTTACAGAGTGAACATGGTGAGGCCATATGCTGTGGGCCAGGGGCTGTGGGACCTGGCTCTAGGGCTATTTGTTCAGCATTATCCCAGTAAAGCTGAGGATTGGTAAATTAACATCTTTCAAGACATATTACTACAGAAGCTGGTAACTGCCTACTATATGGTATAACGGCAAAGTCACTGAACAAGTTACAACAGGTTCAAAATTCTGCAGCCCGTGTCCTGATGAAGATCAAGAAACGTGATCACATAACCCCTGTATTGAAACGCCTCCACTGGCTACCTGTCCATCAACGAATTGACTTCAAACTTATCCTCCTAACATGGAAATGCATGCACAATGAAGCTCCAGAATACATGAAGGATCTCATTATGCCCCACCATCCGCACCATGCTCTTCGCTCTACAGATCAACACCTGCTAAACATTCCACGATCCAATCTGAAGTCATGTGGAGACAGAGCTTTCAGCATCGCTGCGCCAAAACTTTGGAATACCCTACCACTGGATATTAAAACGATAAGCTCTAGGGAGAAATTTAAAGAAAGACTAAAAACACATATGTACCGAAGCGCCTTTGAAAATTAGTCAAATTGATAAATGGCGCTATACAAATGCTGTATTATTATTATTATTATTATTATTAGAAGCAATTGTTGGCAATCATTAAGAAAATTTCAATTTTTTCACACAAAATGCACATTTACACTTTAGAGATCAAAAGTATACAGAGTTACATGGCAAGTTCCAGTTTCAGACATTTTCGTCAATTTTTCATGGAGTTATGCCCCCTTTCGACTTATGAAATTATACAAAATATATTAGTTTTCCACACTTTTTTCGCAGTCTTTCAAGATATACTGAGAACTGCTACATTGCATTGTTATGAGAAGTTACAGACCAAGTTGGAGTTTCAGGCATATGCGTAAATTTTTAATGGAGTTATGCCCTGTTTCGACTTAAGAAATATGAAAAATATCAGCTTTCCGCACTCCTTCAAGATATTTAAGCAAAAATCGGTGCATCGCTTAATAGTATAAGGAGTTACAGAGCACATTCGAGTTTCAGACATTTTCGTCAATTTTTCATGGAGTTATGCCCCCTTTCGACTTATGCAATACAAAGAATATTAGTTTTCCGCCCTTTTTTCCCCGCAGTTTTTCAAGATATTGTACTGAGAATTGCTTTGTTATGAGAAGTTACAGACCAAGTTCGAGTTTCAGGCGTAATTAGTTTTCCGCACTTTTTCTCGCAGTCTCAAGGTATTCAACTGAGGATTGGTACATTACTTTATTATGAGAAATTACAGACCAAGTTCGAGTTTCAGGCATTTGCGTCATTTTTTGATGGAGTTATGTACCCTTTCGACTTATGAAATACAAACATATCAGCTTTCAAGACTTTCCTTCTCCTTCACCATATATAACTGAGACTTGGTTTATTTGCTATGTTATGAGAAGTTACAGATCAAGTTCGGGTTTCAGCTGCTTTTGACTTTTTATGAAATTTGTGACTGTCAATCTCTAAAGATTCATATCAGCAGGTAGGGGACATGTATTGCAAAGCAATACATACAAAATGCTTGTTTTAACTACATACACACAATTTATGCAATAGCAGTTAGTATCATGTCTTGAGGCCAATAAAATAATAACCCGATCACATGCCCCTAGTAATTGAGGTAGGTAAATGTAGAGAATTATCTTTCATGCTGAAGGTTAGGGTTTCTTTTACTATGTTTTTGCTAAGCTTAGCAAAATAAAGCTAGGAAAATAATAAAACTATGAAAATCCAATAAATTTTACGATCAGTCCAGTCTTTTTATGTAGAAATATAAACATTGCAATATTTTTGGAAGCAGGTAAATTGTATCCATTGTTGCAGGTACATGTAAGTAATGACTCCTAGACATCCATATACTTTTAGATATCCATATACTTTTAACCCTCAAGGACATGTAGCTATTCATTAACCTTTCACCACTGAATTCCCCATGTCTCATTTTCAATGCTACAATACAGGAAAACTATTGAATATTTTGAAATTAATTTGACTGGCAGTTGTTACTGATAATTGGTTCCAGTCAAATTAATTTCAGAATATTCAACAGAATAAGTTTTATATCGTAAAGAATATACTTTTTCATTTGTTGGTGAAATGGTTAACTAAACACACAATTAAACATGATCAACATGTATTCAAAGTTAGTTTTTAAAGCTTATTTACTTTTAAGCATATAGTAACCGTGACTTCCTCTTACAATCAGTGGTGCTGCCATTAGCTGGCCAATTGTCTACCACTGGAAACGCAGGATAAAACCCCTTTCCAACCCGCTCACCCCCAACCCCAACCCATCTCATCTGCACCTCTAAATCAGCTCCTGCATGTCAAAATTCGACACACCCAGCTGGTTATCATACTATATCACCATTCATACCATCATTAGAACACTTATTTGAGCATGAACAGCACAAATGTTGCCATTTACACACACTATGACTGAATGAGCACGCCATTTGATGCACGATTACTGGTTCCAACATGGTATGAAAGCAGGAAATAAATCATTGCCCTCAATATCGTACACAAATAAAGAGGAAATTGAATATATTTCGTCAAACAATTATTATTTAGAGGATTAATGTGGTGTTAGATAAGATTTACAGCCAGCAATATCAGTGTTTACTTTATCATGTCAGTGGCCGCTTGACTAAAAATAATGATGTAATGACGTCATGAAAAAACCTCCTATATAGACTTATTCTTTAATTTCCTACCCCTCATGAAAAGTGTGTATAATCCTGTCTCATATTCTCGTGGGTTCAATATTCTCGTGGCAATGCAATTTTTTGCCATAAATAAAAAACCAGCGCCACCAGCCCTCAAAATCTCAAATATTTGCGAGACCCATTTTTGGGTCCCGTGTTTTCAGGTCTGCGTAACTAATTGTTCGGTTGCGCAAAATCAGTTTGCGTAACCAATTGGTTGCGCAAATTGGTTACGCCATTTTTTATCCAAACCTGCTTTATCTGAACATATTTCATCTGTATATTAAGTTAATAATGAATTTAAAGTGCATGTTGCTGAATTATCATTAGCATATTGATTACAGCATGGACTTATCCACCAATTACCTAATTTACAGATAAAATATGTTTAGTTTAAGTTTTACTACCAAAGGTAGATGATGGTTACCAATCAGCGTGATTGATGCCGATTGGGTCCATACAATGTAGTTGATGGATCCAGAATTTTTTACGGTCCTTGCGGAAAGCTGTGGCTTCCGTGCTGTCAGGATCGTGACGTAACACTTCGATGATTCTGTGGTTGATATCTGTGGGTCCGTGGTTGGGGAGATTAAGATGTTGTGCTACAGGCGTGTCTTTGTTGTTTTGGATATCCCTCATGTGTTCTTTGATGCGAACTTGGAATTCTCGTTTAGTTTCACCTACATATTGTTTGCGACATTCGTTACAGGTAAGTAGGTAGATAACATTCATTGTGTGACAGAATGTTTTTGTTTTAATAAAATATTTAAGCCCAGTGTGTGAGCTTTTGAAACTTTTTGTGCTGTCCATGTTTTTGCAAAATAAACAGTTGTTTTTGGCGCATGGATGTATAGGGTTTGCTATGCTTTTCCCTTTTTGTCCGAATTTCCTTGGATCTGTAAATTTAGCAGTGACCAGTGTGTCCTTGAAGGACAGGTTACGTCTATGGCCAAAGATAGGTGTTTCTGTGAATGTTGCCCGGCATTTTGGGCTGGATTGTAGTGTTGGCCAGTGGCGTTTAATGATTTTTTGGGCTGATTTGCTGTGTTGGTGGAAATCAGTGATACATGGTATCCGAGTGTTGATTTCCTTGTTTGGTTTTGGCAAAAGTAGATCAGAGCGGTTTTGTTGTATTGCTCTATGCAGGCTGGTGATGAGGGTATCTGTTGGGTATCCTCTGATAGCATAGTGTTGAACCATTTCATGGGCGTTTTTGAGAAAATCTGTTTCTCTGCTACAGATCCTCCGTAGTCTCAGAAATTGACCATATGGGCTCGCTTGTTTGGAAGAGTTTGGGTGAGCCGATGAGTAGTGTAGATATCCGTGAGTATCTGTTGGTTTGGTATAGAGGTCAACGCCTAAGTGTCTATTCGGGAGGACAAACACTTTTGTATCCAAAAAATTGATGGAATTTGTGGATTGTTCTACTGTGAATTTGATCGTTGCGTGTGCGTTATTCATATGTGTTATGAATTTTGCTAGTGAATCGGAACCTTTCGTCCAGATTATGAAAATATCATCAATATAGCGATAGTATAGGGCCGGCTGTGTTTCAGCTGTCCTGAGTATTTTTTCCTCGAGTTGGGCCATAAAAATGATGGCATAGCTGGGTGCTAGTTTAGTGCCCATAGCTGTACCGCCAATTTGGAGATAATGTTCATCATTAAACTCGAAGTTGTTACATGTGAGCACTAGTTTTAGTAACGTTAGCAATCTGCGTGGTGTTCTCAAATGTTGGGATACAGCTCTAAGGCCCTCATTGTGAGGGATGTTAGTGTATAGTGATGTGACGTCCATAGTAACCAGAATGGCATGAGGCGCTATGGCGCCAAAAGTTTCTAGTTTGTTTATGAAGTCAGTGGTGTCCTGGATGTATGATTTAATATTGTGAAGATGAATTTTGATATGTTCATCGACAAAGCTACTGATGAGTTCAGTAGGGCTCCCATTGCCACTGATAATCGGTCTCCCTGGGGTGAGTTGGCCGTTCATTTTTTATGAATTTTCGGAAGTGGATAGAACCTGGCTGTTCGTGGGTTGTTGGTTCTGAGACCGTTAGCTATGTCTCTTGTGATTTCACCACTGAGAATCATGTCCGTGATGGCGGTTTCTACCTTCTCTGCGTGGTACGTGGTGAGATCCGTCATTTGTTTGGTATAGTAGTGAGTGTCACTAAGTTGGCGGAGTGCTTCCTTTTTGTATGTTTCCGTGTCTTGGATAACAGTGGCCTGACCTTTGTCAGCTTTTTTGATGACAATAGTTTTGTCATATTTTAGCTGATTAACAACTTTCTCTGTGTGTTAGAAAGATTCCCATTATTATGCCTTCGGTGGGCTTTTTTGTTGATGTCGTGTTTGACGGATCTGATGAACGCATCTAATGTGGCGTCATTACCTGGGTTAGGTGTCCAGGTACTGGCTGGTTTAAATTTATGTGACAGTTTGTCCATAAAATTACTGGTGGGATTATCGGTTGGGGGAATGGGTGTGTCCGATGTAGAAGTATTTCCATTTTCCCAGTACGTGGGTGGGAACTGGAAATGTAGTTTTAATCTCAGTCTTCTAAAGAATCTGTTAAGACCTTTATGAAGTTGGCCCAGGTTGGGCTCAATGACGTTGGGACTGAAGCTTAGTCCTAGATCTAGGACGTCTCGTATCTCCTTGGAGATGGGGTTTGATGATAGATTGACAACAAAAGGTTTTTGTTGACTGGAGAATTAATTTTTATAATTTAGAAAAATATTAAAATTGCAACAGTTATAGGCTGTGCCTACATAAGTGATAGTGTTAGCATTTATGCAAGTCTTTTGAGTATTTGGAGGACTTGAGCCAGTGTGTCTTCCTTGTAGGGGCGCCTGTCTTGTTTGCCCTGTGTTCTCCTGGGTGGTGGGCGTCTCTGGCCTGGTTCCCGTAGCATGTTGCGATTTCCTGGTCCAGGAGGTGGTCTGCGCCTGTCCTTTTCTCTTGCCCGTACCCGCTTGGGTGGACTGGTCGACCGTTCCCGTGTTTTCAGTACCGTGGCTCTGACTGCTTTCTGGCCTTCTAGAAAGACTGCTTCGTTTTCTGTAGCTGCCCTGAAACCCGCTTTGTGTCGTCTAACCAATTCTGAGAGGCGGTCAGCTCTGTTTCTGAGTAAAGTGTGTAGATCAGACGTCAGTTGGAGACTGTGTTTGTTCAGAATGTCTTGCCAATCTTTGACTAGTTCAGTATCGTCAGACGGCGGAATGTATCTAACCGTTGCCATGAGGTTGGCGGGTGGTTTGTTGATGGTGATGAACGCTTCTAGTTTGTCAAGCTGTAGAAGCGTCCGTGCATGTTTACATGCACCATTGCGCCACTGGCGGTATGCCTGTACGTGTTCTTCAGGGATGCAAGGTTTCTTCCGTGGATTCTCATCTGGCCGGCGTTGAATGTCTTCGACTTGGTCAGTCTCCATTCTAGATCGTTTGCAGCTTAAAATATGTTTAGTTACTCAACTATTGACCTCATAATCAATTACATCACATATAGGTTGATGTCACCAGTCGCTATTACAATTGACAGACAATACTAACTCTCATAGTAGTCTGTCAGTAAGTATTAATTGTATGTCTTTGCAATTTAATAAACATTCTGTTGATTGTTTTGAGGGGAAGTTTGTTTCAAAGTATTCACCAAGTTAGCTAGTAACTAAGTATAGTTACCATGAAATTGAGATTCTGGGACAAAGCTTGGAGCATAGCTTAGCTAGAGATGGTGGGGAATAACTAAAAGTCGATTCATCCATTGTGATATAAGTACTGTAATATTTCTCAAGTAAATTTGTCAAAAAGCAGATTGAGTTTTTGTTTTATGTCCATTCATTCGTTCCATTTCCAGACCAAGAAGAATATTTTGGAAAATTTACCTCTGAAATTACAAGCTCGATAACCAGTCATTCAGTGTTAAGTCTCCAAAAACAATAAGCCTTTGGTCTGCAAATGTACATTTTCTCTGCCAAAATATCAGTATTTGTATGACAACACTCATTGGTAACATCTTTCCAGCTTGCAACAATTTCAGGGTCCATACACCTTGGACACAATAAAATTCCATACTTTTTCCAAACATATATTTCAAAATTCCAGACCCACTATAATAATTAGTGACTAATGACCCAATATTTATAAATATCTTAACACCCCCTCCCACCCCACCCACAAACCCCACTACAAAAACAAAGAATTGAATATCTTACATTGTTGTGGCTTACCTAGTTGAGCAACCCTCTCCAGCCCACCCACCACCACCTTGAAAGCAATGGCTTCCAGTCATATTATTTTCAAAATATTTAAAAGAATATGCTTTAATTTGTAAAGAATTCTACCTGTATCAAAGAACTACCATCTTAATTGACCCAAAACAACAGGGGTTGAAATTTCTTTTATAAAATTGTACCTGTGACGGGTAGATTTTTTTGAAACTGTTACCAAATATTTGTACTTGTACAAGCAGCGTACATTTCTAATATAAAACAATAATCTGCAAGTCCGCCACAATAAAAAGCGTAACCAGCTCTATGGCATTTAGTAGATAGCTTGACCCTTCTTAACTTGTACGCTTTAAACCGACAATTTAGTGCAGATGCGATTTACTTGAAAATAAGAGTTACTACGCACCGGTTTTCCTGACATATGGTCCTGTTTTCTCGGTCGCTCCAAAGCAATGAACCACTTAAATATCGGGTGGTATTACTGTCAGAACCTCCAAATAATAGTATATTGGGTCATATAACCCGTCAAAGTGGGCACTAACATATTGCTTTACTGCGTTTAAAAGCGGCACAGTGACTAGATTTTTCATTTGCCATTAGCCATCAATATTAATTGCGAGAGTCGCACAGAGATTGGTTGAAATAAATCATGTGATTAATTCGTTATGAATGACAACGAGGCACATGATCAAAATTTTACTATGATAGTAATTTTCATTCATGCCTATTGAAATCGGATATCCCGCGAGCCAATCAGAAACTACGAGTGCGCATTATCGATTGTTATTAAGTACGACTGCGCAGTCACACGTGACATTTCTCATTACCGATGTATTAGCAGACCCCCCTCTAGGCTGATTCGTGACAATTTTTATTGTTGAAATTAGTAACCGGGATCGTGGCATTCTGTAAGAATGGAATGTTTACGTTTTTGGAAGCATTTATTTACGAGAATCCAGTTGGATTCCCGTATTTTTCAATTTCGGGAATATTACGATAATCCCGTCGAATTTCGAGGCCTGAATTATTGTGTGTCATGGACAAATACACACTGACACAGTAGCTAGGATCTATGAATGTAACAGTTTAATTTAACAGATAAATTATTAAACAGCTGTCTCTACAAGCCAACTGAAACTCAAGGAGAATATACTGTGAGGCTCACTCAACAATGTATGTCTTCCTACATTGTATGTTATATCGGGATCCAATCGCGTATATAAAATAATACATCGGGAACATGCCAGCCGACGGCTGCACGTACTTACATGCAACGGTTTATAATTGTAACGTATAGTGAGACTTGTTCCCCGCCTATGTAGTAATGCTAGCGGAAATACAACGGAAGTTTGTCTCTGACACATGTATGCGCGCTGTCGCTTATTTATAGAATTTGACAGACAGATGTTATCGATCTTTTAGATGTTTGAAAATGCTAAATTCCGTTGTAAATAGCATGCTTCATATCAAAAGGTTGTTGAAACTTCTGTTTTCCACGATCAGAGATAACTACCGTTCTTGGCGTTGTCACTTACGCGACCATTTTTTCGTTCATGGTAATTTTACTTCACATAACCGACACGCGAACGAAACGATCGTTCGCGCCAAATTTTGAGGGCTGGCCATACACACCCCTTCCCCCCCCCCCACCACCCCACCGTCTGTTTCCCTTGGCAACATTGTAACCAGGAACACAAACATAGACTTTATTCGTCACTACTTACCCTGCCGGAGTAGGGGTTTGCCCATCGAGGCTAGAGTTACCGATGCAGGTGGGTTGGCACTACCAATCATGAAAGAATGCACCGAACTGATAATTGTAACTGCCGTAATGATAGTCCCCCAAATAAATTGACAAGGTGGGTAGTCCTACTTGGTAACCAATCACGAAACATAGTAACGAGGTGGGTCAACCCTACCAGATAAAACAGCTATGCTGTTTCTGGTCCACGCTCAATTACTAGTCTACAGCCTAATGTAATTCTCATCTGCTACAAGCCGGGTCAGGTGGGCTTGTCCTACCAGCGACACAAGCCATAAACAAACTCTTGTAATAGTGTAAATGTACTGTGGGTATGTCCTACCGTTCTAGTGAGGTAATTATGAGTGTCAGCATTACCAGCCCAACAGGTCGCTAGGTGAGTTCTTGCTGTAATAAAGTCCTAGGTTTAGTTTCAAGTACCAGGCAACAAACTGTGTATACTCCATGCACAAGCAATTCAGCCAGGTGGGTGTGTCCTACCAACTATAAATAACCCCCTCATAATACCATTCTATTAAGATGTACCCAACTATGTCTCAGCTTTACCAGTGCCAAAGGTACCAGTCAACATAGTGTGCACACGTGCACGCACACACACACACACACACACACACACACACACACACACGTCCTACAAAGGGAGGATATAAGCGGAAGCGGGATTTATATTTTTACTCGGCGACATTTTATGTCAAATTTTGATGAAATAAACAATCTTTATTAAACTATGCGCAATATTTAGGCAGGCCTAATTAATAATTTCACTCCCGCGATGATGGATATAAGGTATACATTAAGCATAGAGGTAGGATGGTAAGAATTTGTCTCACGCAATTGTGTTCTAATTTCGTGCTGTTTTTGTATCATTTATTTAGACTTTTTCTAGAAATTCCAAGTCCCAGTTTTGGTGACTTGTCACGTTACCCCGGTTTATACTTTTGGAAATTTGGACCTACGATTTAATCGGAAATCACGATTTTTATATAAACTCGATTGCCAAAAATCACGCAACCCTAATGGTGCTGGTAGCTGATGATTCCATAGATTTCACTATTTTGGTTAGTGCTTCGTTTGGATCTGATCTGACATCGATGTTAGCTATCTGCTCCCCGAGGGCCTTTTTGTATGATATTTGGCTGTCAGCATCGCTGATGAGCTTGAGTAGGTTGTAGATGACTCTATCCTCTTGCCTGGTATGGCATTTATACATTAGGTAGAAATGGTTCATCTGAAGGCGTGTAATAACTGGCGTATGGTCAGAATTGAGATCTGTGCCTCCATAGGAACGAGCATCCCGAAGTAGGAGTTTTGCTGCAGTCTTGCATAGTATGAAATCTATTTGGTTGAAGACAGCTGTTGTAGCCTTAGAACCTTTTGGGGCTTTGCGATCAGTAATGTGTCCAGTCCATGTTGTCTGGTGATGGCATATGGTGTTTGAAAGGCATATTTGTGGCAAGTAGGCCATTGGAACTAAGGAATACCACCAGTGCATCTCCATTGCTGTTGCATGTGCCCTCTCTATGCATAAGCCAAGTCTTGAACTTCTGATCAATGTGAATCGAGCATCACGCAAATTGTAGCCACTAAACATGTCAACCAAAACATGGGTAGGAAAGGGTTAAGCGTAATCTTGGGATCTATTTTCTGACATATCATTATTAGTCTAAGCATAAGTACAGTTTTTCTCTGATTTGGCCATGATATAGTTTTAAATAGTGCACAGTATCCGCATAACTAACAAACCATCAGTTTGGTGTGTGCGTATATGGTGCATCTGTTATGGCAAAGGCCTATTTTAAATCTTATATTGGATTAGTTGCTATGCACATGCATTGGCCAGACCTAGGACAGCTATGCAAAACAAAAGACATACAACTACATGTAGCATGAGTAGTTAACAACACATGCAGAACAGTAGGCCTGTGAATACTGCATGATGGGAAAGAGTTAATGGAAATATATCATTCTATAGCATGTACTTAGCCAACAGATACGAAACAAACATTCGATTTTGTTGATAGGGAGCTCAACCCTCCGTAAATTTAGTGGAAGATACATGTCAAATGAAGAGAGAAATGTTGATCTAAGATCCTACAGTGGAGCACGTATTAAGGAGGTTCAGTATCAGTTGGATAAATGTCTAGCTGTCGGGTAGTGTGATGCCCTTGTGCTACATGTAGGTAGTAATGAGATTAGAAGATGAACAGTGGATGGAACGATACGCGATTATGATTCCATGATTATGGATGTGCAATCAATTGCACCTAGCAGCCATATTTTGTGTCCGCCTTACTACCTTAGGCCTTATGACAATTATGAAAACAGTCTAGTCCAAGAATTTAATGATAGGCTTTGGTTTAGACAAAATTTATTTTTAGTCTAAATGGGAGCACGATAAGACATATGTCTTATGCCCGTGTCTCCAACATAATACAATTATGACACATGTAATATAATAACAAGTGGCGGATGCACACGATAGCATTAACATTACTAATATAATAATAAAGTGTCCCCAGGAATCCATCTCTCCAGTTAGATAATATGTATCTACACATCTCTTGGCGACGTCATCACTTTCGCCATAGACGTCACACATTGACGTCATACCCATTGTCATCACCTTGCATCTTTTTAAGATGCTTTTACAAATGGCACTTTTACGTGGATTTCATCACAACGCTATTTCCCCATCTTTAAATTTAAATAAAATTAAATTTAATTACATCATATAAAAGAACAACAAAGACGCATACTCACCAAGTTGTCGTGCTTCTCTATGTTATTCATCTTCTATTTTCAAAACAAACTTTCGAAACAAACACATTTTTCATAACTTCAATATCTAACCAGTTTTGATTTTGATTTTGTGTAACCGTGATCTATGTTTCCCCATCGAAATCTCCAAAACATGTAGAATAGCCAGGGATTCCCAACACACTCCTTGTCTATCAATCCAAACACCGACACCGTAGTCGCCATATCAGACAAAAGTGAAGCCCAAAGATGCCCACTTCCAGTTGACAAAACGTCGCCTCTGATGATTTCCGCTCAAGGAACGAAATGCCATGAAGTCTGAATCAAAAACAGTAATGGCTATACATGATCACTATCCACACAAATAGACAAAAGATTCTCCTCTAAAGGAGTATTATCTCTATGAACTTGATGTACAGAAACCCTTAGAAATTTGTCACCAAAATTACTTACAACCAGTAAAAAACTTAAACCGGCCAAAAAAGTTTTTAAAAAACTGCCAAAACGGACACAACTGGTAAAAAAATCCACAACCGTCAAAAAAATCCACAACCGTCAAAAATGACCACAACCGCCAAAAAATGGCCCAGCCGCCAAAAATGGCAAAACTGCCAAAAACTCACAACCGGTAAAAAATACACAACTGCCAAAATATGAACACAATCGCCAAAAAAGGCATAACCGGTAAAAGAGTCACAACCAGTAAACTTGACCCCAACCAGTAAAATACAGGTCAACCGGTAAAAATGTTGGACCACACCCCAAACCTCCAAAGATTTCAAACGGGAGAACCGGTAATCTCTTTTTTCTCTGTCCATATATGGTCAAGATCGACTCAATCCACAGGCTCACCCAGGAAGGGTATAAAAGGGACGAAAATTCCAGTCTAGATCATTCAGACTTTTGGTCTCGCATTGCGACCAAGCGTCAGGCTACATAACCTCCTACAAGTAGCTCATATTACTGACTACGTTGTTATTTACTAATATAATAATAAATTTGTTGAGAAAGTGAGAGGGGGTTGGGGTGGGCGGGGGAGATAAAGAGACTCCAACGAAGTTAAAACCATGGACTTGTTTAAATACTTACAGATTTTGTCTGGAAACCTGTTTAACAATATGCTCGACTGCCAAATTAAGATTGACCATTTGCTGGTCACACACATTAATAGTCAGAACAATCCAGATTGAAAATAGCGTACTCCTATGTGAAATAGCAGATTATAGTTAGCGAGTCGAGCACATACTCTGACGACACGGCCGATATTCACGTGAATGATACTACATTAACAAAAAATAGTGGCCTAATAAAATAGTGAAACTAAACATTCGCAATAGCCATCGTGGTGATTTTGGTCTATATCAGCAAGCAGACTAATTCATCTGACTGTTAAATGGAGATGGAAGTGAAAAGGAAGTGAAAATGATTGCTCTGTTTTCGTGGCATGCCACCTCACCCTCAGATGATGTTATACTGTGATACCGTGGTATTTTTCTCTGGTACCAATACCATCACGTAAATGTCAATACTGCCCAGCTCTACTACCAGAACAAACAATACTAAATTACAGATTCTCTTTTAAGTGATGAATGCTATATGAGAAGTGTGCATCTAAATAACATAAATAAATCACATATCAACACAAAAAATGGACAAAAAAATAAAAATATGTGAATTGTATTGGAACACACGTACTGGCTCTATCCAGCCACCAATCATATCAGTCTCTACAAGCCACACAGACAAGTAGTAGAGTAGTAGGGCTGTCAGAACAGAGGGTGGCGGGAGCTGTGGATCGCCGATCGGCAGCTACAGGAGGGAGGTGTTAGAACAAAGATACTTTCGGCCATTTTCTTGTTGTACAGTAATTATGCACATACATTCCACACATTCTAACTCGGAATTGTGTCCCGAGAAAATATGTGATGCACCTTAAACTAACGCTTAAAACATCTCGCTGTATTTATCTGTTAGATGTAATATGCCAGTTATCAGTAGGTCTGAGGCTAATAACTAGGACATAGCGTCTTATCTAGGTGGGGTTATCTAGTGATTGAATGTCAGTGGTCTGTCTGTCTGTCGTCTGTCTGTCTGAACGCAACTGGATAGGGACACATATCGGTTATGGACATTGATGAAGTACTTCAAAATCTGGCGAGATTGTTGTAGCTAGAACAGAGGGTTGTCAGAACAGAGGATCGTCGATCTGCGGCTATAGGAGGGAGGTGGGCTGTCAGAACAGAGGCGTGATAACGTTGCGGCAGCTCGTCCGAACACCCATTTGGAGACACATCATCAGTGGTATACTGATCACCTGTGATCAACCACACATTGCATGGTCTGAATACTCATGTAGAGACACACATTCTCATGGACTCTCCCGGAGAGTCAGCTGCATATCAATCTGTTGGAAATGATGGCAGTGGAACTGGCGTTGGAAGAGTTCCTTCCGATGATCAGGGGCAAGGTGATATTGATACGGTCGGACAATTCGACAGTAGTATCATATATAAATCGCCAAGGCGGGACCAGGTCGCCCACTCTGTGTATCAGAGTGTGGCACTTGATTCAATGGTGCAGGAATTACTCAGTTGTTTTGAAAGCAGCTCACATTCCTGGCCGATTGAACATTCTGGCGGATGCTTTGTCTCGCAGACAGACATGTTATACTGGTCACACATTACAGGTCTAATCATCCAGGGATGAATATGATCAATATGAGTGCTTCTCCTGACGTAATAATAGACAAGTTTCTCGCCATTTACAGCCATCCCCTAGAACTATGAAGTTACATGCATGGTGTAGGCTATTTGGCATGGCGGGAAAAGGTCGCAAGATCATTACACGACCTGGGCAACTATGCAAATAGATTGCTTGAGTCCTGGTGTGCTTCTCCTGACCTAATAATCCCAACAGTCGTAGACAAGTTACTCGCCCGAAATCCACCAACAGTACAGGAGCTAAGAAGCTATCCACTGACAGACATGGCATTAACGCAATTATGGAAGTATTTAGATCATCTGCAACGATCTAGATGCTGTCAAGGTTCAAGAAGAAAGCCAGAAATTCTGGGTGCATTCCACTCTAATCTCTCCCGGTTCCATCGAGTCCAAATTTTTTGCCATCTCTAGTTGGATATCATACACGGACGTTGAGAAGACGACATTCTGATCTGCTTATGCTTTGCTTGCAGCAACAGTTGTATTATTGATGCAAACAATTATGCTCTGCTTGCAGTAACATCTGCAAGCAGAGCACTGAGCGGCCTGCGGCAACGTATCCTATGCTCTCCAGAGCGAGACTGCTCAAACAAACACGTAGTCACGACCAGTGTCACATCGGCATGAGGGGATTACCCGCACGCTCTTCCACCTGCCGTGGCAAAGCTCACTTGGCAGAATGCTAAAGTGACTACCATCTGCACCGTGGCAGACTCTGGCATGGTCACATGTGACACAGAGGATCTGGTGCCTCATCACCTGCCTTAATGACCACCTGTGTTACTGACCACCTAGCTGTAGCTGATGAGACCTATGGTAGGTGCTGACCTGGCTTTAGTGATCACCTATTTTTAGATACGGAATCGTGCTCTATGTGTGCTCAAGCTGAACACCAGCAGTGTGCGATACACAAACCTTGGCATAGCCGAAGTACAGTACTGTCATGCCTACTGTGCGAGTAAGTTCCTAACATAAAAGCTGAGCCGGTTGCCATTATTAGGTGAGATGTTCTTACCTCCGAGGTGGTACTGACCCTCAAGTGCCATCTCCAGATCCTCTGGGCCACTGGTTAGATGCAGTAAGGCATGCGACTTCATCTCCTGTTGATAGAGACAGCAATCAGCCCGATTGCGTAGCTTACCGAGAACATTGGTCCCAGCCACTATAAGTTTGAAGTCATTTAGCTCACCCACCTGCTTTACCACTCCTCCATTATGAACAAGGACTGCCACAGCTACACAATCTGAGACACCTCGTTGCAATATCAGCTGTAGGCGCTGGTTATCTGTGGCCTGGACCTGCTGGTACTCTCGCTCTACATGTAGGATTCGCTATCTAAAACCCTCCCATTTTAGTTCCTGGTTTCTTAACATGCCAGCCGTCAAGTCATGGAGAGGTCATCGTTACTCCATCATGATGTTCAGTGTACACCCGAAGGAACAGCTTGTCCTGCATCAAGGCCGGGTTCACCTGCGTGTTCTCGAGGAGGGAGAAGAGTGGCACCGCAACAGGCATTTCTGCGTGTGGCTGTAAGATGAATTCTGTGAAACCTGACATCTGACATCATAGTACCCTTTCCCTTCACATAATAGGCCGGTCCACGAGCTAGAGGAGCCAGGACTCGATACTCAACATTTATGTAGGTGGTGTCTAAGGTGGTTCTGCACAATCTCCCACCTGCTCACCATCTGCGGGAGCACTACATCCTGCTCCTCAGTGCTCTCGAGCTTAAACTTGAACACCATACTCCTAATCTCATGGATCTGTCCGGAAAAAGCGAAGTCGATGTACTTCCCCGCAGCGGAGAGAGGGTTCGCATCACAGATACTAGGTCAAATGATTGTCAAGCAGTCCCTTCGAGGATCGGTGTGGTGCGAGGTTGTGGGTTCAACCACTCCATCAGGATGCCGCACGTACTGCCACATTGTTTGAACATCTAGCTATATACAGGTTTAAACGGCGATGTATGAAGTACTACTTCACGAGCTCGTCTTCGGTCAGCAGAAGCCCTCCAAGAAGAAACAGATGGTGCCCACACCGCCTCCACTCGGCTCCCGATTGACAGGGTCCGACGACTACTTCGTGACAACATTATCCACGGGCGAGCCAAGGTCCTACCTCTGTCTGATGCAGAGATACTGACTGCCATAGAGGAGACCACACAGGCTGGCAGTACAAAGGAACTCCTGACTCGGATACTCTACCAGAAGCTTGACAGCGCCCAAGTTAGGTCACTCAACCTACCCTTCAAATCGACCAAGAGTCCCATCATTCTTGCCCTTCAAAAGAGTAGGGTTGATCCCAAAGATCTACTATCGGTCGAGAAGTGGGCTAGCGTATTCCGCCTCCACACTGAAGATGACCACCGGATGCTGGATAATCTACAAGCTGGGGCCACAGATTACTTCCGAGCGGAGATCAGTACACGTGTGACTGAGGGCCATGAGGCTGGGCATGTCACTGGTCACACCGAAGATAGAGAGGAGGGGTTGGCCGCCGGCCACAAGTAGGCCGTTGAGCATATCTTCAACGAAAAAGGTATGAAGCAGTTAGAGAGTAATTTGGAGGTATTTCTAAAGTTCCCCACCGAGAAATATCAGGACTACCTCATCAAAACTGTTCTCGAGCGAAATGCTAAGAGGGCGTGGATGAACTGGGTCTTCCGCGAGAAGTTTCTCAAGGTTCTGAAAAAGTTCCTCAAGCTTCTGAAGAAGTTCCTCAAGCTTCTGACGAAGTTCCTCGACCCTGAACGTGAGAAGTTTCAGAAGAGTCATGGCATCTGATCCTCAGTGGATAGAGTTTCAGATATATTCTCAAGTTCCTCAAGAAGTTCCTCAAGAAGCTCATGAAGTTCCTCAAGAAGTTTCTGAAGTTCCTAAAGAAGTTCCTCATAAAGTTTCTGAAGTTCCTCTAGTTTCTGAAGAAGTTCTTCGACCCTGAAAAAAGCGTCCCGCCGCTGTATTTGTGTGTGTGTGTGTGTGTGTGTGCGTGCGTGCGTGCGTGCGTGCGTGCGTGCGTGCGTGCGTGCGTGCGTGCGTGCGTGCGCGCGTGCGTGGTTGTTTGCGTGCGTTTACTGAGTGCATCCAGTACTCAATATACTGGTATACAGTAACCCTGATGATGAAGGCTTATAACCACTACTATCTGGCAATACTGTATTGTTTACATTTACTAGGCTTATAACAACTGAGAGGTGTGTCTATAATTGGGTGATAACACGGGTTATCAGCTAAAATCTAGGGCATTTTTCTAGTGCATGTATGGCTGAGACATATATATTAATTTTAGTTAAAGTTGTTGGTTCAAATCTCGCTATAAATTCTTATTTAGAAACCTGATGCCAATATTATTGAGAAGCGCCGTTGTATCTGGAGAAGCTCTGAGCAGTTGAAAAAATTCCATGTCCTCCAGATAAAGTGCCCACTTTTTGCTGCATTGAGCAAAACAACTATATACAGACATACAGACAGACCACTAAACAGACAGAACAGAATAAACAGACAGACAGACCACTGACATACAATCACTATTGTGCTACGCTATGACACCGCCAAGATAAGACGTTATGTCCTAGGTATTAGCCGCAGACCTACTGATAACTGGCATATTACGTCTAACAGATAACAACAGCGAGATTTAACGTTTTAAGCGTTAGTTTAGGCCTTTGGCTATTTTATGTGCTTAAGCGCATCGCATGTTTTCTCGGGACACAATCCCGAGTTAGAATGTGTGGAATGTATGTGCATAATTACTGTACTGCAAGAAAATGGCTGAACTTATCTCTGTTCTAACAGCCCACCTCTCCTGTAGCCGGCGATCCACGGCTACCACCAATATAAAACAGTCTACAACAGTCAGCTCCCACCACCTTGTGGGCCCACCTCCCTCCTGTAGCCGCCGATCGGTGATCCACAGCTCCCACCACCCTCTGTTCTGACAGCCCTACTATTCTACTACTCAGACATAAGGGCCTTATCGGTGCAGATGCGGCTTCTCACTGGTACATATCATCCAGTAAGGTGCTTTCGAGGGTCATGTGAATTCAAGGGTCCGTACTTTTGACGTTCTCACGTGCTCATCGCTTAGGCGATGTCAACAAATCATATGTCTTTAAATCGATACAGTAGTTTTACACCACATGCAAGTGTAAATTTTTAAAAGATGCGTTTAGAACAAGTGATTATTTTATGCATTTTGATGTCAGTGTAGTGAAAAACATGTATTTTCACTAATTTATTGACCCATTATAAAAATATTGATAACTCGTAAGGAGATGATACAAATCAATCTAGTTTTTGCATCCAACAACATCTGTCAGTTGCTGTCCTGAGTAACATAGCAGATCCATTGCCATAGCAATAATTTGTTTCTCCTGAAGCGTGGAACTGGCATGGGGGTGCTTATGTAGTTTTCAGATCTAGATTGATTTTTCCCTGCACGCAATGGTGATTCAAACAAGCCCTACCATATTTCGCTTAATAGTAGCCTAGGCTTCTATTAAAACAAGAGGTGTTCAATTTCCAACCAAACATCTCTGAGAAAGGGGGTGGGCTTATATTTCAGAGTTTTCCCGAAAAAGTTCTAAACTTGATACCATGGAAATTCAACGTATTTTCTCCCGTAAAAATTCCCACCGCCTACGTTTAATGTATACCTCAAACCATCACCGGGGAAGTGAAATTATTTGATTTGAGCACCTAAATATTGTGTATCCTTTAATAAAGCTCGTTTATTACATCAAAATTAATCCACAATTTGATATAAAATGGCGTCGCGAAAAAATACAAGTCACGTGATTCGCCTCCAATTGAAGAGTTTATTTTAGAGCGAGTACTCGGATGTAAATATTCTGGAATCGGGGACTCGGAATTCGGGAATATCTATATATTATCATTGCACGATAGGAACTGAGTATTATCTTGATCTTAAAAAACGGGTACCCGTTTGATAAACTCCCGTTAGCATCAGAGAACATGATGCCTCCCATCTCAAGAATCGCTGGCTCACCAATTTAAGAAGCCAGCTATATTGTTGTTCGTAATAATTCATTTGGATCATTTAATGTTGATCAGCGTTACAAAATTGATGCACATTTTCTCCCGTGCTTGTTGTTTGGTAAAAAAATTTGGTCTTAAAATATATTTATAAGGAAGGTATTTAATCACGCCAAGACTGTTTTATGCGCATTTTGACTACAAAAGTGTGGAATAAACATTATTATGTCTTGAACATACGTGGCCTACTACTAGTATTAATCTAATAAGTGGTCGAGATTTATAAATCCGAGGCCTGTATTGACTTCTAGAGGGGCTGGGAATGTATCAGGGCAGAGATCGGTCTGAAGTAGACACACCGTGTGACACGATTGTTATTATTATACACGCTATTCTTACAAATTTGCTCTTAAGAAAAATTTCCCTATACAGTCTGCTGAGTTAGGGGGTGAGCTTCTAATGCAGAGTTTTGCCGTTTTGAAACTGCTAACAAATCATTGGAGCTCATATGTCAAAGTTAGGGGGTGGGCTTCTATTAGAGCATAGGGTACTATTAATCGGAATACGGTAGTTACCACATACGATATAAATTTCAATAATTTTTTTCTATTGTCCTGTAGGCAAAACTAGTGCTGGGCGGTTTAGCCTAAAAGAAAACCGGTGACGGTATCCCTAATTAAACCGGTGTTAACGAAATACCAGTTTAAGAGGTTAGAATGATCGAAAATAATTTGAAATATGAAAATATGCCGTTTTCATTAGCTACAGTACATGTATTTTTGCGATTTGACAACTAACGTAAATTGCCACGAAATTAGAACGGTAACTATGTAAGACTGCTCACTTTGACTCTATCTATCTCAAAATAGTAGTTAAAATAAATAAAATAAATAAAGTCTGGTTCATGTGATGTGAAAATAACACTCTAACTACTAAAATGTTGATTTTCAACACTGTTATTAGGTAACTATTTTCGAAAGCGTAGTAAAATTTAACGCGTATGTAGGAACCCGGATACAGTTTTGCCCGCAACATCTGATTTTTTGGGGTCCGAAGGACCCCCACAGTCAGATTTGGGGGTCCCACTGTAAAATCTGGGGGTCCCGTGGGGTCCTCATCTGAAATATGGGGGTCCCATGTTTTTTTCTTAAAATAAACACAACACATTGATCTAATTATAAAGCACTTTATTAAACATGTTGAAAGCACTAGGTATGACATTGTGTAAATAATGTTAATGTGTATATAGAGAATATTAACTATGCATAGTTTATTAACCTTTAGCACTTAACACTTTTGGCCACTATTGTAGATCACCAAAATACCTATTTTTGAAAGTTTAACACTGGAATGACTGGCTCTAAACAGTGCCAGTCATTCCAGTGGTAAATGAAAAAAAAAATGTATTCTGTGATCTACACTCGTGGCTAAAATTGATATATTGAAATGGCCATTGTATATTTAACTAATGACATTTGAACTGCATATCAATAAACAATAACTTAAAGCACTGTACTTGTTTGTTGTCTGATAAACCAACCAACCTACATTGACAACCTTGTATGATTAAGATTTCCAAAGACCACTATATTAGTAATTAGCTAAGATCACTGCATTAGTTTTTCTATAAAACCATAACTTGACTTTGGACGAATTGAAAAATTACGAGTACCTGTGGCGAGTTTGCTCAAGGACGACTTAACCTACTTCGATATAATGTGCGCGTATTTTTTTATAATGTAACTGGAATGAATAAATATAGTGGACCACATAGGCTAAGATCAGACAAAACAAAAATTTATCAAAAATAATCTGTATAAATCAGATTAAAATGCGTAATTAGTGAAAATATGTCAGCCAACAACCTGATATGTCTAATTCATAGTGAGTAACTATGTAACGCGATTGGTGATTGGTTGACGCATAGATAACGCATTAGCGTGTATCCAATAAGGACGCTTGTATCAGGGAGCTTTGAGCTATACGCTGTTTGGAAAAATGACGATATCGTTGAACATCGTTGCTGGGATGAGCTTTTGAGTTGAGAAATTGGGAATGCCTAACGATCGAGTATTGTTAAACATTATAAACACTAATCCATCAGTCAATCAATCAGCCGCTATTGCTAAATAAAAGATGGCTTATAGCGCTTATTGATACCGTTATTCAAACAGCAATACACAGACACCGCCGCTAATCCGTCAAATGACCATTCAAATGTAAAAGATATCACAATATCTTCCATATATTCCTTCATCCATTTAGATACTTTGATAAGTAAATGGAAAAACATATTTTGGTTGTAGTCGTTGCTGCTTTAGGCAAGTAGGCATGCGCAAATTAATTTCAAAATATTCAGCATATTAGTTATAACAACTTTGTGATCTGTCCAATGTTCTGAGCTGTGAAAGGGTTAAGACGCCCAGACACGTTTGTATACGCTTGATCAGTTGTATTGGATTTCTCAAGCATGCGTTCCTCTAGAGGGAGATTCCGCTGTTATCTAATCAAATACTGACGCGTCACACCGACGTTTAGCACAACAGACAGAAGCATGGCGGGTATTTTTTGCAATTTGTAGGCCAAACAAGGCGACTAACATTGGGCTTGTAAACTCATTATTTATCAAAATTAGATGAAATAGAATACTAAGGATGATTTGGGGATTGTGTTTACAATTAAATGTAGTGGTTGAATCTGATTTATGGGCATTAACAACTTTGAGTTGTGCAAGAAAACATACAACAAAGCATTGTCTTAAACAACACAGTAAGTTCGTTTTTATTGAACGCACAATGCATTAGGTATATTTCTTAATGTAAAAACATGCACAAATAAATATACACACACATAATATAATCGATAATTAAGCACACGCAAAGTTACCAGTTTCTGTTACACTTTTTCACTGCGTCCCTCGTGCGTCCTCTGGGACGCAGAGGGTTAATTTTTATGCGTCCCTCTGCCATTTTTATGCGTATATACGCGCAAAAGGACGCATAAGGGCAACTCTGCCCGGATATGAAAGCGAGTTTAGGCTCCTAGTAGAGTAGTGCTCATACGGTTAGAGTTCGTATAACCACTTTACAGTATGATCTAGTCTAGTAAGTTATGTGTTTGTGTTCGAGTACTCAGTATTTAGTAATACTCCTCAATAAACTGTCGTTCTTGCGGGTGAATGTCATTCAGCACGTAACTAAAGGGTAGTCATTTCCCTGAAATCGCACCTCAAGAATTATCACAAAAAACTGTGTTTGACTATTTTTCGAGGTTCATATGTCATATAATCAAGAGATTATGATAATTTGACAACATAAACGCAATGATTCGTGAATCTAACTTAAATCTACTTAAATCAACACTCCGTAGTCTTGAAGATATATGAAGACGAAAAAGAGCAGGTCGGTCCGTAAAACAGAACGATGTGATTCCAATACCTATCGAGCAGAAAAGTCACATGATAAAAAATACTACTTTTGCTAACAACCAATCACATTGCGCCTGCTCGTATTTGAGAGGCTAAGAAGTTTATTTTACTTGTAACTACTCCGCCAACGTAAGAAGCGACTTAATCGTTTTCATTTCTCAGGCATTCAATCAATTTGTCTCGTATGTCTTATTCCTTGATGGATCATTTTATGTTTGTCGAAATCTAAGGGAAATAATGACATGTTTGGATTGGGAGTTCATTGTATAGCATCGTTGTTTTTGTAGCACGTTTCTTGATTTTTTTTGTGTCATGTCACATTTGGAATCCTAATTAAACATAGTACAAACTCGAATTGAAAAAATGGTTATTTGTTACAAAGAAGAAATTTAGATTTTCAAATTATTCAATCTTACATTGAACCCGCAGAGCTTATGTCATGTAAAATTCATTGCTGGCAAATCAAATCATATTTGGCGAGTGTCGTCCTCAGTCGATTTGTTCGGATTTCACCAACACCCTTGCTTTCCCACAGCTAATAGTTATAGATGACTGTATTTTATGTCCCTATTAGCAAATGGTTACACTAGATGATAATATTAAACTGCAAGTCAAGAACAAACTAGTTTAGGACAGTCACCAGATTTCGCGCAATGGCGATCTTACAGACGTTTTTTCAGGTTTTTTATTTTCGTAATGGTTTTTAAACCGTCGCCATAAAAAATGGTGAGACGGTGTGAAACCGGTATACCGCCCAGCCCTAGGCACTTATGTTCATTTTCAATACGACTTTTACCAATTTTCAAAAGGAAAACTGAGATTTTAACTTTTAATGTTTTGGCCAAAATTTGTTGCTACCCGGTTATCACAAAAAGCGGAATATAACCTGGATTTACAATAATTATAAATTAAGTTCTGTGTTTGTATCAGACCTGTTGATGTCATTATAGTTGGTGACAAACTCTCCTTTGCTCAAATCATAAAAATGACATCAATTCAATCCCTCACTAGAGTTGAAATCACGTGATTACATCACCCTAAAAAACACATGATGCAATACGTAGATTGCATCTGTAGAGCAGGTTTGGGATATTTATACCCAGTAAGTTTATTTTAGGGTTTATTTTTATTTTTATGCATGTTTTATTTCAGTGAATGGTTGCTGGTTACGAAATTTACCAAATTTGTTGATAAAATTCCTACTCTTATATTAAATCGCTGAGAACGTATGTACACCCTCGAAAACCCATTATCTGATGATACATACTCCAGGCTAATAGAGCAGCCTTCAACCAGTATGAGGTGGACCCAGAATGCCAACTTTGTCACAAAGATGCCGAGACATAATCCCACTTTCTTGTAGACCGTGTGACCTTACATGATGTCAGGATGAAATATTTTTCATTGCTGCAGTCAACAATCTGCAGTAGCTACCAAGAACAGACCAAACGCCTAGTTTTCCGTAGTTAAATACTAATTGTATATTTCGAATACTGGGGAATAGTGCGAGTGAAAACTAATATGTTTTTTACAAGTTTACTGAAGACTATTGCTGCCTATACCAGCAACAACTTTCCATCAAATTGTCAAAATAATCGGCTGATAATACAATTATCATTGAGACCAGCAGCGACTGCTTTGCTTTTATTGTTAACCCTTTCACCGATGAATACCTGATATCTCATTTTCAACAATACCATAATACACGAAGACTGTTAAAGCAATAGCTTCCAGTTAAATTAATTTCAAAATATTCTTCTGAATACGTTTTATCTTGTAAAGAATATATTTTTTCAGGGATTTGTTGGTGAAAGCCTCTGATGACAGCTTGTCAATCATTGATCAGTCTTTGTTGTCCACGCTACCAATGACATTAACCCTTTAACCATTACCACTCTGATGTCAATATTCTATCTTTTACTGTGTCAATATCAAAGAAACTGATCATGATGTACATTTTTCAACAATTTTGGTGGAAGATGTTGCTGTCTACGACAGCACCATCTCCCACCCAAATTTGTTGAAAAATGACCACCAGTTCATCTTTTAATTTAATTTGAAAATTTCAAGTTTTAACACCAGAGTGGTAAGGGTTAATTTGTGTATCAGGATTCTGTCTACAAAGTAACAATGTACATGTAGCTAATCAGATAGAAAGTGATATATTTCCCACTATGCTTGGAAAGAGTCAATCTCTTGTAATTAATTCATTGTTGGACTAAAACAGTTAAATTCCTTAAATCAGAAAAGTACCTGTCTAATTCTGGCAACTCGCAGGACCATTGATCTTGTTTTAAATAAATTAGAATAATGGTACATGATTTGTCACCAGAGTCCTAAGGGATAATGGTCTCAAAAAAATTTAAGCTTTCTCACAGAAAATGTCAATTTGCACACAAAGAGAGGATTATTTTTGAAGATTTACCTTTGAAATAAATGATTTGATTATCGAGTCAGTCATTCCAATGCTTTTTATACCCCGGCAAAAAATTTGGCGGGGTGTTATGTAATGGCGCTGTCCGTCCGGGCGGGTGGGCGTGCGGGCGGCAGAGTGGTTTCCGGATGATAACTCCGTTACCGTTTGTCGGATCACATTGAAACTTCATAGGGTGTTTGGACTAGGTCTTGGGAAGAAACCTATCGAAATTGACAACGATCCGAAATCCAAGATTACCGCCAGCCACCGGTAGCCATCTTGAAAATTGGTGTCTGGATGATAACAGTTACCATTTATCGGATCACTTTGAAACTTCATAGAGTGGTTAGATTAGGTCTGTGGAAGAAACCTATCGAAATCAACGATGATCCGAAATCCAAGATGGCCGCTAGCCCCAGGCGGCCATCTTGAAAATTAGTTTCCGGATGATAACTGTTAGCGTTTATCGAATCGCTTTTAAACTTCATGGACTGATTAGATTAGGTCTGGGGAAGAACCCTATCTAGATTGACAATGATCCGAAATCCAAGATGGCCGCCAGCCACCGGTGGCCATCTTGAAAATTGGTTTCCGGATGATAACTCTGTTACCGTTTATCGGATCGCTTTGAAACTTCATAGAGTGGTTGGACTAGATCTGAGGAAGAAGCTTATCGAAATTGACACTGATACAAAATCCAAGATGGCCGCCAGCCACGGGCTGCCATCTTGAAAGTTGGTTTCTGGATTATATCTCTGTTACCATTTATTGGATCACTTCCTAGGGTCGTTGGAATATGTCTGGTGAAGAAACCTATTAAAATTTCCGATAATCCGAAATCCAATATGGCCACCAGTCAGCAGTAGCCATCTTGAAAATTGGTTTCCGAACGGTACCTCCTTGACCGTTTAGCGGATCGCTTTGACACTTAATAAGGATCACTGGTCTGAGGAAGAAATAAATATTTTCTGATAGCTGTCATTTATTAGTTTGTCATCATGGCAGTGTACTATGCGCTGTTTGCGGAGCTCTTGTTATATTTTCAAACATAGTCTCCTCTTGGTCTGCAAATGGGCATTCGTCAAGACCACATGATAGACCGGTTTGGGCTGGTTTGGGCATTAATGGGTTAATTTCTCAAACTCCCTACAGTAAAACTTCCTTTAGTAAAACTCCCTACAGTAAAACTCGGAAATAATTTATAATGTTTCCAAAACAAAATAAAATTTGTGTTGAATATTTTGGATTGAATTTGATTGGAATCCATTGCTGTCCAATCAAATCAACCCTTTAATGGTCAAGATTGGTCAGGGAAACTTTTTTCAGTGACTGTCTATTTTCAGGCCAGGAGAAGACTATTTTACAAAATGTACCACTGAAATGACTGGCTTGATAACCGAGCCAGTCCTTTCAATGGTCAATTAAAAAAAATAGTCTTCTCTTAGCATACAGATTTATAGACATTCCTCAAGACTGCTTTTGAAGCCGGTTAACCCTTTAACACTCAAGGCAGCCAAAAACCGCTTGTAATGTGGTCCTTAGAAATGTCCATTTGCAGACATAGAAAACTCTTTTTGAAAATTTATCACAGGAATAACTGCCTCGATTTAAAAAAAAAATGTTTTGGTCTGTAAAATGGACATTTTCAATGAGAAAATGTATATTTTCTTGAAAAATTTAAGGGTTAAAGTGTTAACCTAGCCAGTCATTCCAGTGGTAAATTTTCAAAAATAGTATTCTCTTGATCTGCAAATGGACATTTTCCGAGATATTTAAATTTTCTTGAAAGAATTTAAAGGTTAAATGGTTAACCTTTGGCACTCTGATGTCAATGTTCTATCTCTTACTGTGTAAATAGAAGAGAAACTGTTGTACATTTTTCAACAGTTTTGGTGGACGATGTTGCTGTCAGAGTGTCTACGACAGCACCATCTTGCACCAAGTTTGTAGAAAAATGAACAACAGTTCGTCTTTTAATTTAATTTGCAAATTAAGAATCTTGACATCAGAGTGCTACGGGTTAAGTCCAAAATATCAAATAGAACATTTCTTACATTGTACTAACTGATATATCTACAAGCTTCTGTTTTTATATGCCCGCGCAAAGCGGGTTCGTATTATGTGATGGCGCTCGCCGTCCATGCGTCCGTCCATCCGTCTGATTCTTGTCCAGAGCTGATCTCGAAGAGTTTTAAACCTACACTCACAAATGTTTTTCAGCAGATATATTACCTATAGACGAAGTGCCATGATTTCGATTCAGCAAAATCCTCCCATATTCGCTAGAGTTATCTCCCTTAAAAGCTTAAAATTCGTCAAAATTTTCTTGTCCAGGACAGATCTCGAAGAGTTTTGAACCTACAGTTACAATTTTTTTTCTGCAGATATATTACCTCTAGACGAAGTGTCATTATTTCCATTAGGCAAAATCCTCCCATATTCGCTAGGGTTATCTCCCTTGAAAGCCTAAAATGTGTCAAAATTATATTGCGGAAGTCATGATGCAAATCTCGAAGAGTTTTGAACCCACACTTACACATTTTTTTTCAAAAGCTGTGGTACGTATAGCCGAAGTATCATGATTTTGTTTTGGCATGATCCGCCCATATATGCGAGAGTCTTGATTTCATTTCGGCAAAATCCTCCTATATTTGTGGGAGTTATCTCCCTTGAATGATTAAAATTCGTACAAATTTTCTTTTCCTAGCCAGATCTCGAAGAGTTTTGAACCTATACTCACAATTTTTTTCCGGCAGATGTGTTAGGTATAGACAAAGTCTCATGATTTCCTTTTGACAAAATCCTCCCATATTCGTGAGAGTTATCTCCCTTGAAAGATTAAAATTCATCAAAATTTTCTTGTCCAGACCAGATCGTGAAGACTTTTGAACCTATACATTTACAATTTTTTTTCACCAGATGTGTTAGGTATAAACAAAGTGTCATGATTTCCTTTCTGCAAAATCCCCACATAATTGCCAGAGTTATATCCCATGAAATACAAAATTTGTGAAAGTTTTCTTGTTTTCATTGTTTTCATTGAATCTAATATGGATAGATGAAGGGCAAAATCTGCCCATATTTGCCAAAGTTATGTTTCTTGAAGCTTTAAATTTGTCAACATTTTCTTGTCCGGTCCAGATCTTGAACAGTTTTGAACCTACACTCAATTTTTTATTCATCAGATGTTTTAGGGATAGACGAAGTGTCATAGTTTCGTTTCGGTAAAATCCACCCATAGTTGCCAGAGTTACCTTCCTTGAAAGATTAAAATTCATCAAAATTATCTTGTAATTGTAATGATCAATGAAGCTGTTAAGACTTTCAAGATTTTTAGTGATGTCTTTGCAGTGAATTCCAAATGTGTACCTAATAGAAATCCTCCCCCCCCCCCCCCTTTCTTAGAGAATTATCAAAGACAAACTTCACATAATTTAGCATTCCTCAAACAAGTACATGTATGCCTGCAGGCGTATGTTGAGTTTCACTAAAACTCTTGTTGTTCTATAAATATGTTAACTTATTGACGAGCTGTGTTCAAGATGTACATAGTTATCATAACGTGCTTCATTCAACTCAGTGAGCATGACTGAATAATTTTGCTCAGCTGTCTTCTCTATTACATCATAATGACCTCTATTGATCAATGTTGACAATCTGTCACACGCTTCCTGGTCAAATAGTACAGCTGTGCAGAGCTGTCAAATTAAACCGTTGATACTCTCAGACGAAGCAATAACACTCAGGTATGTGAATAGTCTATAGAGCTTATGTGAATAGTCTATAGAGCGTGTTACCTATATAGGGAATATGCGGGACCCCTCTAAATCTACATGTATATATATATATATATAAAAAGAATAAAGCTGAAATTTTAGGGCATTTTACAGTATTCTTTCCAGCCTTATGAATTGGAACGCCTAAGATTTTTCACTAACTGTGTTTGCTGTACTTAGCGTTGTTAACTCTAAAAAAGGTTAAACTGGCTAAAATGGCTTTGACAACGGTCAGGAGAAAGGTTCCGTGCAGGCTAAGCGAAGACTGTTTTTGAAAATTTATCACTGGAATGGCTACCTCGATTATCGAGCCAGTGATTCCAGTGGAAAATGTTGAAAAAGTCTCTTATTGACCTGCAATTGGCCATTCATTGAGCCCTTTAAATGTTTAATACTATTAAAGTTTTATTCTCCTTGGCTTGAAGTTGTGCATTATGCTTTTCGCCATCTTTGATGTTGTATTTTGTGTAGGAATTTTTGGAAACTGAAAGAATAAGTTAGTTTGTCTGAAAGGGAATAGATGCTGTTATCCCCATGTGTTTTGAAAGAAATCTCATGGATATTGCAAATGCATCCGTCTGCATGTCTCTGATCTGCTGTCTTCTGGGAAACCACCTGCTGATATTCAACCAAGTTTGATTTACTCCTACATGTATCATTGTAGATTGCGAGATGACATTAATATTGGGCATTGTGTTGTTCTGATTAATCGATTTGATCGATGATTGATTGGTTTGCATGTTCAACCAACCGATCGATCATGATTTCAGAAATCGATTTGAGGTGTTTATAAATTGACTTTATTAATATATTTTAACTGGTCAAGCTAGAAAACGAATACATTTTGGAAAAGAATTTAAATTTAATTGTTACAACTATATAGTATTACTCCTTAGTCTAAGACATTAATTCTTCCAGCACTGAAATAGTACGTTAATTTCAAAGCAACCATGCCAATAACATGTTGAATATTTTGAAACTTATTTGACTGAGAGGAGCTGTTGCTGCCTAAGACAGCAACAGCTTCCAGTCAAATTAGTTTCAAAATATTCAACAGATTATTTCTTAAATTATTAAGAATCTGTCATACCTGCGACTTGGTTTGAAAGGAGTAATTATCCTTGAACATGCTATAATTACTGTATTCAAAATGGGTAAAAAATGAGAACCTGTTATTTTCAATCATTAATTTATCATCAGTTGGTTTATAAAACCAATCATCGATCACAAAAATAGTACCAATTCCCAACACTAATTGGGCATTGCCCCTTGGAGGCCCTGGGGCCATGGTCCAAATGTCAAATATCATTTAGAATTCTATCCGTTCCACCATCTACACATAAACTTTTTGGTGGAATTTAACCAAATATGTTATGTGAGCTACCAGTATGATTGGATTGTGAGATAACATTATATTGGACTTGGTGGTGTGGAAGGGGGCGGGGACAAAAGGTCAAAGTTAGTGAGTGTTGGGATTTGCACTGACATCTACTGTACATCCTAGTATTTGTTTAGCCATCTAATGGTCGAATTTGGTAAAGAAAATCTAAATATCTGCCTATTGAATGCCAATTTACAGGCCAAAAGAATAGAATTTTAGAAAATTTATCACTGGAATGACTGGGTCGGTTATCCAGATAATAGATATCCAAAGACTACTTCAGGGCTCGGGCGATCCAGTGCCATCCCTCTTCCAATCAAGAACCATTTCCAGAGAAATCTTTATCTGACAATCAATCATGGTTCGCAGCAGTTTAATGAATCAGTAACCTTCAATATTATTCTGCATATTTTTAACCCTTTAAAACTCAAGCAGTCCAGAAATAGCTTTTGCTGTTGACTTGAGAAATGTTCATTTACAGAACAAGAAGAGAAAAGTTTTGAAAATTTATCATTGGAATGATTGGCTTGATAATCAAGCCAGTGATTACAGTGTTAAATTTTCAAAAATACTTTTCTCTTAGTCTGCAAATAGACATTTTCTATGAAAGAATTGAAATTTTCTTGAACAGATTTGAGGGTTAAAGGGTTAAGTAAGCTCCATTGAAATCGGCTTTCTGAGACGTCAGAATAAAATGTGCTTAGATACCGTTATTATACTCGCTGGCGATAATGTATAATGTGCATTTGCACGTCCCATGGAGTGAAGTTAATCACTGTTTTTAATTATTTACAGAAGTAGAGAGCAATGCTTAATGTTTGCAGGCATACATTTATGCGTTGTATTGCATGTTTGACGGCAATCAATCCATGTGTGTTTTATGGTTCTTTATTAACCCGTACCACACCGATGTCAATATTCTATATTTTAATGTGTCAATAACAAAGAAACTGGTGTACATGTTTCTACGACAGCACCATCTTCCACAAAATTTGTTGAAAAATGAACATCAATTCATCAATTAACTTAATTTGAAAAGTTTTGACACCAGAGTGGTAAGGGTTAATTTGTGTATCAGGATTCTGTCTACAAAGTAACAATGTACATGTAGCTAATCAGATAGAAAGTGATGTATTTCCCACTATGCTCGGAAAAAGTCAGCCTTGTAATTAATTCATTGTTGGACTAAAACAGTTAAATTCCTTAAATCAGAAAAGTACCTGTCTAATTCTGGTAACTCGCAGGACCATTGATCCTGTTTTAGACAAATTAGAATAATGGTACATGATTTGTCATGAAAACTTAACAGAGTATCTGTGTGCCAGGTAGCAACTAATCTCATAATTTTTGCGACAGGTAAGATCAGTCTGAAATTGTCGTCGTATTGGTGGTATAATAAACTAGAACAGGTTTTCTGAATGGTTTTCGAGATAACCGGTTTTCCAAGATAACCACATTTCCATGCCCAAACAAGGCCCATAGGAAATGTATGGAAATTTGTAACATAGATCTTTAGTCTGAACTGCAACTAGACCTGGAGTTTTTATCTAATCACCACTATCCTTTTGTAGGATTTCAAGCTTAACCCTTAGGTGTCAAAGTCACCAGTTCTCATTTTTGCCATAAGTGAACGCGCCTTTGCTTTGAGAGGTTCAATGTATAAAGTAGATGTGGCCCATGACATCCCATCGTGTACTAACTTATGCCCACATCTGGCATAGATACACCGTTCAAGGCCCTACTTGCAGACCTTTGATATCTCGCTATGTTGATTGCCGGTTTTCACGCCACCAATCAGATTTCTGCCTACTTCAATCTAACTAGCAATCTAAAAATAGAGGCGTGACTTCGTGCCATTATCGATGGAGAGTAGGCTTGCGCGATTACGCGATTAAATTGAAAATCGCAATTATTTTTTAAATCATGAATTTATATGATTAAAAATTAAATAATCAAATAATCGTGAATAATTCTGCAGCATAAAATATTTCAAAACCTACCTTTTAATTATTCTTTATTGTGATCGGTCACAGAAATTTACATTTTGCTCAGCGAATGCATGCCCATTTGCAGACCAAGAGAAGATTATTTTTGAAAATGTAACATTGGAATGACTGGCTCGACCCAGTGATACATTTTCAAAAATAATCTTCTCTTGGCCTGCAAATCAACCTTTCTCAACATCATTGCAGCTTTCGTCATTGATATGCTTTTTTGCCGTTATAACTGGGTAATTTGTACTAAAATTATTTGTGCTGATTAATCGAGTTATCGCGATTATTATTAAATAATCGATCGAGATTACTGAAAGCAATAATCGTCCAAGCCTAATGGAGAGCTTGTCAGATACGAATGTCAATTTATGTGATTAACAGTTATATTAGTAGAATGATAACAACCGGGGAATTTCATTGTGCGGAAGTTGACTGACCTTATTTAGGACGTTTTGTTAACTTACCGTAGTTTGGATATCATAGCCAGCAAGCACGGTACTCGATACGGGAATGGTGTGGGAGGGTGAGGATCATGCAATTGGACGATCATGACACCCCTTTAGGTCACGATCATATACAGAGCATGCAGATTTATAGGTACTTCAGTAAATACGTTCTAGTATTAGGCTTGCACGATATTGTCCTCTGAGGTATCGCGATATATCGTGGTGAGAAAATCGCGATATTTCGATATATCGTATAGCCTTATGGCATGAATTCATGGGGTGAATTGGTCTTGGGTTGAGTTGGACTGCACGGTTTGGCTTATGTAGACATGTCGGCTTCGCTATGAGTTTTCATATCAGTTTTAACCAAATATGACTTCTAATTGGTAAATTTCAACAAAAACATTAAAATCAGTCGACAAGATGCTTAAAGAACGATCTTTAATAACACGAAATTTCCTGGTGTAAATCTTTGATGCCTAACACCTTGGCTTAATGTATACCTTGTCCATCATTGCGGAAGTGAAATTATTACATTGGACAACCCAAATATTGCGTACTCTGTTATAACCATCGTTTATTAGATCAAAATTAATCTAAAAATTTGACATTTCATATTGTCTTTGTGAAAATTTACAAATCACGTGATATTAGATCCATAGATATCTACGGTTTAGATCTGATCCGCATTTACCGAGTACCCGTTTACTAATAATAGTTAGCCTTCAGAAACATCTCGGATAGTTCACCTTGCTGGCTAAAGCGTGTATACCGTCTCATTTAGCTATCACATTTGTGAACACACCACCTCTCGCCTCCAAAAACAGGAGAGCAAGCAATATCACGTGATTTATATCTTTTCGCGACGCCATTTATTGTCAAATTTAGGATTAATTTAGATTTTATAAACCATGCTTATTAAGAAATATACAATATTTATACCAGCCCAGGTAGTAATTTTACTCACGCGATCATGGTTTTGAGGTACATGTATACAGTATGGCGGCAAGAAATTGTACCTGTAAATTGCATTCAATTTTCGTATTATTAGTCCATCTTTTAAAACAATTTTAAAGAATGAACTTCAACTTTTTCTTGACCTATTCCTAATATAAGCCCACCCCTCTCGCAAAGATGTTGGTTTGGAAATAAATTGAACAGCTTGCGGTAATAGAAGGCTACGTTACAAAAAAATAGGCAGAATATGGCGTGACAGTAAAATTTTCGCGATATTTCGATTTTTTCAAAATCATATCGTAGATAATAGTGGCTGAAAATTTTTTCGCGATTTTCGATAATATCGGACAATCGTGCAAGCCTATCTAGTATCATTATTATAAGCAATAGTAAGTCATTCAGCCAGTATGTGTTGTGTTCTTTTTAGCTACATGTACTTAGGCTAAATAGATTCCAAATATGTTGAAATGCCTTTAGAATTAAGTACATGCCATGCATGTCGGATCACAAGCTTTTTAAAAGTGTTAGGCAGCTAAGTGTTAAGGTCTTGATGCCTCATGCTTATTACCTCCACCCAAAACCCACACACGGACACACAAACAACACCACCACCTGCCTGCTTTTGAGAAAGATGAGGGGTTATGTTTTTGTTTCCATCCATCTATCCATGTGTGCAAATTCTGGGTTTTTTGTGTGTGATAACTGCTTTTGCTTGGTGTATCTTGATGAAATAAGAAGGCTGGTTATGGGGGCTATGTAGATGGGTCTTATTTTTTGTGTCAGCTAGTCAATCTATCTCCGTCTATCCATGCCTCTTCTGACCATGTGTTCATCCATAGTTTTGAGGTTGATAACTACCTTTGCTTGTATTGGCATGACAAAACTTAGGTAGATACAGGTTATTTTGGGGGTCAATCCATCTATTCATCCATCTGTCTTCTGAGTGTGTGTGTCCATCCATCCGTGCAAGCAAATTTGGAGTTTTTGTTCATTAATTTTACTTTTGCTTTGAGTATATTGACAAAGTTTCATGGGAAGGTTGGCTATGGGGCTAGGGATATGCAGGTTATTTTGTAGGTCAGTTCGTCTGTCGATCCTTCTGTCTTCTGACTGTGGGGATGAAAGTGATTTTGTCTAGTTTAATTATTAGCTCACCTGGACTTAAAGGTCAAGTGAATTTGTCCATGCCATGGAGACCACCCGTCCTTCTCTCATCAGCTTTTCCGTTAAATAACTTCTCAAGAAACACTGGGCCAACATCAACCAAATTTCTCCGGAAACATCTTTTGGCCATGGAAATACATGATTGTTCAAAGGAAGCTGATTGGTCAATTTTAGTGGTGGCCATCTTGGATCTTGCTTGGTGGAACAATCCTATCGTGGTAGACATCGACACATCTAATGAGAATTTTTATTGGTCGATTTTCCTTTGACCATCTTGGATTTTTTGAAGATTTTCAGAAATCACTTAAAACCTACTCTTTAATCAATGGCCTATTGAAACTTCAATGGAACAATCCTAATGTAATACACCTCAACACTTCTAATGAGAATTTGGATTGGTCACATTTTTTTTTACGCTCATCTTGGATTTGCGAAAATGTCCAGGAAATCTTTTAAAGTACATGTACTACTCCTAAAATACATGTACAGCCACGAATTGTACTTTAATGTATAACTTAATCCTTTATTTAACCCTCATATCAGCCAAAAACAGCTTCTGCAGTGGTCTTGAGAAATGTTCATTTGCAGACCAAGAGAAGACTAATTTTGAAAATTTACAACTGGAATGACTGGCTCGATAACCAAGCCAGTCATTCCAGTGGTAAAATTTCAAAAAGTCTTCGCTTGGTCTGCAAATGGACATTTTAAATGAAAAGAATTGAAATTTTCTTGAACAAATTTAAGTGTTAACCCTTTAGCATCCATATCAGCCAAAAACAGCTGCAGTGGTCTTGAGAAATGTCCATTTGCAGACCAAGATAAGACTATTTTTGAAAATTTATGGCCAAGCCAATCATTTCAGTGGTAAATTTTCAAAAATAGTATTCTGTTGGTCTGCAAATGGACATTTTCCATGTGAAAATTGGTTAGAGGGTTAATTTTCTCCGTTTCTTACCAGAATGCTTTTTCTGAGAGAAATCTATATGTCTACATGACATTCTACTTGAAATGTCAATGTTCCAGGTGAGCGATGCAGGCTCCGCGGGCCACTTGTTCTAAATTTCCCAAAGGTTTATGACAGTTTCCTACATGTAGAATGATAGTCTTCTTGAAGTTTAGCTGGCTTTTCTATTTAAATTCAATTCACTTCAAATATTTTTTATTTTATTGTAGCATTTCACATTTATATTACAAAACACAGGTAGTCCATCAAAGGCAAAGCATATGTGGTGATGGATCCCTAACATATATTAGACAAAGAAACATTACAACACTACATTACTTTACATGTTACAAATAACAACATTACAACACTACACGTAACGCACACAAAAACTAATTAAGTTACGAGTAGTTAATTATAATAATATAAGAAAATAGGTATATAATATATATATATATATATATATATATATATATATATATATATATATATACACGGAGCCAAAAAAGTTTAGCAACAGTGAAGTTTGGTTTGTTGTATTGAAACTATGCGTCCATTTATAACCAAATTTGCAGGCATGTTTCGTCAATGTAATGTCTCGCTGATCATGAAGAAATGCAAATCATTTCTTGCATTTCTCGGCCGCATGCTTACTGCATGTGAAAATGCATTTTTCATGCACTGGCCCACATTGGCGGGTAGTGAAGGCAAAAATTCACCATATTGCAAAAGCAGATAACGAACGTTAACAGAAAACGCTTAAAAGTTTACCATACCGAACATGGGCCACCGCCCAGGGCTACCTGAAAATCAGCGCCATGAAGTAATGGGAAGACTCGCTGCTGGGCAGAGCATTCACGCTGTTGCTCGACATTTTAATATTCACGCCTCAACCATTTCCCGTCTCCGCCAACGTGAGCAGGAAACTGGACATGTTAATGACCGACCACGATCTGGCAGAACGAGAGCAACAACACCACGAGAAGACCGCTACTTAGTGACATCATCACGACGTCACAGGTTTGAGACTGCACCGCGGCTGTCCCGTAATTTGCACACCGCTACCGGCACTACAGTGCATGCACAAACTGTGCGAAACAGACCTCATGATGCTGGACTGCATGCTCGTTGTCCACTTGTTGCTGTTCCGCTTACAGAGCATCACATCGAGAATCAGTTTGCATGGGCAAGAACTCATCAGCGATGGCGTGTTCAACAATGTAGCCACGTTTTGTTCAGTGATGAGTCGAGTTTTTGTGTGGATGTGGCGGATGGTAGTCAAGGGGTTTGGCGACGTTTAGGAGAATGGTATGATGCAGCCAACATCATTCAGCATGACAGATTCGGTGGCGGCAGTGTCATGGTGTGGGCTGGAATCCATGAAAATGGCAAAACAGATCTTATTGTGATTCGCGGAAATTTAACGGCTCAACGTTACTGTGAAGAAGTTGTCGCCCTTGTTGTCATCCCTTTTATGCAGCATCATGCAGACTTTATGTTCCAGCAAGACAACACCCGTCCTCATTCAGCTAGGGTCACCAGTGATTTCCTTGAGGCTAACAACGTTCCGGTGTTGGACTGGCCAGCGTGATCACCGGACCTGTCTCCTATCGAACACATGTGGGACATTCTTGGCCATATGGTGCGTGAGAACCATCTACATCTTCACAACGTGCGGGAGCTGGAAGCTGCACTGCTCCAGGAATGGGATGCGATTCCTCTTCGTGACATCAGGTGCTTAATTCGAAGCATGAGAAAGCGATGTACGGCGGTGGTTAATGCGCACGGAGGTCACACCCGGTATTGACAGCTCAGTGTCATTATTTAAATTGGACCCTTCCGTTGAATGATGCCGTGTTAAAGGCGCGATGCTAGCATTACAGTAACAAGAGACTGTTGTTCAAATTGGAAAATGACCTCAATTAAATAATATATTTGAATCAATTTATTGTTTTTGTTAAATAACATTTATACAGTAATATTCTCAGTGTTGCTAAACTTTTTTGGTTCAGTATATATATATATATATATATATATATATCTTCTTTTTTTTTCTTTTTCTTTTTTCCACTTGCACCCACAGTATATATTATTTGTCTTTGCAGCACACTGGCAGGTGTTACCATGCGACCTCAAAGCCGTTCCCCGCCATTTCTGGTAATTGGCCTACTCGTCGCGTTGTCAATTTTAGGATTTTACTATTGGAACGCATCATCGAGAAACCAGCAAATCTTCAACCAACTTAAGGAAACAAGATCGGCGCTCACCCGAGTGAAGACAGATGCAAGTTTGGAACACAGCAGGTTATAATTTATTTATTTATTTACTTAGTTATTTAACCATTTAACCCTTACCACTCTGGTGTCAAAACTTTAAATTTTCAAATTAAATTAAAAGATGAGCTGGTGTTCATTTTTCAACAAATTTGGTGCGTGATGGTGCTGTTGTAGACAGTAACATCTTCCACCAAAATTGTTGAAAATTGTACACATGTTTCTGTGATATTGACACAGTAAAAGATGGAATATTGACAACAGAGTGATAAGGGTTAACACTCAAGACAGCTAAACAGGTTTCTGCAGTGGTCTTGAGAAATGTCCTTTGGCAGACCAAGAGAAGACTATTTTTGAAAATTTAACACTGGAATGACTGGTTCGATAACCGAGGCAGTCATTTCAGTGTTCAATTGTCAAAAACAGTCTTCTCATGGTCTGCAAATGGACACTTTCTATGAGAAAATTTAAATTTTCTTCAACAAATTTAAGTGTTAAAGGGTTAAACCTCTAGTATGTGGCATTATCTTTGTTTTATGCGCTTCTATCATGTCTATGACTTTACAGGTCACATTCATATCTTCAGAAGCTTTGTCTCATATAGATATATTGTGTACAGATTACACCATGTCCCAGTCTGTCTCACTAGTTTCTACGTAGTCTGTCATGCCTGTTTGCAGACACTAGTCCAGAGGCTTAAGTCCTATCTAGAGCCAGATCGTGCACTTTGTAATACAAGTATGAAATTTGGCACACAGTTAGTATGGCCCATAACAGTTTATTTCAAATTGGACCCCAACCGGATTTGAGCTGTGCGGGCCATTTTCAAAATGGCCGCCATGCAGATTGTCAATCTCTTGGCAAATAATAGTGATAGGAACTTAATTCTGTCTATGTCTATGTTTTGAGTGTCAAGGAATCCACATATGACATAATCTTCAAATTATCTTGTGTCAGCCATTTTGTTTTCCAATATGGCCGCCATATTACGTTATAATTTATAGCTTTCTTCATATTTTGGCTCAAAATAATGATATAGACTTGATTTTTTATATAGACCTGAGATTAAAGAGAGGAAAGTAAACTGGAAATGATACTGAATCATTTATTATACCAGGAATGTAAATTAGTCGTCCCGGATAATGGTCAACCATAAATCTACAACAGATGGCAGTTCTTTCATTGAATTATTAACAACTGTACAAATCTTTGATAAAACTCCTATTCAGCAACTCTTAACTTTACCGTTATGTACTACTGACTATTGGACTCGCATGTTGGCATACAAGATATGTTTGTAGAAACATTGACAAATGTTCATTAACTCATTAATATCCACCACACGAGCACAGTTTTGTACATGTTAAGTCTGTCTTGTATTTAAATTGTCGCCTAAATCCCTTGATGCATCCACATTTGATGACTGCGCGGCATGCTTGACTAGCAGGAGCAAGAGTGATCCATTTCATCTTCCATTGTTCACTGATCATCTCCCAATTCCACCCAAAGTCTGCTGGACTTGGCACCTATGCTGCTTTGATCAATGCTTGACCTAGTGCGTGATCTAGTACGCCTTGTGTTGGGGGAATATTTTATTTTCAATGTCTCTGCCTTATTAGATGAATACAATCTGCCTTTCACTATTAACAATGCTCATACATGACAACCACTAATCGCTCAATTGTGGAAAGAATATCCAATATATTATGTGTGGTTGGCATCTCATCCTGTCTGCATAGAGCTTTTGTGGCATCATCGAAGAGATTTCACACAGACAAGCTGTATGTTTTCCTATCCCAGCAAAAGAAGATGTTACATCACATCCCATCACAGGAAATGCCATGCATTTATCATCACCAAGTGCTTGAGCCATAGCTGTTGCATGATACCGAAATGTGGTGTTTGTACCAAAAGTCAACCATAAACACTTACAACCAATCTTTTTGGGCAAACATCTACTTACAACATCTGTATCTACAGTTCTGAGAAGAATCTTCTTCATACCATATAAAGCTCCTTCCAAGTCATGTACGAATATCCTTATGTCCGCCTCCTCATGTGCACAATCTTATCATTTCTGCAAGATCTCAAGGTGCAGACGACAACACTTTCTCACCATGGGTAATTATGATCTTTCCAGGAAATGCTTCATTCGCAACACGTTCACTGATGAGATGGAAGACATCTGATTTGTTTTCCTCTTCACAGAGAAACTCCAGCGAGGTGCTTTCTACATTATTCTTTCCTTCAACATACATGTACCTCAGAGTACCTTTACCCCTCTTCTGTTTTGTACCGTGTGCTTCCTGTAGATATCAAACACCATATTGACTCGCAGCACATCACCACTAAATTATTTATGGATGTATTCCATGACCTTTGTGACACAATCATTGAATGAATCAGATGTTCCTGGTTTGATCATGTTGATAATCACGGCACCACCCAGGATGATCATCTGGACGTCTGGGTTAACTGTGTGATAGTATGGTCCTATATATTCAACACTTCTTCTATAGAAGGTGGATATGAGCAATTCTTATGTGAAAGAAATTCTGCCATGTTGGTTTGTTGTGCTTGATAGACAATGTATACAGTAGAAAATAAGGTGCGATCAAGTTTAACGGATTTAAACCGTTTCTGATCTCGCAATTTCTCATTAAGCACATGTCTGGCAAAAAGCGGGTATTTTGCTTTTGCACTGGTTTCCATGGCTCATGAAGGGGTGTTGTGGCAATCAGGAAGTCTTAGAAGAAACACCATTCCTGTCCCAGCTTCTCAATGGTATGTATGGAATCCACAATGCTATAATTATCAACCATTCTTAGTGTTAAGAACTAGTAGACCTCTACTAATTATGTCGATAAAGGGGAATGTCATCTTGATAAGAAACTCACTGAACATCACCACATATTAGTATTCTCCGTGAGTGACGGGCCACACCCATTGAATATCCTTGACCATTTTATACAGGGGCTGGTCACAGGCTATGATAGGTGTTTGTCCTTAGTTGGGGATATTGACAGTTTTCATCACTACATCTGCTGAATGGTTTATCATGGCAACTGACTCAGATTCATCGGGGAATAATGACAGCAGTGTACTGATTCCCATTTGACTTTTAATCTCACTTTGGTGGGTAGCTTGGTGAGCCGCCCATGATACATGTTTTCTGTCCTTTCCATGGTCCTCCCTGTTTTGGTTGTCACAGTTTTGTGGCACACTGAAGACATCACAGACATGTTGACACCACTGAGTTTCCGCTACAAGAGCAGCTATAGAATCAGGGTTTCTTCAGATCATTTATTTCTAGAATGGGTGGATTCTTGATCGCCACAACAGCTGGGAATAAGGTGTCGTCATTTGGAAGTTTGGCAATCTGACAGGTTGACTTGACAAGCGGGGCACAGGCTTGTTCAATGTCGGTGTTGTGAACATCTGGGTGCTGGAAGATGGAAATAGCAGTCCCATGGAATGATGTTTGCACACTAGTTGAGGTAGGATTGTGATCTACGTTGTCTACTGCTGATGTTGTAAAGATGCCAATCTTGAGTGATTGGGGACAAACAGCTGCTATTGATTCAATGTGGTTGATAGCAAAGTTTGACAGATCAGCAGACTTACGGAGAACACTGTCATATGTTACAGAAAGTCCTATCTATTGAAGGGTGTCAATGATGTCCTTGGATCTAGTCTGGGAATGCAGATATGCTCCAAGGAATAGAGGCAGTGGAGGTTTACGATATTGACTATGTCTAGTATATGTTGGTTCTGTTTTCAGATGGCAAACAATGTTATATAGTAACTGCTGTGCGAGAGAGAAAGTGTCGCTTGTGATTGGTAATATGCTTCATTCTTAATGCTGGTATCATGGAGTATCATCATAACAAGCCTTAGCAATGACAAAGGCACCAATCTTTGCTGACAATCGACTGTGAATGTACCTTCCAATGATGGGCACTCATTGTTGAACATTTCACGATGGATGGTATTGGCAACTCGTGATATAATGGTAGTCTCACTTTCTCCGCTGAGTGTACACATTTTCCGAATAGGTTTGCCAGCAGTTCCACTTGGTACTAATAGAATGTCACGGCCCTAACAGTAACTATGTTCATTTAACTAGGGGAAGTATCAAAGTACCCTATTCTTGAATCAGGTCGCATGGATGCTTGATGGTGCATCCTCTTTTAGCTGATTTAGCCTGGACGTATACGGTTTGAAAGTTCTGAGAGCTAGAATACTGGTGTTGCCTCATCACTATCCAAGATTTCTTGCATGTTGGAGATTAGTTCTACTATAAAGGCAATGTGCCTGATTGTATCTTGTGTAGTGCGCTTTTGTGATGTATTCAATTGAGCACGATCTCTATTATAGAGGGCTAGTAGACATTGAGGATGATACTTCATGTTTCATTAACTTAGCTTATAGATACTGATCTTGAAGATTAATTGTACATTGGATGCATTGCGGATAGGATTATTTGATGTTCCAGGTTTGTTGCAGAAGAGACAGGTTGTATGTGGATGGGATGACTGTGATATCTTCTGCCATGTTAACTTCTCAGTTAGCGTAGGCATCTCATCAGTACTCTTGCGTGTTGTAGATTTTTCTCATTAAATTTTAAACTACAGCTCTTATGATACTCGACATGTCTCTGTTTGAATGTGGGTTCAAGACCATCACTGCTATCAAGACGATCCAGTTTTATCGAGGATGGCAACTGACCAAGCTCATAGAAGATTGGAAGATCTTTAGTTAGTGTTTTGTATCTCGCACCACCAAAGGCATGATCCAAAGGACATGTCAATTTTTCATCGGTTACTTGTTCACACAGGAAACAGTTACTCCAATCTATGGCCGACTGCGACATAGTAGAGAGAGAAATGTCACTTGTCACAAACTTCAATATCATTTTAAACTATTTGAATCTTAAGAATGAAAAAGAAGAAACTATACATTAGTATAATAATGAAGGGTTTATGACATTTTAAATAATTAGCGTACATAGAACCTAAAATAATTAGCATACATAAAACAGAGCAATGAGTGGAGTAGTGGAATATCTGTATTGTGGATCGTGGTATGGTGACGAATCACGCCATGTTGATGATAAATGTTAAACGTTGTGAAAGAAACAACAGGAGACTACATAGAAAACATGCAACCTATTGTTATTATTGGAATCATTGGCAATGAAGACATTGGTACCGGGGCAAAAATCAAGTCTATATCATTATTCTGAGCCAAGATATGAAGAAATCAATAAATTCTAACATAAAATGGCGGCCAGGAGAGGACGTCTATGCATAAATCTGCTAAGCGTGCTACAAGGTGACGTCAAGAAAGCAGGACTGGGTACATTCAAGTCAAGAATGGACCTGAGGAAGCTAAGAATTTCGGCTGAGGACAAGACACAGTGGGCAAAAGCGAAGAAGGACTGGTTGCAGCTGTAGGATGTTTCTACTACTACAGCCGCAGAATACAGTAATCATCATCATACTGGAAATCAAAATGGCTGACACAAGATATTTTTAAGATTGTGTAATATTTAGATTCCCTGATCTCTATTATTAGCCGTGATATGAGAGATTGAAAATCTGCATGGCAGCCATTTTGAAAAAGGGCCGCCACAGCTCCCACGGGTCAAATCGGGTTGGTGTCCAATTTTGAAATAAACTGTTACGGGCCATACTAACTGTGTGCCAAGTTTTATACTTATATCACAAAGTGCACAATCTTTTCATAGGCCTCTGGACTACTATATCTAGTAGGCTTCAGCTATAAAAGATGCTGTAAACATGCACTGTGATGAGAGCGATGATTGGCTGAAGCACAGAGCTCATCTCTATTAACCCGTAACCCTCAAATATGTTCAAGAAATTTCAATTTTCTCATAGAAAATGTCCATTTGCAGACCAAGAGAAGACTATTTTTGAAAATTTATGACTTGAATGACTGGCTCGTTTATCGAGCCAGTCATTCCAGTCGTAAATTTTCAAAAGTAGTCTTCTCTTGGTCTGCAAATGAATATTTCTCAAGACCACTGCAGAAGTAATTTTTTGTCTGATATGAGTCTTAAAGGGTTAACCCTCAAATTTGCTCCAAAAAATTTAAATTTTTCATGTATAAAATGTCCATTTGTAGACCAAGTGAAGACTATTTTTGAAAACTTACCACTGACTCAATTATCAAGCCAGTCATTCCAGTGGTAAATTTGAAAAAATAGTCTTGTCTGCAAATGGATATTTCTCAAGACCATTGCAGAAGCCATTTTTGGCTGATATATGTGTTAAAGGGTTAGGATATTATTTCACATATCATAGGCAGCAATATACAGTACAGAAATAACTGAACATATTTCCAAACCAAAATAAAACATACTGTTGAATATTTTGAATATAATTAGGTTGGAAAACATTGCTCCTTTGCATTGCATACCGGATAACTTCCAGGCTATATACTTCAAAGGAAGTTTGCGAAGTATACAACCTATGGGTTTGTTAGCCTTTTATTTATACCATGACTTAGGGACATTTGCTGTATTCGACTAGGACTTCTTCATAGATTAAATTTACTCGCGAAGTTGCCAAAATGTGCTCTACGCAAACGTACCAGTCGAACACAGAAACTGAACAGACTAAATCGCCAAAATTTTACTATCTTGAAAATAAAATCCACCTTTCAGCGGTGTTTTCACACATAGTGAATACTGAATAATAATAGAATTCAGCTCCTAAGTCCTGTGTTTTCATATTTTGCATCACGTGACATACTTCACTAAACATTCCACACGTTTTACACCTGGCTTGTTTCGCGCTCTATTAAGTGGCAGTCTCTGGATTTTGCTGGGAGAGTAGTTTTAACCTCTAACACTCTGTTGTGAAAATTTTAAATTTTCAAATTAAATTAAAGGATGAACTGGTGTTCATTTTTCAACAAATTCGGTGGAAGATGGTGCTGTCATAGACAGCAACATCATCCACTAAAATTGTTGAATAAAACCCTACCAGTTTCTTTGCAATTGACATGGTAAAATATAGAATATTGACATCAGAATGGTAGGTGTTAAGTTAATCTTGCTTTGTGTATAAGCTCAAGATTTAAATATTAACGGGAGGCCAAGACAAGAATATAGACTATCTCTATTCCACGGTCATAGACTTACGTATTTGGTAAAATGAATTTGACATATATTATATATACCGGTATATCCGGATAAAATAGTTTTTCATGTGAAATCGGAAAAATACCTAGAACTCTAATGTATCTAATTCTAATATATTACTACATTATGGAGAAAGAACTGGACATCAAGAAAATTGAAATTTGAGAAGTGAATGTCCATTTACAGGCCAAGAGGAGAGGATTTCTGAAAATTCTCCGCTAGAATACATGTCATTAGTGTCTTTTTTTCTCAACAGACTAAATGTTGTGGATGGTGAAATAAATAACGCTCGTGATGAGCTGTCAGTGTGCAGTAGTCATGGCGACAAATTACAGACCAAAATCGGTGAGGTAGAAGGTGACTTAAATTCGCTGAGACAACAGTTTGATGTCGCCAGGCGTGAGCATGCAGCGCGTAAAGACTGTCTGCCTTCTCTGGTGAGACATTGCCTGATTCAAGAAAATCTAAATATTTCCCACTTGACTGTCCGTTTGCAGGACAAGAGAAGACGATTTTTGAAAATTTATGACTGGAATGGCTTGCTCGGTTATCGAGCCAGTCATTCCAGTAGTAAAATTTCAAAAATAATCATCTTAATGATTATGTAACGTAAATGGACATTTTCAATGAGAAAATTACAATTATTGTGAACGAGTTTGATGGTTAAACATTAATACAATGATGTAATATTTTCATTGGCTGATAAAACCTTGTATACCATAGATGTATAGCAGTGATTTAGGATTTTACATTCGTATTAATATGGTTGTTTATCTATTTACAGTAAATTACTGAGGAATTCCAGATATAGCGGATATTTGTTTATGAGTTCAGAGTTAGGTCTCCAAAGGACCTTTCCGCTTTTAGCTATGCCCCGCCCATCTCTAGCTAAGCTCCACCCGCACCTCGCTCATGTTGGGATCGATTGATCTCTGAACACCCTGACTATCAATTTCCAAAAAAACTACACAGGTAATCCTTTAAGCCTTAGTATTTTCAAGAAAATTTGTTTTCTCAAGATTATTTTTTAGAAATTACCACTGGAATGACTGGCTCGGTTATTGAGCCGGTCATTCCAGTTGTAAATTTTCAAAAATTGTCTTTTCGGTATGCAAATGAACATTTGTCAAGACCACTGCAGAGACAATTTTTGGCGGATATGAGTGTTAAAGGGTTAATGGATTATCGGGTCCTGACTATCTATCCATCTTCAGGCACAGTTGTATAAATGGTCAAAAAACCCTTTTTCTCATAGTTTATTGACTTTTGTGTATTAATTTGTAGAAAAGTTGTGAAACCAGCAAACAAGGGGCTCAAGAGGAGTCCGGAAAATGCAAAGGTAATTTTATCACTCCAGTTATGCCAGTCTAAATAATATAATCTTTCCTATTACATTCCACCAAAATTCTATTAAATATGTATGTAATTTGGAATCATCTTGGCAGAAGTGTGTGTGGGCCGGCAGACGTGTGCACATATTCGTGCATCTGTTCATGTGTGCATGCATGTGTGTGCACATCCATGCATACATTGTGTGTGCGTGCATGCGTGGGTGGGTGGGTGTGTGGGTGTGTGCGTGGGTACATGTGATACCAACAATTAATCCTGCAGAGATAGCTTCTGAAGTTATCTTTGTAAATATTCATTTACAAACAAAATCTCGTGTATTTCTAGGCCAGTGGTACTACCTGTAGATACATTGCTTGCTACTGGTTAACACTTTAAGCATCTGACTGCAGAGCATTTGGAGACAACATATTCCAAGGGTTATATCATTCTCTGGACCTGCTAAATATTTTGAAAACAATTTGACTGAAAGTTGTTGGTGTCTACACCACCAACAACTTTCAGTCAAATTGTTTTCAAAATATTCAGCAAGTCGTGAGTTTTTATCCCATCAGTCTGCAAGATGGGGGGGATATAGCGATCAGCATGTCCGTTATCCATCCGTCTGTCTGTCTGTTCCCGTCTTGTCAACGCAACTCCTAGAGGTCTCAATGGATTAACCCAAAATTTGTCCATGTTATCAATATCATGTGCAGATGTGCATGTGCTTTTTTCGCGTCAGAAAAATTGTTTATTACATAGATATCCCTCTTTATATGTCTTAAAACCGATACATAAACTGCATTGTCAATCATTTGTTGTCAACGCAACTCCTCCTAGAGGTCTCAATGGATTAACTTAAAATTTTGTCGACAATATCAGTATCATGTGCAGATGTGCATGTGCTTTTTTCGCGACCGAAAGATTGTTCATTACAGAGTTATTCCCCCTTTAAATATCTTAAAGCCGATACATAAACTGCATTGCCAATCATTTCTTGTCAGCGCAACTCCTACAGTTTAGCTCCGATTCTTTTGAAAATTGGTACATGTTATCATTACCACGTGAAGGTGTGCATGTGCTATATGTATACCTGTACGTCCGTCCGTCTGTCCAAAATGTATGTATGTCCATCTGTCAGTCCATCTATCTCTGACAATCATTTCTTGTTAACGCGACGACTCCTAGATATCTCAATGGATTAACTTTACATTTTGTCCACATTATCAGTATCATGTGCAGATGTGCATGTGCTTTTTTCGCGGCCAAAAAGATTTTCATTACAGAATTATCACCCTTTAAATATCTTAAACCTGATACATAAACTGCATTGCCAATCATTTGTCAACGCAACTCCTACAGTTTAGTTACAATTTTTTTGAAACATGGTAAATCTAGTCATTACCATCCGAAGATGTGCATGTGCTTTTTTCGCGGCCAGAAACTTATTCATTACAGCGTTATCTCCCTTTAAATACCTTTAAGCCGATACATAAACTGCAGTACCAATCATTTCTTGTCAACACAACGCCTACAATTTAGCCGTGATTTTATTGAAACTTACTAAGTATTCTCATTACCACTTGAAGGTTGTATGTGCTATCCGTATGCCTGTACATGCATGCGTCTGTATAGAATGTATGTGTGTCAGTCTGTTGGTCCATCCATCTCTGGAAATCATTTCAAGATGTCAATACAACTCCTACAGTTTAGCTACGATGTATGTTTACCGGAAATGTTTGGATCCGGGAGGATATGCCGTCTTCTGATGGCTCTTGTTCTAAAATATTGTCCTTTACAATTAACATTACATGTATGTCCACTCTTGATGTATGTTTATCTGAAATGTTTGGATCCGAGGGAATATGCCGTCTTCTGATGGCTCTTGTTGCTCATTGAAATTATCGTCTGGTGGGATGCAGCAGCGAGGCAGTTAGCTGACCAGAAATGACAAATAATGAAGGGAATATTCTGTTGAATATTTGTTTTAGCCCTTTAATGGTCATACTGGCCAAAACAGGACTCTGTTATGGTCTTGTGGAATGTCCATTTACAAGCCAAGAGAATACAATATTTGAAAATTTACCACTGGCATGACTGGCTCGATAAGCGAGCCAGTCATTCCAGTGATACATTTTCAAAAATTGTATTCTCCTGGCCTGTAAATTGAACAAATTCAAGGTTTATATGGTTAAATGGGGGGGGGGGGGGGGGTGTGTGGGGGGGGAGGGGGTAACTCACATAACAAATTTGGCTGCATTTTGTGCAATAGTGTCAGAGGAGTTGCATTACAATCAATTGCATGACCTTTTGACCCCAATCCCACACACCCTGAGGGCGGGGCCAAATGTACATGTGCTCATCCACTCCACATTGATATGGGTAACTGACATATTAAATTTGGTTGAATTCCGTCCAACTATGTCAGAGGAGTTGCATTGCAATCAGTTTTTTTACCTTTTAACCCCCAACAACTTTTGGGGTGGGTGGGGCCAAATGTCAATGTACTCATGTACTCCACATTGATATGGGTAACCCACAGACCAAATTTGGTTGAATTCTGTCCAGCGGTTTCAGAGGAGATGCATTACAATCAATTTCCACAGGTTAAAATTTGACCTTTTGGCCCTTCCCCCACACGGGGGTGGGGGGCGGGTGGTCTCTTGCACTCTGCAATCATATGGGTAACTCAGATTAGGCTTGCACGATTTTTTGATTTTAAATCACGATTTTTATGATGTAATTGAGGAAAAATCAGAAAATCGTCAAAAATTTCATGGTTTTTTTTCAAATGTAAAGTGTACTTTTCCGTCGCATTTTATCAGTACATAAGTACAATTATAATCGATTCACGCCTGTGTTCATTGTGTTTATATCCCGCCATGTCACGCACGTGTCGAATAATTAGTAATCATTACACAAAGCACTACAATAAACAAGCTAACAATAGCGAGGTAAGACCTTTGTCATTGAGAAAACCAGCTAGTTACTCCGTCGAATCGCCACATAATTTCCTTTCTTTCGCTGCAGACCCTGAGTCTGTCATGAAATGCCAAGTATATACGTAGTAGAGTGTTAGGCAAAAAAAACCAGTGAACATAATTCTTTTTAATTCTAGAGTTAGCAATTTCAGGCGTAACAATTTTTCCTTTTTGATTCGGTTGTCATGTCAGATTAAAGAAAATAAAGTAACAGCACTCCAGATCGTTTGATTTTGAACTGTGCGTTCTGTTGATTACTCTTAAATAATAATCGTACATTCTCAAAGCAACTATAAATTGCACTATAGGACGAGTTTACGCCGCTACCGTCCTATGTAGCGCGCACGCACACACACACGCGCGCTCGCGCGCACGCACGCATGCACACCTTAGGGTGGAGCAAAATCTAAATATCCTCTTGCAAAGTGGAATCAATGGGCAGTGCTCCAGATAACTTTCTTCAGTTGGGAGTACGGTACTCCTTAATTTTTCAACTGCCGCATACGGCAAATTCAGGAGTACAAGACTTGTTGTTACTGAATCCTGAACAATTATCCCCATCCCCTCACCCACAATATATATATATATATATCATAATAAATGGTGTGGTATCCTTACCATATGAAGGTGTAACAATCAGTGCATTGTAATTGTACCATCAGATCATCATGCTACAGTATGTATGAATGATTACTCTATTCTGCGGCTGTAGTAGTAGAAATATCCTACAGCTGCAATCAGTCCTTTTTCTCTTATGACCACTGTCATCCTTTAATCCACAAATTTGTTCAAGAAAATTTCTACTTTCTCAGAGAATATGTCCAGTTTCAAACCAAGAGAAAATTATTTTTGAAAATTTATCACTGGAATGACTATTGTGCCAGTCATTCCAGTGGTAAATTTCCAAAAATAGTCTTCTTGGTCTACAAATGGACATTTCCCAAGACCACTGCAGAAGCCATTTTTGGCAGGCTTTAGCATTAAAGGGATAAACTAGTCGCCCCCCCCCCCCCCCACCCACCCGCCGTGTTATTTCTTAAGGTCAGCAAACTTTCAAAATGGCCATTACAGTTACATGTCATGGTTGGGGCAGGATGTTTTGGACTCGTTGGTATTGATCAACTAACTAGTCAGGCATGCCAACCTGATTTTAATTCGGAATGAAAATATATTTTTATATCATAAGTGTGTTTATTTTAAATCTAGCTGAGTTATAGTGGGACACGATTAGCGTATAGAAATGCACTAGCATTCTAAAGCCTATCTCTGTGGCACACTGGCAAATGAATAAATATTATTGCTATGATAATACTTGTCATTCTGAATTCTGAAATTTGTTTTAAAGGAGGTAAATTTAGAAGTTAGTTTAACTGAAAGAAATTACAGACAGCAATTAATCACTTACAGAAGTTACAGTCAAATTGTTTTCAAAATAATTAGCACACCTCCAACTATAACATACATGTATCATTGACATGTATAAAATAGGAGGAAAAGTGTTATGGACGCCACATTTTCAGAGTATTTCTATATTTAGAAGGGAAATTCCAGTTTTTGCTTCCTATTTGATTAAGATGGGATCAAGGTATAGAAGGGCTGACAAGACAGGTTATCGCAATTAGAATATTGTTCATTTAGTCTTGGCAAGTGTCTTACTAAAAATATAATCCCGGGTTAGAAGCGCTAATATATTGTTTACTGTAATAAAAGAACAGATCTTTTAATATCTGCCGGTAAACTAAATCAAGCGAAGAGAACTTGCAGTTGTTATTGGCATTTTAATGCTTTAGCCTACCTACAGAAATTGTTGTACAATTCATATTAAAAGTTATTGCTATAATTACCGCTCCAATTAAAATATGTGTGAAAGAACATATTCTTACAAATATGTTTGTATATTTTGCTGTATCTAATGAAATATCCACAATTGAAAAATCTTCCATCTCCACTCATATGTTATCCTTAAAATTACAAATGCCATATAAGATATTCCCTCCTGGAGACTCAGAGTTTGTGAAAGACAAACTCGGATTATAATGTTGCGGTGGATTATGGTCTGGGTCGAACTCATCACTATTCACAGTTATGAGGTTATGACAGCTACTGTAAAAGTTATGGCTGTAATCCTATTTCCAACTAAAATATGTCTTGAACAACTAGGTTCCGGTGATATTTTAACTCATTTGGCAATATGTACGAAAATAATGTCCACTGAATTTTTTTCATTGACGCTCCTATAGGTGCACATATGTAACGCAAAGGTCTTGTAATAAAGAAAAGAATACCTTCTTGCGGAGATGGAGATCATACCATTTAGTGATGTTAGTATAGGCAAAGCCTTTGCGAGTGCTTATCGGTATGTCATTGTATGTGATTAGTGTGTTGATTCCCCTTCGTGTAATTGAGTAGGCTATATTTGATAATGGCAACAGGCCGGTACGGGCAGTTTAATACACTGATGCATACTGTATTTACATGACGCGTACACAGGGAATATTTTGTTGGAAAAAAATTGCGTAGCGGTAACTGCTAAACAAATCGAATAATGCATAGCAGTTCATAGCACTTGCATAGCAAACAAACTGTGTTGAAACTGGTTGGTGTTCCACCGGGAACGAAGGACTACCAGACTTGGCAAATCAGTAGTCCGTCTAAAAAATTAGTGGTCCGGAAGGCGTGTAATATGCGACACGTAGGTTACACAAATTGCACAAATCTGACATGAACAGATGGTTGAAAAATTAATATTGGACTTCTGAGAATGCTATTGAGGATAGTATATAAGTCTTCAGATCTACAGTAGCCTGTATTGTCATTTGTCAGTATAACATATGTCAGATTCAGAATATGCATGTACTGGCTCTGGCCATGGTCAGGGAGTATAGGAAACCTAAAATAATACGTATTGGCAGATTTGGCAATTACATTGATTGGAAGCTGTTGCTGCTTAAGGCAGCAACACATCTCAGTCAAATTATTTTCAAAATAATTAATAATGTACCTCCCATGAATACTGTGATTTCATTGACTAGGGTTAACAAATATTTTGTAACTTACCAACCTACACCACATATCCCTTTCAACTGGTAGGCTAAACAAAGTACACATCATTCAATACAATGTAAGAAGGCTGAATAGTGTTAGTGCTTAACTGGAAGCTGTTACAGGCTATGGCAGCTGTGAGCAACAGCCCCCCCCCCCCCCACCTTAAAAACTTGCAACATATTCAACAGCTTATTTAGATGAAATTGAGTTTCTGCGATACTATGACTCCAATTGAAAGAGTTAACAATTTTTATTTAAAAATTAATAATGGTTGTTTTCTCTGGCTTAAATAGTGAATGATAAATGGTTTTATTGTGATCAGCGTGTATCAATTGGCCCATGTGTTACTAGTTTTACTACGAATACTATGAATGCTATATATAGAGATACTGCTACGTCATTCTTAAAATTACCGCGTACAACATTGTTTATTTTCTTTGCTGTCGGTAGTTTCCTTGCGATTCTTTGTTGCTTTCTATATAGTTATATTTATTAACCAATAACCTTGCGAGAAAGTATGTTCCCGACTTTGGAGAAGAGTACTCGAGAACACTCGCGCATGCGTCGATCTTGGCGACATGCCATTCTAAATCTGTTGCTTGCGCGAATCAAGCACGATACACCGCCGTAGCATGGCTAACTATACTGTCGGCCTTGATTTGGGGATGCGCTAACAGGAGTTTAGCATTCCCGATGATATAACTCAGTTTCCGAGACAAACATTGTCTAAATCGACCAGAATCAGCCTAGATAAACTTGTGTTTTTAAAGTTTATCATAACGCTAACTATTGACGAGGCAATGATCAATAGCCATACCCCCTATAGGAGAATTTAGATTTACAAGAGAGTCTGTTACGAGCAATATGTCGACGACTGTGAATACCCCGTGATACATATTGCGAGTTTCGGACTGGTGTCCAAACTCAAAAGTGAAGTCTGTAACAGTTTATTATTATACCAAAAGAAGGAAGCCGCTAACGCATGCGTGCATCGCTAGCTTTTAGAATTTTGATCTATAGAGCGCTTACTGAACTCGTGTCACCAGCGGTCATTTGTCCCATAATGAAGGAAGGCATGAAGATATGTGCTCTATAGCTATATATGTCTATGGGCTATATCGGAAATCAGTCTCCAATGTATGCGCATCTCGCTTCCTTACGAAATTTGACAAGCGCTTTGCAACTTTTAGTGACTTTCTATCAAAAATATTTCAAAATTAAGTGAATTGACTGAATTTTGCATCAAAATTATGTATCGCAGCAGATAGCTCTCCGAAGTTGTGAATGTGTAGCAACAGGTACTCATTTGCATCGCATTTTGCGATGCGATACCGCTCAAAATATTCCCTGGTACATGGTACGCATGAATATTTAAATGTTTGTGTACATGGATGATTTCTATGCGTACAGTACGCTCGTATGCGCCTTATCTACCCCACATACCAAATTTGCTTCAATTATCCCTCCCGCTTTAGCGAAAAGCGGGTGATTATGTTTTCACTTCCATCCATCCGTGCGTCCGTCACACACACAGGTTTTCTTTTTGATAACTACTTTTGCTGGGAATATTGTGACAACACTTCATGGGAAGGTTGGCTATGGTAGTAGGTAAATGCACCTTAGTTTAAGGGTCAGTCAGCCCATCCCTCTGTCCATCCATCCCTTTGTCTCTGAATTTGTGTCTGTCCATCCGCGCAAGTTTTGGGTTTTCGTACAATAACTTTATCTTTGCTTGGAGTATTGTGACGAAACTTCATGGGAACATTGGCTATGGTACTAGGGAAATGTACATTATTTCATGGCTCAGTCAGCCCATCTATCCCTTTGTCTCTGAATTTGTGTCCGTCCATCCGTGCAAATTTTGGGTTTCGTTCAATAACTATTTTTTCTTGGAGTATTGTGACGAAACTTCCTGGGAACATTGGCTATGTTTCTATGGAAATGTACATTATTTTGTGGGTCAGTCAGCTCGTCCCTCCGTCCGTCCATACGTTTGTTTCTGTCCTTTTTAGTTTATAATTATTAGCTCCCATTTGTGTGTGTATCCATCCATATATCTATCGAAATCAGTGGGATTATGTCATCCCACGAACATAGCTGCCATTGCGGGGTGGGGGGGGGTGGGGGATTATTTGATTTATATCATCTAGTTACAGCCGGGGTTTGGGAGGAGATAGCGTGACGGACGGACGGACAGATGGACGGAGGTGATTACAATATCCCCGACATTTTTTTTAAATGTGGGGATAATAATTTATATATAAATTGTCCTAGAAATTATTATTATTATTATGCACATAGTTTAGCCATTGACTAGAATCACCAGATATAGTAATTAAACAGGAAATTAAAATAATTCTTGGAAGGCAAATGCATTTACAATGTTTTGGCTAGGCAGGTTTTGTGCGAAGTCAGTACAAGCATACCATTTCTTAACCCTCACCACTCTGATGTCAATACTCTAACTTTTACCGTGTCAATTGCAAAGAAACTGGTGTACATTTTCCAACAATTCTGGTGGACAATATTGATGTCTACGACAGCCCATCTCCCACCAAATTTGTTGAAAAATTACCACCAGTTCATCTTTTAATTTAATTTGAAAAATTAAAATTTTGACAGAGTGCTACTTTGGGTTAATGATATCCCTTATAGCATAAGTATGTGCATTTTAACTGTCTAACTGCTGCAAGTTATCAGACAATAATTTCGATGGGCAATAAACTGTGGATCTGCTGAATATTTTGAAAACAATTTGACTGAAACAACTTTCAGTAAAATTATTGTTAAAATATACAGCATATCCAGAGTTTACCCCCATAGTCTTCAGATATTCAGTAGACAGGCAGTTAACCATTACCACTCTGATGTCAAAACTTTACATTTCCAAATTAAATTAAAAGATGAACTGGTGTTCATTTTTCAACAAATGCTAAGAGTTAAAGATTTTGTGTCTATATATGCAGATGAGCTGACGAAGTTACAAGCACAAAAGCAAATTGATGACGCTAAAGTCGCTAATAATCAATGCATCACGTAAGTTCACTTGAAACAAACTTTGTTATTTCTAGGTGTTCATGGTCATAATTGTTGCCCCCCCCCTCCCCCCGAATATTGTCAACAGGTCATATATAAAGACTTGTGATTTTTTTTTACTAGCCTAAGCTGAACTATCTGAAAATCATGAATAAGCTAGAATGATGTTTAAATGTTTTGAAATTACTTTGACTGGATGCTGTTGAGCATGCCTCGGGAAGTAACAGGTTCCAGTCAAAGTAAGTTCAAAATATTTAACTGTTTAACACTTCTTCTTTCTTCGTTTTGATCGCTGGTATCACACTTGGAGAGCCGTTCTCAAGATGAAATCTGTGGTTTTCTGCAGTTCTTCCACAGGCCCATACAGCTTTTCAAGAAAAGAGGTTGACAAAGGCCAGATCTCTTCTCTCAGCAGCTGATACGTACTGCAACATTGAAGTATGTGCTCTGTTGTCTGTTCTGCTTCTCCACAAGGACAAGCGGGCGATGTCGTAAGGTGGAACCGCCTGTACATGTGTTGGTTTAGTCTGTTGTGTCCAGTTCTGAGATGAAAAATGGTCACTTGCTCTGGCCTCGAGAGATGATGGTAGGCATCTTCTGATTGAGGTGTTCTATAGAGTGACTTGATGATAATCTTCATTTCTGTATGGGTAACCATGTTTGCTGTCTGATTCTCTTCTGCACCCACCTTTGCCATCTTGTCTGCTTCCTCATTTCCTTGGACTCCACAGTGTGAGGGGATCCACTGCAGTGCTATCCGAAAGCATTTGATGGTTTGTAGTGCTTCTTCAAGTTGTTGCAGCTTACCTTTGGTGATAGCCTCAAGGACGGAGCGGGCATCAGGTAAAAAGACAGTCTGTGCAATAGGGTCTGCTGTTCTGCTAATGGTATTAACTGCATGAACCAGTGCTTAGACTTCAGCTCTGTAGTTTGTGCAGTGTTTGCCTGTCGGTATTGCAGCTGACTCATGTCCGTTTGGATACTGTATGTGCAGTCCGGCACCTCCGCTCTTAATTGCATCTTTGGCTGATCCATCTGTGTAGATCCTTATCCATGTCTCCTGAGGGTACATTTCTTCCAGCATGGCTAGGGTCAGGGCCTTCTTGCTCACATCACTGTGTTCATCTTTGGTTGTGAGATGAGGTACTGTGGTGCGAATAGCTATGCTCTCTAGTTTGTTTTCCCAGGGTGGGGGGATCAAGGGTGTGGTTTGGGTCTTCTATTTGTAATGGCAACATTTCTTGGTGTTTCCTTTGAAGTGCTTTTGTCTCTTTCACAAAACCTGATCTTTTAAGTCTTCGTGATGACAGCTGTGCTTGCCTGATCTTCATCGGGTGGTTGTTGAACGATTTGAACTTTGCAGCTTGGATCAGTGCTTTGCATTCCCTTCCTTTACTAAGTGGGGGGATGCCTGCTGTCTGCTCCATTTTTTCTATTGGTGTTGATCTCATTCCACCAGTGATGATGCGCAGTGCCTGGTTTTGTACTCTATCGAGATTCTGTTGATGAGATTTAGCAGCTGTCATCCATGAGCTGGATCCATGCTCAATGTGTGGTCATACGGCACCTAGGTAGATGGGGTTGAGGATCGTTTCATTGGCACCCCACTTTGTTCCTGCCAGCTTCCTCATGATGATTAGCTTTCTTCTGGCCTTTGCCTCTGCGTTCTGGATGTGCTCCTTCCATGTTAATCTTCTGTCATAGGTGACTCCCAGGTATGTCTGCTGGTCCTCGTACTCGAGTGGAGTACCGCCCAGTGTCAGATTGCCAACCTTAATTTTGGTGGATGGTGAGAATAGCATGGCTGATGATTTTTCTTTGTTGATGGTAATACACCAGCGATTGGCCCAAGCTGTAATTCTGTCCAAGGCGAGCTGCATTCTGTATGTGGCAGTCGTTGTGTACTCCGCGGTGCACCAGAGTATGAGGTCATCTGCATAGAGGGCTGCTTGGATTCCATTGGGCAGCTCTGCTACAATGTCATTAATGAAGAGTATGAACAGAGTTGGTGATAATACTCCGCCTTGTGGCACCCCTTGTCTCAGCAATACATTCTGTCCAGATTGTCCATCCACCAGCACCCTAGCTCTGCGATTGTGTGGGTATGACTTGGTCCATCAGAACATGTTGCCACCGATGCCTGTGCGCCGGAGCTTCATGAGGAGGCCATCCTTCCACACCTTGTCAAATGCCTTCTGCAGATCGATAAAGGCAGCTAGCATCACCTTGGCTTGAAAAGTGTCCTCTATGACCTGTGCAAGATGTGTTGTTTGATCTTCTGTGCTCCTGTATCTTCTGAAGCCGGCCTGCTCTGAAACTATAATGTTCTCTGACTCCAGGTACCACTGCAACGGTGATCCGTCATATGGTTGATGATGCGCTCCATGGTCTTGCATATGCAGCTTGTAAGACTGATAGGACAGTAGCTCAGCACTTTCGTCTTGGTCTTCCCTTTTTTCAGAATAGGAGTCATTCTGGCTTCTTTCCAGCACTGAGGAACCTCTCCATTGGTCCAACTGAGATTAAAGATGTCTAGTAACTTGCGGAGAGATGCATTACCAAGGTGTTGGATCGTTTCATTCGTAATGCCATTTGGCCCAGGAGATTTCTTCTTCTTCAATTGGCGGATAGCCGTCTTCAGTTCTGCTAAACTAATGTCAACTTGCATTGAATCGTGAGTGTTGGTGTCTGTTCTTTCCTTTTGCTCTTTTCTAACCACTTTTTGATGCATTCGTGGTATGGAAATGTTGCTTTCTTTTGCATATGCCTTCGCAAAGACATCTGCAGCCATCTTTCCTGTCAGTGTTTGTCCATCTTCTTCAAGAGTAATCTTCTCTCCCACGACACCCTCATCATTCAGTGCTTTAGTCAGTCTCCATAGCTTTGTGGTGTCTCTCTAAATTAAACCCTGCCGTCTTTTCCCTCCAGCTTCTTCTTTTGGCCTCCAGCTTGGTCTTTAGATACCTGGCTTTAGTTTGTTGTAGCGTGAAGTGGTTTTGATGACAGGGATTACCCTCTGCATCTTCTCTGGCCTTGTCTAGTTTATCATGTGCTGCTTGGAGTTCTGTTGTCCAGTAGGGGCGGTAGCTTTTCCTGAACCCTCGAGGAATCGCTTCGTTGACAGCCTTGAAGATACTTGAATTAAATTCCTTGACCACATTGTTGATGTTGCCCCCTTCTACTGCTATATTTTGGGTAAGCTCATTGGAACGAATGCCGAACAGACTCCAATTTGCCTTTTTGTAGTTCCGCCTTGGATGTTGAGGTGAACTTGTCGAACTACTTCGAGAGAGAGGAGGACTGGGCGGTGGTCGCTTCCTCCTAACTGCGATCTGACCACTCTACTGAGGTTTCTGTGAATGTCTTCTGTACAAAATGCCAAGTCCGGCGTTGTTGTCAAGTGCCACCGGCGCGAGTAGAAGGTAGGCTGATCTGTGGGATCGTTGACAAGTAAAAGGTGCTTTTCATCTTGCCATGCATTAATGTCTTCTTGTTTATCAAGTGTTCTGTATCCCCAGCTCTGGGACTGGCTATTAAAGTCTCCCGCAATGAGGAAGTGGCAGTCCGGGACCTGGATTGTGTCAAGTGAGAGATTCGTGTCATTAGGGCAGTAATAATTGACAATAAGTGTCAATCACAGAGTTGCTGGTTGTTACCTTGATCTTGATATATTCTGCCTCTTCCATAAAGGTTTTGATCTGGCTGGCGTTCACGCTGTTTCGGACCAAGGTGATCACCCCGCCTTTCTTTCTTCCTCTTCGATCACACCGGAAAATCTGGTAACCTCTGATCTTAAATGGTTTTCCTTGTTGCAGGTGTGTCTCTTGGATGCAGCAGATATCAATGTTGTTTTCATACAGGAACTGTTCGAGCTCTGATTTCTTGTTGGTAACCCCTTCTGCGTTCCAGTGCATGATGTTGATACTGGGGATCTCTTTGAGTTTGGTCGTCTCTTTCGGTTGGTCAGTAGCTTTCCATCCTCGTCTGCTGGCTCCACAAGATGAGTTGATGGGACCTCCAGTAGCTGAGGGTGGGCTCCTTCGAGGTGTGGAGCCCTGCGCTGCACTTGCCTGGCGGATCCTCACAGGGCGAGCACCATCTCGATTTGATTCGATCTCCAAGTGTCATTTCATTAGCGTTGTGCATAATGCTCTGGTTAGCCCCTCCAAATGTCTGGATTGACACCCAGTGGGTTACACCCTTGCGCCACGTTGAGGCCGAGCATATAGTCTTAAACAGGGGACTGTTTAACACTGATTTTCATCAACACTATAGACTGATGTCACTGAGCACACCAAAACTGTTTCCAACATGGGGACATATGATATCATATCGCGATTTTTTTGCTGCATAGCGGAAGTGAGACATGAGTATCAGTTTTTTCTGACGACGACAGTGGCGTCAATGTTAGGTTTTGAGTTTAGTAAATCTCTTTGGCTTTTATTTCAGGCTTGCTTAACCCTTTAACACTCATATCAGCCAAAAACAGCTTCAGCAGTGGTTTTGAGAAATGTCCATTTGCAGGCCAGAAGAAGACTATTTTTGAAAATTTACCCCAGGAATCAGAATGTGGCAAATTTTCAAAAATAGTCTTCTCTTGGTCTGCAAATGGACATTTTCTATGAGAAAATTGAAATTTTCTTGAATAAATTCAGGGGTTACAGGGTTAAGCCTATCGGAACTATTAAAGCTGATCTGCCATGCCTACCAGTAACATAGTTCTAGAAACAATTTTCCAGTTTCTGTAACTCAATGTACCTTTCCAGTTTTAGCTATTCCCCGCCAATCTCTTTCTAAGCTCCACCAACACCTCGTCCGTGTTGGGATCGATCAATCTCTGAACTCCCTGACTATCAAGTTCCAGAAAACTATACAGGTAAGCTGTTAAATATTTTGAAACTAATTTGACTACGCTGTTGCTGCCTATGAAAATATTCAACGGAATATTTATTAAATGGTAAAGACATACAATTCGTACAAAGTGTTGAACTATTAAGCATTAAAGATGGACTATATCGAGTCATTCATGACGTTATGTTTATGACGTCATCTTAAAAAGTCGAGTATGAGGTCATATGTCGTCATATGCTCGATAGATAAACTTGGAAAGATCCATTATGAGTCCGAGAGATGATTCATTAAACCAGACCTGTGCAACACCCTCAGCCTCTGTAAAAGGATTCCCTCAGTATCGCGAGTTATCAGTTAGCCGGCATGCATGTAGAGCAAGCATTTTACAGGTAAGCACTACGCAGCACAGTGATATGTAGAGTTGTCTGTGCATTACTTAGGGTGCCGAATTCGTTCACAGCTTCTACATCGAATAATACTTACCAGATGTACTATTATGATAATATCAATTATCTAGTATAGCTCAAAATAACCAATCAAAATTCAGCACTCTCCATGGTCCTGCCCATCTAGTCTATCTCAAGCCCATCTAGTCTAGCTCAAAATAAACAATCAAAATTTTGCAGTCTCCATGGTCCTGCCCATACTGTGTCCAGGAATTACCATAAACCCCAGGTACAGTCAGATTCCTCTATTTTGCGGAAAACATCTAACATGTTTTTTGTCAGCTCTTAAATTTACGAAAAATTTGTAGCGTTTTGTTTTGGTTTGGCATATCTATGCACTCAGTTCAAGTCGATTCTTTAGCTCTGCCTTTATTGTCGAGGGTGTTTTTAGCGATCGGTCATGTCGGTGTTATTGTTCTTGGATTTATTAATATTATTAGTGTCGGAGTTGTGTTTTAAAAAATGTTCATGTTAGTTTTTAAAATTAATCCTGCTGATAGCCTTGATTAACGTTAATTTAAGAGAAAGTCAATGTTTTTAGCTCATCTGGTCTGAAAGGCCAAGTGAGCTTATCCTGTGGTGACCATCCGTCGTACGTCCGTCAATTTTTCCTTTAAACAACTTCTCAAGAACTACTCGGCCGATTTCAATTATATTTGCCAGGAAGCATATGATTAGGAGGAACTAAGGGCCATTAAAGTTTGTTCAAGGGAAGTTGATCCATCAAAAAACATGGCTGTCGTGGCCTAATCAAAATGGACTATGTTTGCTGGCCATATTGGATTTTTTTATTTTGATGGCTTTTGAGGCCAAAATTGTTTTTATATATGTTTTTGGGTATTCTGGTCTCAAATTTGCCATTTTCAAATATGTCTGTTGGCCATCCTGGATCATTCTCCTGCCAAAAGCTCCCGTACTAAAGCAATGGGAAATTTAAAATGTCTTCTCGAGAACCACTGGGCCGATTTCAATTTTACTTTTCAATTATATTTGGCAGGAACAATCCTTAGCACAGAGATTTAAGTTTCTTCAAATGAAGCAGGTCGGCCAATTTGGTTGGCGGCCATCTTGGATTTTTAGAAATACATTTTAAAATCTTCTGAAACCGCTTGGCACATCGATCCAAAACTCATTATTTATGATTTATGCCAACAGCTGAAAACAAGTTTGTTCAAGAGAACTTGATTAGCCAAATAGTTTGGTGGCCATCTTGGATGACTTAGTTTTTCAGAAGACGACCTCCAGTTCTAACCGCTGAAAGGATCAGGCTGAAATTTAGGAGATTTGATTAGGGATGAAGGGCCATTAAAGTTTGTTCACGGGAAGTTGATCCATCAAAAAATATTGTTGCCGTGGGCCAATCAAAATGTATTAGTTTTGGTGGCCATATTGAATTTTTTTATTTTGACAAATTTTGAAGGCGAAATTGGTTTTATATATGTTTTTGGGTATTCTGATTTCAAATTTGCCATTTTCGAAACTCGGATAAACGGTTTATGGCCATCATGGAGTAATTTTCCAACCAGAAACTCCCATGTGCTAAAGCAATAGGAAATTTCAAGTATATTTGTCAGAAAGCATACTTAGGGCATAGAGTTTGTTCAAATGATGTTGGTCAGTAATTTGCCTGGCGACCATCTTGGATTTTTGAAATGCCTTTAAAAATCTTCTTATCAGAATCCACATAGGGGTTGATTCAAAAGTCATATGACAGGTTATCGAGGGAACCAGGTGAGCCAAGTTTGTTCAATGGAACTTGATTGCCTAACGCTTTAGCAGTCATCTTGGATGACCTGGTTTTCATGAAAACGACTTCGTCTCCAGAATCGGTGAATGGATTGGGCCGAAATTTGAGAGATATGATTAGGGACTAAGGGCCATTATTAAGGTTTGTTCAAAAGAAGTTGATACATAAAGAAACATAGCCTCTGTTTTCTTGTTACAATTCTGCTCAACTCCTTAGGGTTCTACTTATTGTTGATGGCCTTTCTATTTGAAATGTCTATGCTGCAGGTGAGCGATACAGGCCTCTTGGGGCCTCTTGTTTTGTAATCAATGATTATAATCAAGCTAATGTGCATTTGTTCTCGATTCATGTTACCATGTTCAGCGTTTTAATACTTTGCTCTGTGATCGCAGAAAGTGAAGGGACAGGGCAAAGCACCTCCGGATATTCTTTGTTCAAACTGTAATCGCTTCACGAAGCAGAAGTTTGCTGGCCATCACTGCATCGGCTGTGCCTGGTGTAAGGTTGGATGGAGCCCCTTGCGACATGTGTAAGTGGTCGTCTTCTGGCAGAGTTCGACAATGATAAGCGTGCACGGTTAGAGAGAATAGCGAAGGACAAGACGACACGTGCTGATCAGGCCTCAATCAAGGGAATGGGGGAGCTCAACGAGCATATGGATTCGGCCTTGGGCATCTGGGAAGTCCAGTTTAGGACAAGTTTGAATCCTTCCAGTCCATGGTTCCGCAGATTCAGCCATGTGCAAGACAACCAGTCTGTGTTCCAGCCAGGCTTGCGGAGGAACATGCACCCGGCCCTTCTCCCATGATAATAGTAGCGGATGCAATCCAGGTTCCCGTCGGGTTCATTGGATTGTGTTGAGACCATGTTCGTGGATTCCCTGGACACTGGTGCATCATGCAGCCGAATCACAGACCACTTTCCAATTGGAAGCAGGGTCCAAGTTTCTTAACAGGGATTATTGGCAACCTTTTCATCCAAGGGTGAGAAGGAGGACGAGAATGGTAGTCCCTTGATAGATGAATCCTCGTTCTGCTCAGAAGCTGAGTGGGTGCAGGTTCTTGCCTGGATGTCTGACCATCTCGGGTTGGCATCAGAACAAGGGTCTCGGCGAGATCCGGCAATGGAGCAGATGTCTCAGCGTGCAGCTAGCGCTCTGTTCAGTGGTTCTTCAGTCATTAGACTTCTGATATGTTGGAAGTCGCTGCGTATCGTCTGGTTCAGCCAGAGTATTCACTACTGAAGGCCCCCAAAGGTATCAGGAGTAGGGTCTGCATTCCGGAGCTGGCCTATCATCAATTTGCTCACGTTCCTCGCTTGTCAGTGAAGGAGCATGAGGTTTTTGAATAGGCCATTAGCTAGGAAGTCCAAGTGTCATTCTCGTCCTTTGTTTCTCAAGCTTTCGCTCATTAAGGATGTGTCAAGAATGGCCATGGCCCCATTGTCATACGGCTGTACCGTCCTACAGGGGATGCTGACCTGTGTAGCGGAAGGTGGGCCAGTGCCTAAGGCTGCTTCAGGAATTGTCCGGGACTCCATGCGCCTATCCCAAGATTGCCTGGCCGGGATAATCACCAGAACATTGGCTGAACAAAGGAGGATGGTTCTCGATTGCATACAACCAGGACCAGAAATGAGGGCTGCTTGTCTTCTGCGCCCTGCATTGGTCCAGACTTGTTTGGCGGATTGGTAAGGCAAGCTCTCCAATGTAACATCAATGGTTGCTGAGCAAGAAGTAGTCGGCAAGTCGTGGAAGTCGACGAAAAGGACACAGCCACAGCAGTCCTACAGGCAGCATCATCAAGATTGACAGCGGCAGAGATCGCCCTTCCATACGTCTGGCCATGATGCCCATCAGGCATCCAGTTCGCAGTGACCTGGTCAGTCATCGTCATTTAAGGCTTCTAATAAGAGGCCGTATGACGATGACAGGAAGGGTGGCGACTTCGATTCGGTTATCGTAAAGATAACAGTGGTGGTGGTTCTGGGCCATCATATGCCAAGAAGCTGCGGGTGGTGGGGTGTGTGTGTGTGGTCCTGATGGGTTTCCGGTGAGACCTGTACCGGTGGTGCCAGGGATGTCGGGAGTCGTGAGTCTTCACCAAAATGAATTGCCATCTTGTCGGGCAACATCGACCGTGAATAGGAGGCAGACTTCAGATGTTCTCAAACCATTTAGCAAGACTTTAGTCTGTCATTGGTTAATAAATAGATACAAACCGGACTGGCTCATCCGAGAATTGTTTGTTCCATTAACTACGACCCCTGTCTGGACTCCCATTCCAAAGGAGACCGATCGTTTAGAGGTCACTCGCACAGAAATTGAAGATCTTCAGAAGAAAGCGATTCATTTAGTCCGTAATGAATTCTCCCAGGGCTTCTACTCAATGATTTTCTTTGTCCCGAAATGCACAGACGGTTGGAGACCAATTCTCAAGCTCAGCCGCTGAACAAGTTTATTCTGTCGCCAAAATTTCAGATGGAAACTGTAGCAGTGGTAATGACAGGTTTGAGGAAGGGCATGTGGGCAGTGTCGATAGATCTGAAGGATGCTTATTTTCATATTCCGATGTCAATTCCTTTTCAGAAGTATCTGCAGTTTGTGTTCCAAGACAATGTCTGGGAATTCAATGCGTTAGCGTTCAGCATGGCCACAGCTCCCAGCGTCTTCACCAAAGTGGTTCTCGAAACATAGCTGTTCATACTTACATAGACGACTGGCTGCTGAATGCGGAGAATCCTGTCATTCTGTGCAACAATCTGAAGGTTGTCCGTGCCTTATTAAAGGATCTAGGATGGATTATCAATCTAGAGAAATCAGAGCTGACTCCATCCCAGGAATCTGTTTATCTGGGAATTCTGTTCAATCTCAGGGATGGTATGGTATGGCTTTTCCAGCGGAGAGCAGATTCCAGAGTCTTCAAGCAGTTTTGGGGTCAATTTCTCTAGGAGCCTATCTGATGGTGCGTCAGCTTCTCAGAATACTTGGTTTGCTAGTATCTCTGGAGAAGGTGGTGCAGGGTATATATTGTTCTTCACTCATGATTGGATAGTTTTCATGCGCATTACCGTAGTGGCCAATAGAAAGGCAGTAGCGGTATGTATAGAGGAAGTGTTCCAAACGCAATAACATTTGTAATGACGTATTTCCATGATGTAGTGTCACAAATAATCTGATTGGTTCTGATCGGAAATGCCCATCAGGGAATCAAAATTTATCAATGAAATATTACTACCAGTAGTAGAATCATAGGCTGTTACCGATTGGGAATTACAAACGCTGTTTAAAACACAAAAACGGGTTGGATCACGGAATACCATATTTCGCTTAATAATAGCCTAGGCTTCTATTAGGACAAGAGGTGTTCAATTTCCAACCAAACATCTCTGAGAAAGGGGGTGGACTTATATTACAGTTTTCCCAAAAAAGTTCTAAAATTGATACCACGGAAATTCAACGTATTTTCTCCCGTAAAGATTTCCACCGCCTACGTTTAATGTATACCTCAAAACATCACCGGGGAAGTGAAATTATTTGATTTGAGCGCCTAAATATTGCGTATCCTTTAATAAAGCTCGTTTATTACATCAAAATTAATCCACAATTTGATATAAAATGGCGTCGCGAAAAAATACAAATCACGTGATTTGCCTCCAATTGAAGAGTTTATTTTAGAGCGAGTACTCGGATATAAATATTCTGGAATCAGGGACTCGGAACTCGGGAATATCTGTATATTATCATTGCGCGATAGGAACTGAGTATTATCCTGATCTTAAAAAATGGGTACCCGTTTGATAAACTCCCGTTAGCGTATAATATCTCACTTGAACATGGTGCCGCCCATCTCAAGAACTGCTGGCTCGCCAACTTAAGAAGCCGGCTATATTGTCATTCGTAATAATTCAATTTGGATCATTTAATGTTGTTCAGCGTTACAAAATTGATGCACATTTTCTCCCGTGCTTGTTGTTTGGTACATAAATTTGGTCTTAAAATATATTTATAAGTAAGGTATTTAATCACACCAAGACTGTTTTACGCGCATTTTGACAACAAAAGTGTGGAATAAACTTTATTATATCTTGAACATACGTGGCCTACTACTAGTATTAATCTAATAGGCGGTCGAGATTTGCAAATCCGAGGCCTGTATTGAGTTCTAGAGGGGCCGGGAATGTATCAGGGCAGAGATCGGTCTGAAGTAAACACACCATGTGACACGATTGTTATTATTATACACGCTATTCTTACAAATTTGATCTTAAGAAAAATTTTCCTATACAGTCTGCTGAGTTAGGGAGTGGGCTTCTAATACAGAGTTTTGCCATTTTGAAACTGCTAAGAAATCATTGGAGCTCATATGTCAAAGTTAGGGGGTGGGATTCAATTAGATCATAGGATACTATTAAGCGGAATACGGGTACACTAAATTAACAAGTTTATAAATACAATTATTCTGCCCTATAAACAAACCGAAACCTTACTGTCAATTCCGATCACGAGTAATAGGTGCCAGTTGGGATAAGTTTAGATCGTCTCTCTCGTGCTGGAGTAGTGCCAAAATATCAATAGTTTTACTCGGGTAGGTACTTTCGCCAACAGGAGGACAGTCTAAAGTACCTTGACTGAGTAGCTATCAATGTGATGGCCTAAATTCGCCCTTAAGGAAACGCGCACTATGATCACGTGAGCTAGACAGTCATTTATTTACGACGCAAATTGGAGATTTTATTTAAATTTTATGCAAACAGGAAATGGTTTAGCGATATATAGCATCTATGTTAGTGATTTTGAGGCAAAATATATTGGAAGGTAGGTCTCTTTTCGTATCTCATAGTAGAGATGCATTAAAAATGTCTTTAAATTGCTAACAACGCGATTTTCACAAGCTAACAGTGTCATGAAAATATCACACATTGGGGAAAAAAAAAATTATTTTGTTGCCGGCCAGGTCATACAGGCCAAAAGATTCACCCGGGCGGTTTACCGGAAACAAAAACTATTTTTATTTTGGCCTCAGACCTAGGTCGATTCAGATGTATTTATTGTCATTCTGGTCTCAGCGAATGGATCTGTTGTCTCTGAGGATTCCAGTGAAAGAACCATTGATATTCCACCTTCAGTGGTGGTTATCAGAACAGAATCTCCTACGACATGTTCCACTACAGCCTCCTCAGCCGCAGATTCCATTTTCACGGACACATCTGTGAGGGGTTGGGAGCAGTAATGGATGATTTGTCAGGGGAATGGGATCGGACAAATGTGCAGGAAACACATAAACGCTCTCAAACTATTAGCGGTAGCAATAGCATTTCGAAAATTGGAGAACTTAATCCGAGACAAGATAGTCCTAATAAGGACAGACAACTCCACAGTGGTGTCCTATTTGAACCGCCATGGCAGGAAAATGTAGCCAGAGTTGTGTATGACAATATGAAATCTGCTGTGGTGTCTAGAGAGGAATATAATTCTTCGGGCAGCACACATTCCTGGAAGATTGAACATCCTAGTGGATGCCTTCAGTCGGAGGACGGTTTGCCGTCCGATGGAATGGCAGCTCAATCAGTTGGTAGCAGCAGTTCTACTCAAGCATTGCGGCAAACCAAATGTAGACTTGTTTGCGATGAAAGGAAACGCAAAGATGGTCACATACATGTCTCCGATCCCAGATCTGCTAGCTCTAGCAGTAGATGCACTGGTGATAAGTTGGAGTTGATTGCTCCTCATTGGCCAGGCTGATCATGATCTACGGATCTGCTGGAGCTTCTGGTCTGCATTCCACTCCCTCTTCCAGACAGAAGGGACTTGATTTCTCAGAATAGAGGTTTGGATCACCACGACAAACCGGAAATGTTGAAATTGACTGCATGGATGTTATCGAACAGCGAGCAATTGAGTGACTTTTCTGACCAATCAGTGAATTTTGTCGCTTCAGCCAAAAGGAAGGGCGTCAACCACCAGAACATATAATTATCGAATGAACAAATTTGCAGAGTAGTGCAAGGGAAGAAATCCCTTTTCTGCAACCGTTCAACACATAGCAGATTTTATCTGTCATTTATACGAGGATGACAAACTTGTACCTTCAACCCTAGCAATGTATAAGTCTGCATTAGCTTCAGTCGTTCCCAGTCTGGCTATCATAGGAGGTTATAAAAGGAATGAGCACTGCGACCTAGACAGCCTTTGTCTATTCCTGCTTGGAACCTATCGCTTGTCCTTCAGGTTCTAGGGCATGCTCCTTTTGAGCCTATAAGATTATAGATCTTACGTCAGTTTTCTTGATTGCAGCAGCGTCGGCGAGAAGGAGAAGTTTAAGACTTCTACCGCATCTTTGCTTTTTAGCAAAGAATCGGTCACTTAAACACCGAATCAATTTTCAGGACACCGGATCGATTTTCCGAGTCTAGTCAGACATGATCCAAGCTCTTCTGCGTGGTGTCCTGTCAGATGTCTGAAGATGTACAAGAAACGTACAGAGGAGTGGAGAGACAAACTAAAATTCCTTTGACGTTGTTTCAAGACTCCTCATCTTCTCGCCCTAAAAGATACTATTTCTCGATGGATAGTCGATGCTATTCAGATGTCGCATAAAATCTCAACAGGAAAGCAAATTAGTCACGCGAACACCCATCAAGTCTGAGCACTAGCAGCAGCATCGGCCCTTTATAAGGGTGTCTCATTAGAGGAGGTGATGTCTGTAGCACAGTAGTATGCCGAGTCATCACCTACTGATTTCTAGCTTCGCGATATCTCTAGCGCGCTTAATTCAGTCGGCGTCGCAAATTTGTCAAATCTTAATTAAGGCACATCCGACCTTTCTTAACCTATACATCGCAAGGGATTCAACAAGGCACTGACGCAGGGGATGGATATTACCAGTAAACAACCGTGGATGGGCGAGCTCCTGGGATGAATACAGAGGACAAGCACTCATAATGGTGACTTTCCTAGCTTCAGTGACTAATTCATGTTTTTTTCACTTGCAGTCGAATTATCAGACTTCTAAGTGGAATTTCTGATTCTTGAGTATACTTATTCATTATGAACAGACTCATTCCAATTTGAAAATCTAATCAGATTATTGATAGTATTTTCATAATTTAGAAGTTGTAGTAGCTTCTTTGCACTCTCCTGGACTGCCCTAGCCAAGACGTAGGGCTGACACAGGTCTAGTGGGTGTTGCTTCCCTTTGACAGCCCTCATTATTTGTGCTGACAAATGAGGGGGAGTGCAGTCTAGACCATGGAAGTTTTGCACTCTGTGAGTCAGATGGCGGAACCCAAGCATGTGCTGGGGTTTTCAGTCTCTTCACAAGCCTTCTCTTTGGCTGGTAGATGAGAGCTGTTTCGAGCCTCACCGCCGTCCACCGGAATTCTTGGCTGTCGAAATCCGGAGTTTATCATAATAGTACATCTGGTAAGTATTTTTCGATGTAGAATCATAAAAGCATCCGCTTTTGTTTCTACGAGAATTATTAGTACTTACCAGATGTGCTATGGCCTGCCTCAGCTGCCCGGCTGAGGTGAGGCTGAGCTGTTTTCGCTGTTTTGTCTAGGCAAATACATGACGAATCTGACTGTACTCGGGAATTGGCCCGGTACCTGGGGCTTATGGTAATTCCCGGACACAGTATGGGCAGGACCATGGAGAGTGCAGAGTTTTGATTGTTTATTTTGAGCTAGACTAGATAATAGACATTATCATAATAGTACATCTGGTAAGTATTAATAATTCTGGTAGAAACAAAAGCTGATGCTTTTTTCAAACACCTACTGGCTGTTTGCTCTATATATGTGATAAAACCGGCTGCTGACGTGGTCTTGCAGAATGGATATTTACAGGGCAAGAGAAGACTATTTTTGAAAACTTACCAATTGAATGACTGTCTCTGTAACAGAGCCAGTCATTCCAGTGGTAAATTTTCAAAGGTAGTTCTCTCTTGCCTTGCAAATGGACATTCAGAATGGAAACATTTAGATTTTCTCAACCGAATTTGACCAGGGTTAAAGTATCAATACCAGAATTCATAATAGCATTACGGAAAATCAAAATTTATTGATCGCACTATGTTACTCGTACTGATAGACGTTAAATACTGTTTTTCTATTAGCATAACAGGTCAGCTTTAAACCTTTGTATGCGGTTGTCTTTGGAGAACTTTTGATGGCACATGATGATTTTGATGTCATAAGATCATTGGTCAATGTACTCTGGGGGTTCTTTTAACGTTAATTTTTGTTTCGCCGGCAAAGCAGAGATTGTATCACTTCTCCGATGGCTTTGCAAAACTTCTCGGCGTATATTTCAGGATTGGTTAATCCTATGGCAACTCAGCTTGCCTATGTGGTTGCCTATGCTACTAAGAGGTAGCATGATAATAATGAGGTCAAAGATCAAGCTGTCTGTGACCTTGATACAAAACTGTTTTTTAAACGTTAGGTCTTTGCATTTAGCAGAACTTTTCATCTTATATTTCAGGATTGGTTAAATCCTATTGGAAGTAAACTTGGATACATGGTTACCTATGGTGTTAAGATACTGGAAGCTGAGATTGAGGTCACAATGTCCAAGGTTAAGGTCACTGACTTACAAAACTTGGATATATTTTAACGTTAAATTTTTGTTGCTTTGCCATACTTATCAGCCTATGCTTCAGGATTGCTTTAACCTAATGGACCACAACTTGGATTCATTGTCATTGTTACTTATGCCACAAGGATGCAGGTTGATTACAGATGTCAAAGATCAAGGACATTCTGACCCCTATGAAACTTATTTTTGAACTTAAAGTTTTTGTCTTTAGAAAATGTTATCGTGTTATATTTCGGGATTGCTTAGCGCCAATGGAACACAACATGGGTACATGGAGGTCAGCAGGTCAAAGGTCATGGTCATTCTGCCCTTACTATTTGAAATCTGTTTTTCCATTTATCAAATCATTTACATTGAGATTTGAGAATTACTTAATACTACCAGAACTAAACTTGGACACATGGTTCCCTATAAGGAAGCTACCTGCTGATAGTGACATGACTATGTCCAAGGTCAAGGTCTGTCTGACATTGCAATTTGACCTCTGCTTTTTCATTGTTATGTTTTCCATTTATCAAATTACTACGTGGATAGTGTGAGTGGCTTGGAGCCTGACATTTTTGGTAGAAAAAAGGCTGAATGTGTTTTCATTTACACTAGCTGGTTACATTTTATGTTAGGAAGTAGCATGATAACGTTGAAGTCACAAGGTTAAAGTCCGGCGAGCCATTTAATTCCCTTTAATCCCTGTTTGTGGTTTTTAACTTGCCTCACTAGAATGGCCAAATGATCTTATGCCATTGGGACCATCAATCCATTGTCCATCAACGTTTGCCTTTCACGAAGGCTGATCCATGAATTACTAGTGTTGTTGTGGGTTCGTGTGTTTGGTAATTATTTGGTTAATGTTCCATCCCTTTGTTGCTTGTATCCTAGTGACTGCGCTGAAGCATTGGCTCAACAGAAGCGTGATTTTGCACAGCATGTTGAGAAAGCCCTGGGTGCCGAGGCATTGCAGGCGCTAGTGCAATCAGGATTTGAATTACCAATAGATGATCAGGGCAAGAGGTGAGAATAAATGATGGGATCCGATCTGTCACTCAAGTATCTAACGTCATAATCAAGTACGCCAGTAGTTAGCTGACTTCAGAATCATAATGGCATTTGATAGTATCACAAAAATCGAAACGTCTTTGTGAGGTAGATAAATTGTGTCTGATGGATTTAAAATTTAACAAACATTCTGTTGAATATTTTGAAACTAATTTGACTGGAAATCAATTTGACTGGGAGTCAAATTAGGGTCAAAATATTCAACAACTTTCCTACAGTATGGAGTAATATACATATGGTATAAGCGCATATTTATTTTTTGAGGATGGGGTGGGTGGGGGGGGGGGGTAGGTGCTGGGGAACTTGGTTATTTTCAGATGTTTCCAGATAATAGAGCTGTATAAGCTTCCATTAATAATACAAGGATACATTTCCAGCTAGGCTTGGGTTGAGTTGGACAGTGCGGTTTGGCTTATGTGACCATATATCGGTTTTGCTATCAGTTTTCATATCGGTTTTAGCCGAATATTAGTTTTAGGAGTGACTTCTGTTTGGTAAATTTCAATAAAAAGTTGAAATCCTGTTGCCAGGATGCTTAGAAAATTATCGTTAATAACACGAAAATAATAAAAACACATTTCTCAGTATAAATTCTTGGCGCTTGACACCTTGGCTTAATGCGTCCATCATATGGGAGTGAAATTATGATATTAGACAACCTAAATATTGCGTATGCTGTTATAATCATTGACTCATTCATTGTATATCACATAAGAAATTAATCCAAAAATTTGACATTTCATGTAGTCTTTGTGAAAATATACAAATCACGTGATATTAGGAATGCGCTAAGTTTCCATAATTAGAGCGAGAGTCAGCCAGTGATTTGGACTTGTAACAATGTATTATTAGTCCCCTACTGGTAAAAGTGGGGGGTGGGGGTGGGGGTGATGGTGGCGGGAGGAGACTATAGGTTTGCACTCCATCTGTCCGTCCGCCTGTCGCAGTTGGTTTAACCACACTTTTTTTCGCAGTCCTTCAGGTATACAACTGAGTATTGGTACATTGCTTTATTATGAGAAGTTACAGACCAAGTTCGAGTTTCACGTGTATGCATCAATTTTTTATGGAGTTATGCCCCCCCCCCCCCCCTCCCCTTTCGACTTAAGAAATACGAAAAATATCAGCTTTCCTCACTTTTTTCGCGCTCCTTCAAGATAATTAAGGGAAAATCAGTGCGTCGCTTTAATATCAGGCATTAGAGCAAGTTCGAGTTTCAGACATTTTCATCAATTTTTCATGGAGTTAATGCCCCCTTTTCGTCTTAAAATATTAGTTTTCCACACTTTTTCGCAGTCCTTGAGGGTATTCAACTAAGAATTGCTTTATTATGAGAAGTTACAGACCAAGTTCAAGTTTCACGTGTATGCATCAATTTTTTATTGCATGTGGAATTATTACGCATTATTTCTTGCTCGTTAAGCCTTAGCACTCTGATGTAAAAAAGTTAAATTTCCAAATTAAATGAAACTGCCCCATTGAAATCTGTGCTGGAACGTTCCACAAGACCAACCCCCCCCCCCCCCCCCCCCCCCCCCAGTGTCAATACTGGGTATGCCGCAAGAGATTGAATCATTGAATATGCCGACGATGTGGACTTCGTAGATGAGGAAAAGAAACCCCTTGACGAACTTCTCCCAATAGCTGCAAGCAAACTAAAAATTGAGAATCTCTTATGAATGAATCCAAAACGGAGTTCACCCACATATACCTACATGTATCGACAAAGCATGAAACTATAGAAAATGACGACCCACTTCGTGGCGGCAAACCATGGAGGAAAAGTAAAATCCTGGGCTCACTGCTCTGTAGTACTGCTGACATTTCAAAATGCTGCGTCATCGGGAACATAGTTTTCCAGTCCTTCTGGAAGCTATGGATTCGTAGATCAAAGATGCCCTTGATAAAGAGGCTACGTTTATACAATGCAACCTGTGTATCCTTGATGCTGTATAACTGTAACAACTGGGAAGCCCCAAAGGCAGCTCTAGACAAACTCGATGCCTGCCACCGCAAACACCTACGCACCATCACTGGACACAGATGGCCAGACAGCATAATTTCCGACGATGCACTGTACAAGATGTGTAATGCGTCACCGCTGTCTGTAAAAGTCGCCCAGCAAAGATGGTCCATGTTTGGCCACGTGCTAAGGATGTCAGAAGAGACGCCAGCACAGAGAGCCTTGGAATTTGCCCTAATCGGAGCCAGCAAATACAGAGCCAGGAGAGGACGTCATTGCATAAATCTGCTAAGTGTGCTGCGTGGTGACCTCAAGAAAGCAGGATTAGGTACACTCAAGTCAAGAATGGACCTGAGGAAGCTAAGGATTTCGTCTGAGGACAAGACACAGTGGGCAAAAGCGAAGCAGGACTGATTGCAGCTTTAGGATGTTTCTACTACTACAGCCGCAGAATACAGTAATCATCATCATTATTCAAAAAGCCATTTTTGTCTTGGAAAACATGTTAGCTTATTTATGAGCTGGTATACCACAGACCAAGAGAAGACTTTTTTGAAAATTTACCACTGGAATGACTGGCTCGGTTATCGAGCCAGTCATTTCAGTGGTAAATTTTCAAAAATAGCTTTCCTTTCGTCTGCCAAGACCACTGAAAAAAGCTGTTTTTGGCTGATATAAGTGTTACAGGGTTAAGTGGGTTAAATGGGCATCTTTGGTCACTATGGTCAAAAGTGTGTATTCTGGTACTCACTTAGTGACTTCATGACCTAGATATTTGAGCGTTTGATCTGAAATTATAACTATCTCTAGCATGCCGCAGTGATTCTATGTTAGGCCCTTAAACCATTAACACCTATATCAACCAAAAACAGTTTCTGCAGTGGTCTTGAGAAATGCCAATTTGCAGATCAAGAGAAGACTATTTTTGAAAATAGATTATCGAGCGAGCCAGTCATTCCAGTGGTAAATTTTCAAAGTTAGTCTTCTCTTGGTTTGCAAAGGGGCGTTTTCTATGGGAAAATTTAAATTTTCTTGAACAATTTCGAGGGTTAACGGGTTAAACCATACAGAACTGGGGAAACAAATTCTTTTTGATGAAAAGAACCTTCTGTTGAATATTCTGAAACTAATTAACCGGAAGCTGTTCCAGTCAAATTAATTTCAAAATGTTTAACAACTTACCTTTATGGATATCTTTTAATTCAGACACAGGAATTTCATGGATTAAGTTTGCTACTTTAACACGTTTTGAATATTTATGTTGTATTGTTTCAGGGTTCATGTTCCTGTCGGTGGAGAGCATGTGCATAAGGAGGTGGATTTAGCAAATCAAAATCCACAGCATCCAGGTCCAAATCTGCCTGATGATATTAAGAACAATTTAATGAATGGACTGAAATTCCAAAGCAATCGTGATAGATTAGCTCTGGGGAAAGACGGGAATGATCTGCCCATAGATCAACAGCATCAACATGACATAGAAAATCATAGGTTTCCTCCAGATGAGCCGTTTATGCCTGAAGTCAAAGTTCCACTTGGTGATGCAGGTCTGTCTTTGAATAAGCAGATTGGTAAATTTCCTGTTGATGATGGAAGACAGGGTGCAGATGGTAACTTGCCAGTACCTGTGGACGATAGGAGACAGGGTGCAGATGGTAACTTGCCAGTACCTGTGGACGATAGGAGACAGGGTGCAGATGGTAACTTGCCAGTACCTGTGGACGATAGGAGACAGGGTGCAGATGGTAACTTGCCAGTACCTGTGGACGATAGGAGACAGGGTGCAGGTGACCAGAATAGTGCAGATGATGATGACATAAACGTTCGTCAAAATCAGCAACAGTTGGATGGTGTACAAGGTAATGCTGTAAAGCCGAATGAAGGTGATAACAAGAAAGACATAATGCAAAATATCCAAGAAGTAGACGGTGTCCAGGGTAGAGATGTTAATTCTAAAGTTCTAGATAACCCCCAAGTAAATGATGTAAATGAAAAGAAACCTAATGAAAAGGGAGACAAGTCTGGTGAAATAGATGACCATGTGGAGGAGAAACTGAAGGCTTTTCAAGAAGGATTTCGGAAAATGAAACCTAAAGACGATGCTGAAGATGTAGTTGGAATGGACATGAATGAGAATAACCGTCCGAAGATAAATCAACGTCCGATTGCAGGAAAAGATACTGTTAATGCTGAACAGAATGCAAAGATGTCTGATGGAAATGTACATCCGATGGCTGATAGGCAGCGGAAGAAGACACATCTTAGCGTACCAGATGAAAAATCACATATCAGAAACATCACAAACAGTACACAAAAGGCTGAGCTTCATCCGGGTCATGGGCGGAGATTGCCAGATGTTATTTCTATTGATAAACAGAATATTGGAGCTGTACAGCAAATACCTGTGCCAGGGCAGGCTGTGAATTTTGATGATCAGAGTCATAAAGGTGTGGGAGGAGTTGTTGATAATGTTGCACGTTTAAAGAAGATGGAAAACCCCGGACAGCCTGCTGCACCAGAAAAGGTTGTGGAAAGTAATCAAAGTCCAGATATTGAGTCTCGTGGTGATATTAATCAAGAAGTTTAGGAACCTATTGTCATCAGTTATTGCAAACAGTTATTACGGGAATAGGTTTGGTGATAGATAGCGTAATAATTAGCGTATTTATTTCTGGGGATTATAGCAGGATGATATTTCTTGTCGATTGTTTTGGAAAACAATTATATTTACGCCTTTGCTATGGTTTTATTTAAACAATTTAACTCTGAAATCACAGTATCGGAATATCAAAGCGACTACATCATTCTATAGGTATGCTGTTGAATACTTTGAAAATAATTTGCCTGGGAAGTTGTTGCTGCCATAGGCAGCAACAACACCCAGTCAAATTAGTTTCAAAATATTCAACAGAATAATTTTAGATTGTAATGAAGCTATAATATCCTGTCTGTGGGGTTTGTATGGGCACTGATATTTGACATGTTATATGATTAGCTCACCAAAAATTAGTTCAGCATGAAGTTTATTAATATAAAAATTTTACTTCCTTTCACAAAAGGACCCTAGAATGACATAATTTAGCAGGAAAATCGGTATTTACTTTTTTTTAATTTGTCTAGTGAGAAGCTGACATTTCCGTCTCAGAGAGTAAGAACTTTATCAGTTTTAATATTAACAGTAAAATATTTATGGGTTTATGGTACAAAAATCATAATATTTAGCTGCACCAGGATACTAGGCGCAATCCCTGATAACCCAGATTATTGGGCAAATACTGGGTCATATTGACCTGGTGTTGGTCCAGTGCTGGCCCAGTAACCTGCATTACCAGGAATATGACTAGATAGTTAACATACACCGGTTGATCATCATTTGAGTCTGAGAGAGCATGACCAGCGAGTGGATGCAGTGATAAATTAATGGACCTTTCCAGTTTATCCATCCATCATATGACATCATAATCAACTACTTGGCGTGTAGGATGACATCATAATCAATGATGTCATGAATGATGTAGATAAGTTCATCACGAATGATTAATTGATGACGGACTAAGCGTTATATGAATTGTATGTCTTTAGTATTGAATAAACCTGATGTTGAATATTTTGGAGCTAATTTGACTGCACCAACCATCACACAGGCAAAATAGTTTCAAAATATTCAACAGCTTACCTGTATAGTTTTCTTGAAAATGATAGTCAGGCAGTTCAGGGATCGATTGAACCCAACATCGTGAGGTGTGGGTGGAGCTTACCTAAAGATGGGCGGGGATTAGCTAAAACTTGTTTCCTCCATTATTTGTTATCGCCGCTGCCTATCAATATGCAGGCACGCTTACTATTATGTATGTTCTTTGATAGCATTGCCCTATAAGGGAAAGAGTAGGGATGTAGCCAATATTCAGTTCGCTTGCATGGGATTCGTGTGGTTCGTGAACCATACATAAGCTCACCCTTTCACTGATGAATTCCCAAAATATTCAACAGAGTAAGTTTTATATCATAAAGAATTGACTTTTTCAGGGATTTGGCGGTGAAAGGACTAATAGACAAGCAATCTCTGAATGTCCTCTAAGGGTGATTTATGAATATAACCATGCACGGAACTTAGCTGGATATGAATCTTATATTATTTTCTAACATTTGTTGTCAGAACTTGTCATTTGTGTTTTTCTACCATTTAGCCAGTAACGCCACCTGCCTTTAAATGTTATTTTCTGTTAAGAGTAATTTCTCACATACAATAGCATATTAAAAAGGTTCGTGAACCAGTTCGTGGTTCAGACACCTATATCGTGAACCGGTTCGGTTCATGAAAATCCTCACGAACTTCAGCCCTAGGAAAGAGGGTATAACATACAGATTTGTCTGTGTTTATGTGTATGTCTTTGTGTCCGGAGATGCACATGTATCTCAAAAACTACTCATACGATTTGGCTAAATTTTAACACAACAAAGGATCTTATTTTGAAAGAGGATTTACAGATATTGGCCATAATCTGGATCCAATCAAATTCTGGATCTATTGATATCCTAGAAATTACGGGTCCAATTTGACTCACATTTTAACACAAGAAAGTGTGAGCATATACTAGGATTCTACTACTCTGACAAAAATGGGCTTGGGGGCTGAAATTGCTGATTAGTCTTGTAATCTTTGTTTGAAGTGAATGTCTTATTAAGATACATTTGTAATTAATCATGCATGTACTATATTGTTATATTCAGTAAGTGGCGTAGCCGGCAAGAATTTTCCGTCAAATTGTTCTAGAAATTTGAATCCATTTTCATATGTTTTCTATGAAGCTTTAGATATTATGCAATTTGTATTGAAATTCTATGCATAGCACAATAATCAGATACATATGTTCAGCTTCGAGTCCATGTATGTTCACAGTGAGGATCAGCGTGTTGATTGAACCACTTGCCAGCTGGGGTTGGGAGCCAATATATTTTTATAGCCATATTAATTATATATTATATGGTAATTATAAAATCTTTGCAGTTATTGTTTGTACTTAGCCCGTATACTACAAATCTATTTATTATTCAATTTTGATTTGTACGATAACTGATAGGGGTGTAAAATAGAAAGTACAGCTCATATATCAAGCCTTGAAATAAGGTGCCTGTCAAGGACATTGTCAGGCACCAAACTATCAAATGTCAGGCACATTCCTGCCGGTTCCTGACATTTTGTCAGGTAGAGATTTAAACAGTCCCAGTAATTGCAGTGTGCAACGAAAGAGTCTGCATACAGGTGTTGATAAAGCCATAAAATATTCATCTACCTAAGGTGTGTCGCGATCAGTATCACGATCATTATGACACATGATTAGTTGCTTTTTGACATGTTTCTAATAAGTTCAAGTAAAGAACACTGTGAAGTAGAATAGTGTTGACAGGCAGCAAATTCTGGATGTCCAGTACTAAGTAGCTGGTGTCTGACAAAGCGTTGGACACTGTTGAAAAAGTTATTTCCAGGCCTGTATATGACTAACTCTTAGCGCTCTGATGTCAAAATTTCTAATTTTCAAATTAAAAAATTAGAAGATGAACTGGTGTTCATTTTTAAACAAATTTGTTGGAAGATGGTGCTGTCATAGACAGCAACATCGTCTACCAAAATTGTTAAAAAATGTATACCAGTTTCTTTGCTACTGGCACCGTAGAAAGATAGAATATTAACATCAGAGTGGTAAGGGTTAAATGTTTACCAAAACAAAATAAAAGACCTACAGGCAATGGCTACAAATCAAACTATGTCCAAATATTCAGCATCATTGTACGGTATTCAAGTCATGTCTTGGTGAATTTGTTTCAAATCAGCAACTAGTACTAGTCATGGTAAATCTGTACTTTAGAAGCCTTGGGCTAGCTGGGATAGCCTTAGTTTTCAGGCATATTATATACAGTTTTCATATTTATCTCATTTGCAAAGCATTTTACTAGTTCAGAGAAATTGGTTTATGCTTTAATTATCAAGTTGTCAAAAAAGAATGTTATATATTCTGTTGGCTTGCAAATGGACCTTTCCATTATTTCCTGGCTATCAATTTTCAGAAAACTATACAGGTAAGCTGCTGAATATTTTGAAACTAATTTCACTGGGTGCTGTTGCTGCCGATAAAATATTCAGTAGCATGTTTCTTAAATAGCAAAAACATACAATTCGTACAATGTATCGGACTATTGAGCGCTAAAGACGGGCCTAATAGAATCCGTAATGATGTAATGATTATGACGTCATCCTACACGCAGCTTAGCTGATTATGACATCATATGACTGTCGAAAACAGAATATATATTCTCTTAGCTTGCAAATTGACATTGTCTATCTAAACACTACTTCTCTGGATGAATGTGTACCATTGAATAGTAATCATAATAGACAGCTCTTATTATATTATTGTATTATAAATATATCGTGTGTTTTACTATATTTTTGATATTACGGTGTGTTTGTGATTTAAAAGGTGAACTCTTTAAGCATATAAATTATGTAATTTGGATTATTTCAATTAATGATAAAGATTAGTAAATAATATGTTTTATCTATAGAACATGTATCAGAATTTTAGGCTATATATATATTCGTGTTTAACCACCCATTGGTCAAGATGGTCAAGAAAATCTAAGATTTTGCTTAATCATTGTACCTCTGCTCCGCAAGCGAGGATTATTCTTGAAACTTTATCCCTGGAATGACTGGCTCGATTATCGAGCCAGTCATTCCAGTGATAATGTTTCAAAAATGGTCTTCTCTTAGCCTGCAAATGAACGGTATTCATGACCACTAGAGGAACCATTTTGACCGTCTTAACATTATACATTGTAGTGTTACATAGAAATTTTCGATACATCCACTTAGATATCGTGAAATAATATAGTATGTACTTATATTAGTCTTTCCACAGCTTACATGTAGATTGCTCTGAGATCGTAAAATGATTTTTCTGATTGTTTTTGTTATTTAAACCGAATGTGTTCTGCCTCCCAACATTTCCCACAGAGAATAGCTTTGGAACAGATTCGTCAATCTCAGTGAATTTTCGGAGATGAATAGCGGTAACTAACTGCTAATGACTGCAGTGGTTCTGCTTAATTTGATTGAGCAACTGTGCCTTTGGGTATGTATGCTGGCGAACAAGGTCTTCTCTTAATAACCCGTTAGCCCTCGAATTTATTCAAGAAAATTTAAATTTTCTCAGAAAATGTAGATCAAGAGAAGCCTATTTTTGAAAATTTACCACTGGAATGACTGGCTCGGTTATCGAGCCAGGTATTCCAGTCATAAATTTTCAAAAACAGTCTTCTTTTTGTCTACAAATGGACATTTGTCAAGACCACTTCAGAAGCCATTTTTTGCTGATATGAATGTTAAACGGTTAACTATAACTGTTAACTATATATGAGCCCAGTCAATGTTAATGTCAGAAAATGTGGTTTATCATTTTGATTAGATTGTTCAGTAACTCGGTCATACTGGTTGTGAATATCTTACGGTGTACAATGTGTCAATAATTACAGTATGTCATCCACGTAGGTACCGTACTAGGATTTTCATGCAAAAAGCCATTTTTTAAGTATGACAAAGTCAATTTTTTTGAATTGTCTGAACTTTGCATTAACAAATATCAATTAAGATGTCATGGACAGCAGCGTAATCATCATCATCATCATCATCATCATCATCGTCATCATGTATGACGGTTGAGGTATATGTACCCTTTTGTCGGTCTAAAGGCTTTTCTAGCCAAGTAGTTCTGACAGGTTAGGCGGAATGACTGATAGGACAAGACCTACCAAGTCATAAACGGTTATTTACAGATATTTACAGGGGCATTTTCATAAATAGCACTGGTGTATCATTGAAACTCAAACTGATACACATTAGAAAGAAATAAAGCAGGCTGGCAGTACAATCCCCACTGGTTGTCGTATTTAACTTAGGTGTTCATATAGGAGTAACAACAACCCATGGATTATAAGATGCTTCCAAGCCAGTATTAAATAAACAGCTTCAGTTCTGTTATCTCTCATTCATTATTATTTCTTTAAAGGTTGTATCAAATCCACACTATCTACATTATGGAGAGATAGGGCTGGAAAATGGAACTGGTTGAAAGGATTTTTACTCTGACTGGTGATTGAACGACATAATGTAATTTGATTCTCTATATACAAAGTAATTTTGGACAAAGTGCAGGGTTCTTTACAATACGTTGCACTGACAAAAGTTCTTGTGAGCACTAGGTGTGAAGCGATAGGACAGTCCCTACCAAAACCAGACGGAGGGATATGAAGCTTATTTACAATAATACTGGAAGTACAATGCAATAATTGGCTTGCCAGGTCTTTGTAGGATCTTAGCACAGACTGACAGGACAATCCCTACCAGTCTGCCATTCAGTAAACAGTTGCTGAGTGTGAAGAGTGCGGAGGCAAGATAACAGCTAGTGGCATTTCTGGAGATCTGTGCTGTACAGCAGGTGTGACCACTGCTTGTCAAGGTGATTTTTGAAACAGTCTAAGGACGGCGCATGTACGACGTCTTCGTTTAGGGAGTTCCAGTGATTTATCACTCTGTTACAGAAGAAGTGTTGGCGCAGTGATGTGTTGCATTGGAATTTATGTAGTTTGAGTCCATGACCTCTGGTCATCGGGGAGGTTTCTGGCTCGAGCCCTGGAAGGTCTGTGTTGTATTTTGAATGTAGATACTTGAAGGTCTCTATCATATCACCGCGTAGACTTCTGTAGGAGAGTGATGGTAGTCTAAGGGTGCACAGTGTGTCTTGCGACGGCATGTCTCTCATACCAGGCAGCAGTTTAGTGTCACGTCTTTGCACATTTTCAATAAGATTTATGTCTGATTTGACGTGGGCACCAGACAGAGTTTGCATATTGCAGTAGCGGTCGTATATGCGACTTGAACAGTAATGAGAAAATCTCATTGCCTAAATAATGAAAAGAGCACCTGATTAGACCAACCATTTGGTTTGCCTTATTTACAGAGAGTTTGACATGCTTGGGGGAAGTTGAGATTGCTGTCCATATTAGACACCCAAGTCCTTTATAATACTGATCTCCTCCAGTACAACACTTTGCCCATCCGCCCCTGTCATTCTATAGGTGAATTCTGGAGGACCAGTTCCTAATCTCAGGACTTGACATTTCTTGGGGTGGAATTTCATTAACCAGTCTCTGGACCATAATTCTAGTGCGTCAATGTCTTTCTGTAGGGACATGCAGTCTGTAGTGGATAGTACTGCTCGATAAAGTTTGGTATCGTCCGCAAACAGTTTAATAAAACTAGACACCACATCGGGTAGGCTGTTGATGAAAATTAAGAAAAGTATCGGGCCAAGTGACGACGTCTGACCATCCAGAGTAGATACCATTAACACACAGACTTTGCTTTCGGTTTAGGAGGAAGGCCCTTACCCACAATGCCACTTCACCAGTTATTCCATAACTATTTAGTTTGGTATGTAGTCTGGTGGGTGGGACCGTGTCAAAGGCCTTTTGAAAATCGAAGTAAATAGCATCTACAGGACAATGATGATCTAGTATATTCGTCCAGGTATCCATGACTGATACGATTTGGGTAACACACGACCTGCCTTTCATGAAACAATGCTGCTGTTGTGAGAAAAGATTGTTAGCCGTCATATGCTCTACTATGTTATCCTTACAATTGATTCCATTACCTTGCAGCAGATGGAGTTCAGGCTGATGGGTCTGTAGTTACTCGCTTGTCGTTTAGTTCCCTTTTTAAAGATTGGAGTAACTAACATCACTACATTTCCAATGTTGTGGAATTATGCCTTGATCTCCGGTCTTACGAAAGATTATGTAAAGCGGTAAGGACAGAGTAGTGCTGAGTTCTTTCAGGATTCTTGGATGTGTCAGGTCAGATCGTGGTGATTTATTCACCTTTAGTGACTATTTTTTTTGACATCGTCTATAGTGAAGGATATGTTGTCGAGGGGTATTTAGACTTGTCTGCTAACACAGGGTGGAATATTGTGTGTGTCCTCTATAGTGAACACACTAACAAAATAGTTATTTGGTAGCTCGGCTTTCTCCTTATCCATAGAAATCGTGGCCCTATTTACTTCCAGGTCACGAACTCGTGTTTTTTTAGCTTGCTGTTCACGTAGCTGTGGAATGCCTTAGGCTTGGACTTTGATTCATGTGCTATGTTCCTCTCAAAGTCTCATTGTTTGCCTGCTAGATCTCCGTTCATGATTACTTAGTTTGCTGTAGTAATTCGCCTTTCCCCACCCATCATATGACATCATAATGAACTGCGTTATGTGTAGAATGACATCATAATGAATGACGTCATGAATGACGTCGATAAGTACGTCACGAATGCATATTTGAGGACGGTCTATGCGTTGTTCTACAAATTGTTTGCTTTTACTATTTAATAAATATTTTGTTGAATATTTTGAAACTAATTTGACTGGACGCTGTGCACCCAGTCAAATTAGTTACAAAATATTCAACAACTTCCCTGTATAGTTTTCAGGAAATTGATAGCTAGGTCATTTGGGGATCAATCAATCCCAACATGGCGAGGTGTGGGTGGAGCTTAGCTAGTGATGGGCGGGGCATAGCTAAAAAGGGAAAGGTCCATTATTATAGTCTTTCGATTCTCTAGTATATATAAATTTTCGCCATGCCTTGTTTTTTTCTTTAACTTTGCTTAGTGCTTTTCCTTTCATCAATACTGGTTTAGGTTTCTTTAGAGTCGGTCCTTTTCTTAGGTATAAACTTTTCTAAACAATCTATGATTTTTGTATGTAGTAGATCCCAGCTTTCTTTGATCCGATTGCACATGATCCCAGTCAACTTGTGATAGAAATTCATCAAATTGAGTGTAGTTTCGCTTGTCCCACAGATAAGCCTTTTTGTTTTGGGTTTGCTCTGTGTATTTACAACGTATGGTAAAGCTAATAGTGGTGTGATGACTGACAAATAGGGTGCTCTGCGCAAGTATTCTCAGTCATATCTTCTTCATTAGAAAAGATTACGTCTGCCTGCTGTAGCCCTCTGTAGTGAGTTGGGAGAGTGACGTGTTGATGGAGAAATGTGTCTCATAGTTTCCATGAATATGGAGGATTTGTGGTTTGGCCCTGTATTGCATATACCTTCAGTCCAGTTTATTTCTGACAATGTGTGACTCATTGGAATTGGAGACCTCCATTAATAAGTTGTGCAATAGAAGGTTGTTTTCGTCTGTACTGTTGGGCGAGAGATAGAAGAACCCAATGAGAAGACTGTCATCAGTGTGGAGTTTGATGCTGCACCATGTAAAATCTTCAACTGTGGCTTCGCTTGGAAACTGTCTTTCGGAGGCGTGGAGGGATGTTTTGGAATATAAAGCAACTCCACTGCATTTTGAGTCAATATTGCTCCAACAGTCATAACCAGCAAGAGTCGGTTCCTCCAACACAAGCTTATTCTGTGGATTCTTTGGTTTTAGTTCTGACACACCAACAATATCAGGGGAGTATTGTTGTATACGGATTTGCAGTTCTTCGCATTTGTTTGAGGCGTCCAGATTTGTGTATATACATTTCAATCCAGATAAAACACTCAATCGGAGATTGAGTTTAATCGTTGTTAGGAAGTAACCAGAGTAATTTTGTAACTTGGGGGCGGATAGTTTTAGAATCTGAAAGCTGTTTTTGATAAGCTCTCGTTATATCTTTTTGCACTTTCCTTGATGTATATATTTCAGTTTGTGAATATTCACCAGTATTAACTGTCTTTCTATAGTAATTATTCTTATATTATGGTTTTTGGTAGTTCTATATTCTGTACCTGGTTGACTAATCTCTAGCAATGATATAATTTCCCGTGCTGATATGTGGAATTCATTAGCAGTATTCTAGGATGTGGTGATATGTAATCTGTGATAAGTACAGTCAAACCTGTCTATAGCAGACACTGACTTTTGGCCCAAAAGCCATTTCGGCATATTCTAACCATTTAATGGTCAAGACGGCCTCTCTGGTGGCCTTAAGAAATGTTCATTTGCAAGGCCAGAGATGACTGCTTTTGAAATTTTACCACTAACATGACTGGTTCGTTATCTGAACCAGTCACTCAAGTGATAGGCTTTCAAAAAATAGTCTTCTCTTGGCCTCCAAATAGCCATTCAATAAATAAATATTATTTTCAAAACAAATTTGAACATTAAAGGGTTTAGCGACGTGCACCTTTGAGTGACCGCCTTTATAATGTTCATAACATGTCGTGTTATAGATAGGTTTTGCGCTATAATTCTAGTGACTAATGATTAACTCTTTCACCGATGACTTCCTCATATCTGATTTTGAAGGCAAACGTAAAGAAAAACTGTTGAATATTTTGAATTTTATTTGACTGGAAGCCATTGCTGCCTAAGGCAGAACTGTCTTCCAGTCAACTTAATTTCGAAATATTCAACAGAATAAGTTTTATATCGTAAAGAATGTTCTTTTTTCAGGGATTTGTCAGTGAAATGGTTAATAAACATTCTAGGACTGTGATAAGTAGTATTCCCCGAGTTTCTGCTTGCTGCAATATGTCTTACTAACACTATCGAAAGCATCAATGTGAATAATATGATTATTGACATGGTTTTATTTTTCATCCCATCACATGCATAAATGTTATTAATTCATTATAATGCGTTAATTAAAATTATTAGTCCACTTATTTCCAATGCCCTGTTATGCAGTCCATTGTGTTAGCCATTTGTCTTAAGGCCCTCCAGTAATCCTTCACTTGAGACATGTGGTCTTTTTGCTTATTGAATGTCCATTTGCAGGCAAAGACTTTTTTGTAAATTTATTACCGGAATGACTGGCTCGATTATCGAGCCAGCCAATCGTCGTAAATTTGTTTAAATAGTCTTTTCGTGGTCTGCAAATGGACGTTCCTCAAGACCACTGCGGAGGCTGACTTTGTCCGACATCACCATCATTGTTAACCCTTACCACACTAATGTCAGATTTTTAAATTTTCAAATTAAATTCAAAGATGAACCAGTGTACATTTTTAAACAAATTTGGTGGAAGATGGTGCTGCTGAAGGCAGCAACATCATCCACCAAAATTGTTGGAAAATGTACACCAGTTTCTTTGCTATATTGACATAGTAAAAGACAGAATATTGATATCAGAATGGTAAGGGTTAATAAGAGGAGTTGCATTAGATAATGGCCTTAGTACTGGTGGCAAGAGGGTGGTCCTCTTTACTGGTTTTTGGTCCACGTTCTAACCTTAATACGGTAATAATTGGTCAAGAAGGTCACAATTTTCTCTTAGTGTATGGTAATTTGGAAGCCAAGAGAAGCCTATTTTTACCACTCATTCTAGCATGGTTAAGATTGCAAACAGAATCTTGTCAGGATTGGCCTGTAAATGAATGTTTCAGAAGACAGTTATTTTTGGTTGGTATGCAGTGTTTCTCAAGGCGTCTAAATTTTGGAGGTCCCCAGGACCTCACACCTTGAAATCTGGGGGATCCCAAACTGAAATATGCGGGTCCTAAACTGAAAAAAACAGGGTTTTCAATACAGTTTTTTTCATCCATGCTAAAATTAGACGGTATAATGGACTCATAGCTATGAATTATCATGGTAGATTTTGTGGGTATTTCTGTGCAAAATCCTGTAAAACTAATTAATATTTAAAAACCACACAATTTTCAGGGATGCCATGGGACCCATTACCCCAACCTTTGGGGGGTCCAAAGTTGCATTTTGGAGTTATATACCATGAAAAGAACCCTTATGAGAATCAGTGCTTGTATGATCAATAAATTGTATAAAAAGAAAGCCATCATGCTATCATCTGAAGGCATGCTCTCTCAATCTCTCCCTCCCGCCCTCCTTCCCCCTCTCTCTCTCCCTTCCTCCCTCCTCTGTCTCTCTCTCTTTTTTATTGTTCTGAGTAGACCTCATGTGGAGGACAGGAACAGGAACTGTGATATTGTTGACACTACATTCCACCGGCTAGTGCCATATTGGCCCGTTGAACCCTCAGGACAGCAAACTAACTAGTATAAATATCTTTATATGCTTAGCAATTTGTTACAAATCTACTAAATCTATATTAAAAGTATAATATATATTTAAAATTTACGTTTGTTTATTTTGATATTTTAACAACGTTGATGTGTGCATATTTGTGATATTTCATTAACCGTTTAAGATTGGAGTTTTCCGTAGTCATTGTCTATTTGCAGACCAAGTGAAGACTATTTTAGAAGATTTACCACTGGAATGAGTGGCTCAATTACTGAGCCAGTCATTCCCGTGGTAACTTTTTAAAAATGGTCTCGACCTACAATTGGACATTGCCCATGACCAGTGCAGAAGCCGTGTTTGTTAGTCGATTTGGTCATTAAATGGTTAATTATCCCTGTGTATAATACGGTTGTTCATTATTTTATAAAATATATTTTTTAAGGCCATATAAACAACATATTATTAACCCTTACCACATTGATGTCAGCTTTTTAAAATTTGAAATTACGTTAAAATATGAATGGTGTATACATTTTTCAACAAATTTGGTAGAAGATGGTACTGTCGAAGACAGCAACATTGTCCATCAGAATTGTTGAAAAATGTACACCAGATTCTTTGCTATTGGCATAATAAAAGATTGACTATTGACAAGAGAGTGCTAAGGGTTAAACTTGAATCTTGTCAGTGAATGGACATGGACTTAGGCGACTGCGATGCGGTCCAGGAACCATTTAACACTCAAAGAAAATTTTCTCATAGAAGATGTCTATTTGCAGACAAAGAGAAGACTCTTTTTGAAAATTTACTACTGGAATTACTGGCCCATGATCAGTTATTGAGCCAGTCATTCCAGTGGTAAATTTTCAAAAATAGTCTTCTCTTGGTCTGCAAATGGACATTTCTCACGACCACTGCAGAAGCCATTTTTGGCTGATATGAGGGTTAAACGGTTAAGCGTGTGGCCCCTGAATGGGTCCTAGAATAATTATCATGTGCGTAATTTGTCTGTATTCTGGACTCTGCGCTACTAGTTTTATAATCATGCTAAATTTGTTAGAACCTTGGGAATAGTTTTACTGAGTGCTATTGCAACCTTAGCCAGCAACAACTTACAGCAGCATTGCATAGCAAAGTACAGCAGAGTAATTTTGAAAAATTATCACTGGAATGACTGGCTCGATCATCGAGCCAGTCATTCCAGTGGTAAATCTTCAAAAATACTATTCTGTTTACCTGCAGATGGACATTCCTCAAGGCTACTGCAGAGGCTGGTTTTCGCCGGCGTGACCATTCACCCGTAACACTCCGATGTCAATATTCTGTCTTTTTCTGTGTCAATAGCAAAGTAAATATTGTACATTTTTCAACAATTTTGGTGGACAATGTTGCTATCTACGACAGCACCATCTTCCACCAAATTTGTTGAAAAATGAACACCAGTTCAGCTTTTAATTTGATATGAAAATTTGAAATTTTTATATAAGGTTTAAGGGGTTAATCTTGATATTAATTAATTACAACATGCAATATATACATTCTCAAAACATTTCAAGTTACAGAATATTTTTATGCATTTTGAAAGTGATTGAATATTTAATTTACACATGGATGGATGGATGCCCATGACAGTTGCTGTTTCAGTAATTTACATATAGTTATTATATTTGCTCAAAGTGAGAACGTTGTTAGGCATTCCAACGTAAACAATTTATCATTTGACGAAAAGAATATATATATATATATATATATATATATATATATATATATATATATATATATATATATATATATATATATATATATATATATATATATATATATATACAGTGTATATAATTGTATTTAATATTAGAATTTTATATTTAAATTCATTTGTAGTCGGTATCAGTAACTGAATGACGAATAATGTACATATGGATTATGATTTACTAATATATTTAATGGAGAGACCGACCTGTCACTCAAGTACCTGATGTCATAATCAATTACCTCACTAGTTAGCTGATGTCAAAATCATAGTGACATATGAAACTCGAAAAGTATGTCAAGTGTCTGAATAGTATATCTGATGGATTTACAGTTTAATAAACATTCTGATGCTATAGGCAGCAATAGCACCCAGTGAAATTAGTTTCAAAATATGCAACAGCTTACCTGTATCATTTTCTAGAATTAGATTCAGAGAGTTCATGGTTCGATCGATCCTAACATGGACAAAGTGTGGGTGGAGCTTAGCTAGAGATGGGTGGGGCATGGCTAAAACTGAATTCATCCATTGATTACGATGTCAGATACTTGAGTGACAGATCAGATCCCTCTGTTGCACATCTTGTGTGGTTTTGTAATTGCTTTCATTTATATCTTATGGTACCATCATTTACAGTCAAACTGTCATCTGCCATTACCAGAGGTAGATCACTAAGACAGATAATATTTTAGCACTGCTTAGATGCCATGGGAATAAGGGAATCCTTACTTTAGTTATAAGATGGTGGTTCTTTAACTGTCCCGCTGCTGCAAGCCACCAGACAATAATTTCAATGAGCAAAAACTGCTGAATTGTTGAATATTTTGAAAACAATTGGACTGAAAGTTGTTGGTGGCTTAGAGTGGCTTAACAGTTAAAACGGGTGTTGTTTTGACCCGACATCTTGAATAATAATGACTCTCTCATAGATTTCCATTGATTTCAATTTATATTGCATGTAAGCAGCAGACCTTGAAATATGCATGGCCAAGGAGAAAATAAAGTGATAGGTACTTAGGTTCCTAGGAGATCAATTCTTTGATCACCTGTGATCGCCGGATTGATTACACCTCAAGAACAAGCTAACAAATGATCAGTTTTTGGTTAAGAATGGACCTTTCCAGTTTTATCTATGCCCTACCCAACCCTAGCTCAGCTCCACCCACACAACAAATCTCCCTCGTGTTGAAATCGATTGATCCCTGAACTCACTGACTATCAGTTTTCAGAAAACTATACAAGTAAGCTGTCAAATATTTTGAAACTAATTTGACTGGGTGCTGTTGCTGCTAATGGCAGCAACGTTGCCCAGTCAAATTAGTTTCAAAATATTTAACAGCGTGTTTATTACATAGCAAAGACTTACAATTCATACAGCGTGTTGGTCTATTAAGCGTTTATGATGGACCAAGTGGAGTCATTTATGCTGTAATTAATTATGACGCCATTCTACATGTTTCATAGTTGATTATCATGTCATATGACATCAGATGAAGGATGGATAAACTGGAAAGGTCCATTCCCTAGTCAATACAGACAATAGAATCAAGTAATATGGCATCTATTAGTTGCAGCGAATGTGCCATTTGAGCATTGCATTCTGGGTAAATTGCACTGAAATGCATAAATTTCCTAGATCTCGTGCCATTTGAACCTTAACCCTTTAATGGTCAATCTGGCCAAAGCCAGCCACTGACCAAATTTGAACATTAACGTTTTTAACACTCATACCCTGCAGTGGTCTTGTGGAATGCCCATTTATAAGCCAAGAGAAGACGATTTTTGAAATTTTGCCACTGGAATGACTGGCTCGATAACCGAGCCAGCCATTCCAGTGGTAAATTTTCAAAAATAGTCTTCTCTTGGCCTGCAAATGGAGATTTACTAAGCCAAATTCTCAATTTTCTTGACAAATCTTGACCATTAAATGGTTAAGCTATTGTAATTGTTAATTGAATATATTGTACAAAATCTATCTATGCAAACAGTGTATTAGTATATAAAGACATATGTCGTGTACGGTCACATGTGAATTCACCAGTAACAGCTGCTCTCTTCCCCACCCCCTCAAGCCTTGTGTCAGCCAGAATTCAGTCTCCTACATTACATTCCTTTTTAGCTCACCTAGGTGAGCTTATGCAATTGTAATTTGTATGTCTGTCTGTCTCTGTGTGTCTGTCCATCTCTGTGTGTCTGTCTGTCTGTCCGTCCATCTGAGTGTCTGTGACTGACCGTCTAAATTATTGTGGCAATTTGTTGATAGATTAACCCGTAACACACTAATGTCACTATCCTATATTTTACAGTGTCAATAGCAAACAAACTAGAGTACATTTTTCAACAATTTTGGTGGAAGATGTTGCTCTCTACGACAGCACCATCTTCCACCAAATTTGTTGCAAAATAAACACCAGTCCATCTTTTACTTTAGTTTGAAAATTGAAAATTTTGACACCAGAGTGGTAAGGGTTAAAACAAAGTTGGGCATATCTTCCTTTTGGCAATATTTTTGGTAATTTCTTTGTTACTGTTTGTTGTTTCTCAACCATTTTCAGCAATTTTCTTTTTACTGTAAACTTGTCAGCAATTTCTCGTCAATCAGATGTGGATTATGTCACTTGGGCCATATTCATATGATCACTGAACATGTTTTCATCATGTTTGACTGTCTAAACCTTTTAAAAATAATTTCTATCAAATTTTGTATAAAGAAAATTCAATTTCTGTGTTTTATGTTGAATGATAAATACATGTACATGTTTGCACATCACTCCTTTGTTATATCTGAATAGATTTGATAATTGACCTTTCCAGTTTGGAATGATCGATCCCTGAACTCTATGACTATCAATATCCATAAAACTATACAGGTAAGCTATTAAATAATTTGAAACTAATTTGACTGGGTTCTGTTGCTGCCTACACCCAGTCAAATTAGTTTCAAAATAGTCGACAGTTTATTTATTCAATCGTAAAGACATACAATTTGTACAACAACGCATAGTGCATTTTCAATTATGCGTTCGAGACATACTTATCTATGTCATCCATGGCGTCATAATGACGTCGTTGATTATGATGTCATTCTAAACGTCACCTAGTTAATTATGAGGTCATATGATGGACCTCTTCTTCTCGGTTGGGTCAGTATACACAAAGAATTGCCAGTCAGGTATATTAACAACCAAAAATTTGACAAACAATGAATCCCTCCACTAAAGTCCAATGTAATTCTTAAGATCGCCTTAACTATGCAAGGCAAGAAACCAAGCCAAGTGGACTTGTAGGAAGACTCATCAAGATCTTTAAAAAGGTAGTACTAGAGGCTAAGACAAATCCAAAGGCTTTCTATACCTATGTATGGTGTAAAATGAGAACAAAGGAAGCTATTGCAGATCTTGTAAGTAGTGATGGTACCACGGCATCAAAAGACAGAGAAAAAGCAGATGTACTCAGTCAGTTTTTAGTAATGTTTTCACTAGTGAGGGCATTAGTGCTCTGTCGAAGCTCAACCCAGCACAACGTTAACTCAGAGCTAGAGAACATATCATTCAGTATTCACGACGTGGATAAGCTACTGCAAAATCACCAGGATCAGATGGTTTCCATCCTCGGATGTTAGTTGAATTGGCACAGGAAATAAAGTTACATTTATGGCACATTTTCAGCAGATCAATGCAGGTAGGAAATAGCCATCAAAGATGTGCATGTAACAATTTTTGCGAACGTTAAAACGAGAAACCCTGGAAATTATCAGGCAGTCAGCTTGACAAGTATTGTCTGCAAGACATTAGGGGCATACATTAGGGGCATTATTAGTCCGTGATAAGCTGCTAGAGCACATGATTTCAAACAAATTGCTATCAGATCACCAGCATGGTTTTGTTAAGGGTAAATCTACTGTTACAAACGTGTCAGTTCTTGATGATTGGACCAACTTGCTTGATGTAGGAATACCTGTGGATACAGTGTATCTTGATTTTGCGAAATCATTTGATTCGTTTCCACACCAGCGTCTGCTAGAAAAGCTGAGGGTGTATGGTATTACAGGCAACGCCCTAAACTGGATAGAAAGCTTTCTAGGCAACTGCCAACAAAGAGTGATGGTAAATGGGTTAACATCGGAATTGGCACCCATGCTAAGTGGCATTCCACAAGGAAGCGTTCTCAGCCCTATTTTATTTGTGTGCTTTATAAACGATCTGTCAGACAACATCAAAAGTAGCACTCAAAAGTATGCAGACGACACCAAGGTATACACCAGTATCTGTTCAGAACTAAATCTTGATAAGATACAATCGGACCTAGATAGACTGTCAACATGGTCAGAGGTTTGGTAACTCGGATTCAATGCAATTAAATGCAAGATCCTACATATGGGAAGTAGTAAGCCATGCTATGGGTTACACTGGAGGCAGTTATCACTGAAAAACACCTGGCAGGAAATGTAGACAATGCGCTCAAATTCTCACTTCATGTTGAGACCGAAGTAAGCAAAGCGAACAAGATATTTGGACTGATAAGACCGTCATGTGACTATTTGGACCAGGATTCACTGAAGAAAATGTACATTGCACTAGTGAGACCGCATTTGGAGTATTTTAACACTGTCTGATTACCAAGATACATAAAAGATGTCAAGCTTCTAGGAGTTCAGAGGAGAGCGACAAAGATAATCCCAGCATTATCCTCCCTCCTGTACCAAGAAACGCTAGCAGCATTGGAACTTCCGATACTGAGTTTTCGCCGAGCAAGAGTCGAAATGATCGAGGCATACAAGTGTATCCAGGATATTTACGACACAACGAGCAATATGTTGAGACTTGACTCATTTGCCAAGACGCACGGCATTACCTAAAGTTGAAGAAATCCTACTACGGGAACTTACTGAGGCAAAACTTCTTTGTTTCAAGAGTAGTAGACGACGGGAATGCGCTACCAGACCATTTAGTCATTGCACCGATCCTAAACTGTTTCAAGTGCATGTACATATAGTCGGCTAAAACAGGGGTAGGTGTGGAATCACGACAACTCTGGCATGCTTGTGTAGTTCTGAAACTGTCACAAAGCTATTACCTATCTTGTATTTGTATGCTCGTATTTATCATGGATAAATTGCCGCGACAGTGTATCCTGTCTGTACTGTTCTATTGATAGATATTTTCTGTACGCTACTGTATTCAGTAAAAATGTATTGTGAAATAATTTAATAATGTAACATAAGTATTGATGCTGTATCTTTTGGATTGCGCGTGGAATCACGTCAGTCCAAATTGTGATATATTAATTGTAAAAACTGAAATGAAATAATTGTATTTAATGGGAATGTTAATGCTGGATACATTGGGTTGACATGGAGCCATGCCAGTTCATATTATGATAGCATAATTGTAACGACTGACAAAAAGAGAAGTATGATATAAATGATGATGCTCGGTCAATTGAATTGGGATTGGAATCGCGTCAGTTCACACTGTCATAGCGTAATTGTTAAGACTACAATAAAATAATTGTATGCAATACAGATGTTGATGCTGGATCAATTGGTTTGGGCATAGAATTGCGTCAGTCCACATTGTGATGGCAATATTGTAAGGAATGCAGTGAAATGAAAAAAAATTTGTAATGTTGGTACTATAGAGCAATTGAATTGGGTGTGAAATCACGTCACTACACATTGTGTTAACTTAATTGTGAGGACTGGGCTTGGCAACTGTGCTTGATAGTAGCACCCACCGAAGTGGTAACCGTTAAAATCAGATACTAACCAAGGGAAAGTAAATTAAACAAAAGCATGTAATAACCAAGGGAAAATAAAATAAACAAATACAGAATAAAACAACACACCAACACTAGGTAGAGTAGTTGAACAAGAGCAATCTAAAATTCTATCATTCGAAAACATTAAGAGTGTATTATATGTTTAAAACATATTTGAGTTAAAATAAAGTACAAATGTACTTCTTCCATTTAAACCACAAAATCTTACAAAAGATTATGACGTGCCACCGGGCACTGCGGCAGACCGGGTGAGGTTAAAAGTTCACTTATTAGCTCACCTGGCCTGAGAGTCCAAGTGAGTTTATGCCATGGCGACCGTCCGTCGTCTGTCGGTAAACTTTTCCTTTAAACGACTTCTTCTCATTCTCATTGGGACGATTTCAATTATGTTTGGCAGGAAGCATCCTTAGGCCATAGGGATCCAAGTTTGATCAAACGAAGCCGATCGGCAATTTGGTCGGTGGCCATCTTGGATTTTGGCCGATTTTAGTAAACGTCTTTAAAAATCTTCTCCAAAACCACTTGGAGGTTGATGAAATATGATCTAGGGCAAGAGCTGAACCAAGTTTGTTCAAGGGAACTTGATTGGTCAAATGGTTCAGCGGGCATCTTGGTTGACCTAGTTTTAGTGAAAACGACTTCTTCCCCCGAACCGCTGAAGGGATCGGGTTGAAATTGGGCAGATATGATTAGGGAATAAGGGCCATTAAAGTTTGTTCAAGAGAAGTTGATCCGTCTAAAAATATGGCCGCAGTGGGCCAATCAATTTATAGCGTGTTTGGCGGCCATATTGGATTTTTTTATTTGATGGATTTTGAGGCCGAAATTGGTTTTCTATAGGTTTTTGGGCATTCTGATCTCAAATTTGTCAATTTTCAAAACTGTCGGATAAACGGTTTGTCGACCATCTTGGATCATTTTCCCGCCAAAAGCTCCCATACTAAAGCAATGGGAAATTTAAAATGTCTTCTCGAGAATCAATGGGCACGATTTCAAGTATATTTGGCAGGAAGTATCCTTAGGGCATAGAGATTCCATTTTGTTCAAATGAAGCCGATCGGCCAATTTCGCTGGCGGCCCTCTTGGATTTCGGAAATATCTAAAAAATCTCCGAAACCGTTTGAGGGATCAATTCAGACCTCATGAAATATGATCTAGGGAAAGAGCTGCACTCAAGTTTGTTCAAGCGAACTTCGATTGACCAAATGGTTCAGCGGCCATCTTGAATGACCTCGTTTTCGCAAAAACGATTTCCCCAGAACCACTGAAACGGATCAGGCCGAAATTTGTGATATATGATTAGGCACTAAAGGCTTTTAAAGTTTGTTCAAGAGAACTTGTTTACGTCGGCCATATTGGATTTTTTTATTTGATGGATTTTGAGGACCGAAATTGGTTTTATATATGTCTGTTGGCGCCATTATGATTTGCAAAATTTGTCCATTCATTTGAAAAGACTGTAGGATCCTAAACAGTTCAGCCAACCATCTTGGATCATTTACCTACCAAAATGCTCCCATGACTAAAGCAATGGCACAATTCAGAAAATGCCTATTGATTCTCACGGCGATCACGGGTTGGATTCTTGTTGCCATTTTTTAGAAGTATGTCGCAGGTTGGCTGCAGTTTTCACGGCCAGTGGAAGTGTGTTCCAGAGACGGATGGCTGACGGTAGGAATGAGTGACAGTGGGCGTCTGTAACTGATCTGGGGATGAGGAATTTTGCTTCATGCCTTCTTGCTCTGGCGGCAGTTCTCTGTAGGTTTGTCTTGCAGTCTGGAGCCTCGACCAAGTCATTCACCAACTTGTACAGTAGAGTGACTTTATTATCTTGCCTTCTAGACTGCAGGTTATCCCACTTGAGCTGTTCCATCATTTTTGTCACGCTGCCTTCACACAAGTAGTTGTTTGTTACAGATCTTGCAGCTCACCTCTAGACCATGTCGATTTTCCTGGTGTGGTTTGCTTGGTATTGCTCCCAGATTGACGAGGCGTACTCTAGCAGTGGTCTAACTAGTGAGGTGTAGCAGCGGGATTTGCTGCTTTGGGAACAGCCTTTGAGGCTATTGTGAAGGAATGCACGAGCACTAGCTGTTTGCCTTTGCAGTGATGCGGCTAATGTGTTTTCCCAGTTCAGGTCATGCATGTGTGATGGTGACCCCAAGATATTTAGCTGAATCTGAATTTTCTATTGTGTAACCATGAATTTTGTATTCATGCTAGATAGGGTTGCGCTTTCTGCTGATGGTGAGCACAAGACATTTTGGTACATTGAATTCCATTAGTCAATTATTCTCCCAGCTTTGAAGGTTGTCAGGGTCTCATTGCAGAGCTTCGGCATCAGCAACAGTAGCGATTCTATATGAAAACATCACGTACATCATCGGCAAAGAGTCAGAGGGTCATTTTGACTGATTGTGGCATGCTATTAATGTAAATCAGAAACAAGAGGGGCCGAGTACTGTACCCTGTGGTACACCTGAGGTGACTGCAACTGGTCTGGATATGACGTTTTCTAGGATAACTTGCTGTGTACGATTCATGAGGAGACTTTCTATGCAATCTTTGGTTCTGCATCTTATGCCAAGGTTGTCGAGTTTTACTAGAAGAAGTTGTTGGGCTACTTTGTCAAATACGTTTGAGAAATCAAGACGGACAGCATCAATTTGGTCGTTTCTGTCTAAGGCTATTGCGTAGTAGTTGCTTCAGATAGTAGTTGTGATTCGCAGGATCGTTTTTTGTGTAGTCCGAATTGGCAATCTGGGATGATGTAATGGTCAAGGTGAGATGTCATTCGTACTATTTGATACATTGATAGAATAAAAGCACCAAGGCATTATTTAACTTAACAAAACAAGACTAGAAGGTTTAGAAGTCAAAAGTACATCCAATATTAATGAGTTGATTGATCACAAATTTGTATTGATGCTAAAATTAAATTCATCAATTTCATGGAACCGCATTAATTCACCTTTCCAGAGTATGTACCCATCATATGACGTCATAATCATCTACGCGGTGTGTAGAATGACATCATAATGGATGACGTCATGAATGATGTCGATAAGTACGTCACGAACGCATATTTGAAGACGGTCTATGCCTTGTTGTACAAATTGTTTGCTTTTACTATTTAATAAATATAGGCAGCAACAGCACCCAGTCAAATTACTTACAAAATATTCAACAGCTTCCCTGTATAGTTTTCAGGAAATTGAAAGCTAGGGCATTCGGGGATCGATCAATCCAAACACGGCGAGGTGTGGGTGGAGCTTAGCTAGTGATGGGCGGGGCATAGCTAAACATGGAAAGGTCCATTCCGATTTCATTGTATAAAACTGCTATTATGCTAGCTAGTGTGGGAGACAATAAGTTCCCTGCGGCCCAGTGGCCTGTGTTTCCAGGGTTGATTACAAGTACAGATATGTAATGTAGATAATGAGCATGGATGCAAAAGTAGTAATGTTGCGGCAGACAGTGGCGTAGCCAGGTTTTCACGTCAGGGGGGAGCGAGGTCTAAAAAGGCGCCACTCCACTTGAGCGAGGACTAAAAAGGTGTCACCCCGCATATCAATTAGGCGTCGGAATCTGCTTAAATTTCTTTAATAAAGAGAAACTAGCATCCCTGCACCGCCAATTATTTTATTCTACCGAGAAAGTAGCGTGTATTCTACTATTCTTTGTCTTGATGTAGCGTGATTAAAACAAAAGGTCTCAACATAGCGATGAACAAGCATGACAAGAAGACATTAACAACATAGCGATGAACAAGCATGACAAGAAGACATTAACAACATAGCGATGAACAAGCATGACAAGAAGACATTAACAACAGAGTGATGAACAAGCATGACAAGAAGACATTAACAACATAGCGATGAACAAGCATGACAAGAAGATATTAACAACAGAGTGATGAACAAGCATGACAAGAAGACATTAACAACAGAGCGATGAACAAGCATAACAAGAAGACATTAACAACATAGCGATGAACAAGCATGACAAGAAGACATTAACAACAGAGTGATGAACAAGCATGACAAGAAGACATTAACAACATAGCGATGAACAAGCATGACAAGAAGACATTAATAACATAGCGATGAACAAGCATGACAAGACGACATTAACAACATAGCGATGAACAAGCATGACAAGAAGACATTAACAACAGAGTGATGAACAAGCATGACAAGAAGACATTAACAACATAGCGATGAACAAGCATAACAAGAAGACATTAACAACAGAGTGATGAACAAGCATGACAAGAAGACATTAACAACATAGCGATGAACAAGCATGACAAGAAGACATTAATAACATAGCGATGAACAAGCATGACAAGAAGGCATTAACAACAGAGTGATGAACAAGCATGACAAGAAGACAGCGATGAACAAGCATGACAAGAAGACATTAATAACATAGCGATGAACAGGCATGACAAGACGACATTAACAACACAGCGATGAACAAGCATGAAAAGAAGACATTAACAACATAGCGATGAACAAGCATGCCAAGAAGACATTAACAACATAGCGATGAACAAGCATGACAAGACGACATTAACAACAGAGCGATGAACAAGCATGACAAGAAGACATTAACAACATAGCGATGAACAAGCATGACAAGAAGACATTAATAACATAGCGATGAACAAGCATGACAAGACGACATTAACAACATAGCGATGAACAAGCATGACAAGAAGACATTAACAATGTTGTAAATTCAAATAGTTCTAATTTTCAATGTAGATTAACTTGTTAAAGGTGGCTTGGGAATTGGGACGTCCAAAAACGTGTATGTGTTACGGACACGATTTATGCGCCACATTTGGGGAAATTGGATCAGATCTTGCAGTTCGCCCTGCACCCCCCCCCCCCCCCCCCCCCCGACTACGCTACTGGCGAAATGTCAAAACACAGTGCCATCAGGCGATGACATGCTTCAAAACAAACAAAAACGATGGTATCCTGTTTCGGTGATACCCGTACAGGCTCGCCTAAATTTTTGTTTTTAGACAATACAGCTACCATATAGAGCAAAAACTGCTGAACGTTCGAAGTTGTCAGAATGGGGAAGTGTTTTATTGTCATTTTCTTGTTTTTTCTCGGGTGATGGTGGTGGGCATTTTCCTCAGAATGGCGCTTGTTGTGAGGGCTTGACTAAAGCATCAAATGGAAATATGCAAAAGATATTGAATAATATTATACTGTGCGTATACTCCTTGATTTTGATAATGTGCTAAGAACAGGTCACTGCGCTGTTGACTTTTGAACCATCCTGGCCAGTCTGGATTTTGACATTGGTCACGTAGTATAAATAAAACAGATGACGGGGAAGAATTTCCAATATTTGAAAAAAAGTAATAAGAAAATCGGCAATTTTTTACATGCTAAAGTTGATTTAGTGCTGGCTCAACATTTTAATATGAATTTTATGGGGAAACGAGGTAAACGTTACCGATAATTACCGTACTGGTTGATTACACAATTATGACGTCATGAGAACTTGTGTTGTTACACAGCGCATGCGTACCGAAAGCTCACCGAAACTAGAGCCTCACCGAAACTGGATACTACACGATAAATTTGTGGATCAACTGAATATTGTAATGGTTATCAGGTGGGTTAGGCCTACCGATCATCTATGTGCATTATACTTATACTTATCTCATACTACCTTCAATAGCCTTTAAGCCTGTAGGTAGATCCTAATTCACCTTTCCAGAGTACCCACCCATCATATGACGTCATAATATACTGCGTGATGTGTAGAATGATATCATAATGAATGACGTCGATAAGTACGTCGCGAACGCATATTTGAAGACGGGCTATGCTTTATTGTACAAATTGTTTGCTTTTCCTATTTAATAAATATTCTATTGAATATTTTGAAACTAATTTGACTGGGCGCTGTTGCTGCCATAGGCAGCAACAGCACCAAGTCAAATTAGTTACAAAATTTTCAACAGCTTCCCTGCATAGTTTTCAGGAAATTGATAGCTATGGCATTTGGGGATCGATCAACCCCAACACGGCGAGGTGTGGGTGGAGCTTAGCTAGTGATGGGCGGGGCATAGCTAAAAATGGGAAGCTCCATTAGGACTTATTTAGGTTTTCTAAGTAGGCAGTGTTTACAGCAGAATATCTTATGTGTATATGCTTTTGAATATACCAGAAATTACTCCAGAATTTGACTAGTCTATTTTTAAACAATTTAGACTAGGCGCATTTACTACACATATTGATAGGTTATTCCAACTGTTGATAATACGATTTGGGAAAAAGTGTTGCCTTATTGATTTATTTGATTATTTCTTTTTCAACTTTAGATTGTGACCCCGTGTATTGGAATTTCAATCTAATTCGAGATATTGACATTGGATATTGTAAGACTTTTGAAGATGCTTATAAGTTTCTATCATATCCCCTCTAGAACGGCGGTAACATAAAGATGGGCGATTTAAAAGTTGAAGTCTGTGTAAATAGGTATGGTCTTTTAGTGCAGGTACCATTCTCGTGGCTCTGCGCTGTACAGCTTCTAATATAGCACAATCCTCATTGAGCAAGGGTAACCAGGCACCATTACCGTATTCCAGGATGGGCCTAACAAGTGATTTATACAGTTTAACAAGAATGTGTCCATCTATGTAGTTATATAATCTTCGTATTAGACCAAAAATTATATTTGCTCTCTTAGCTTGGATTGCACAATGTTCACTAAATTTAAGCTGACAGTCTAGGGTAATACCTAAATCTTTTTTACTGTTGGTTTCGTTTAGTTTTCCACATCTGCCACATTTATTTGAATAATAGGGGTATTTAACTTCTTTTCTTTGCCTAAGTGCATCACACAGCATTTATCTGAGTTTGACTGAATTTGCCATGTGAGGCACCAATCTTCGATTTTACAAAGATCATCCTGAAGACTGGTGCATCCTCTTCAGAATGAATTACTCTGTGGATTTTGGTGGCGTCAGCAGGTATGTGGTTCGGTGAATGTACAGTCTCAGACAAGTCATTGATAGAGCAAATGAATAGTACTGGCCCAAGGACACTACCCTGTGGAACACGACTAAGAACTGATTACCGTTCACCAGATTTTGTCCCATTGACAACAACTAATTGATGTCTATCACACAGAAATTCTCTGATCCAATTTAAGATAGTACCTTGAATGCCGTAATGTTTCAGTTTGATTAAATGCCTGATGTTGTACAGAGTCAAAAGCTTTGGAAAATTCTAAGTAGAGGGAATCAATGGGAATATTACAATTATATATGTAAAATTTTCTATATAGCATACGTGCACGCGTTTCCTCAAGCACAGAGATAAGGTGGGAGATTTTTACCAGTCTTGTAGTAGCAGCAAGTATCTCGGGTACAGAGATAAGGTGGGCGTGTCCTACCAGTCTAGTAGTAGTAGTAGTAGTAGTAGTAGTAGTAGTAGTATTTCTTAGTTTCTAACGCACTGGCAACGCAATGACTTCAATTTCCATGCTAACCCCGCCTACGGAGTGCACCCCTTAGCTTACTTTGTTGATCATCATTTCCCCGGTCGGGGATCGAACCGCCATCCTGCAATTCCGCATAGCATCAGCAACCGAACATCTTTCCACTGGACCACCGCGCCAAGAAAAAGGTTTAGCGGACCAGCTTTCACATGTCGGATATACTGATACACTGGCGAATTCCTATGTTGTAGTAGTAGTAGTAGTAGTAGTAGTAGTAGTAGTAGTAGTAGTAGTAGTAGTAGTAGTAGTAGTAGTAGTAGTGGTAGTAGTAGTAGTAGTAGTAGTAGTAGTAGTAGTAGTAGTAGTAGTAGTAGCAGTAGTAGTAGTAGTAGTAGTACTAGTAGTAGTAGTAGTAGTAGTAGTAGTAGTAGTAGTAGTAGTAGTAGTAGTAGTAGTAGTAGTAGTAGTAGTAGTAGACGTCATAATCATTACGCCACAAAGGGTTCCATATAGACGTCAGCAAATCTCAAATGGTTCGACACGTTGTATGACTTGTATGTCTTTGTAATTCCTTGCTATTTAATAAACATGCTGTTGAATATCTTGAAACTAATTTGACTGAGCTCTGTTGCTTGTGTAATTTTTTGGAAATTAATATTGAGGGTGTTCAGAGATCGATCCGTCCCAACAAACGGAATTCAACCAAATTTGGTACGTGAGTTACCCATATCAATGTGGAGTGGATGAGCACATTTACATTTGGCCCCACCCCAGGGGTTGGGGTGGGGTCAAAAGGTCATAACATTGATTATAATGCAACTCCTCTGAGACTATTGGACGGAATTCAACCAAATTTGGTATGTGAGTTACCCATATGATCGTGGAGTGCAAAATGACATTTACATTTGGCTCCTCCCCAGTGGTGGGATGTGGGGTGTGTCAAAAGTTCAAAGCGGTGAACGTGGAAATTTGCGATAACGTGTCATCGACCGATCAATCTAGTTTCAGATTTGCATCAGACCTAGTTCACTCTGGTGGAATCGAGTCTTCATGGTATCCGAAAATCTGTCACGAAGTGTACGAATTGTATTTCTTTGATCAATTTATAACATAAACATTCTGTTTAATATTTTGAAACTAAGGCAGCAACCGCCCCCCCCCCTCAATTAGTTTTAAAATATGCAACAGCTTACCTGTGAAATTACCACTAAATGGGGATTCTGTGAATTCAGGAATCAAGGCATATAAATCTAACGCGTGTGAAAAAAAGTGGGCGGCGCTTAGTTAAAAATGGGCGGAGCATAGATAGAAATGGATCCTTCCATTTGTAATTCCCACCAACAACTTTCAGTCAAATTCTTTTTCAAACTCTTGAGCAGCTATCACCTCGCAGGAAGTGTGTTTAATGGTATTTTCAGCGCTAACTGTCTGATTGCTACAAGCCACCGAAAAATACTTTCAAGGGACGGTAACTCTGGAAATGCGGAATATTTTGAAAAGAATTTGACTGAAACACTTTTCAGTCAAATTGTTTTCGAAATATTCAGCATGTGAAGAGTTATCTTCCCTTTAAAATGTCTGCAAAAATCGAGCAGTCGGACAGTTAAAAGGATGGGTAGACCCCTTGGCAATCAGCTTTCTGCAGCATCGGCTTTATCTCTTACTGGGTGAACAGACAGGAAACAGACAACAAGCCTATTCCGAGGTTTTGTCATCAAGTGTGCGTGATCGTTAGTCAATCATTATTCAATCTGTCCCTCATTTAAAGCGAAAAAGGCCAGCAAATGCACTAATTTGATACATTTCTTGTGAGCTAATCTTCTATGACGCTTACTTCTATGAAATCTCAGAATATCGATTTCAAAGCAGCAACACATGAAGGAAGCTGCGTATTTGAAACTATTTTGAATGGAACAAAACAAGGTCGATAGAAGATCGGTAGCTGTGGGTTCTATATTCCGAATTTTTAGGATTTTCAAGATTTTTCCGGATCATACCCAAAGTTGTGGAATCCTTTGTGCCGACCGACCCACCCACCGACCGACCGACCGACCGACCGACTGACATGACGGTTTATTGAGCTGCCAGCTGCAGTAAAAATAACTGTCTTCGAGCTTTGCTGTTGTAATAGCCCACACGTTTATTTATTTGTTTTACATAATTCCAGTGGATTTTGTCAGCAAATGCACTTCTGATCTCTTTTAGATATGGGTGTGATACGTCTACAAAAAGGGGCCAAGGTGCCATTCAAATGTGAATTGGCCTTATCCTTCGGCGAACTCAATAAGGAATCCTTTAGACGAATGGATGAGAGACTGAAGGTAATAATCGGCCACACTTCAAGACTGGTCAATCAGTTGAATAACCATAGTTGGGACAGCCTAGTGCGATGTATGATGCAAAAAAACACGCTCTTAGAGCCTATGGAAAGATCTAGCGTCAATCGCTCGGATGGAATAAGAAAGGGCGGTACGAATGTCTTTAAAGTTGACTGAAGCGCCGACAATGCTATAGTACGTGAAGTAAACACGTGGTTTATCCAGTTAATACAGGATGTCGATATCTTGGACGAAACTAAGTTCGACATTGTATCTTTGGAGAGAATGGTTGCTGAAACAGGTGCACGAATTGATTCATTCGGAAGTTTCTTTGCCAAGAGTGTACATGACGAACAGACTGTCATGGACATTGGTGTCCTGCGGTATCCAGATATTGATCATCCGTTCTTCAAATTGTACAAGATCCGTCTGAGGGCCTGGCGGGACACGAAACGGATACTCTTTTGGCAGGTGAATTGATGAATATAGTTTTAGCTATATGCTCCGCTCATCTCTAGGTAAGCTCCGCTCACGCGTTTCATGTTTTGGGATCAATCGATCCCTGAACTCACTGACTATCAATTTCTAGAAAACTACCAGGTAAGGTGTTTAATATTTTGAAACTAATTTGACTGGGTGTTGTTGCTGCCTATGACAGCAACATCGCCCAGTCAAATTAGTATCAAAATATTCAATTGTATGTTTATTAAATAGTCCGCCATCAATTAAGTGTTCGTGAGGAACTCAGCTACATCAATCACGAGGTAATTGATTATTATGACACTTACTATGCATTGTTGTACGAATTCTATATATTTACTATTTAATAAACATTCTGCGACCCAACAATTGAGGAATACAGTTTTATCTATGCCCAGTCCATCTTTAGCTACCCCCCCCCCCCTCACCCACCCACGCTTCGCCGGCTCTCTTTCTGAATCTCAATTTCCAGAAAAATGTACAGGTAAGCTGCTGAATATTTTGAAACTAATTTGACTGCTTACTGTTGCTGCCTATGGCAATGTTAATTAATGTTTATTAAATAGTAAATACATACAATTCGTACATTTGGCGAATTTTTCCAAGTTAATGACGGAGCTAGATTCATAATTACGAGTTGTGACGTCAGCCTGCGTGTAACGTAATTGGGCATGACGTCATAGTTGAGTGGCAATTCCTACCCTTGGCGGACTTTTCCAAGTTCATGAAGGAGCTAGATTCATAATTACCAGTTGTGACGTCAGCCTAAATGTGACTTAATTGGGTACGACGTCATGTAGTTAAGTGACAGATCGGATCCATCCAATGCAATGCTCGCCGTGTATGGGTTTCCGGTGACAGTCGCAGATCCTGATCTTGACATCGTTCATTAAGAGATTCTCATTGATGAGCTGTCCGCAACTATAGGAAGGTTAATAAAAGGGTTATTTTTCTCACCAGTGAATTCAACACCATTTTGCCTCATCTAGCGATAGTGTGTGAGCTCATGCAAGTGCCAATGCATTACATTCTTTATTATGTAATAATAATCTTGCTGAATATTTTGGAACTGATTTGACTGGAAGTTGTTGCTGCCATGCTGTCTATGGCAGCAACAACTCCCGGCCAAATTATTTCCGGCATATTCAACAGCTTACCTGTATGGTTGCTTTTATACCTCATTGTCAAACTATAGATGTGACCCCTATGACTGAGCGCGTATACCGAAACAGACACGCTAGTTTTTAGTTTTTTGGGTGTTTTTTCTGATTGGTTGAAAAGTAAACCATGACCGCAACCCTAGGCCGTAGAAATGTATCACCATTTAGCTACTCAGGCTTGAATATCTTTTCTTAGCGGCAAGGTAAAAAGCTGAACCTACATGCGTAGTTTGAGTGCCCTATTAGATCATCTGCATAGGTATCATGAGATCAGGTTAGTTATCCTTTAATATATCCATAGATCCACTAAGGTGTAAGAATATGGTGTTGAGTATATTGGGACTGGACTGACTTGGGAAAATTGTTGCCTAAGACAGCATCAACATCAGACTGGTTCGAATATATTCGGCATTCAGCTTATCTGATCACGATTTTGGAACACAAATGCAAAGATAACAGTGTTCTAAGGAGAAATGTATATTTCATGTAAACGATTAAAAAAATATTACTCCACCGCCACTATATAATGTAAATAGATTTACCTCCATATGCTATTGTATAGCCTGGACGAAATAAAGAGAACTTGAACTTGTATGTGCTCTAGAGAGGCCATGTATAGATAGTGGTGTAGTTAGGTTGTGGCTGGGGAGGGTGGGTTGGGGCGGGAGGGGGGTGGGGGGGGGGGGGGGGGGTGGGGGGAGAGGGGGAAGGGGGAGTCGTCATTTGTACTCCTGTCTCCAGCACAGATGGCAGGGCTACAGCAACGTAGCATGTAATGTAGGAATCCTGTTTTAACTATGCCCGGCCCATCTTTAGCTGATCTCCACCCACACCTCACCCGTGATGGTATCGATCAATCCCTGAACTCCCTGACCATAAATTTAAAAAAGAAAACTATATAGGTAAGCTGTTGAATAGTTTGAAACTAATTTGACTGGGTGTTGTTGCTGGTGGTGGTGGTGGTGGCGGTGATCAAGTTAGTTTCAAAATATTCAACAGCATGTTTGCTAAATAGTAAATGCATACAATTCGTACAACGTGTAGTCCGTCATCAATCAATCGTTCCTGACGAACTTATCTACGTCATTCATGATGTAATTGATCGTGACGTCATACCACACCCCACGAAGTTGATTATGACGTTATATGCTTGACTGAGAGACTGGATTCCTCAGTTATAGCACCACAATGAGGTCATCCCTTTGAGGAGGACCGAGAGAGGTTTCTAACTATGCATTTTAGTCGTAGCCTCAGCTCTGGATCTGCTATTAGGAAAACTCGCCTACTCTTATACTAACCACTCAAGTGATATAATTTGACACCAAGAATACACCCATGCCATTTTAGCGTTTTATCATAACGACGACGAACGATATTCACGCTTTAGTAGGTTAAACGTTGATCAATTTCTACAGCCTATGATTACTGTCGTGATTTACTTTTCAACCAATCAGAAGAAACCTAGCGCGTCTACCTCAATATATGAGCTCAGCCATAGAGGTGCCATCTAATATTTTGGCAACGTAGTGTTAAAAGCAACCATACAGATAAACTGTTGAATATTTTGAAACTAATTTGACTGGAATTTGTTGCTGCCTTAGGCATCAACAACTTCCAGACAAATCAATTTCAAAATATTCATGAAGACGATTATTACATAATAAGGAATGTAATACATTGGTACTTACATGACAGCACTCACTATCGCTTACAACGTAATTAGTACGGTCCGATGGTGTTGCGAGAATGTATCGCTTGAGGAGACAAAATTATGTCGATCACTGTTCACCATTTACGCGATATTACAAAGCAGATAATTGTGGTACAGATAAGGGAATACAGCAGGAGATGAATGATATGTAATATACAAAGCAGATAATTGTGATACAGATAAGGGAATACAGCAGGAGATGAATGATATTACAAAGCAGATAATTGTGGTACAGATAAGGGAATACAGCAGGAGATGAATGATATGTAATATACAAAGCAGATAATTGTGATACAGATAAGGGAATACAGCAGAAGATGAATGATATGTAATATACAAAGCAGATAATTGTGGTACAGATCAGGGAATACAGCAGAAGATGAATGATATTACAAAGCAGATAATTGTGATACAGATAAGGGAATACAGCAGGAGATGAATGATATTACAAAGCAGATAATTGTGATACAGATAAGGGAATACAGCAGGAGATGAATGATATTACAAAGCAGATAATTGTGGTACAGATAAGGGAATACAGCAGGAGATGAATGATATTACAAAGCAGATAATTGTGATACAGATAAGGGAATACAGCAGAAGATGAATGATATTACAAAGCAGATAATTGTGATACAGATAAGGGAATACAGCAGGAGATGAATGATATGTAATATACAAAGCAGATAATTGTGATACAGATAAGGGAATACAGCAGGAGATGAATGATATGTAATATACAAAGCAGATAATTGTGGTACAGATAAGGGAATACAGCAGGAGATGTATGATATGTAATATACAAAGCAGATAATTGTGATACAGATAAGGGAATACAGCAGGAGATGAATGATATTACAAAGCATATAATTGTGATACAGATAAGGGAATACAGCAGGAGATGAATGATATGTAATATACAAAGCAGATAATTGTGATACAGATAAGGGAATACAGCAGAAGATGAATGATATTACAAAGCAGATAATTGTGATACAGATAAGGGAATACAGCAGGAGATGAATGATATGTAATATACAAAGCAGATAATTGTGATACAGATAAGGGAATACAGCAGGAGATGAATGATATTACAAAGCAGATAATTGTGATACAGATAAGGGAATACAGCAGGAGATGAATGATATTACAAAGCAGATAATTGTGATACAGATAAGGGAATACAGCAGGAGATGAATGATATGTAATATACAAAGCAGATAATTGTGACACAGATACGGGAACACAGCAGGAGATGAATGATATGTAATATACAAAGCAGATAATTGTGATACAAATAAGGGAATACAGCAGAAGATGAATGATATTACAAAGCAGATAATTGTGGTACAGATAAGGGAATACAGCAGGAGATGAATGATATTACAAAGCAGATAATTGTGGTACAGATAGGGGAATACAGCAGGAGATGAATGATATTACAAAGCAGATAATTGTGATACAGATAAAGGAATATAGCAGGAGATGAATGATATTACAAAGCAGATAATTGTGATACAGATAAGGGAATACAGCAGGAGATGAATGATATGTAATATACAAAGCAGATAATTGTGATACAGATAAGGGAATACAGCAGGAGATGAATGATATGTAATATACAAAGCAGATAATTGTGACACAGATACGGGAACACAGCAGGAGATGAATGATATGTAATATACAAAGCAGATAATTGTGATACAAATAAGGGAATACAGCAGAAGATGAATGATATTACAAAGCAGATAATTGTGGTACAGATAAGGGAATACAGCAGGAGATGAATGATATTACAAAGCAGATAATTGTGGTACAGATAGGGGAATACAGCAGGAGATGAATGATATTACAAAGCAGATAATTGTGATACAGATCAGGGAATACAGCAGGAGATGAATGATATTACAAAGCAGATAATTGTGATACAGATAAAGGAATATAGCAGGAGATGAATGATATTACAAAGCAGATAATTGTGATACAGATAAGGGAATACAGCAGGAGATGAATGATATTACAAAGCAGATAATTGTGATACAGATAAGGGAATACAGCAGGAGATGAATGATATTACAAAGCAGATAATTGTGGTACAGATAAGGGAATACAGCAGGAGATGAATGATATGTAATATACAAAGCAGATAATTGTGATACAGATAAGGGAATACAGCAGAAGATGAATGATATTACAAAGCAGATAATTGTGATACAGATCAGGGAATACAGCAGGAGATGAATGATATGTAATATACAAAGCAGATAATTGTGATACAGATAAGGGAATACAGCAGGAGATGTATGATATGTAATATACAAAGCAGATAATTGTGATACAGATAAGGGAATACAGCAGGAGATGAATGATATGTAATATACAAAGCAGATAATTGTGGTACAGATCAGGGAATACAGCAGGAGATGAATGATATTACAAAGCAGATAATTGTGATACAGATCAGGGAATACAGCAGGAGATGAATGATATTACAAAGCAGATAATTGTGATACAGATAAGGGAATACAGCAGGAGATGAATGATATGTAATATACAAAGCAGATAATTGTGGTACAGATAGGGGAATACAGCAGGAGATGAATGATATTACAAAGCATATAATTGTGGTACAGATAAGGGAATACAGCAGGAGATGAATGATATGTAATATACAAAGCAGATAATTGTGGTACAGATAAGGGAATACAGCAGGAGATGAATGATATTACAAAGCAGATACTTGTGATACAGATAAGGGAATACAGCAGGAGATGAATGATATTACAAAGCAGATAATTGTGGTACAGATAAGGGAATACAGCAGGAGATGAATGATATTACAAAGCAGATAATTGTGGTACAGATAAGGGAATACAGCAGGAGATGAATGATATTACAAAGCAGATAATTGTGATACAGATAAGGGAATACAGCAGGAGATGAATGATATTACAAAGCAGATAATTGTGATACAGATAAGGGAATACAGCAGGAGATGAATGATATTACAAAGCAGATAATTGTGGTACAGATAAGGGAATACAGCAGGAGATGAATGATATTACAAAGCGGGTAATTGTGGTACAGATAAGGGAATACAGCAGGAGATGAATGATATGTAATATACAAAGCAGATAATTGTGATACAGATAAGGGAATACAGCAGGAGATGAATGATATTACAAAGCAGATAATTGTGGTACAGATAAGGGAATACAGCAGGAGATGAATGATATTACAAAGCAGATAATTGTGGTACAGATAAGGGAATACAGCAGGAGATGAATGATATGTAATATACAAAGCAGATAATTGTGATACAGATAAGGGAATACAGCAGGAGATGAATGATATTACAAAGCAGATAATTGTGATACAGATAAGGGAATACAGCAGGAGATGAATGATATTACAAAGCAGATAATTGTGGTACAGATAGGGGAATACAGCAGGAGATGAATGATATTACAAAGCAGATAATTGTGATACAGATAAAGGAATATAGCAGGAGATGAATGATATTACAAAGCAGATAATTGTGATACAGATAAGGGAATACAGCAGGAGATGAATGATATGTAATATACAAAGCAGATAATTGTGATACAGATAAGGGAATACAGCAGGAGATGAATGATATGTAATATACAAAGCAGATAATTGTGACACAGATACGGGAACACAGCAGGAGATGAATGATATGTAATATACAAAGCAGATAATTGTGATACAAATAAGGGAATACAGCAGAAGATGAATGATATTACAAAGCAGATAATTGTGGTACAGATAAGGGAATACAGCAGGAGATGAATGATATTACAAAGCAGATAATTGTGGTACAGATAGGGGAATACAGCAGGAGATGAATGATATTACAAAGCAGATAATTGTGATACAGATCAGGGAATACAGCAGGAGATGAATGATATTACAAAGCAGATAATTGTGATACAGATAAAGGAATATAGCAGGAGATGAATGATATTACAAAGCAGATAATTGTGATACAGATAAGGGAATACAGCAGGAGATGAATGATATTACAAAGCAGATAATTGTGATACAGATAAGGGAATACAGCAGGAGATGAATGATATTACAAAGCAGATAATTGTGGTACAGATAAGGGAATACAGCAGGAGATGAATGATATGTAATATACAAAGCAGATAATTGTGATACAGATAAGGGAATACAGCAGAAGATGAATGATATTACAAAGCAGATAATTGTGATACAGATCAGGGAATACAGCAGGAGATGAATGATATGTAATATACAAAGCAGATAATTGTGATACAGATAAGGGAATACAGCAGGAGATGTATGATATGTAATATACAAAGCAGATAATTGTGATACAGATAAGGGAATACAGCAGGAGATGAATGATATGTAATATACAAAGCAGATAATTGTGGTACAGATCAGGGAATACAGCAGGAGATGAATGATATTACAAAGCAGATAATTGTGATACAGATCAGGGAATACAGCAGGAGATGAATGATATTACAAAGCAGATAATTGTGATACAGATAAGGGAATACAGCAGGAGATGAATGATATGTAATATACAAAGCAGATAATTGTGGTACAGATAGGGGAATACAGCAGGAGATGAATGATATTACAAAGCATATAATTGTGGTACAGATAAGGGAATACAGCAGGAGATGAATGATATGTAATATACAAAGCAGATAATTGTGGTACAGATAAGGGAATACAGCAGGAGATGAATGATATTACAAAGCAGATACTTGTGATACAGATAAGGGAATACAGCAGGAGATGAATGATATTACAAAGCAGATAATTGTGGTACAGATAAGGGAATACAGCAGGAGATGAATGATATTACAAAGCAGATAATTGTGGTACAGATAAGGGAATACAGCAGGAGATGAATGATATTACAAAGCAGATAATTGTGATACAGATAAGGGAATACAGCAGGAGATGAATGATATTACAAAGCAGATAATTGTGATACAGATAAGGGAATACAGCAGGAGATGAATGATATTACAAAGCAGATAATTGTGGTACAGATAAGGGAATACAGCAGGAGATGAATGATATTACAAAGCGGGTAATTGTGGTACAGATAAGGGAATACAGCAGGAGATGAATGATATGTAATATACAAAGCAGATAATTGTGATACAGATAAGGGAATACAGCAGGAGATGAATGATATTACAAAGCAGATAATTGTGGTACAGATAAGGGAATACAGCAGGAGATGAATGATATTACAAAGCAGATAATTGTGGTACAGATAAGGGAATACAGCAGGAGATGAATGATATGTAATATACAAAGCAGATAATTGTGATACAGATAAGGGAATACAGCAGGAGATGAATGATATTACAAAGCAGATAATTGTGATACAGATAAGGGAATACAGCAGGAGATGAATGATATTACAAAGCAGATAATTGTGGTACAGATAAGGGAATACAGCAGGAGATGAATGATATGTAATATACAAAGCAGATAATTGTGATACAGATAAGGGAATACAGCAGGAGATGAATGATATTACAAAGCAGATAATTGTGGTACAGATAAGGGAATACAGCAGGAGATGAATGATATTACAAAGCAGATAATTGTGATACAGATAAGGGAATACAGCAGAAGATGAATGATATTACAAAGCAGATAATTGTGATACAGATAAGGGAATACAGCAGGAGATGAATGATATGTAATATACAAAGCAGATAATTGTGGTACAGATCAGGGAATACAGCAGGAGATGAATGATATTACAAAGCAGATAATTGTGATACAGATAAGGGAATACAGCAGAAGATGAATGATATTACAAAGCAGATAATTGTGATACAGATAAGGGAATACAGCAGGAGATGAATGATATTACAAAGCAGATAATTGTGATACAGATAAGGGAATACAGCAGGAGATGAATGATATTACAAAGCAGATAATTGTGATACAGATAAGGGAATACAGCAGAAGATGAATGATATTACAAAGCAGATAATTGTGATACAGATAAGGGAATACAGCAGAAGATGAATGATATGTAATATACAAAGCAGATAATTGTGGTACAGATAAGGGAATACAGCAGGAGATGAATGATATTACAAAGCAGATAATTGTGATACAGATAAGGGAATACAGCAGAAGATGAATGATATTACAAAGCAGATAATTGTGATACAGATAAGGGAATACAGCAGGAGATGAATGATATTACAAAGCAGATAATTGTGATACAGATAAGGGAATACAGCAGGAGATGAATGATATTACAAAGCAGATAATTGTGGTACAGATAAGGGAATACAGCAGGAGATGAATGATATTACAAAGCAGATAATTGTGATACAGATAAGGGAATACAGCAGAAGATGAATGATATTACAAAGCAGATAATTGTGATACAGATAAGGGAATACAGCAGGAGATGAATGATATGTAATATACAAAGCAGATAATTGTGGTACAGATAAGGGAATACAGCAGGAGATGAATGATATTACAAAGCAGATAATTGTGATACAGATAAGGGAATACAGCAGGAGATGAATGATATGTAATATACAAAGCAGATAATTGTGACACAGATACGGGAACACAGCAGGAGATGAATGATATGTAATATACAAAGCAGATAATTGTGATACAAATAAGGGAATACAGCAGAAGATGAATGATATTACAAAGCAGATAATTGTGGTACAGATAAGGGAATACAGCAGGAGATGAATGATATTACAAAGCAGATAATTGTGGTACAGATAGGGGAATACAGCAGGAGATGAATGATATTACAAAGCAGATAATTGTGATACAGATAAAGGAATATAGCAGGAGATGAATGATATTACAAAGCAGATAATTGTGATACAGATAAGGGAATACAGCAGGAGATGAATGATATGTAATATACAAAGCAGATAATTGTGATACAGATAAGGGAATACAGCAGGAGATGAATGATATGTAATATACAAAGCAGATAATTGTGACACAGATACGGGAACACAGCAGGAGATGAATGATATGTAATATACAAAGCAGATAATTGTGATACAAATAAGGGAATACAGCAGAAGATGAATGATATTACAAAGCAGATAATTGTGGTACAGATAAGGGAATACAGCAGGAGATGAATGATATTACAAAGCAGATAATTGTGGTACAGATAGGGGAATACAGCAGGAGATGAATGATATTACAAAGCAGATAATTGTGATACAGATCAGGGAATACAGCAGGAGATGAATGATATTACAAAGCAGATAATTGTGATACAGATAAAGGAATATAGCAGG